>CM077878.1:62644164-63244164 GCA_039720435.1 Amazona ochrocephala
CTCCTTTAACGCAACACCATAAAATGGATGGAAACACTCAGCTCTACAGTCTCCTCCTCTTTTTGAACTGGTGGAGCATCTATTGACAGAGGAAGTTTGTTAAACTCTCACTGAACCAGCAGAAAGAAAATGAGTTGACAGAGTGGGTTTCATGGAGACTTCAGCAACACAGACGTGCTGAGATCTTGAGAGTCTACTCGCTGGAAAAGGGAGAAAAGTATGCTCTCATTATGGCTGCTAACATTTCTACAGGCAAAACTCAGAAGTGGCATTATGCATTCTGCTGACTTAGTGGGGCTTTTTTCTTTAATATCTCAAAGCTGTATTAAGAGTGCGAACACTTAAGATGGTGCACACTGCATCTGAAGAGTGAATGAGTGGATTAAGCCAGCAAGAAAATAATCAAAGTTCACTTATTGATTCCATCCTTGGAGGGGTGTCTAGTACACTTGGAGCCGACTGCCCCAGGGTTGGAAACATTTAAATGAGGTATGCTGTCATCCTGGTCATCACAAGCTTAATAATCAACCAAGACAGTACGATGAACTGAAGCAGTCAAGCCTAAAACAGGGCTGCCCTTCACACCTCTTAAGGGCCCTATCCTTACCTGCGCATGTTCCTCAGCAGTAAAAACCACTGCTGCCATGGGCATCCACCTTTTCAGGTAATTTTCCAGAAGTCTGATCCCTTTTCTATCATCCTTCCTTTTCGTCCTAGTTCTGCTTTTTTCTGATATATCTCCTAGGTCTTTTTTTCTATGTTACCACAATTAATTTTCTAATTTATATTCCTGCCTGGGGTGCAGACTACTTCTACAGCAAACCCTGAACAAGTTTTCCCCAGTCCCTTTTCTGTCTCCAGATCCACCTGACCACCTATCCACCTGCACCTTCTCATTCTGTCAGTGCAAACTGGCCTTCTTTTCAACTTCTAATTCAATTCTTTTCTCCAAACAGGTCTCCAGACCATCCAAATCACTTTGCTAGTGTATGATCCACATGCAATACGCTGCTTTTCCTCCCCATCGTTTTATCATCTATCCCAATTACCTCGTCCAGGTGTTCACAGTTATTATGTCACGGTTTGGCTTTTGCCCCAATCTCTTTCATCCTGCCACGTTGTTTACAGTTGCTCTCCCCACCACACTTAATGACTCACAGATAGTAATTTTCCTCCAAATTCAGTCAGTCTGCCTCCACTGGCTCTATGTATCAGTCTACCCTCACATCTCCTCAAGACTTCATGTTATTTTCTGTGTTTAGCTCAGTCTAATATTTCCTTCTCTTACCTACCAGAACAGGAGAACACTCAGAATGTAAGAGAAGCAACTGAACAACAAAACAATACAACGGTGCATTACAGCAGAAATTCTACTGAATCCTAGATAGCCCATACTTAGGTGAGGGACCAAATTTATTAAACTCTAATGTTTGCAAGTTGCTCAGTAGAATCTCACAGATGAAAAATAGGCCAAATTTAAGAGATTTAGAGAGTAACAGACAAACACATTCCAATACAACAAAACCCTTCCACCAAACTTGAAACTACTCCTCCTAAGTGTAAGGATAACACCTATTTTAGTTTCTTTTCCTAGAAGTAACCACCACTTTTTGCCCCCATTGAGTAAACAGTTGTCCTGTTTATGAGACAAAAGTGACTGTACATTGAAAAATGTGGGATCTGAGCATGACGCGAACGGTATGGAATAAGGAGTAGATACTGTCCTGGGTTCAGCAGTAGCAGTCATTATTCTCCTTCTTAGTAGCTGGTGCAGTGCTGTGTTTTTGACTTTCAGCCTGGGAACAGCACTGATAACACCGACTGTTTTAGGTGCTGCTCAGTAATGTTTACTCTGACCAAGGACTCTGAGTCTCACGTTCTGCCAAGGAAGAGGGGAAGCTGGGAGGAAGCAGAGACAGGACGCCTGACCCAAACTGGCCAAAGAGGTATTCCATATCACAGCACGTCATGCCCACTATATAAACTGGGGGCAGTCACCCAGAAGGGCTAGATCACTGCTCAGGTCGGGCTGGGTACTGGTTGGCGGGTGGTGAGCGGCTGTATTCTCTTCCCTTGTTATTTCCCTTATCGTTATTATTATTGGTGGTAGCAGCAGTGGTTTGTGTTATACCTTAGTTACTGGACTGTTCTTATCTCAACCCATGGGAGTTGCATTCTTTCAGTTCTCCTCCCCACCCCTCCAGGATCGGGGGGAGGAAGAAGGCGGGAGTCAGCAAGCGGCTGCGTGGTTCTGAGTTATGGGCTGGGCTTAAACCACAACAACAGTATAGGACTTCTAACAGTAACAAGCACATTCCCCATCTGCAGCTTTCACATATCCATGTAAAACTAATCGTTCATTATATCCTGGAATAACTCTTTGCATAAATACTTAAGAATCATAGAATCATCATGATAAAAATCACATCATCCTTCTTACTCTCTTTTTTTTTAAAATTCACTTTGTACCTTTTCACTAGCGTCTGTAGGAGGATCCTCATACTTAAGTACTTAAAGATGGTTAAACTTGCTAGTGCTATCATTTAAGTACCTGTTTGTATTTTGCTTTATCTTTTGGACAGTTAGTGAAAGCATTATTTAAAATTATGCTTTAAAATTTATAGCAGCTTTCGGAAACATAGACACATGGCTAGCAACATTCCATATTTTTCTTACTTTTTGTTATTTTTGGATATTGTTTCCATGTGTTAACAAGTATTAAACAAGAGTAGAAAAATCTGTTGAGATTTCAGTAATTTCCATGATCACTACACTTAAAGAAATCCATGACAAGTATTTGATTTTGAATTACACAAGTTCTGTGCACGCAATCCTATAGATTTTTACAGATTTCAAATTTAGTGCTTTACTGTCCAGAGGTACTTATACTACATCAGTAAATTCTGTGCCAAGATCTTCTCTAGAATATCAGATATTTCTCAAAACATATTGTGATGTACTGACTGAAAAACAGTTACTCATTGAAAGGTACTGGCAAGACAACAGCAAAAACAAGAAGAAAAATGTTTCACATAATTTTTTATCTTAATTTGCACATTAATTTTATCTTAATTTACGTAACTTTTACATTTATCCCACTTAAAAGTATATCAGATTTCCAATAGTTGTAATCTTTGAGGCTTAAATAAAATCCAGATATTATTTTTCTGAATAAGCACTGACTGACAAATGTTGTTGTATGAAATGATATAATGCTACATGAACTAACTGGTATCTTGTCACACAATATTACTTAGTAACTATACATAAACTATTACATGCTTACAATAATCTCTTCCTTTTCTGGTACATTTTTAAAGGCTGGGCTTGAACAAGAAAAAAGTATTCTGAAAACACCTTCAATTTCTATCAATTTTGGTATTTTATGTATTAAAAAATTATGCAATAAAAAATTAAAGGTAACTTAAAACTTCTGTTGACATTGCTTAAAGAATATTTATTTTAAATGCAGAAAGCAACATGTAAATGTTTTTATTAAGAACAGTGTGAAGGCAAACACAAATTTAATATAAAACTTCCAGAAATTAATTTTTCAAGAGTGTCTAAGGACTCAGCCTTACCATCTCAAAACACTGCAGGTGATGTGATGTGTGGCACACTATAGGGCCATGAAGGAGTCAAACTCTGGTACTAAGACACAGTCCTACCTCCAAAATCCCCACATTAAAAAACCCCACAAAAACAACCCCCAACCAACCAAACAATAAATCAACAGAAAAAACTGCATTACTGGGCAAAAATTATTTCTACAGTACCTTCATGGTCGATAGCACTAGGACACACATCTTTTAGCAGATCTCCCAAAGTGTGCATCTGTCCTCCTGAAGTAATTGGTCGAAATAGCTTCTGTATAAAAGGTCTTTCTGTAGTTGCCTGTTTTAACAGCAAAATCAGCAAGAACAACAATTTAAGGACTGTGCAAATATATTGTATTATTCAAGACAGGCATAAGGTAGGACAGAACAAGAGGTTGCAGCAGAATAAACATCTTGCATTTGCATTCCTTTTTTTTATTTTATTTAAAAAAAAAATCCACCTTCTGTTACAGGAGTAATAGAACAAACAATTTTGCTGGAACAAAACATTTCAATACATTCTTAAGTAAAAAAAAGCAATGAGCACCAACTGAGGTGCTCAACATCAGCCTAGATGTTTTGCCAAGTCAAAGCAATACTGTAAGAAATATCCAATATCTTCTACAATAGTTTATCTTCCCCCTTTTAGAAACACATTAAGCACTTTTAATGTCAAATGTAGCATTATAGCTAAAGCCACGTGATAGTTTTCCAGTAGCTTTTATGCTGAAAAATTCAAACTATTTCAGCTGCAATAAAAAAGGAGAGAGAGAAAAGTGCTGTGCTTTGACAGGTAACCTAGACTCTTATACCTACCAAATCTGTCTGGCAAAATTTGCTCTTAGTGAAGGCACGCTGGCTGTCACCAGTCACCTCCTCCTTTTCCATGTGCCTTAGCAGTTTCCAGCAGTCTCTGCTCCATGATCTTCCTGCGCACTGAGGTGACTCTGACTGGCCTGTACTTCCACAGCTTTCTTTTTTCCTTTTTTAAAAATGGGTGTTATGTTTCCCCTCTTCCAGTCAGTGGGAACTTCACCAGACTGCCACAACATCTCAAATATGACGGAGAGTGGCTTAGCCACTTCATCCACTGGTTCCCTCAGGAGCTGTGGATGCATCTCATCAGGTCCCAAGGACTTGCGCACCTTCAAATTCCTTAGTCTCAAATCTGATCCTAGATCTTTCTCCCAGTCCCTGCCTTTGCCTTCTGCAACTTGAGCACTGTGGCTGGAGCACTCATCAGTGAAGACTGATGCAAAAAGTCATTGAGCACCTTAGCCTTCTCTGTGTCCCAGGTCACCAGGTCTCCCATTTCCTTGTACAGAGGGCCCACATTTTCCCTAGCCTTCCTCTCAGCTTTCCTAACCTGATTCCTGGCTGCTCAGACAACTTCTCTGTATTCCTCCCAGGCTACCTGTCCTTGTTTCCACCCTCTGGTGGAGCTGTGTTTGAGTTTGTCCAGAAGTTCTTCATTCATCCATCCATCCATCCATCCAGGCCTCCTGGCCCTGTATGATCTACAGTTGTACTTATTGAAGAACTATGGTTATGTTAAGGTAATCCCCTTATTTGAGTATCTGTATAAGCAACCCTTTTCCCCGCCCTTTCAACATCATCAAGCATTTGATCTTGGAAAGGAGAGGAAAAGTTTTTTCCAACAGTGTGGCCTCTCCTTCCAAACTAGGCACCTGAGCCAGAAAACAGAAGTTGAAAACCTCAGATTCAATTAATCCAAAAGTTTTAATCAAGCTCTAAATTGTTGCTGACAAATTTCTGCTAGCAACTCCAGAAATCAACTGATGTGGCCTGCATTACGGGTGACCGGGCTCCAGCAAATTAAACTTTCATTACATACCATCTTAACTGGAAAAAGCAATATGAGACACTGGTCCTTCCAAATTCAGTTTCCTACCTCTCAAAGTGGTTCTTGTCCTACTGAGGTAATTAAAAAAAATAAAAGCAAAACAACACAACTCAACATCAAAAACTATTTTATCTCCTGGCAGAGGTTTTTGAGGAAGAAAAAAACACCACAGCAAATAAATGAACAAAACCCCACCAAACCTCAAGTGTAGTAAAAAACTTGAAAGTTAGAAAACAATTTTGAAAGGAAGTTACAATGTGGTCTCTGTCACCTACCTACATGAAAAGCTACAACCAATAGATTAACCATGACAACTTAATTGTCATTCACCTCTCTGAAACAGCAGGGCAAGGAATCTTTTCCTAAGAGTGGTACACTACCTCTAAGTAATTCCAGGGCAGTACAGCGCGGAACTGTTGACACAGCTACTTGTTACTTCTTGCCAACAATCTCCAAAAGTTACTTCTTATGAAGGCTGATCAGAAGGAGTTGACTAGCTGATGTAGTCAATTCTCTACATCCTCAGGGTAGAAGAATGTGGATACAAACAGCACTAACGAAATGTCTGAACATTTGAAAAATGATGGAAAGCACAGAGCCAGCAGGATCCACCTCAGACAGATCCACAATTGAGAAGTGAATCCTGGCATGTTACAATGAAAAACTGAAAAAAGTGCCTCCAAGCATAAAAAAAAAAAATTAAAACCAACCAACAAACAAACAAAATCCCTAAAACACTGTTACAGCCCAAACGTTTTTCTATCGAGTTGATTAAAAAAAATTATAACCAATTATTCAGATGTCTAATCACACCTCCCAAGTGCTTATCATCTGAAGTACCAGAAGTGGAAATAAACACCAGAAGGATACAGGCAAAGGTGGTTATCCTCAACAGACTTTTAAGAAAAGAATTTCTGAAGTGCATACTGCAGTTTCTCATCATTTATTAATGAATTACATTAAATTTTTCCCTAGTTATCATCGTTAAGGCCAGGTTGGACAGAGCCTTGGGTGACATGGTCTAGTGTAATGTGTCCCTGCCTGTGGCAGGGGGATTGGAACTAGATGATCTTAAGGTCCTTTTCAACCTTAACCATTCTACGATTCTATGATTGCATGCCGAGGCAAAAGTCAAAGATGTATTTTCTAAAATCTCCCAAAGAGTTGCTGCACAGCAATATTCTCAGCTGCTATCATGAAACATTACACAAAATGAATTCAATTTCACATTTTAAGTGTTGAGCAATACAGATGTGGTAATGTAAATAAGAATCACTGGTCTCCATCAATGTTAAAATGATAAAAGTAACTGCAAGTGTTAATACAAAGACTGTGGTTCACAAATATAAACCTACAGGAAGAGTATTACCCCAACATGCTTACAGTTCTTCCCTCCCTTGCAGCAGATGCTTTACACATTAAAAAAGTCAAATGAAAAATCCCATTTGACAAGCTACAGTGTTCATAAGAAAACTTTGCAAGCTATCTTAGTCATATGGGAGCGTCAATAATCTTGGCAAAATCCTACCATCACCCCTTTTGAAGTGTGGTAGATAGTAATATAAGCCCAACTTGACTAGAGCTTTCTACTCCAGTATTTATTACAGCACCCCATGAAGGAACAGCCAAAGTGAGTAATTGCTTATATAATGTTGTTTTGTACAATATTTGCTTAATCACACATAAAAGTATTATCTGTAATCTAACCCACACAGACAGCACTGCATAACTGTTAACCGAAAATGCCTTTAAATAATCTACATCAGGCAAAAAGCATGTATTTGTAACGTATCTATTCTTTCTTCCTACTAAGACTATCACAGCTTCAACAGAATGTAGCACTTTATAAGTTACTTTATTTTACAGTCACAGTGTAGCTGTAAACTGTTCAAAAGATGCTGGATGCATTTGCAGGGTACTAGAGGTGAGAATAATTACCAGTGATTGATCCACAAAGGAAATACCTTCAGGCATGTAAGCCTGTGAAGAAAGTCTCCTGGTGTAAAATTTGCCGTGCATTTTACACAGATCATGTCCACAAGTTAGTATCAAATCAAATTTTTATGAAAGCAAATACTCAACTATAAATTAACATATTTTCTATTTATTACAACTGAAATTTCTCATTCTTCTACACTACTACATAACACCACAAATCTTGCGCTTTTCAGAACGAATGAAGATTATTCTTCCTAAAAAAAGTTTAAACAATAACAGTGATAGTAAAGTCACAGTGAAAAAAAAATTACACTTCAGTGAGAAAAAAAAAAAACAGATTAAAAATTACCTATTCAGGTAGACTTGCATTAAGAAGAGTTACAGGTGAGAGAAAGTTTTAAGAGGCCCTTTAAAGCAGACTAAAGCCTCACAGATCAGAGACAAGCTATATAGTTACATATTGTGCTAGCAATTACGAGACTTTTTCTTCCCTATTATCCTGCCAAAAAACAAAAAAACAAAAAAAAAAAAAAAAAAAACAAAAAAAAAAAAAAAAACAAACAAAAAACAAAAAAACAAAACAAAAAAAACACACACAAAAAAAAAAAAAAAAACAAAAAAAAAACATGTAGTCAGCTTGCCTGGTCCTTTTCAGAATCAACAGAACATCAAACACTGCCTGAAATCCACAATTTAATTAGTCAGATGTTTTATACAGGATGCATCTTAAAATGAAAAACATATCTCACAAACTGCTGGGGTTTAATCTGGAAAAATCACAGTTACCAGTATTTCCATCTAGAGGAAGGGATTTGGATTTTCTGTCTAAACATTCTGCTGCTACTCTAATAGTATTCAAACAAATAAAAGTTACCATGCATATAAAACCCACAAAATAAAAAAAGAATTCCTTACAATTCCCACATGTGCTGGCAGCTTAAAACTGTAAAACTTGAGACTTCCCTATATACTCCGTCATATTTTCACTAACTTCTCAAGTTCATAGTTTGTGCTGCTTTGTAATGAACCCTTTGCACTAAAAAAACTCCCATAATTTAAATTTATAATTTTGTTTAAAGTGATTTAAACTCAACCATGAAGCATTAAAAGCAATAATAATAGTTTGCATAACGGTTAAGTTATTTTATATAAGAAAAAAATTTGGGAAAATTAACTACTCCCTGAATATACTGACTATACAGTAAAGAAATCCAAGAGCAGATTTAGTCCAACTCATGTCCATTATTCTGCATTATTGGGATGTCTGCAGGCTGCATAAGCTAGACACAACAGATAATAAAATGCTTTTCAAGCAAAATTTCATGTACATAGGCGTTTAATTCTTCCCCCACCATTCAGTGATGCTGTTCTAAGCTTCCTGTCTCCAGTCATGCTTTCTTAAAAGTGAAACTAAATCCCAACAATTTGCATTTGCAATGGTCAGTATTAACTGAAATAGATTAAATCAGTACTATAAATTAGATTAAATGCTGCAAAATATTTCTATATAAATAACTAGCCAATATCTACAGCAGTCCTTCTTTGCACTTCCCTGCATATTTCTTGTTCATACAGCCAATTCAGTATTTTGAAGTATTAATTTATGTCCCACCTATCAAGACATCTTAAGCTTATGCTCGAATGACAGAAGAATCTTAGTGCAATACTCAAATACTAACTAACTCCACAACAGAGCAAAGGTGCCCATGTAGCTAAAAATATCAATATTGCTTAACTGATACTTGTAATTGATTCCTATTTCATCATTCAATTAATACAAGCTTAAAAAATCAGCTAGGCAAGCATGTATTGAAGGAAATATACTCTAAGCGCAAACTTGTGATGTAAAACTTCAAATTCTCCCTTTCACTTTCATTTGTAATCTCAAATTGAGAAATACAGGGGACACTGCACTACTTACTAAATTCATTTGCTCTCCTATGGTCCCATGTTATTTTCAATTTGTGTTTTTAATCTTAAGATATTTCCATATTCACAACTGCTGCTGTTTCCCAGCATACTTTCCAGTTTATGCTTCT
Source organism: Amazona ochrocephala (assembly GCA_039720435.1). Classification (NCBI taxonomy): domain Eukaryota; kingdom Metazoa; phylum Chordata; class Aves; order Psittaciformes; family Psittacidae; genus Amazona; species Amazona ochrocephala. The sequence goes on from CM077878.1 coordinate 62,653,602, forward strand.
AAGTAAATAGATTCTGAAAGATGTGTATGTTAGTTGGGGTCTCAGTATTTTACTTCAAAAATTATCTAAAAGAATTATTACACTCTCACATTGACTATTTTGTAAATATCACTTTGTGCTTCAGTCAGGATAGCCTTGAAATAGTATTTTCAAAGGGTGCTAAGAAACAGTACACTTACACACTCTATAGGCTAGAGAGACAAGTTACAGCATAACTTGAAATCCATTATTTAAATGCCAAAACACAACATCAAGGTAACTTCATTTTTGCTACTGAACAGTAGTATAGTATACCTACGCCCAAACAGTACGTTCCAGTCAGTTAGCTGCAAACCTACAGATTAAAACAAAAACAAAAACCACCACCCACAACTATGTAAAATAATCTATTTGTTACTCACAAATACATTTAAATTGTGTCCACTTCACAATGAATTCAAGAAGCCACTTGTTCATTTCAACACAAATGAAGGAAGCCGTTCCTTAACAAGCTGCCATTACTCAAAGAGCAGTTTGAGAAGCAGAAAACAAATAAACAAAACCCCAAACCCCAGATTCCTCTCCAGTACAAGACATATTCAAAGCAAAAAACAGTTGGATTCTTACATCTTCATTAGACATTTGTAAAAAATAAGAAAGTGACTTCTCTTTCCACTTCAAATCTCGCATGATAACAAACAAGACTCAAAATTAGACTAATTTTATCCATTTGAAATCTGTTGCCTTTCACATTTCATCAGTATTTTCTGAGATTGAGAGGCATAAAATACAACATGATTTATCTTCATCCTGTAATCATTGCTCCGTTCCCCTCCTTCAAATCTTCCAAGCTAGAGACACCCCACTGCTTTATTGCACACCGATGATGATGTTTCCAGATCAGTTATTCTCCAAGTTGTTAGGATCGGAACAACATTAAAAAAAACCTGAAACACTATTTCTAGTATTTCTTAATTCATCTCTGCAAACTGGATCTGACACTCTAGTTATGTCTTTGTGTGCTTTGAATAAGGCTGGCACTGTTTTTGTTAGTATTCAGCATTTTTAACCTCTTAACTGCAACATCATATTGCTGTTCAGAGAATAAAGTACATTACATTAAAAAACAATTAATTTTTTTAAATAGAAAAATTAAATAATGGTTTTATATGTCCAATATGTAACTAAAAGCTGTAAGACGAAAAGGAGTAGAAACACGCTCAACACACCTGTCCAGAATTACTAGAAAAATTGACTCACTGACAGGATGTGATGTGGGTTGCAGGACTAGCTGTAAAGTCAGCATATAAAACAAATCAAATTACTTAGCTTTCCTATAATACCTTTTAAATTGCTGTAATAAATTACATTTTCAGTGACCAAAAATTACAATATATACCTGATTATAACCTATAGAAAACCATGCATTCTTTCATTTTCTCTTGAGTTTGTACTAGGGCTTCTGCAGTCAAGTGGTGAGAAGGAAGCTTTGTTTTCCTCATGAGGTTTAAGTCTCTATGGTGATGAACAAGAACATTATACTCCATAACATTTTTAAGAGGCATGCAACAAAGATGAAACAAACTAGCTACACTTTACACATTTAATTCACACTAACAGCAGTCACATAAATTAATAATGCAGAAATGTATTACCAGATTGAAGCTTAAGATAATTCTGTATGTACACTTTAATATGGTCATGACAAATGTGTATTTGGATATATTTTAAAAATGTCTTACTCCTGAGATATGAAATAACATGAAAGGATAAGATATGAAAATAACATATACTATTAAAAGAATATTGCATAATTACATGAGGACATACAATCTTACTCAGTGGGTCAATTTTCTTCCATAGAAGTGTCTCCAAATTAACTCAAACTGATTTTCTTACATTTGCGTACTTTACATGATCAAGAAAATATAAACTTGTGGTCAAAATTCTAACTGGTATACATACCAAGTACAGTGAAAATTTTGTTATTCTTGAAAGCACTCTTAACACAAGCTGGAAATCCTTTGGTTTTTGAGCGTTAATGATCACTGTTTTAAAAACAAGAACAATTATAGGATATGTTCCCTTGATGGAAGCTTTAACTTGTTATGGTCTGTTATGCAGCAAATTTTATGTTAAGAATTGATGCAAGCAATACTTAATGTCAGAATTAACTAGTATCTTAGTCGAGACCATAGTCAAATTAAAGCCACAACCAGAATTATAAACACATCTGGAATACAGTTAAATTTCTATGTAGTAGGGCTTATTAAAGTTACGTCTAGACAATATTATTGAGCAATTTTTGGTCATGAATAGTTAAGGACTATTCTCCTAACCATGCTTGGGTAACAACTTGCCTTCCTTAAAGCCTTGCACTGAACAGAGCACACTGTATGAAGCAACTGTTTCATACAGTTCTAGCCTCCTACACAATTAACAGTAGTTTAGCTTTATTACAAACCTACAAAGAAATATGACAACTATTTCAGTCAATTCTCCTACACACATTGAGGAACATTACTTCTCCATCTTTGAAAAAGATAAAGAACCATTTAAAATACCTCCCTTTTCCATACTGTTTAAACTGGCAATGTTGCTTCTTTACAGTCTTTTAGAAAAAGCTTATGTAATAGCAACAAAATGAGTTATTACAACCATGTAAAACGTTTGAAAGTCGAAGCACATGTTCTACTAATCTGAAAAAGGTATGCCTACTTAGAACATGTTCTTTATCAAATTTAAGTGATGAAAAATTTAATGGGTTAACTTAATTGTAACAACTCAAAATAAAAGACTTTGCTTCAGTTTCTGTTAACTGTTCCTAAAGGTGCATAGAATAGAATCATAGAATAGTTAGGGTTGGAAAGGACCTTAAGATCATCTAGTTCCAAACCCCCTGCCATGGGCAGGGACACCTCACACTAAACCATGACACCCAAGGCTATGTCCAACCCTGCCTTGAACGCCGCCAAGGATGAAGCATTCACAACTTCCCTGGGCAACCCATTCCAGTGCCTCGCCACCCTTACAGTAAATAATTTCTTCCTCATATCCAACCTAAACTTCCCCTGTTTAAGTTTGAATCATGCATCATACTGTCCTTACTGATTTTGTATCCATGCCAAACGTATTCACATCAAGTCATGCAAGGACATAAAGGAGAAAAAAGCCACAAACTTCCCTCAGATCCTTCTACGAATTCTAGATTTTAGCTTTGTAGCATCAAGTAAAAGCCTGTAACAAAATTCATAAGAACAATGGTTCCTAAGGAACAGTTTAAGCTTCTGCGGCTTGATAAAGCATCTACTGGGTTTTCCAAATGGCTTTTCAGCATGCTAGCATGTTGATTCTGAATCACAGAATTCCAGAGTGGTTGAGGCTGGAAGAAAGCTCTGGTCCACATCCCATACTCAAGCAGGGCCACTTATAGACAGATAACTGTCCGAGAAGCTTTTGACTGTCCCCAAGGATGGGGACTCTGCAACCTTGGTGGGCAACCTGTGCCAGTGCCTGGTGACCCTGACAATAATAGTATTTTCTGATGTTCAGGTGGAGCCTCCTATGTTTCAGTTTGTGCCCACTGCCTCTGGTCCTGCCACTGAGCACCACTGAAAAGTACTTGGCTCTTTTATGCGCTTTCCCTTTAGACATTAATACACATTGATGACATCCCCCCATAGCCTTTTCTTCTCTATGTTGAAGAGTCTCAGCTCTCCCAGCCTTTTTTCCCTCCCTCATATTAGATACACCAGCGCCTTAATTATCCTAGTGACCCTTTGCTCGACACTCTCCGGTAGCTTTATGTCTCTCTTGCACTGGGGAGCCCAGAGCTGGACCCAGCACTCCAAGTGTGGCCTCATCAGTGCTGAGTAGAGGGAAAGGAGCACCTCCCTTGAGCTGCTAGCAACACTCCCCCCAAAGCAGCCCAGGATACTGTTTACCTTTCCTTCTCATAGGTCCCACCACTGAACTCCCTGGATTCTTTTAATTTAAAAGCTATTTAGGAGAACCTCCATATTTGTGAGTGTAGGCACTGAGACATTTATAAAATGTTCAGAGATTGTACGCTCTGCCATCTGAAGTGGATGTGCTTCATAAAAAATTCTTATTGTAGAACTTCAGTCCCACTGGGTACACTGAAGTAAATGAAAAACCCTGAAAAAAACCTCTTCAACTGCACATATATAGCAAATACATCCAACTAAGTGACCTTTCCCAGAAAGGGATAAAAACCTAGAACTGAAGGGGCACATGACGTAATCCAAAATACAATGCAGATACTTTACCTAGAGGCAACAATTTAGCTTCACAACAATCTCACCCTGCGGGTCAATTTCAATGACAGTGTATATTGTCAGAAGTTCCACTACCAGTTCCACACCAAAAGTTGCACAAGTCCGACTCACAACCACTTTCATGTCAAAATACTTAAGCATGGCTGAACCACATTCTGGCTGTAGCCTGGTCTTTCATATTATCTGTTAAATTTGCTTGTGCAGGGGAAATAGCCCTATATTTTCTGAACTACTGAATTCCCATTATTTAACCTCAGGTGAGTTGTACAGACCCTGCAAGCAGAGAAAAGTCAACACTCAAGAGAGTGATAACAACTAGAACAGACAGCAGGCAATGGTCCTAAGGCCAGAAATAACAGAAGCTAAATAGAAGAAGCAGTTCCAAGAGACACTTTTGTTGAGCACTGAGAAGACAGACACATATACAATATAAGCACATCCTTGAAGTACTAAATTTCCTTCCCTGAAAGGGATTAGTATTTACAGCTGGTAATGTATCAAGGTATGTGAAGAATCAGTGACAACAAATCAACAGTGCTTTTCACAGTTGCAGTGTCTTATGCGCTTATACTGACCCATACTAAGCGCCACATGAAAGGAAGCAATTGAGTACTGACTACCTATAAAGCAAACAACTTCAGAAACGGATTTGCATCCACAAAATCAAACATCATATTGTTTGCTTAAGATTGATGGATAGTTCTGTACTTCACATAACACCTTCAATCTACTCAAAAGCATTAAGCCAAATAATTCTTAGTTTTCTATAATAAACTAGAAGAAACTCCTAAAGCCAAGGATAGCAAAATTTCAGAAATGTGTTTGTTAATTCATAAAGTATTCCTAGAGCACGGTGCCATATTCCACCCTAGGATGTTTGCCATAGGTTTGTTCTGTTCCACTCTTACCTGCGTACAATTTGCTTTCAGTCTTCTGGAAAGTGCAGACAGGAGTCTTGGTGCTTGTCAAAAAACGGAACACTTTCTGAAATTTCTAGTCCTCAATTCTGCGCAAATTTAACCTGCTTTATTTATTTTAGTTAAAAATAAGTAAAGGAACCATAAGATGGCATACTGATCTTGACAAACCAAAACAGCTACTGTTGTGACTTTAACCTATGTAGTTAACTTTTTGCATCATCATCATAGGCTTGGCTTTGTTCTAGTTTAATTCCTAAGCAATAGGCACCATATATGCCACACAGCCACAGAAATAACCCTTGAAGAAAACACTCTTCATGCCTCTAAAGAAAAAAAAGAAAGCCATATTTTGCTTTTCCCTTTTTTTGGAATGTAAAGCAGTTCACCAACTGTTTTGGGTTTGTTTTGGGTTTGTTATTTTTTTTTGTATTACATCAGAGTATGAGAGCCATTCTCAGAGGGATACAGCACTGGATTGCAAGTTTCAGGTAGCAAAAATCCCTCCTACTACAAAATAAGAACCTGACCACATGACAAAGTATGTAGTGGAAGTGGCAAATCAGTTTGTGTTGACTAAACCAAATGAAACAGAGAAGTGACCGGCTTTATTGATCAAAAGAAAGGCGACAATATACCAAAGAGTACTGCATTTAAATTGCAAGATCTAACAGTAACTGTACACAGACCTAATTCAAATGAATTATTGCAACATTCACTTTTTATCCCCACCTCTGATCATATTCATGCTCTTAAGAATTAACACTCAAGGCACAGGTGAAAATTGCAATTTAATTTTTTTTTTTTAAATTGCATGCACATAAATTTTCATAACAAATTTAGGGTAATATATAAATATACAAGAGCACTACCTTAATAAAACAGTTTACTTAAATATAGCCACAAGAATCTAAACCTCATGGTTTAAACTCAGATTTGTAGCATGAACATTTACATAAACTTATTTATATCCAAGTTCATTATCATAAGACAATTCACAGAAAGATGGCCAATTAGGGTTTTATATAAGAATAATTTGCTAAAAAAGTAACTAGCAATTTGTGATTAGGGAGTGCACAAGACATATGGTAAGATTAAAGCATTTTCAAGTTAGAAATAGGCTTTTTATTTTCCCTCCACTAAGTGTTCATTATGTCATTGTATCTCAGAATGTATTTTGACTTATCTTTAGCTAACAAAAGAAATAATCTATATAACTATTTACATTAAGTTAATTTATTTACTACTGACATGCTACTGGTTTTGATACACCTAGGCACTTAGAAGAGTATCCAATAAAATAAAAAAGGCTTTAAAACAAAATACTACCCAATTTTCCCTAATATGCAGAATCCAGTATATCCCTGGATTAAAATTGCTTTAGGCTACTTATAATTCCGAACCTTAAACTGCTTTTCATGCAAACAAAACTACTTTATTCTTTGTACACAAGCTATATCTACACACAACTCAAAGATTTCTGTAGCTTCTCTTGACAAGCCTGATCTAGCTTAGAACTATCCAGCCTGGTAACAGTCCAACCAGCTCAGAGAAGCAACCCAAACAGCTGTTTTATAGTCCCATCTTTCCTGTGCCTCTCCCCCTGAGCACTGTGCAACTCTCACAATAGCTCTGAACTAGGCTGATTGACAATTTTACAGATAACTTGGGCATATTTATGTAAACTTTAGTCACATCTCTGACAAGTAAAGGTTATTATCGCAAAATTCTTCTTTTAAACTGATTAAGCTCCCATTCTGTACTAAGATTCTTAAAGGCACAAGGCTGATCTTGCAAGTGAGATCCTTAAGTCTTTTAAAAGAACTGCATGGATATTCCTTAATACAAAACATGTAAAAAAAGTCACTTTTAACAGCATTAGTTTGAGCTAGCCCATTTCACTTTGCACTTAGACAGACCAAAAAAGCTTAAGCAATTACAGAGCAACTGTGGTGACAGTGACCTTCAACTCAAGGTGACAATTTGTCAAACTGCTATTACTTTCAGCACAGAACAAAGCAATTAACTTCACAAAACAAGTAGTCATAGTAACTTATTGATCACGCTACCCATATGCAATACTTCATAGAAGGGCTGGTTTGTTTGCTTGGCTTTTCTTCTCCCAATAATGAGGCACTAGGAAAAATATTTGCCTACCAAAGCTTTTAAACTTTCTTATTCACAAAGCTTTTATTTTGAACTAATTTAAAGCTGGTGAACATGTGCTGGTGCTTCTTCAGTTCTGAGCCATCAGTTATTAGAATAAGTCATTCTGTGTACTAGATGATGAATCAAAGTCCATTTTTACTTTTCAGGACAGAAATGCAGCCGAGCAAAGCTCTGTTACACAAACCAACCACCATTTCACATTGTTTTCCTATTCACTCAAACTTCCTCTTTGTGAAGTTTTTAAGAAATAAGCTGATCTATTTTCAGCAGATCCTTTATGAAAATGTCATTTTTAATAAAAAAAAACGTTAAATACGGTATTAAATACAGGTCTATTCAAGAGTATTCTGCATTAGGCAACAAGACACTGAAACTTGCTGTGTTGTGTTGCCCTCTTCTGGTTGACAGCACTTAAATCTTTCAATTCTTTTACCCAACGAGCCATTGCATCTCAACTTCTTTCATAAAAATATTCAGATTTGCAGTTTCAAGTAGCACTTAACTTTACTTCTACCCTTTACCTTTATGCTTAAAGTATTTTTGATCTAAAATTCTATGCAAATAAACTTTACTTTTAACCTCTACATCTTTCTAATACTAATTTTGAGGATTATCAAAATATCAGCTAGTGTTTGAAAAGATGACTAAAAAACCAACTTCAGTACTGGCAAGCAAGCCTCATGAAAAGAGGCTTGAAGAGCTTAATTCAGCTTACTAAAGAAAAATGAAGCTGCTGAACTTATAAGTGAACTTGGAGGTTAGAAAGCCAGAAGACTTTAAAGTGGTATAAGGCAAAACAAAATCTAGAAATTGGAGTTGAAGTCAGACAAATTCAGCCTTGAAATGCAATGGAGGCTTTTCACCTCAAAAACAACAACAAAAAGATTTTAATAACCCACTAGCATAAAAGGGTGGATTCATTGTTAGTTGAAAACTTTACAAGTGGACACAGTATCTTTGCAAACAACCTGTTTTGATCAGCTGTCATAACATGGATCAAATTGTGATGCTGATTTGCATACTCTGCATACATGGGTTTTGCAATTAATTATCTAAGGTCTGCCAATTAATGTGGCAATATGATTAAACCAGTCTTCCATTGCTTCTGAAAGGGCCATGCTCAGGCTGCTGATTCATTTATTGAGCCAGATACTAATACTGCCTTAGAATATTTCATTTCCCCCTCCTGGCCTGCTATTTTTAGAGTACAGGTCATGGTGGACATTTAAATCTATTTAGACATCTTGGTACTGCAACCTTGACAGAAAGAACAAAGCGCTAGATTTAATCCAGGTATTATTAAGTATGGAGAATTTTACTCGCATTACTAAAGCAGATAAACATCCTAACAACTTGTGACTGCACAATTTAATCGCAAGATCTTAAGGGACTTATGATAGGAAAAACCTGTTCAAAGCTAAGGCCTATTATGTAATTAGACAATAAAACTAATAACCTAATCAAAACCCTTAGAAAATAGAGGCAAAGAAAATGCTCATTCCAGTACCACATCCTAGTGGCATCTCCTAGCACCCAAGTAAAGGAATGAGCAAACAAATAATGCCAGACCATCCCTTTTTGGGCTGGCAAACAAACAAAAAGCCAGCCTGCCTTAAGCCAAGTGCAACTATAGAAAAGCACAGAAAAACATGTAATGAATAGTTTTAATATGTTTTCTTTCACATACTTTTGTTATTTTATTCTCAAGAATGAAATGCTACTTACAACTTGAAATACAATATACTCATAGGGCAGACTCCAGAGGAAAGGAAGAAGATTGACAAGAGCAAGCAAGAGCAAGTGGGTAAGCATGACACAGGGCAAGAGCAAGATACCAAAACTCGTGGATGAGTGCAAACTAAGCGCACAACACGAGACTCAGAGTGGTTCATCAGAGTAATCTCCATCAGCACGTAGAGACTCCTCTCCAGTGCCTTACTAATAGGCCCTGTCACACTGCCTGGAGCCAAAGACTGATGAAAACTTCCTGCCATCTACCAGCTATATATTTTGTTCAATTAGAAAGTGCAAAACCAGCTGGTCTTATGAACATGTGGAAAAAGTCCTCAAGCCAAACTAGCTCTAGTACTGTACAAGAAAAGAAATGCTTTTTAATGCGTAACATACACGAAACAATTATTATTATTTTCTCTCTTACTATTAAAGAACAAGTGAAAAAAAGCACTCTATTCAACAGTACTATTAGATAAAAAAGCAAGAAAGTTTTCATCCACCTGTCAATTGAAGACACAGCAGCTTACACTTCTCAAGTAGTGACATAGGGAACCTTATTTCTTTTTTGGGGCACATGTAAGCAAAAGTGTCAGAAAAAAAAAATAAAAATTACTATTTTTAAACCATCTCTGGTAGAAAAAGTTTCCACCACTGTCAAAGGTTCATGTGTGCAAGCTCCATAATGACACAGCTCAGACTATGGCAGCTGGTAATAAAATTTCCAAGATCTCTCAGCCAACTTTAAAAATTGCAAATGAGTTGATTCTTAGCAATATTCAGTCTTTTACTTCATCTTCTACAGTAGATGCCTGGATTCTGGTTCAATCTTGACTGCTACACTTAAAAGAAGAGGTGCTGGACAAGGGCTTTACAATTACCTGTGGTTAGTTTAGCTCTGACTTACCCAAGTACAACACTCATATTTTTGCCATCTTTTTCTCCCACACACACCATCAGATTTGGATACCACACAAGGTATGATTCATATTATTCTTTAGAAATGTATTTCAACAGACAAGCTTTACAACTGAAAGAGTATTTTGAGTTTTGAAAATATCAAGGCTTCAGTGAAAAGCACGTCCGGTCACTTTATTGCATACAGTTTTTCCTGCAGCAACATCTCCAGATACATATAGTAATCGCTAAAGCTAATTTTTCTTAGTCAATATCATAATCTAGTATATTTCTTTGAAGGAAAACAAATTCATCCACCTCATGCTGCCCAAGCATAATCTAAGCAGTTCCCTTCACAGAATTCCCTTCTAATAATTTTGGAGTAATGGAAGGTATAGAAACTAACAGGAGGAACTTTTCCACTGAACACAATGCCTAATATTTCCTGCCATCCACCTGCATATCCTGAAGTATCTACAAAAACACATGGGGAATAAATATCTGCCGTAACACAAACCCAGGCTACACTGGCTTTCAGGTATTTATGTAAGGATATGCAAGCAACCAACTAGAATGCACAGCTGACTTCTACCAGCACTAATAGAAATTTAATCCAGTCAGGGTGGGGGTTAAATACATCTTCATACTTTTGAGGCGGTTACTTTAGTATATGCAAGTCTCACCAAGTACTGTAGGATTATGTTAAAATTACAGGAATCAATTCCTTGCTTGAAATTAAATTACAATCTCACCCTCCCTAATGCTTTCTGAAAATTCCTTTAAACACACAGACTTTTATGATGAACAGTAATCAGTACACAGACCAAACCAAGCAAAAAAACACCTGCATCTACTTTTTTTAAAAAGAGGAACATTACATTTAGAAATATTGAGAGAAGCATTACTGAAAATAATACACACCAACCTTCTCAAAGGCTGTCTCAGCATCATCTTTATTTATGCCTGGTCTTTCATTCTTAGTTAGATATTTTTGGTTTAAACTATAGCAAGTAAGGGTTTCTAGTTGAAAAGATAATGAGAATGAAAATAAATACTACTGGCTGAAGGGATATATATTACTGAATTGCCTTTTTTTTACTGAATTGCCTTTTTTCTCTCCTTTTTTTTTCTATTAAAAAAAAAAAAAGGCTTTACTAGTTTGAAATCATGTGATATAGAAAATTTCCCTCACAGGCTTAAAGGTCTGTACCTTATTCAGACAGCAAAACCTCCACTTCTGCAAACCCATTTACCTGATTTCTATGAAAAGACTTAAAAACCCTAACAAAAACAAACAAAAACACCCTCAAGCCTATCAGCAAACAAAAAAACAACCTAGTTACCAAACAAACAAAATGCTGTGAGTGAACTACTTTTCCTGATACATACTTCTTGATGCTTATAAAAACCTTGCCATCTGCTATGATCTCTAACAAACTGACTTCCTTTCTCAGTCTAAGGTTTCACTATGACAGTAAATGTCTTAAACCTAACATTAAAAGTTACTTCAGTCACACTGTAAGATTGTATAGCTTTGCATGGTCATTAAAGCTTGTTACAAAAGTAGTATCAGAATACTCAGTACTATGAATAAAGAATTTTTGATAGAGGTGCAAAACTTAAATGTAAATAGATTAAAATGTTTTGAAGACGAAACAGAGCAGAAGTGTTTCATTTCTGGAGAGGCTTCATTAATTCTATGTAAACTTTTAACCACACATAATTCCAAACTCCATTTTGACCTCAAGGCTATAAACTAAGTGGATATAAAAAAATTGTGAAGGATTCCAAGGAATAAGTCTCCAAATAAACCACTGAGAAAAACAGGTGCACTGGCAAATTAAAACAAAAAATATTCAAATCCAGTTTTGGATTGTATAATATACAACTACAAGACAGATGTAAGAACTACATGCAAGACCTATACCACTACTTTCACCTTATAAGGCTAACAAGAATAGAAGCTTACACAGTGGCTGAGGGAAAAGTGTTGCTCCTGAAATATCTTAGACCTTTCAGAAGGCAATCTGCACCCAAAGCAGTCTTCATAGCTAGCAGTTATTTTTAATGATAGAACTAGCTTTTTAAAAACAAAGCCCCAAACATAATCTATCTCAGCGTTAGTACATTTTTAAGTATTACACAGCTACAACAAAAGGTAATTATATATGTTATTACAAATACATTCCATATATAACTAAGTTGCTAATTTATACAACTCACAGACGCAACAATGATGAGTATATAAAGTTATACCACAATGCTAGAAAAGGGAATGTATAATTCTGAAAACAGATTATAATATATGACACGTCAGTGGGAAACTTTGGTAATAGTGACTTTATTTCATTTTCTCCTACCTGATAAATTCTAAATGGGATGTATCGAAATCCACTATCTTCTGGAGGATACTCCATGAGTTTTCGATTTATTGCCCAAAACTGCTCAAATTTATCTGTGAAGGTAAAATTAGATTTTGTTAATAACACATATTCTTTCCCAGCTCAGAGAGGTAAATGAGACAGGACTGGAAAAACATAAAAAGCATGCAAAATTTCCTTATGTAAGTTTGACCTATATGAACTTATTTTCATAGAATCACAGAATAGTTAGGATTGGAAAGGACCTTAAGATCATCAAGTTCCAACCCCCCTGCCATGGCCAGGGACACCTCACACTAAACCATGCCACCCAAGGCTATGTCCAACCTCCCCGCCCAATCTGTAGCTGTGCCTGGCATTGCTCCAACCCAGGTGGAGGACTTTGCATTTAGCATGGTTAAACTTCATTAGGTTGGCATCAGCCCACCTCACAAGTGTGTCAAGGTCCCTCTGGATGGCATTCCTTCCCTCCAATGTATCAACCGAACCACACAGCTTGGTGTCATCGGCAAACTTGCTGAGGGCGCACTCAATCCCACTGTCCATGTCACCCACAAAGATGTTGAACAAGACCGGTCCCAACACCGATCCCTGGGGGACACCACTCGTTACTGGTCTCCAGCTGGACATTGAGCCACTGAGCACTACTCTTTGCGTGCGGCCAGCCATCCAGCCAGTTCTTTATCCACTGAGTGGTCCACCTATCAAATTGATGTTGCTCCAACTTAGAGAGAAGGATGTCATGGGAGACAGTGTCAAAGGCTTTACACAAGTCCAGGTAGATGACATCAACCGCTCTGCCCCTATCCATCAGTTCCGTAGCCCCTTCATAGAAGGTCACCAGATTGGTCAGGCAGGATTTCCCCTTAGTGAAGCCATGCTGGCTGTCACCAAGCACCTTGTTGGTTTTCATGTGCCTTAGCATGCCTTCCAGGATAATCCGCTCCAAGATTTTGCCAGGCACAGAGGTGAGACTGACTGGTCTGTAATTCCCTGGCTCATCCATTTTTCCCTTCTTAAAAATGGGGGTTATATTTCCCTTTTTCCAGTCATTGGGAACTTCACCTGACTGCCATGATTTTTCAAATATGATGGACAGTGGCTTAGCAACTTCATTTGCCAGCTCCTTCAGGACCCGCGGATGGATTTCATCCGGTCCCATTGACTTGTATACATTCAGGTTCCTAAGGTGGTCCCGAACAAGATCCTCCCCCACAATGGGCCCAGGGTCCCCACCCTCACCGTCCCCGCGTCTGCCTTCCAAGACTTGGGTGGTGTGGTCAGAGCATTTGCCCGTAAAGACTGAGGCAAAGAAGTCATTAAGAACCTCAGCCTTCTCCAAATCCAGGGTAGCCAGTTCTCCCGATAGCTTCTGGAGAGGGCCCACGGTGTCCCTAACCTGTCTTTTATTGCCAATGTGCCTATAAAATCCCTTCCTGTTATCCTTAACATCCCTAGCCAAGTTTAATTCGAAGTGGGTCTTAGCTTTCCTAACCTGGTCCCTAGCTTCTCGGACAACATCCCTGTATTCTTCCCAGGCCGCCTGACCTTGCTTCCACCTTTTATAAGCCTCTTTTTTCCTTCGAATTTTGCTCAGCAGGTCCTTATCCATCCAAGGAGGTCTCCTGGCCCTCCTGCTGAACTTCCTTCTAGTTGGGATGCATCACTCCTGAGCCTGCAGCAGGTGATCCTTGAATATCAACCAACAGTCTTGGGCCCCCCTGCCCTCTAGGGCTGTATCCCATGGAACCTTACTGAGCAGGTTCCTGAAGAGGCCAAAGTCTGCTCTCTTGAAGTCCAGGGCAGTGAGCTTGCTGCACGCCCTTCTCACTGTCCTGAGGATCTCAAACTCAACCATCTCATGATCGCTGCAATCAAGGCTGCCCTGGAGCGTCACATTCCCAACCAGCCCTTCCCTCTTGGTGAGGACGAGGTCAAGCATGGCACCTCTCCTTGTCGGCTCCTCTATTACTTGCAGAAGGAAGTTGTCTTCCACACAATCAAGGAACCTTCTGAATTGCTTGTGCCAGGCCGTACCATCCCTCCAACAGATATCAGGGTGGTTGAAGTCTCCCATGAGAACAAGGGCCTGCAAGCATGAGGCTGCTCCTATCTGCCTATGGAGAGCTTCGTCCAGCAATTCCCCTTGGTCAGGCGGTCTGTAACAGATCCCCACAATAATGTCACCCATCGCTGTTCTCCCTTTAACCCTGACCCACAAACTCTCTGTCGACTGCTCACCTGTCCCCAGACAGAGTTCCATACTCTCTAGCCTATCCCTAACATAAATAGCAACTCCCCCTCCCCGTCTGCCGGGCCTGTCTTTCCTAAAGAGCCGGTAACCTTCCATTCCAACACACCAGTCATAGGTGCCATCCCACCATGTTTCTGTGATGCCTATGATATCATACCCCCGTAGAAGTGCACACATCTCTAATTCCTCTTGTTTGTTCCCCATACTACGGGCATTTGTGTAGAGGCATTTGAGCCGAGATCCAATTGAAGCTGACTCATTGGCTGGAGCAGCTGGAATATCCCTACATTGCTCCGAACGTTTACTATAGGTGCTACCAACCGACTGGGTGTGTTGGGATGGAATGATGCCCCCCTCCCCCAACACATCTAGTTTAAAGCATCCTTGACCAGTCTGGCAAGCCTCCTACCAAATCCACTCTTTCCCTTCTTTGTCAGACCAGCTCCACCAGCCCCCAGTAGACCTGGCCTACTGTATTGAGTCCCATGGTCAAGGTACCCAAACCCCTGACTATAGCACCACCCTTCTAACCATTTATTAACCTGCCCAATCCTCCTAGCCTTTTCAAGGTCCTGCCCTGTATCCTGGAGAATTGACGAAAAGACAATCTGAGCTCCAGAGCCCCTAACCACCTCTCCCAGAGCCCTGTAGTCCTTCTTTATAGTCTCCGGGCTACTGCTATCTATATCAGTAGCACCCACATGTATTACCAGGAGTGGGTAATAGTCAGTGGGACCGACTAGAGCAGGCAGCTTCTCGGCCACATCCCTGATCCGAGCCCCTGGTAGGCAACACACCTCCCTTGAGCCTGGGTCAGGCCGGCAGATGGGTGCCTCTGTGCCTTTCAGATTAGAGTCCCCGACTACTACGACCCGCCGCTTTTTCCTGGCAGCACCAGTAGTGACCTTCTTTACCAGTGCACCAGCTGGTTGTGCCTGGTGGGAGCGCTGTTGCTCATCAGCCCCCTGCAGGATAGCAGAGCGCTGTTGCTCATCAGCCCCCTGCAGGACAGCAAAACGGTTCTGGGTGGGGACAACAGACGTAGGAGGAAGCCCCTTGCTTTTAATTACCCTCTTCCTCCTTTTTTTGTTGTTTTTTTCTGTTACCTTTTCCCAGCTTCCTGGGTTAGCAGCCTCCTTTCCTGCACGGGCAACAGTAGACACTCAAGGCCCCGGAACAGGCTGGTCCCGGAGCAAGCAGTGCTGCTCCCCCTCAGCTTCCCTGACACCTTTCAGCCTGGTAACAGCTTCCTGCAGTTCAGCCACCTGCTGCAGGAGGACCTCCACCAGGGAGCGCAGAGTGCAGCCCTGCCCGTTGCTCACCCTTCCCTTAGGATACCCCGAGCTCTGCACTGCAGCCTCCCTTCCCGTCGGCTCTGTCTGGGTGCCTACGCTGGCCACCACCGGCGCAGCCAGAGCAGAGCTCCCAGACCGAGCCTTGCCCGTACGGCGAGTGTTCACCATCCCGCTCACCACCCCGCTCGCCTGCCCGCGCGAACTGCCGCGCAAACTGCTTCGAGCCCGCCCTGTTTGCCCGCCCTCCGGGTCGCTCGCGCTCCCTGGGGCAGGTTTTTAACCAGTCAGGTCTGCCGCCGGTCCTCCTGACGCCGCCCCCTCTGAGTCAGCCGCTCGCCTCCGCAGAGCTGCAGGCTCCTGGGCAGGCCTTGTCGAGGACTTGAAGCTCCCTCGGGGCAAGTTGCTGCTCCGAGGTGAAGCCCGCAGTCGCTGAGCCTCCCCCCCCCCCCCCCCCCCCCCCCCCCCGATCAGGCGCCGCAGGCCTCCCCTCGCGAGACAGTCAATCAAACTGTAATTTGGGATGCGCATCCTCCAGAACACCACAACACCCAAGAAAGCCTGTGTTTCTTCATTTTTAGTTGGTGGAGACATTGCTGTTATCTTGTTGATCACATCTGTGGGGATCTGGCGACATCCATCTTGCCATTTTATTCCCCCAAAATTGAATCTCCTGTGCAGGTCCCTTGACCTTACTCCATTTTATGGCAAAACCGGCTTTCAGCAGGATTTGGATTATTTTCCTCCCTTTCTCAAAGACTTCTTCCGCTGTATCGCCCCGCATGGTAATGTCATCAATGTATTGCAGGTGTTCTGGACCTTGCGCCTGTTCCAGTGCAGTCTGGATCAGTCCATGGCAGATGGTAGGGCTGTGTTTCCACCCCTGGGGCAGTCGGTTCCAAGTGTACTGGACGCCCCTCCAAGTAAAAGCAAACTATGCTCTGCACTCCACTGCCAAAGAAACTGAGAAAAATGCATTGGCAATATCAATCGTGGCATACCACTTGGCTGCCTTTGACTCCAGTTCATACTGAAGTTCTATCATGTCTGGTACGGCAGCACTCAAGGGTAGCGTGACTTCATTCAGGCCACAGCAGTCTACCATTAGTCTCCGCTCTCCGTTAGACTTTCGCACTGGCCATATGGGGCTATTAAAGGGTGAGAGGGTCCTACCGATCACTCCTTGACGCTCCA
The DNA here is from genome assembly GCA_039720435.1 of Amazona ochrocephala. Taxonomy (NCBI): domain Eukaryota; kingdom Metazoa; phylum Chordata; class Aves; order Psittaciformes; family Psittacidae; genus Amazona; species Amazona ochrocephala. Next base: position 62,670,714 of record CM077878.1, read on the forward strand.
ATCTACAGATCAGCTTGTGGATGGGAGTCAGGGAGTCTCAGTTGGTGCGATATTGCCACCAGTGCACTGTTGTAGCCGAGACTGGCACTTGTTGTTCTTTGACCTTCAGCAACCCCACAACAGAAGGATCCTCTGAGAGACCAGGCAAGGAGGACAGCTGCTCAACTTCCTCTGTCTCCAAAGCAACGATACCAAAAGCCCATCAGTACCCTTTCGGGTCTTTGAAGTACACTCTCCTGAGGTAGCCTGTGCCAAGGATGCATGGAGCCTCTGGACCAGTCAAAATGGGGTGCTTTTGCCACTTCCTCCCAGTCAGGCTGATTTCAGCCTCCAGTACAGTCAACTCCTGGGATCCTCCTGTCACTCCAGAAATATAAATGGGTTCCACCCCTTGACAACAATACCAGCCCTAACACCGATCCCTGAGGGATACCACTCGTTACTGGTCTCCAGCTGGACACTGAGCCATTGATCACAACTCTTTGCGTGCGGTCATCCAGCCAGTTCTTTATCCACCAAGTGGTCCATCTATCAAATTGATGTCTCTCCAATTTAGAGAGAAGGATGTCATGTGAGACAGTGTCGAATGCTTTGCACAAGTCCAGGTAGATGACGTCAACTACTCTATCCCTGTCCATCAGTTCCATAACCCCATCAATAGAAGGCCACCAAATTGGTCAGTTAGGATTTCCCCTTAGTGAAGCCATGCTGGCTCTCACCAAGCACCTTGTTGGTTTTCATATGCTTTAGCATGCCTTCCAGGAGAATGTGCTCCAAGATTTTGCCAGGCACAGAGGTGAGACTGACTGGTCTGTAGTTCCGTGGATCATCCATTTTCCCCTTCTTGAAAATGGGGGTTATATTTCCCTTTCTCCAGTCATCGGGAACTTTACCTGACTGCCATGATTTTTCAAATACGACGGGCAGTGGCTTAGCAATTTCATTTGCCAGCTCCATCAGGACCCCTGGATAGATTTCATCAGGTCCCATGGACGTGCGCATGTTCAGGTTCTTAAGACGGTCTCAAACTAGATCCTCTCCTACAGTGGGCCTAAGGTCTTCATTCTCACAGTCCCTGTGTCTGCCTTCCAAGACATGGGTGGTGTGGTCCGAGCATTTGCCAGGGAAGACTGAGGCAAAGAAGTCATTAAGAACTTCAGTCTTCTCCAAATCCAGGATAGCTAGTTCTCCTGATAGCTTTTCCCTACATTTCTCTTCCCTATTTATTCTGAAGCCAAAGGTAAGTCATCTGCAGTCTCCTATAAAAACTGTAACGTGGCAACTTATTAAACTGAAAGAGAAAGCAACCTGAATTCCTATTGTATCTCCCACTGTTAGGGAAATATTGGGCCACAAGTTATGGATTTCGTTACCTCAATAGTGTCTGTTCCCTCACCCACCCCCAACTGCTACCAGCCCACACTCTCAAAGTTTATCAAGAATACCCTATTGTTCTTAATTATATATGAATAATAGGTGTAAAGTAGAGAAACTAAAATCGTAGAAAAACTTTGAGGGGTTTACATTTGGATATCTAAACTTTAAAATAATCTTCAACAACATATAATCAGAAAATATACTGCCAGTTTCATGACAGAACCTGAAAATAAAAGGTTATGTTTGAAACACATTTTTGTTAATATTATACAAGTAACTAGGTTTAGTAAAGTAGCCCAAGGCAGCACACCATTTCATCCTGTTCAGACATTACAAGAACTGAATAGCTTATTGTGTTTAAAATTATTAAGGACAGCAGAGGTCTAGAGCCGTAAAGGCTTTTACACATGCAAATCGATTACTCAAATCAAGCAAATAACAAATACCACAAGTGACAGAAAGGCACATCAAGAGCTAAGATGAATAAAGCTGCTGCCAGCCTTACTCCAGAAGGCAGCTTTAGAAAGGGAAAAGCAAGAAATAAGATTTGTTATAGGCTCTAACTCCTCAAGATACCCAACACAGCCATGTTTATTCAGATGGAGCAGTTTTTCCAATTTTCCCTCCTCAGCACAATATTCAGACAAGTCTCAAGAAACCTGGTGGTGTAGGAATTACAGAATTCAGCCCCCCTGAGGTAAGGTGAAATTCAGGAAATCTATTTGCAGAACAAAGGATCTTTCTGCTTCCAAAACTGCTAATAACAATTAAAACAATTGCAGAAAATTGAAAGAGTCTGAAATTTGCTTCACTCCCATGTACAGCACAGATGCCTGTCAGTGCACTAAAAGACAGTTAACATATATTGCAGGGTTTACAATGCATTGCTTTTCCTGACTGAATGTGACAAGGCAGGAATTTCCAAGAAATGGTAGACAAACTCCTGTCAGGTCTTTTGTAGGAGCATTTCCTGATACTTATCTCAAAGTACTTCCACACCCTTGTTTCCTGAGAGGCAAGTGCCTCTTGACATGCACTTACCTGAGCGGCAGTCAGCATCACCATGCAGGCACTTGCCTGAGATGAGGAGCTGCTTGGACATGGGGCACCACCCCATAGCTCACCAGCTGGGGAGCTCAGCAGGTGGCTGTGACAATGATGACCCTGGCTCTGACTGCGCCCAAGCAAGCCTGCATTTGGGACCCCCAGCCTACACTCAGAGGTTTATTCTTACAAAGTCTGACACAAAGAATGACTGATCGCATCCTCTTCACAAACTCCATCAGTGGGGAGGTGAAGACCTAGCACACTTCCCTCGTCCTTGGAGACAGCATTGAGAATGGCTAACAATTTTCACTACAGACTGTGTGGACAGTAGGTACTGATGGATTTATAGTTCAGTTACCACTTCTGACTATATACTCAGTTGATAAAATAACTAATTATGTGATATACAAACCGAAATAAACAAAGCCTACTTAAGCTATTGAGCTTCAGCAGACTCTAGAATAAGGAATCTACATATTTGGAGACATCCTACTTAAACCTAAATGAAACAAACATAACTTCATTTATTTGTTTAGTGCTATTGCAGTAACTAGGAAAGTTGAGTGAACAGCTTACTGTCCTCAAAATTCAAAAGAAATGAGCAAACACATCTTATGGATCAGATGAACATGGCATTCTGAACAAATAACAGACAGTAGGAGCTTAAGTAGATTGTCCCTTGTAACATATATGGCAAACATGTGAATCGTTGAAGGACAAAAACATTAAACATTAGTAATGCACAGTTAATTCACTTCTTCATTCCAACTTCCTCACCGCCCAGAAATTATGCAGGTAATCTTATTTAAGGCAGGTAAATTTAAAAATTTATTGTTCTTTGAACACTGCTCAAGACAATCTATTCCTTAATCAAGATGCCTAAATTTCTAGTATTTTCTAAAAGTAACAGCAATAAATCTGCAACAGTTAACAATGAGACTTGCTGCATTTCATGATCAAGTATGTTTTATCCATCTACCTTATATCCTGGGAATGAAAAACTTGCTAAAAAATTAGCTAGAAATAATGGAGTCAGACATCTCAAGACACATCTTCACTGTGTGTACAGCACTGTCTGAAGACATCTACGCTAATTCATCCTCATAACCTTGTGCTGCTGTCCTCCAAACATCTTTGAACGGATATAGTACTTCTACTACAGGAAACTGAGTTGAGTGTAAAAAAATTAACACAAGTTTTTAAAGCAAGCAGCAGGAAAAGGTTATCCAGTTTACATACTGATATATGACTGGCAAAAGCTGTTATTAGCATTAGGGGCATTGACTGAATGCCAGAAGACTAAAGCTCCAAAATCTAAAATTAACACTTGCAGAAATCTTAAGACTCATAGCTTAAAACAAACAAAAAAACCAACACAACCAAACACACACCCCACCCCACCCCCATCCCCTTGAAAATATAAGTGAAAGGATTCCTCATGCTCCCATTTCTGTGTCAGTACCTCCTATATATGCAAAACAGACTTAAGGAAGCTTTAGTGCTATGATGAGCTATAAGAACCAATTAGCACTTTGGCTAGACAGTTCTTAAACACAGAAGGTGCAGGAAGTTTGACAATCAAAACAAAACTGAGTTTTCACCAAGCCAGTAAACAAGAACCTTTCCCTACTTATTAGCAAAAGCACTTTACACACTCATCTCCCTCCCTTGTGAAAACCTTATGCAGTCTACATGATATCTAAACTCCTGTAATAGCCAAATCTGATTACTTTTGTTTTCCACAACCCATCTGTTTTCAAGAAAGTGCTTGACCAATGTGTTAAAGAGTTTCTGTATTAGCAAAAAAACAGTACTTGCAAAAGGGAAATGCTCATATCTGAACAACAGTATTAAAAGTAATAGCAATAAGATCCAAAGAGAAGTGAGATTAGTGACAGTATAAAAGTTTCATATGACTACTAATCATATTTCTTAAACAAGAGAGGGTGGTTGCTATATAACTTTGCCTAAAGGGAAATACAAGACTTTTTCACTGTATTTTATGTCAAAGAGCAGAAAATGAACAATCAAATAATGCAGGTGAGATCCAGTTGAAAAATCCATCACTTAGAAATATAAGCCACTTATAATTATTTATTAGAAATGCAGTCACTAAGTGACACCAGACGTTACCCTTCAATACTACAGAAATGCACACACACATCACAGAATCACAGAATAGTAAGGGCTGGAAAGGACCTCAAGATCATCGAGTTCCAACCCCCCTGCCATGGGCAGGGACACCTCCCACTAAACCATGCCATCCAAGGCTATGTCCAACCCCACCTTGAACGCCGCCAGGGATGAAGCATTCACAACTTCCCTGGGCAACCCATTCCAGGGCCCCACCACCCTCACAGTAAAGAATTTCTTCCTCAGATCCAATCTAAACCTCCCCTGTTTAAGTTTAAACCCATTACCCCTTGTCCTCTCACCACAGTCCCTAATGAAGAGTCCCTCCCCAGCATCCCTATAGGCCCCCTTCAGGTATTGGAAGGCTGCTATGAGGTCTCCACGCAGCCTTCTCTTCTCCAGGCTCAACAGCCCCAACTTTCTCAGCCTATCTTCATACGAGAGGTGCTCCAGTCCCCTGATCATCCTTGTGGCCCTCCTCTGCACTTGTTCTAACAGTTCCATGTCCTTTTTATGTTGAGGACACCAGAACTGCACACAATACTCCAAGTGAGGTCTCACAAGAGCAGAGTAGAGGGGCAGGATCACCTCCCTCAACCTGCTGGTCACACTCCTTTTGATGCAGCCCAGGATACGGTTGGCCTTCTGGGCTGCAAGCGCACATTGCCGGCTCATGTTCATTTTTTCATCAACCCACACCCCCAAGTCCTTCTCTGCAGGGCTGCTCTCAATCTCCTCCCCGCCCAACCTGTAGCTGTGCCTGGCATTGCTCCGACCCAGGTGGAGGACTTTGCATTTAGCATGGTTGAACTTCATCAGGTTGGCATCAGCCCACCTCACAAGCGTGTCAAGGTCCCTCTGGATGGCATTCCTTCCCTCCAATGTATCAACCGAACCACACAGCTTGCTGTCATCGGCAAACTTGCTGAGGGCGCACTCAATCCCACTGTCCATGTCACCCACAAAGATGTTGAACAAGACCGGTCCCAACACCGATCCCTGGGGGACACCACTCGTTACCGGTCTCCAGCTGGACACTGAGCCACTGAGCACTACTCTTTGCGTGCGGCCATCCAGCCAGTTCTTTATCCACTGAGTGGTCCACCTATCAAATTGATGTCTCTCCAACTTAGAGAGAAGGATGTCATGGGAGACAGTGTCAAAGGCTTTACACAAGTCCAGGTAGATGATATCAACCGCTCTGCCCCTGTCCATCAGTTCCGTAGCCCCTTCATAGAAGGTCACCAGATTGGTTAGGCAGGATTTCCCCTTAGTGAAGCCATGCTGGTACTATTCATGGTGTCTTCTTAAAGCCATTTATTTGTATAAATTTGAAATGTATCTTTAGCTCAATGCAAGCAATACCAAGTTGCAGCTTGCATAAAAATGTGTCAAATCCTTGAGTTTAAAAAACACAAATCTTTTGTGTATTCTCAGTAGTTCACCACTGTCTAGTAACCATATGAACCATAGAAATAATGCAGAGCTAGAAGCACTTGCACAGAACCAACCATAGCATTAACTGTAGTGGGTTTCATGCAGAGCACACAGTGTTCAGGTAGAGCACAAGAGACCAAGAAGTCCTTACTTAGGGTAAGCACTACTTAGCAACAAGTAAAACATTGGTGTGCTATCAGCATTGCTCTCAGACTGTACCAGCTCCTACAAAGAAAATGAACTCTATCCCAGCTGAAACCAGCAGAGACCAGACTCTCCAACTGATGTATCAGAACCACAGAAAAACTTTAAATTGGAAGTGTCTTTGGAGGTCAAACTTTGGAATAAAAGCTCCTGCCCCACCTCCCCCCCCCCAAAAAAAAAAAAAAAAGCTGAAGAGTTGTCTACACAAAGTCAAATGAGTTTGCTCAAGGCCTTGCCCAGTCATGTTTTGACCATCCCCACGGGTTTCCACTCAACCACTCTCATTTCCTCTACCCAAATATCCCAGACTTCCTCCTGCAGAAACGTGTAACCATTTTCTTTTGCAATTGTACAACTCTACTACCAATGGAGGCACACCTGAGAGCAATCTGACTCCATCTAGTCTACCAGCCTTTCTTCTACGTAGTGGAAAGCAGCTATTAGGTCTATCCTCAGCCTTCTCACCTTCAACCTAAACAAGACAATTCTCCTCACTCTCTTTTAATATAGCATACGCTCCAGCCCCTAATCATCCTAGCAGCACTCTGCCGGACTCTTCTATTTGCTGACGATTCTTTTGTCCTGGAGCCCCAAAGAGGCCAACAGCACTCCCAGCAAAGCTTTACAAGTGCTGAGCCGAGGGGAAGAATTACTCACCATCTGGCTATATTCTAAGAGGCACAAGGGCAAAAGCAGCTCCCTGGTTAATCTTCAATTTTGCAACTCACAGAACAGACTTTTAATTCAGCTGTTGTCCACCATTACCCACTCCCACAAAGCTGCTTCTCAGTCAGTCCCTAGCCTGTCTGGATGTATGGGGTTTTTCCTGTCCCTGGTGCAGGACTTTGCACTTGTTTCTGTCAGCTCCTGCTTGCCTATTACTCCAGCTTGTCACAGTTCCTCTGAATGTCAGATCTGCCATCAACTGCTCTCAACAACTTTTTCACTTAGTCATAAACTCACTAAGGGTTTAATCTGTCACATACATATGATCAAATAAACTGTACTTTACAGACAGCTACAAGTCAAGGATACAAAGCTTATTTTCTTAACATTGAAGGAAGTGTATTTCCTACTGACTCATGCTCTAATAAGCATTGTGTTTGCAGCCAGAAAGGAGTCTTCTCAAAATTTAGTATTAATTCTACTTCCATTTTGTTTCCAGGAAGCGTAAGACTCTACATGCATGCAGACCTCTGCTGACTGCTGAGCAATGTTAACCAATTTTGTAAGAAGGTAGTTTTTTGTAACATGCCTCAAACATTAAGCACCGTTGATGATAAAAGATAAATATTATAAACATTTCAAAATTAACTGTACCATGCTATTCAGAAACAGCCTTTACAGGTAGTTACTCTATTTCTCAGCTATTTAAAGACTTGTCTCTAAATTACTTTAGGCCATCTAATCTCATAGTTCTTATTTGTGTACAATAAAACCACAGATAATCACAATTATCATGATGTTCAGGAGGACTCCAATACATATTTGACTCTGACTACTACAGTTCAGTGCCAGTTCAGTGCCAGCCTTTTTGAGATATATGAGATGAGAACAGTGAAGGCAGACAAGCAGCTGATTTGTGGTTGGGGTTGAAGATGAAAGACACACCTGTTTCAGCAGGAAGTCTGGAACATGGCTGTATTTCTGAAGAAATGGTAACATTCCAGGAGGAAGAGTCTCAAAATGAGTACAAAACACTAAGGCCTTGAATCTTCAAACCCTCCACAATACACGAATAGGTTATATGGTTGGCAGATTACTTATGCCAAAGACAGACACCTCCAAGCTTGCTTCCTCAGAGTTTCACAGTTTTCATTAAACACATGGATGTCTCACACATGATGGCAAACAATATAAAGCATCTGTATCTAGCTTTGCCTACCTGTCCCTAGACAACCTCATCTCACGGTGGAGACGTAGTATGAAGTAGCATTGTGCATGCTGGGTTATCTTTTGCTTTTCTCCCTTTTCTGCCTTTGTGCAGTTCATGTCCCCCTACTTCTCCCCAGCCTCACAATGCCCTTGTTGAGAGCAGAGGAGAGAAAGCCAATGGGGAAATTCAGACTGCCATCAATTCCCCACCTCCGCACTGCGACAAGGGAAGCCGTGTGAGTAGGACCAGGCCAGCAATGAAGAGTAATAATGCAAAAGTCAGTTTCAGGGGGGTTGTAGTTTAGAATCCCGGATACTGCACCATACAAGGCCGAGTATTTGTATAGTCAGTTGTGTAGGAAGGGTAACAAGCCAGTAAACACTGCAGAACTCACACTGAAGTTCAGGTCACAATCCATTACCAGAAAAAAAAAAACAACAAAACAACCCAAAACAAACCACAACCAATCAAATCCAAACAAAAAACAACCATCACCACTACCAAAACCATAGAACCCCTGGAAGGCCTGCTCTGATGCATCTCATACTTACCAAACTTGTGTGGGCTACGTGAACACAGCACAAAAGAGGTGCTGACTATTTTTTTTTGGCGCTTCAAACACTTCTGAACAGGAATGTGATAAACCAGAAAAAACACAACTTCTGCCCCTCAAAACCCCAAAGCTGGTTCAGATATAATTTGGAAATAAATGCAAGGCAACACAGGCCTGATTCTGTCAGAAAGACAAGAAAGAGATCACATGCATCAGAAGATAAAATATTGCATATTCTGAATATTTGCAGGATTTTTCTCCTTTAATAAGAACAATTCAACATGGCCACTTAACTTCCGGTAAGCCCTACAGCATGAATGAGTATTACATTCTTTTCCCATAATATTTCCAGTAAAATAATGACTTCATTATATTTTGTAATACATAAAGAAGCCTTAAAATTGGCTTTGCGTTTTTACTAGCTATTTCCCTCCCTCATGTATCAGAAATACCAACTCTAGTTTTCACCTGTCATAAAGGATGCCTATGAAAATTTCAGGGTGTGGTTGCTTATGTCTCTCCACAACTGATGAAAAGCAGCCATGTTGGATCTAAACCCCTTCCTTTATCAGAACCATCATATACTGAAGTTACAGACATTAATTCTTTGAACAATGCAAAAAAAGAATTAAAAAATACAGCTCTCCCTCTAAAAACAGCTCAGATTACATGTGCTTGATCCTGAGTCACAACTAGACTCACAAAGTCTTAATGTTTCAAAGCTGAAATCCTTTATTTTTCCACACAAAAGGCAAAAAGAAAAAAAACACCCACTTGATAATCTTCTATCCATGATAAAAATGGCCATAACACTATTAAAGCAAAACCAGTAGCAACCTTTTCCATTTTTTCTGACCAAAGAATTCTAACAATTCTTACAAAGGAAGAGAGGTCAGTATCTATATAGCCTGAATTTATCGCATCCCTACTACAGGCAGCTATCCATGACGCTGGCCAAAATCAGTACAACACAGATGTACCTGTCACAGACAAGTGTTCTAGCTAAGAAATATTTGCTTTACGGACAAAGAATGGCTAACTGAAGTCTAAAGAACAAGCAAAACCACAGCACAAGCAACAGACAGAAAAGTATCTTTACTTTCCTGATTTGGTAGCAGATTAACACAAAACCAGAAACGGTGAGAGGACGGATGTAAAGGCTGTTATGAATACCTACCAGCTGTTACCAGCACAAGATTTTGCTGCAAATTCACTGTTACAGCTCTTCACCTAAAAGCAACTGAAAAGTTTCTCATGCTACCCTTTTAAGCACTTCCTTCTCAGCAGAAACATCTCTACTGAATACACTTGTAATTGGTAGTTACGTTTTTCCAAACAAGAAAAACTAGATTTTTTCCCCCCCAAAAGGTTTAATACATATCCTGCAAGTACTGCTATCTTGTTAAACAAATAACATATCCTATATTTAAGAACTGAAGAAAATGTTTTGAAGTTCCACAGAAAATAAAAAAACAAACAAAAACCAAATCTGCAGCTCTATCATTACTTACAAGGCAGTTATCACAAATGCTACTCTCTTTTCTTTTTTGTGGTAGTTCATTCTGTTTCACAAAGAGGTTTAAAATTATTACATCTCAAATGAAAGCCTATAAAAACATACTGAAAGATACAACATGCTCAAAAAGAGTCATCTTAGTTTCACAAGCTTTTCTTGTTTCTCTTTTATGAAAAGCTGAGAAATTAAAATTAGTATTTGAAAGTATTCAAAAGATTGTTTAAGCTTCTCATTTAGGTGTCAGATTCCACAGGTGTGACTTCTCATCAAGTGTACAGTGAAACTTTGAACTCAGTCTTGCTAGGCAACACTGTAAAGCAAAACAGTAAAATTCTGGTTTCTCTACAACTGAAAATATTTAGAAAACTAATCAACTAAAAGAGAGCCTATGATTAGCACAGAAAGAACACACTGCTTATCTGGTTCCCATACCTTAATATCTTAAGGGTATCAAGGTTGTGTAATTTCTGGTTAAGAAAATGACAGTAACTTATATAATTTCATTGTGCAGACAACTCTTCCGCTATTATAACTCATGTTAGAAGTATTTTAGTTTTAATTTTAAAAAGGATTTATAAAAAGTGCACACAAAGTGCGTTGCTGGGAATATTTGAATGCTCAGATGAAGTGAAAGGATTTCTTTTTGTAAGAAAGCTAATAATTCTTGAAATAGAAAATAAAATTATGCTGGCACGGCATTTTGCTTCTCTCAAGCTAAACAGCTTGCAAGATGTACTAGTATAACAGCAAAATACTTCTTTTGCAGAATTGTTAATATAGCAGTTTAAATTGACTTGTAACCATGTAAGCCTTGGGGAAATATATATTTTTATACTGATTCTGTCTTCCAGTGGACCAGAACTCTTTATTTACTGCTAATTCACTTTTGTGACAGTATTATCAGTCAGTTTGCAAACTATACAAACCAGAATCATTCAAGAAGTACTTTAAATTGAAACAGACAAAGTACAGTTTCTAGTCAATTTCTAATTCTCCCCCAGTTAAATAAAATAGAGATCAGAGTTTCTAATAAGCACTCAATCTTCAAAATTATTACAGGAGTATATTTCATAGGAAAGGCAGCATCACTAACAACAACAACAACAAAACAGAAACTCCACACACTCACTGAATACACACATTAAACCCAAACTAACTTGGAACCTCACTGTCTAAAGCAAACACATGCCTCAGGTCTTCTTGCATTCAAAGCTCTTCCTGTTTAATTTAATTATTCTTATAAACATATGGGAAGATGTTAATTCTAAGCATTTAGTATTTTGTACCTCAACACAGAATAAACATCTTCATGCTTGTAGCTTCTGTAAAATACCTCTACCAGTAATAATATAAATGACAGCTTCAGGAGATGAGGAAAAGACATTGAAAGTGGCACTACCATCTATTCCAGACAGCAGTTTCTGAAATTCTTACAAAGCTTTTCAACTTACAGGCCTCTAAGAACCATGATAAAAAAGAGGAGACACTAAAACCAAAAAAAGTTACATTTTGCACAGTTTCATTTTGCAGTACAGATTCTGCCATCTGTGCAAAGTAAGAACACCAATTATTTTACAACATCCTGTGCTGAATTATTTTTGCTGCTTTTTTCAAGTCAATACTTATTATTCTACTGGGCAACTTTTTTTAAGTTTACCTGTATTGTTTATCAGTGACTATCCTCAAGCATTAACTAGAGGAAACAACCTTTTTTACCTTACAGTCCAAGATCATTAATACTGAACAGTGTTTACACCCCAGGTGTCTCCCAAATAAAGACCATAAGCTGCACAAAAGTACACTAGACAACAGTTATCTATTTATTTTGTTTTGTTAAAACAGTCATGACTCAAATTAGTTCTCTGAATAACTGAATCCACATTTGGATAATCACATAAACGGTGACTTAAAAGAAGTAATTTAAAAAAATTATCTTTTCCATGAAATTAGACTAAAATTCCACAGACCAATGACAATTTCTATCCTGTACCATGACCAAAAATTTAAGAAATTATTTATTACCATGCTAGACCTAAACATAATTCATACTTGATGCATTGTATTTACCATTTTGTAATCCCATCCACAACTGCTTATGATCCTTTTTTTGCATCTCATTGATAACTTGGCTTTTGTGCTTCAATGCGTCTGCTTCTTTTATGGAAGCCATAAAATGAGCTTCAATCACATCCTTAGAATGGCAGTGAAGAAGATCCTTTTCTGGAAAATTCTACAAAGAGAAAAGATAGATCAAGATACATAAATGCATCACATAACTTAGAAAACGATGAATAAATGATAATTTTAACCAGGTTTATATTTATGAAAAATAAGCCCATTGGAATGCGCTTATGGAAGAATGCAACAACCATTCTCTCACTCTGCTGACAAGAAAGGCTTTGCACTGAAAAATGTTTCAGGGAAAATAAAAACTTCAACAGTTTTCTGTAAAACCAGGAATTAACTCTAAATCACCCACCATCAACTTGATGAATACATTTAAATACATCATTGAATGTATTTAGGCCCTTTGGTACAAAATTTAGGAAACTAAGTTTTAACATGTTTTCAAGCAGATACGTAATTCTCTGGTAATGAACAGGAGAAAAGGGGAAGAAGTACTAACAAGCACCAAATTCTGATTGACTCTCAGTGGCAGGCTAGCACCCATTTCTACGCAGGACTTTGAAAAAAAGTTTCCTCCAAGCATCACCATCCACATACATGAATATAGAATCATAGAATAGTTAGGGTTGGAAAGGACCTCAAGATCATCGAGTTCCAACACCCCTGCCATGGGCAGGGACACCTCACACTAAACCATGCCATCCAAGGCTATGTCCAACCCCACCTTGAACGCCGCCAGGGATGAAGCATTCACAACTTCCCTGGGCAACCCATTCCAGGGCCTCACCACCCTCACAGTAAAGAATTTCTTCCTCAGATCCAATCTAAACTTCACCTGTTTAAGTTTAAACCCATTACTCCTTGTCCTCTCACCACAGTCCCTAATGAAGAGTCCCTCCCCAGCATCCCTATAGGCCCCCTGCAGGTATTGGAAGGCTGCTATGAGGTCTCCACGCAGCCTTCTCTTCTCCAGGCTCAACAGCCCCAATTTTCTCAGCCTATCTTCATACGGGAGGTGCTCCAGTCCCCTGATCATCCTCGTGGCCCTCCTCTGCACTTGTTCTAACACTTCCATGTCCTTTTAATGTTGACAACACCAGAACTGCACACAATACTCCAAGTGAGGTCTCACGAGAGCAGAGTAAAGGGGCAGGAGCACCCCCCTAGACCTGCTGGTCACACTCCTTTTGATGCAACCCAGGATACGGTTGGCTTTCTGGGCTGCAAGCGCACACTGCCAGCTCATGTTCATTTTTTCATCAACCCACACCCCCAAGTCCTTCTCCTCAGGGCTGCTCTGAATCTCCTCCCCGCCCAACCTGCAGCTGTGCCTGGCATTGCTCCCATCCAGGTGTAGGACCTTGCACTTAGCATGGTTAAACTTCATTAGGTTGGCATCAACCCACCTCACAAGCATGTCAAGGTCCCTCTGGATGGCATTCCTTCCCTCCAACTTATCAACCGAACCACACAGCTTGGTGTCATCAGCAAACTTGCTGAGGGCACACTTAATCCCACTGTCCATGTCACCCACAAAGATGTTGAACAAGACCGGTCCCAACACCGATCCCTGGGGGACACCACTCGTTACTGGTCTCCAGCTGGACACTGAGCCACTGAGCACTACTCTTTACGTGCGACCATCCAGCCAGTTCTTTATCCACCGAGTGGTCCACCTATCAAAATTGATGTCTCTCCAACTTAGAGAGAAGGATGTCATGTGAGACAGTGTCAAAGGCTTTACACAAGTCCAGGTAGATGACATCAACTGCTCTGCCCCTGTCCATCAGTTCCGTAGCCCCTTCATAGAAGGTCACCAGATTGGTCAGGCAGGATTTCCCCTTAGTGAAGCCATGCTGGCTGTCACCAAGCACCTTGTTGGCTTTCATGTGCCTCAGCATGCCTTCCAGGAGAATCTGCTCCAAGATTTTGCCAGGCACAGAGTTGAGACTGACTGGTCTGTAATTTCCTGGCTCATCCATTTTTCCCTTCTTAAAAATGGGGGTTATATTTCCCTTTTTCCAGTCATCAGGAACATATATGAACTATAGCATATATGCCATTTACATTTCTCCTTAGATACTGGAAATTCTTATCAGCTCCAACTTTACCTAATACATGCGCCTACTGCAACTTGATTTTATACTCCTTTTATTTGGTTAGAGCTGGCACCACTACATTCAGTATTGCAGATGTACAGTTACTTGTCAGGTGAAGTGGGATACTTTTCAGAGTTTTACAATACAGTTATATGTCACAGTAAGAGCAGTATATTTCTGGAAAAAAAAAATCCAAACAAAATAAAAGAACAACAAAACCAACAAACACCCCCTCCCCAAAAAAACCCCAAAACAACAAAAAACAAACAAACCAAAACCAAACCATATATTCCCTCCTCCACTTAAAACCAGGAAAAATCGCGAACACTGCTTCGAACTACAGGAGCTCAAAATATCCAAGAACCACTAACAGTTGGCAATATGAAAGGGAGCTGGGTATAGCCTTACCTGAAGGAAATTCTAAGGACAACAATGACAGGTCCCTTCTCATTAGGTTATTGAGAAGAGCTGGAAATTAAATAATGCGATCTCATGTAATAGTGATTCCTCCTTGTGACAATGAACCCAGACTCTGGAAACTGTGGATCAAAAGGATGAGTATCTTCTAAAACGAGGAGTATAAAGGGAAAAGAAGACTGCTAGTATCTTTTCCACTTAAGTATACAAGGTCCAGTGTTGAACTCAAAAGGAAGTGCTATTGTTATTGAGGACTAATTTATGTGAAACTGACTAAAATCTAAGTACAGTCTAGTAACCAATCCAGAAAAGAGCAGTCGGAAATAGCATACTTCAAGATCAAGAAAATCCCTTAAATACAAGAATTCAAAGCGAGACACTGGTATCCCTCAACAAAAGATCAAACAGTGGAATGCACCTAATGCTATGTAAGACAGGAACCTAGGAACTTACTTTCACAGTTAAAAGCTGAAGTTTTAGCTAAGTTTATGATGACAACAATTTTGTTACATGTGGCTAAATATTTAACTGCTGAGTCTCTTTTGTGGACATTCCTGACTTTCACAGGTAGGCATCTCTCTGCTGACTTTCTTCCAATGAATTCCAGGGAATGTCAGTCCCTGGAGATGTGTTCAGAGACTATATCCAGTGTGGTCTGCAGAACAGCAAGGAGATATTTAAAACTGGTCAAAGCTAGCTAAGCAAGTAGAAATAATTCAGCCACAATATTACAAAGCTGCATCATATGTAATTTTCCCAGCTTCTAAAAGATAACACTGTGGAAGACTAGAAAACACTCCTACAACCTCAGTGCTGTCTACTCTTTTCTTTAGAGGAAAACCACTGTCACATTTCTATGCAGCACTGTGAGCAGAAGCTGAAAAAACTAAACATGAAAGCACTAACTTAGAAAATAACACTGCTGCATCTACAAGAAGCGTATGAAACAGTTTTACCTACATGAGACTACCAACAGAAAATATGGCATCCCCACTAATTAATAAACTAGGGCATATATATATATTATATAATTAAATATAGATCATGTATGTTTCTATTATTTTATTTTTAATTCTACTTGCCTTCTTTCTACTTAAGAAAATAGTGATCAAATGTAAATAATTGTAAACTTGCTGGTAGCTACCCCTGGCTATACAATTATAAGACTTGCAGAAAGTATTAGCATATATCAAATTCACATATTATTATTGGTGAAGTCATACTCCCTCCATATTCTGTATCTCTGAAAGAAAAGCTTTTAAGGGTTGACTCTTGATTTTCTTAGAAAGTTCAAATAGTACTGGTTTTATTTTGCATACCAGTAGACACTTGCAGCATAACCTTGGTCATAAAGAAGACGGTATCATCTGTATATACAGGAGCACTAAATGTCCTCTCAAATAGAAGCGTTCCAAAACCATCACTAGTAATTTCAACAGTCTAGTTTCATAATCCATAATTGATTTATCTATCAGTTCTAGTTCACAAAACATCTGTTTCATTCTGTGACAGTCTAGTTGCACTAGGCTACACTTACACCTGACCCAATTTTTAGCCAAGAAAACTAAGACGACAGCTGCTGTTACACAAAAACAGATGCAGTCTCTCCTCCTCTATACCAGGTCATAGATGGAGGAGTTGGCACCAGCTGGTAAGGGCTTCAGCAAAGTCAGAATGTCAGTCTTTCCCCTAACACACCCAATTTCCTCCCCTCCAACAATGCTACCATTTCCAGAGCAGTTCACCACCTCCTACCTACTGCTCAAAAATCTGGAGAGTTGGTTACCATGTTGAGAACATGAATAGAGCTAAGCATGCTGCAGAGTAGCATGAGTTTAATAGGAAGACAAAGTTTCCCTCCTTCCTGTAAAGCCACACCTGGGTAACAAAAGCAACTTCCCAGACTATAGCTTCTCATGAGTCTCAGACTTTAGTGCTCTGTTCAAGCTCATCCTTCTACAACTATTTAAAGCAACTATATTTCAACTTTACTGCAGATACTAATGCATGTCACTTTATTGCATACCAGAAGTACAAATGAATAAATTGTTCCTTCAGTACAAACAGCGTGTTTATTTGGTCTGTGCACATTACACAGGAGGGCAATTACAAGTATCTCTCAACTTTCAAATTTCTACTGAACAGAAAGAAACTTTTTTCAAGTTTTTAACTTTAAACAAAGAAACTTGGGTGGGCCTGGGAGGGTGTTCAAAAACACTCTTCACAGATGCTTGAGACATCTGCTGTTGACTACAAGCCTTGTTAAAAGAAAGGAGAAAGCCATGACAGCACAAGTTAAACTCCAGAAAAATCTATTAACTGCTCAATTAAGCCAAATAAAAATTTTAGCTCTTTGAAAAGTAACTACACACAAATGAAAATAATCATCCAGGCAGGAATCCTGCACCTGAACTATTCAGCTGTAAGAAACTGTAACACACAAAAATGTCTTCAATATTTTTACATACTTAAGATGAACTTCTTTAAATAAACTTTCAGATTACATAAAAAATAGGAAAGATTTAGCAAGTACTTAATCCAAGGTGTTATATTTTTTAAAACTAAATTGCATCAGCTTTTAGTTATTTCTGCTGACCTATAACATACACCTTTGAGACAAACTTAAATTAGCTGATCTTCTGACAAGCAGCAATATAAGAACATTAAAGTCAGTTCATATGACTACATGAAATTGAAAAGCACCGTGGTACTGCAACTTATTTCTCAAGATGGGCCTACTTTGGGATGGCAACATCACAGACTGCCACTGTTGCTCTCCCAGACCTCTCAGAACGTGTAACAATGTGTCCTGGGTTCAGCAGTAGCAGTCATTTTTCTCCTTACCAGTAGCTGGGTACAGCACTGTGTTTTTGACTTTCAGCCGCGGAACAGTGCTGATAACACGGATGTTTTTAGTTGTTGCAGTAATGTTTATGAAACTAGACATCTTTCAGTTCTTCAAAACACTCTGGAAGTTTTTTCATCCCAGTGCTCTCCGACATACATCAGACATCAGTGTAGCAATTACAGTGGTTTCAAAAACATCCCCAACTTCATTCAGTCATTTCAGAAGTTTCAACATGTACAAATACATATTGTAAGAATGCATGGCTTCAGTGCACACTTCCAAAAAGAATCAGACTACTCTTGCTGGCAAGACCTTTTCTAAAATACCTTCAATAGAAGAACTGTTTGAATGAAAACATTCATCACAACTGCTTCCGAATATGTTTTTTGTTTCACCTCAAACATCAACACACTGAATTCAAGCCTATTAACCCAGCATTTTCCTTTGGAACAGTTTTGTCATTGCATTGTTTCCTTTACAATGGGGAAAATAAAGTTTCAAAGTTAAATACCATGATTTCTAGTTAACCCCAAGTATGTTTCGCAGTGACCACTTCAACTCATTTCAAAGTATTTAAGAACGCTGCACCAAAGCTAGCCTTGCGCAAGGACTCTTCTGAGCAAAGATCAGTAGTGCTATGAAGTCACACCTAATGGTTTTACAACATGTAATCAAAATAATGTCTCTCCTATGACTAAGCTGTCACAAGACCAAACTCATTTCCCTCAGTTCTCTGAAGGGGACCCGCATGAAATACAATAGCTTTCCTTGACTTCAAGGATTTCTACAGCATTTCATATCCATGCTCAATGTGCTCAAAGGATGAGCACTTCTCAATCTCCCCAGTCTTCAGTCAACTCAAGCTGACTGAATTAAAAACATTATAGAAAGTTCTTCCTTTATACCCACTCAATAATTTTCAACGGAAAGTCATCTGAAAGCACACACAACCTCATGGAAAACAGCCGCAGATTTACAGACAACTTCAGACAATTCCTGAAGGAATTTCTAAAGGTGTGGCTCAGTTTTACCTTGAAATGCACTGTGATGCTCCAAGGAAGGGCTGTATTTGATGCATGGAGATCAAACAGCAAACCAATTGGGTAATGCCTAAAAATGAAGAGATATTAAATGAACATAAAACCTGTGCATTTAATTAACATATAACAGTAAACATATCTCCATTTACATTAAAAAAAATAGAATTGTGGGAGTCAAACAGCTAACATTCATTATTACTTATTCAGAAAAGTTATACGGACAGGTATTAAGTGACTGACAGCTTCTGGCAGAATCAAGTCTGGAGTTTATATGTTCAGTATCTAAACCAGTGGTCTCCAAGCTGTGCCCACAAAACACTGCCAGTTTTGCAACAGCATAAATGGCCTAACAGATGCTCTGTGGAATCCTTCAAAATAGTATTTTTAGTTGAAAAGATTGATAATGGTAGGAATAGCTAGTCTGACAGAAAATACATGCTTCCCGATATTTGCCATAGGTTTATACCGCATTGACCCTTCACATCTCTTCCCTCTCCCACCTGTCATTGTGGAAAACAGGCAGTGAAATGAAAAATTGACATATCTGTGAAAGGGCTGAAAGAAGACAGTTCAAGATGAAATCTCTAACTTTACTATCAAATTAAGAAGAATGAAAGGAAGAAAAGAAGATTAATTGGCGTTTTGCATTTCAGTGGTATTCTGGATTAAAGGACATATATAAAGAAGCTGCTTCCTCTAAGTATTCACTTCTGTCTTCTTACGGCTTTGTCTCCTATAAATTCATTAGAAGATACAGCCTCCAGCAACATAAGGAATATGTATCCCATACGCAAAACTTCCACAGCACTCCAAAATGGTCTTTCTGCAATTTTCTCACAAGCAGACACCAGCAAGGTTTTCGATGTATTTTTTGGGGTTTTTTTTCCTCATTCAGCATACCAAGCTCCATTCTCTTACCTTTCAAAAAAATCTTAACTGAAAGAGCCTTACTAGCTTTTCATCCTACAAACCGATAAACACACACTTAACTGTAAACTCAGTAGCTTCACTGAATTAAATGAGACTGCTCACAGGAAGAGAGCCAAGAACGCACATAAGATTTGAAAGTCCAGAGAGCAATAACTGAGAGCCGCTCTAAATGCACCTGTGCCAAGCCAATTTCCTAACCTGCTGAACACTCACGCAACAGTCCTTTAGCACCCCCTCCTGGTGAGCTAACCCCAAAGGTAAGAGAAAGTCACCGCAACAGCAAAGTAAAAACTGAAACAGGGCTACGATTCTTGAACCTAGCTATTATATTTGTAACTTCTTAAAAGAGAGAATAGGGTGAAATTCAGATTAATTAAGAAAGTACCTAGAACTGTGTTTTCCTGACAAACGGAATAGATAATGCATATCCGGATTTATCCAGATTCACTGCCACTGTTCAAGTTTTTTACTACTAAGACTTTTTACTACTACCTGCCAATCATGTCTTGAATACTTCAGGGATTCAGCAAGAATTCCATAAAAGAGTGGTTTTACAGGTGAGCTAAGTAACAAAAATCAGATTTCCTTTGATAGTTAGACGAATGTGAACAATGACTTCCTATTACTTTCAATTTATACAACAAAATAGATAGCTACAAAGGAAAAAAAAAAAAAAAGCATCAGCTCTTGACCTACTTCTCTATTTTCTACTCGGATGAGACTACAAAATGAAGTTTGTGTACTCCAACTTTCTTTGGTAAAATCCTTGTGCTTTGCACAGTTGATAGATGGTTTTTATTTTGAAAGAGGCTAGCCCTAAATTAATTTTGTTCCACAACACAACACATGGAATTAATGAAGACATTAGAGCACAAGAGACATAACCTTCCATTCAGGAGCACAGCCTTCCATTAAGAGTAAAGTTCAAATTCCAGTTCTCACGCACTGGCATTTAATCTGAAGCCAACAGAAGCCCCAAGTAATGCCTGTACATAATGCCATGTTTCACCTTTTTCTTTTTTTTTTCAGATATGTTTACAAGCATTTTTATTTTTAATTGTTATAGTCTATACAACAACACTAAAGCAGCTATTTATATTTCCCTGATGATAACACCTGGTTTCTTAACCAGGATAGAGAATTAAGGGACAGACAAAGAGAGAAGTTGAGAAGGAAAGAGGACTTTGTCAATCTCTACATGGAACGAAAACCCCCAACATCCCCTCACTCCATTTTTAAGAGTGTATCTATCTACCTTGTGCTATGACCTAGTAATCTCTTATCAGAGATCTTGCTTCCAGTAGTACTGCTGCAATGTTGTTTCTGAACTTCTATTGAAAAACAGGCACTGCAAGTAAAGTACACAAATGCTCTCTAGAACCTACAGCAACCAGGCGAATTAAGGAAAAATAAACAACTGCTGAGGGAAATGTCTAGCCCAGAAAGGTATCATTTTGAAAAAACATTAATGTTGAAATCAAATTGCTTCTAACTAGAGTGGGAGCCAAGAACAGGCAGACTGTGCAGAACCATCTCAAAGGAAACAATGAGAAAAATATAAAAAGGAACATGTCTAAGAGACAACAAATCTTTTTTTACGAGGTGCTAGAATAATGACTGGTTCTGCAAAGTCTTCAATCTATAGAAGTATAAGAACACCTTGACTGCCAGCCATTGTCAATTTATTACGGCTTTTATTATTATATAGAGGTGGCTTCAGAGTGTGAGAGAAGTCCTGGGAAACACAATGTTTAAGTACCTAAAATCCTTTCAAAAGTAAGGAAAATTAATTACTATTTTTCTATCAATTTCTTTCTGAACCCAGGACAGAAAGTCACGGCATCAGCTGGGAGGTTGTTTTCAAACCAGAATAATTTACTGTGGTAATTCAGTAAGCTATGTCACATGAACTGATAAATTCATGACAAAAAAAAAATAATCCTAAGCTCCAGAACTCTCTGGGGTACTATCAAGTATCAAGTGGCCAAAATCAACATCAGAGGTATCAGTCCCTTACCAGCAGCCAGAGCACTGAACCTATACTGTAGTTACAGGTGGAGAAAGAGCTTTCCTTCTGTTGCTAGCAGTCATAGGCTTCCAGCCCTTCCATATCTAAGGAGACTACTTTCCAATCCAGTAATAGCAGACTCAGCCTGCATCTCCTTCAATGTAGTTGTAGGTTTAGGCTCCTGTAGTGGCAAGGTCTCCGAAAGGATTTGATCCATTTCCTTTTGTAGTCTCTGATGTTGCACAGTCTGATGATCTCTTCCTTTAGCTCATTACCATGGTGACACAGACCCTCACCCAACAAGTACCTCCTGCAGACATATTCCCTTGCCCCATCAACCACAGTGGCAGGCCCCAGGCCTGCATAACTCCAGATCTGGAGAACTTCATCCTCCTTCAGGAGCCTGGCCTGAGTGCTCCAGACCATGAAGTTGAAACGGTGTTTCAGACTTCCTCAAAAAACTCACTGGAAAACAGAAGAGCTGCAGCTGAAGAGAGACATGCTACATCACAACCAGGCATGAAACCACACAGGCTGTAAGCAATATGACCTCACAGTGCAAAATAAATCATTAGCATAAGCAATATTATTAGCAAGTTCTACTTGATTCTGAATGCAAAAGTTACACTGAAGAAGATTAAGCATTAATGGTCACTATTCTTTCCCTGCAAACCACTAGCTCAACCCAATTCTCAATTCTGGTATTCAGGCCTCCCATGGAACAAGCTCCAGCTATTTAGGGGATTACCATTCTCCTAAAACAATGGTCTGCAAATAGCATTTTCCTTAGAAAAGCAACTCCACTGAAATCAGTGGAGCTATTATTGTTCCTGGCAGAATATGCTCAGATTTTCTGAAAGATCAGAGCCTTAATTAGCATATCAAAATTATAGTATTCATTTTCATTTCAATGTTCAATGAGTTTACTAACTCTTCACTTGATTTTAGGATTATAATTTATATTTTCACTCTACACCTATATTCTAGGGTGGGTTTTTTTGTTTTGTTTTTTATTCTAGTTCATACATCACAGTATTTGAAAACTTACAGAAAATATAGATCTATTTTTGGATGAAGTAAAAAGCTGCTCTCTCCTTTCTTGTTACAATTTCAGTGAAAACTTAGGAAGCTTTCTCCCATTATCTACCAAAGATTACAAACACACTGGAACAAACTTGGTACCTTGCTGTTTATTTAGATAGTATCTGTGACTCAAGGTCACTATGGCACACAACGAAACAAATTATTGTTAAATTCCAGATAATTTAAATAGATTTCTAAAGCTTGTTCTGTTTCGAAAAAGTGAAAACAGTTTTTCCTGCTTCTCTATTTATGTATTTCCAAGGTTTATACTAGGTTGGTCTTAAAGAAATAGGACTAAAAGAGATCTTCTCCATCATCAAGTCTAGAGACTCCATGATGTGATGTTTGCCAAGCACAAGACAATCCAGACGCAAGAAGCTAAAGTAGTCACTGGTAGTTTTCTTTCCTATTATAACAGAAGAAATAAAGAGATATAAAAATCTCTTCAGCATTCAAAAGACTAAAAAATTTCTGGAGAGCTGATGCTATCTACACAAAGCTAGCAAACACTGCAGCTCTTAAACTGTTTTGTTTAAAACTCTTTACGCAGAAATAAAGAAACAAAACTGATGAACAGATTTTATGAAAATTAAGTAAATAAAACAATACCAGTCTGATGCCCCAACCTCTCAGAAAAAAGAAGTGTACTTCTAATAGACCACATAAAACAGAACAAAAATAGAATCAACAGCAATTAGTTCAATAGTTAAATTAACTGGATTCAAAAGGGGCCTGTGCATCAGTATTAGATTATCTGTTTTATAGTGCAAGCACATACCACACCCATGAAAAGTGAAGGTTATGCACATCTTTTATTATCTTTATATATATATACTATTTATTTTCACACTCCAGAAATACTTCCTATCTCTGTTATTTGGCACCTTTAAAAATGGTAGAATAAGCTAAGCAAAAATTTATTTGGTAATTCTGAGCCAAAATCAGAGACTTTGTATTACAGTAACTACTAGACTGCTTTATACATATAGTAAGTATAAGCATAATAATCACAAGTATGTTTAATATTAAACCTTCTTATGTTTTTCCAAACAACATGTTTTTCTTACTCTCCTCCTGCCACCTCTGAAACCCAATGGGGTGATTAGCTTAGGAAAAGTACTGACACTGTGCTAAACATGGGGAACCCTTTACACGATAAATGAAGCAAAGGTACAAAGTTAAATAAACTCACCATTTCAGTGGTGTACCTTCATATTCAAACCAAATTTCATTAACTTCCTCTTGTCTCATAACTTTCTGAAAGTGTTTCTTCACTTTGTCTGTTACCAGTGTCAAGTAGCTTATCCTTGGCAAAAGCAACTGAAATAAAAAAAAATTATAGAAGCTTTAAGTATAAATACAATTTACTAAATTAATACAAAAAAACCCAACTATAAAAAGTATGCATATTCATAATAAAATTTCAGCTGAAATTCTCTCCCCTAACTTAAGGTAAGATGTCTTTTAGACAGTTTACTTATTAATGGTCAATGAAAGCCTATGAAATTATGTACTCAGAAGATGCAGAATAGCAGCATCCCATACACTAACACAAAAGACAGAAAAACAAATTAGTTCTTTATTCTTTCAGGGTGGTGGGAGAGAGAAGAGTGGAATTTAATTCACACTTTTCTATATTTAAGCAAGCCAACGAATTAAATTTTTAACTTGTTTCATATAAACAGATAGGAACATGTTCTAACTTCTTCTATATAACTTGAATATAACGAGCAACTCTGTATCAGCTATTATTTCAAAATGGCAATTCTTATAAAGGTTGGTTTGGGGGGGTGCTGTATTGGTTTTTTTGTTTTGTTTATTTTAAAAAAACTAGCTGCTTAAGAGTTTGGTTTCCAAGAACATTTTGTATTTCCAATAGCTGGCAATTTCCACCATCTTTGCATGGGGTTTGCCAATTCAACAAGCTAGCCAAGACTACTATGATTCTTCCACTATTTAACTTTTGTCCAGCTACTGAAATCAGAAGGAAAACTCAATATTTTACCAGTTGAAACAGAAACCTTCTTATAGCTTTCCGGCATACACTTTTTTTCCTCAAGTGTAATGTTATGCACTATCCCAAATAGAATGTTGTGTTATTTTTATTTGCAAAAAAAAACCCAACTTTTTTTCTTTTCTTAAAAAAAAAAAAAAAAAAAAAAGCCTCATGCCTAGTAAAATTGATTAAGTAGACTGCATCAATCACAATGAGCAAAGACTAACCTCCCTGTAAAATAAGATTTAGCTTTGGAATAGTCATTTTAAATTAATGTTATTCACACTGTACAGTTATTTTCGTTTCCTAACTGTTAATTAGGTCTAAGAAATAAATAGAAATAAATTACATTTTGCATATTTAAAGAAGCATTTGGTTTCCACCATTCCTCATAACCAGTGTTGTTTCTTAAAATATTTTCTTTAGAGTATTACAGATAATGCTAGGCCTTAGGTGAATGCCATTGTACAGACTTTCCAAACTATGTAAAGATATATTATGCGCAACAGAAAACTTGATCTCTGCTGAAACATTCTTCCAGAATCTCTCCAACAATTAGACCACATTTTGATATATAAATTAGATAATATTTTCACCACAATACTAGAATACTTATAAACATCAGAAGAAGTATAGAGAGGAAATCAAGAGTAAGTTCTTACAAAAGAGAATGGGTTTATCTTTCAGATAATGTTGCATTAGATTACTAATCTGCATGCATCTGTGAAACAACTAAATTTTAGGATTATATAAAGCTACGAAACATGAAGACTCACCACTATCACAGTCACCAAGTCAGTTAACACTTGATAATTTATATATTATATGGCTTTATTTTTCCACTATCATGTATTTTCTACCCTGTTTGACAGGCTAAGAGAGCTGGGCTTCTTCAGCCTGGAGAAGAAAAGGCTCTGGGGAGACCCAATAGCAGCTTCCAGTACCTAAAGAGGGCCTACAAGAAATCTGGAAAGGGACTTTTCACAAGGGGAATGTAGTCATGTAGTGATAGGACAAGGAGTGAATGGCTTTAAGCTGAAAGCAGGGAGATTTAGGTATTAGGAATAATTCTTCATTATGAGGGTAGTGAGACACTGGAACAGGTTGTCCAGAGAAGCTGTGGT
Source organism: Amazona ochrocephala (assembly GCA_039720435.1). Taxonomy (NCBI): domain Eukaryota; kingdom Metazoa; phylum Chordata; class Aves; order Psittaciformes; family Psittacidae; genus Amazona; species Amazona ochrocephala. The sequence continues at coordinate 62,696,529 of CM077878.1, forward strand.
TGCCCCATCTCTGACAGTGTCCAAGGCCAGGTTGGATGGGGCTTTGAGCAACCTGGTCTAGTGGAAGGTGTCCTTGCCCATGGCAGGGGTGTTGGAACCAGATCATCTTTAAGGTCCCTTCAACCCAAACCATTTCAGCAAGGTAATTAAACACAGCCTTCACTGAGTTTGAGATCGTTCACTTTTTAAAACTGAAACCACATACGCACTCCAGTGAGAACTGTTTGGTACCTCAACGACTTGAATGACAATATTATCCTTCATTAACCTAATTCCACGTATCTACACTGAGTGTTCTTGAGACAACATAAACCAGCCTATTCCAATAAAATCCAAATATTTTTTTGTAGTAACTTCATATTTTTTCTGTCCGATATTTACAGTTACATTAATTCTGGTATATTCTGATATGAGACCTGTCTGGACTGCCTCAAATGCCAATTTTTAACATGGGGCACATCCATGCAGGATTTGATAAACATATTGAAGCATTATTGAGTACAACAGTGCTTGATATAACCCTTTAAACTGCATAACTAACTTCCTCTGTAAAATACTTTACTTCAGTTTGCAGTGTAGAACAACAATGCAGTTTCTATTTTAACACAATTAGCAATCACAGACAATAACCAAACAGCACGTAACTGAATTTAACAGAATGTGGCCAGCACTCCCAGTGGGAATCCTCAGAGCACGAAACCCAACAGTTAAGCAGGTTAATGTAGACTGCCTGTTTTTATGAGATGCTAAGCATTTGCAGCATCTACTGAAATCTTTTTGGTTTTCTCCTTCAATGGAAGACGTGAAAGGATCCAATTCTATCACTTTCCTAGCCTTAATTATTCAAGAGATTTACAAATATACTAAATCTGTTAAGTGAGACCTTTAAAAGCATAGTTTAAATACATTTTCATTTCGTTACCCCTTTTAATTTTGTTACCCCTTTTAAGACTCCTTCACCAGTTGTCCCCACTCAGTGAAACACACCAGCTGACACGAAACATTTTTTCTCCAAAAATTCTGTAATTATTAAATGCTATTACTATTTCTAGAGAAAAGTTAACTAAAATATCTAGGGGGAAAAAAAAAAAAACAAACAAAACCAACCTTAATGTATTTAACTATATTCTGGACTTCGGTCAGTCTTTCCAACAGTACAGTCACATTGTTTTATAGAGGCCTCTATATGAAAACTGGAATTTTACACGGCAGTTTACCTTCTAGACTATTAGACACTCACAAGCTTCTCCAACACTTCAGCCATATGGCAAGGAGCCTTCCTTTTAAGCAAAGCTGTGTTCATCAGAATGACACCTCTCCCACAAACACTTTAGCTACTAACTCCTAAACCAGACCATGCAGGCCAACGAGCCTATACTGTTTCAGCCTTTGGCTACCCTACAGCAACAGCTCTAGATGCTGGAAACAGCCATGATTCAGTGGTAAGAGTAATTCCTGGTTTCAGGCTGAAATACCTAATTAAGACAAAACAAAACACATGATCATATGACACGATATATTAATCTAAGCTAATGTCATTCCACTAGATCAGATTTGCTCAACTGCTTTTTCATTTTTTCTTCCCCAGACAACCTTCGATCAGCAGACTTTGCGCTAAAGGTTAGAACAATGCCATGAAAATCGAACACATTCAACAATCCAAGTAATGTACAACTGCAACCTGAATGCAGGACTGATAGATCACTACATTATACTCCAAAATACAGAATGCCCATCATAAATTAACCTACAGTACTGCATGGGCAAATATACAGACAAGGTAGCCCAGTAAAGGTTAGTCTGTTGGGCAGAGTTCATTCTAAGACTGCCTTCTGCTTTAACTTCATTCTTTACACCTGATAAATCTCAGCCAATGAGTACTCTGCTTCCCGTACATGTTTTATTTCTAACTCTTGCTTGCACAAAGAGGCAGACAGTACACCATTTTAAAATAAAAATCTTAACAACCTTAGAACTAGGGAAATATCAGATAGTTCAGCAACAAAGGTAGTTCAACCTAGCTGTTCTCAATTTTGCTTCCATTCCAAACACAATCATTTATACGAAAGACTCCAAAGAAACTTGACATATGCATTTCCAGTGTTAACTCTGCAGAAACCTACCCGGCTTTACTACAGGAAGAAACAGGACAGTATCTCACCTGAGCTACTTGGTCTCGATGTCACTACTCTTTCCAAAAGATAAACAAGCTCATTTTATGTGAGTGCTGCTACCCCATAGCAGTAACATGAGTGCCATAACATGATCACTCCTGCGCGACGTTAATACACCTAACAGACAAGGATCTCCTGTCCCATCACACACACCAAACAGAAATCCATCACAGAGATCCTGGGTTGTTTTTCTAACTCCATAACCCTTCACATTCCAGGTCTACATTTTCCTCCACCTTCATAAAGCAAGTTCCTCGGAGCAGAAGCTTTTTTCTCCTCTTAACCTGATGATGCTAGAATTTCCTTTGCATGCAGCCTTCCCATTTATGGAAGGCAGTCAGGAATACAGAGGTTGTATCTATATTAACAAGTACTGAAGTGTGGTAGAGAAGACATGAAAAGCTGAGCAGTTGGTGTCAAAGGCTGGGAATGTTCACTACATCTACTTTATTTACTTCAGTTTTAGGGGGTTTGATGGTTTTTTACTTCAATTTACCTCCAGTTTGATCACATACACTAAATGTCCATTAGCTGCTGAAGTACTTCTGCTTCAGCTTCACAGGAAAAAGATTCAGCTTGTGGGCTATAAGACTGCTGTGTGATGCAAACCTGGGCACAGTAAGTGGAAAGGATGAAGGCTTGCATCAAAAAAGCACTCTACATCTGAACAAAAACATTAATGTAGATGCACTCTGAAACCACGAGAACTAAACTGCAATTTAAAACTTAGATTACTATTCTACCTATTACTACTACAAATCCTTGGTCCCTTTCAAGAAGCTGTATTATCAGCTCCAACATCACCTGAGACAGGAAGAAGTCAAAATTTTAGAACTGTGATTTGTGAATAACCAGATTTTGCAACAACAGAGAATTACACAGATCAAGACTGCATGTCTCTATACTTAAACACATACCTTTCATGTAGCTCTTATACAATATATGCATATATATATTAACATATATACGTATATATTAAAAAAAAATTGAAGTCAGAGACTTTTGCAATAGGTCAACCACACGAAGCAAAAGTGCTTCTGCTTTTACCAGTGGGGAAATTGAAACACAGAATGATGAGCTCTAATACCACTGAATGAAAATCATTAATAGTTCATTATGTTTCAAAAATCCACCGAGTGCACATAAATCAGAAACTGATGACATAAAGATGCTATCAAACACAGAAAAAAGCATTTCTACCCAGTAATATTTTCAAAAGGAGTAGAAAACGCTATGACAAAACTTAAGGACTTCAGGATCACATAAAAAAATCACAATACAAGATTTTCTCCCACATTCTTGTTACATTTCAAATTCAAGTTTCACTGAATTAGCTAACATTCTCTATCAATCAAATATCTACTAGATGCTGAAAATGAAAACTGCTGAGTACACTCAGCATAGTGTAAATACTACGTGATTATAGAAGGCACTTCTAGTTTACAACTCATATACATCATGGACAGCTACAATCCAGTTCAGGCACTGTACTGTTAAGATATTATAGCTGCTTTTCCTGCATCTCAGCTAGGTCTCTCATGGCTGTTAGCATTTAAAGAAAACAAGCAGAAGTCATTCATGAGCAGAAATAGTGGAGCAAGTGCTCATAAGTTTGTGTTACACAAGTGACAGACCTAAGTTTTTAAGACTGCACAAAGCTCTGACTGAAGTTATTTCTGCAGTACAGCAACATAAACTGAAAACATAACCCTTCTTCTGACAATAATTCAAGAACATACAAACTCAGGTAGAACCTCCTTAATTACTTGCTCACTTAATTTTCATATTAAGATCATAATTATCTGTGACAAGTTTCTCTCACTAATGAAAGAAACTTAAAAGTCTTGAACCTTATGTGAAGACAAATGAATCAGGCAGCATGTTCACGCAGTTTACTTTCAGGAGACACCAGGAATAAGAACAAAAAAGTCACTGGGTTTGGTTTTTTGTTGGGTTGTGGTTTTTTTTTTGGTGGGGGGGCCCAGCACACAACATGTAGATATAGATACAGAATAGTAAGGGTTGGAAAGGACCTCAAGATCATCGAGTTCCAACCCCCCTGCCATGGGCAGGGACACCTCCCACTAAACCATGCCATCCAAGGCTATGTCCAACCCCACCTTGAACGCCGCCAGGGATGAAGCACACATGATGAGAATGAAAGGAACAAACATAGCTATGGCACTGGACTATTTGCAACTACCTTCATTATACTCACATAGTAAGGTTCAGCTTCCCTTTCAGTTATCTCATCCTGATACAGAGTGAAACAGGTTGGAATTCGTCCGAACCACACATCTCGAAGCACATCTTTGTCATCTGTCATTCTTCCAATGAATAGTGAAGCACATGTAGGTCAATTTGCTTCTTCGGCTAGAACTGTCACCCCATTCCCCCAAAAAGAAACAAGTCAGCACAGCTGCAAATGAAATACAGCTTGCTAAAGGCTGTCCCATAAATGCACTCCTGCAAGCATGATCGAGGCTGTCACTCAATCCTTAAATGCAGTTTTCTACAAAGGATGTGATGACCTGGGGCCTCCGAGTTAACACTTTCCTAACTAGGAACACAAGGTGTATGACAAGCAAACGTGCATTTTGTAAGCGTGGATCACTGCCCAAACGGGGGAGCAAAGGGAGCGCCCCCATCACCACCCTGCAGTAATCCCGCAGCTCCCGCATCCCAGGGAGGCCCCGGCCCACAGACACCCAGCAGAGCCTTTCTCCGCACAGGAGCAGGAGGTCGGACAGCGGAGGGAACGAGCAGGTCTGTCACTAGCGGGGCCACAGGCCAGCCCGGGGGGAAAGTGTCACGGAGGCCCCAGAATCGCCAGGGCCTCGCTGAGCCCCGGGTGGCGCCCCGTCAGCAGGCTGGGGACGAGGGCCGCCATCCGGAGCGGCCCGGCCCGGCCCAACGGGATCGGTCTGTCAGTCGGTCTCCCTCCCTCCTCGGTAGCCTCCCGAGCTGAATCAGCAGCGCACGGCACGGCGGAGCTCCCGCCTCCCGGACCGAGGAGAGCTACGACGGCAGCCCCCGGCGTGTTTCCCCCAGGCAGCGGCAAGGCCGGGGGAGGGCGGGCCGCAGCGGCCCCGCCCCAGCCAGCCAGGGGCAAGCAGCGTCCCGCTTGAGGCGGCCCGGCACAGGGCAGCCGCGCGGAGGAGAAAGGGAACAGCCGTTACCTCAGCCGCGTCCCTCGCAGGCTGCGCGCCGCGCCAGGAGCAAACTGATCGGCGGCCCCGGCCCCGCCGTGGCCCCGCCCCCAGGCGCACGCGCTGTCCGCCGCACCGCTTCCGCCCGGCTCCCGGTTGGGCGGTGGCCGGCGACGGAAGGCGGAAGTAGGGCGGAGGGTGGTGGCCGAGAGGGTGTGGGTGGTGGGGCTGTGCCTGTGGGCGGTGCGCTCGCTCCTGGCTTCCCGTTGCCCTCCGCGCTGGCAGAGCGTGAGACCGGAAAGTCCTTGAGCGGAGTAAGCGCTAAACTAAACGAATAAAACACGGGCGTGTTATCAGCATTGTTCTCAGACTAAATCCAAAACACAGTACTGCGCCAGCTAATAGGGAGAAAATTAACTCTATCCCACCAGGACAACACCATGACCGCAAGAGGGTGAGCAGTACCTGCTGCCATCGGGGATGCCTCTTACATAAGAAAGCATCCTTTCGGGTCAGTTTTTACCGGCCCAGGGGGTGCAAGCTCACAATGAATTTCACCTCTGTATTTTAAAGAACATCTCCTGCAATTCTGTCACTCTGCAGAGCCTTGTCTCGCAGTCCTACAACTGCAGGAGTAAACAGGGAGGACAGCACTTTTCAGGTCGAGGGAACATCATAATTCCGAGGAACATCTGTATCATGGCTTCCTTGCTACATGTGTCACACGCTAGCAGTTGTCAAAGCCAGGTTCTGCGCCAAGACGTGCAACTGTAGCAAATGCATTACAACAGGTATGTTGGCAGTTAACGTTTGAAAATAACCTCATGAAACGTGCATTTTCCTCGACGTGCACCTCACACTGCAATTTCAGTGGCGCGGTGTTCTTGCTATGCTGGCTTGCGGCCACCAGATGTCACGCAGTAGCCACTGCTGATGCAGGTGTCCTCAGCAATTCAAGAACTAAGTGCAGTTTTTACTGACTTTTTGTGACTAGCATTTCAACGAATTTATATATTGCTGATTCAGCCGTCTGATCTGGGAAATTCTAGTACTTTTTCAGTCTTCTGAAAGATTAGACTGAAGAGTTTCTTGATTTGTTTTGTTTTGTTTTTTCCAGTTAAATAGGCTTGTCATGATCACCTCTTTTTGATAAAACAAAATGTTCTGAACACATGCCCTATTATAAATTATTACAAAAATAACTTGTTGCTGGTGTTGTTGATGCTCTATAAGCAAAAAGTTTAGCTGTCATACTTCTGTGATTTGGGATGTAATCAGTAAAACTTTATCTTCAAGGGTTTTTCTGACACATTAATTAAAAAAATAAAAATAAAAATGTATCTAAAAAGCCTCACCCACACAAAAACAAAAACCAAACAAACAAAAAAAACAACCTCAAACCCAAACAGGTAAACTGGTGTAAACTTGGATTAAAGTTGATATTTGGTATGGTCTTCCCCAAAGCACAGGGAAAGATGGCACATAGCACATGCTATGCTGCAAGTGCTTTAGGCTTTCAAGTGACCGGTTCCCTTGTGCTTCTAAATATGTGCAAGTTACACTTGCCTTGGGTGCAGGTATTGGGCAGCACCTCCAAACAGCATGTTAATGCTGAGATGATGGAAGGGGAGGGGTTTCTCCAGAAGTATTCCCTGTGCACTCACAACAGTTTAACTAGGTGGATGATGTGGAAATGACTGTCTTGCAGACCTGGAATGGCAGAAACTTCTGGATGAATAAGGATGCTTCCACTGAGACCTGCATAGGACCAATCCCACAATTACAAAGGCATCCAAACCACAAGCACTGGTCATTGCTTCAGGCTTCTCTATGGATTTCTGCTTGGAATCCCCTTAATGCTGTTACAGATCCATTGGAGCTGGTCTGATGAGGAGGCATGTGGAGATACTGTGAGGTGCCAGCACCTCTGCAAATAAACAAACAAAAATAGCTTGCCTTGGTTACAAGATTTACAAACTTTTAGAAAGCTTTGCACAAGTAGATATCCCTACAGGAAATCAAGGAAAACCATGTTTCTTCTTTGTGCTTTCTTCCTATGAGTTCCTCAGAGTTCCTTTATAGGAAAGGGTTATTTCAGTAGTGCTGAAGGGTTTGACTGATCATTGCAGAAGCATCACTAAAGATAATGCCCACTTGTACTGAAAACAAAATGGCCCAGAAACATCCACTGGCACAACTGATCCCACTCATTTATTTTTTTTCTCATGAGCAGGAAGAAGCCTGCCAGCACTGCTATTAGCCATAATACTGAGATTGTTATACTGATAGTGTGTATACTGAGGATGTGACCCATTCTTCATGCTGCCTGTGCTTACCTCCTGAGGTTTTATTTAACCTCTACTGCTACAGCTCTTGAAGCACACCACTGGCCAGCCAGGCTGTATAATCAGCATTCTGTTGATTGCTAATGACAACTACCAAACAGATTAAACATTTATTTTTGTATTATTCTGTCAGGTATAGTATAAGCTACATAGAAACCTGACTCCCCTGACACCATGGCATATGGATTCCACTCTAGAGGCTAAAAATTGAACACAATTGAGTGCCCAAGTCTTTTTCTGGATCTAGATCGAAGATGCTAAGTAGACAATGAAGAACAGTAAGTTATAAAGTGAGATAACTTGCTGTTTGGAGTATCTTCCTATTTAAACATCCTAGCAAACTGCTGATGTACTTACCAGACCTGAAGTGAATGCCAAGTTTGCTATTAATATGGCTGTAAATAATGATCTGAATTTGAATGAGCATTAAAAATAATTGCTAGGATGGAATGTCAAAAGAGATGCAATAAAAAAGTAATTACCTCCTTTGTCATATTGTTTTCCACATTGTTATCTAATGCTTCAAGTAGCAGTGTCACCCAGTAAAATGGACCAGTCTAAACTGGAGGGGGAAGAGCTCAGCAAACATATTTCCAATTCCAAAGATTCTCCAGAGAATTCCCCCATTTTAAACATCATCATCATGCAACACTCAGTGTGTCATTGCCTAATGTCAAGCAAATCAAAACACCTGTTAGTGAGTACAAATGGAATGTGAAGATGCTTGTAAAGAACAAGATTATAATTAAAGATGCATTAATTCTAACAGAAATAAGAGAAATGGAACAGGTTGTTTACATATTTGTGGGCAGTTATGTTTTTGTGTAATGGTAGTGGAAATGAAGATTTGTAATCAGAATCACTGCATAATTTAAGTTGGAAGGCACCTTTGGAGTTCTTTCCTGACCTTTAGGCCAACACCCCTTCTCAAAGCAGGAGTAGCTACAAAGTTGAATCATGTTGGCGAAGGCAAATAATACTGAAAAGTTACTGGAATAATATGCAAAATAGTATTTCTCTGTATATTTTACTGTAACTGGGATAACTGGTATTCATTGCTTTGATCACATGGGATGAACTTACTCCTGCTTTCACCGAACTGGTGTCTTATGGGCACCTACATATACAGAAAGTAAGGATCATTCATATATATAACAAAGCACTCTGGCAAGTGGACAGAAAAGTTCCTTTTACTCAGACCTGGCTCCTCTTCATGTAAAACACTGAGTCCATTAAATCAATGGCAAAACACACAAAGGTATGCTAACCTTAACTTATTCCAGTGTTGCTTTATTAGGAATTGATCTTCAGGCATTATTGATGTTTTCCCTTCATTCCCCTAATAGCTTTCAATAGAAAGCAAAACATATTTTGTTTTAAGTTGCTAGCTATTGTCTTTTGAGTATGTAAACAAAACCAGATTGTGAGAATCATTAATGTACACCTTTTAACATGCAACAGGAAGAGTCAAATGAAACTCATAATGCTGCTATTTATATCTAGCTAAATAGTTTCTTCTTGCCTACTCCCAGTGAAGAATTACTTTTATTAATTACATGAAAATCTGATTCATTCATCTGAAGCCTGTCTGGAAATATTACAAGATACAAGTACTACATCTGACAGCACTTAATATTTTCCAGATACAATTTTAATTCATATCTTTGTGGAACGAAGAGATCCTTTCTTATCTGGATATACTTTTCCTTTTGTGCCCTCATCATCTACTAATATTTGCCTTCTATGACAGGTGAATACATTTGGAAATCTTCTAAACTGTTTTTAAACTCTTTCTTGTCTAAATAACTGAAGTGTGCCAACAGCTGTCCTAGTTTTCCCTTACAGTAGTTAACTCTGGTTTACTTCACTGATTCCCAATTTTAATTCTATTTTAAAATTCCTAAGTCACATTTTAGGCTATCAAAATAATGTTTTGTTGCTAAAACAAGTGACTGGACATTAGAAACTCCTAGTTCTAAGTTTGCCGCTTACTATTTACCTTGAACTAAATTTCTTTGGGGCTACTTTATTGTAGCCCCATTAAGACATCTTGGTCTTAGCAAGGAGAGAGGGAAATACGTTTTTTCACTTAGCTAGATTTTCACCCCTCTGAATCCTAGCTAAGTAATATTTATTCTGTCAGGTACTGTCACTTATCAAAGAGGAGTGCCTGGTATTCAAAAGGCAATAATCCCCATGATTCCTATTTTTTCTTGTTGGGAATACTGAAAGAAAGGTTAATGGCTTTGTCGGTACTACCTCATTATGTGACAGGATTGACTCTCTATAACATAAATTTAGCCATTTATGACTGAGGATCACCACTAACTTAAGTGCTGAATCATAGCATAGCCGGGAAGTGAAACAAAACATAAGGAGGACAGTATAATAATCCTGTGCTGTTTGGCTATTGGAACAGCCTTGAGGCTGTTTATTTTTAGGCAAGAACACGTTTCACCCTTAATCTGAATGGAACCTCCTGTTAATGCTGCTGGCATGTCAGCTTCTGAGGCAAGGGTTAGTCCAGCCCTCAGTACTAGAAGACACTAAGCACCCGTGTGTCACCTGGCACTCAGGAACGTGTGTCACTTGGCACTCGGGAACAACCAGAACTGAAACTGGCATTAACTGCTGTTTATCAGCAAGTAATCTTTTATGCCTTGGTAAGAAGAATTCATGCTGTACAGCTTTATATTAAAACCCTTTCAGTACGGATATAATTAATTTTCTAAAACATATTGCATACTTTTAAGCATCTGAGTTAAACATAGTTATCCACAGATTCTCATTACAACCTAATCTAATGGCTATCTTATGAAACCTGTCATGCTATTGCAGTGAAGTATCAAATATCATAGGGGTTCATGGATAACACAGTGCTAAGTGCAGCATAGGAACAGCAGGCCAGATTCCCTGCCCATACAAATCACCCTGGCTTCAGAAAAGTAGCTTTCTATTTTCAGTAAACCTGTGTGTATATTACCTCTGACCTAGACCATGGTTTATTTCTTAGCTTTCAGAAAGGAAATACTTCTGATTTGTAATAAAATACAGGATTTCTCTATTCCATACAAAAATAGCCCCTGGTTTTGTGGTATGAGTGGATGATCTTCAGCAATTTCATCCAAGGAAAGAATTTTTTTCAGTGTTTACAAATTCACTTTGATCACTTTGTGGTAATGAAGTCTTGATAATCCCAGTTCTGAAGCTGTGATATATCTTTGTTTCTCCATTAATGAAGTGTGTTAAGGATGTTTAAATTTACAAAGACTTTTTAGTGAATTTAAAATCAATATTGGATGTGAGTTCTGTTTTTTCTCTTTGTTGTGTTTGTACAACATTTGTTATATGAGCTAGTTGTTATATCACTCTGATATCTCAGGGAAAGAAGTAAACATACAATGCATATAAGATTGGAGGACGGATGTTAGCACTGGTGGGGAAAAACATAAAAATCCTAAAGTCTATCTGATTCCATAAGGAGTATGATTACCAATGGCCCCACCAGTGCTGAGTGGAGGGGAATCAATTCACTTAACTTACTAGCCACACTGTGCCTGTCATAGCGCGGTATATGTTTGGCCTTCACTGCTGCGCTGAAGTTTGCATTTGCCTCTGTTGAACTCAACGATTTTTTTCCACTGTCTCATTTCTCTCATTTGCTGGGACCCCTGTGAATAGCAGCTCAGCCCTCCAACATATCAACCAGTCCACACCCCAGTTTGTATCGTGCAAAAACCTGACAAGTGTGTGCGCCAGCTCATTGTCCATGTCCATGATAAAAAATGTTAAATGGCACTGGCCCTCATACTGATGCTGGAGGAGTGCCACTAGCAACCAGCTTCCAGTTAGACCTTCATGGTGGTGGGTTGATCATGGCTGGATGCCAGGTACCCACCAAAGCTGCTCTGTAACTCCTCTCCTCAACTAGACAAGGGAAAGAAAAATACAGTGAAAGGCTTGTGAGTGAAGGTAAGGAGAGGGAGAGATCACTCTTCCCCTGCTCCACTCTGGGGGACCTCCCATGAGAGAGTTATCTGCAAACTTCTCCAGCATGAGTCCTTCCCAAAGGCTGCAGTTATTCACAGACTGCTGCAGCGTGGGTCCCTTCCATGGGGTGCAGTCCTTCAGGAACAGACTACTCCAGCGTGGGTCCCTTCCATGGGGTGCAGTCCTTCAGGAACAGACTACTCCAGCATGGGTCCCTTCCATGGGGTGCAGTCCTTCAGGAACAGACTGGTCCAGCATGGGTCCCTTCCATGGGGTGCAGTCCTTCAGGAACAGACTGCTCCAGTGTGGGTCCCTTCCATGGAGTGCAGTCCTTCAGGAGCAGACTGCTCCAATGGGGGTCCCTTCCCTGGGGGCAGTCCTTCAGGAACAGACTGCTCCAATGTGGGTCCCTTCCCTGGGGGCAGTCCTTCAGGAACAGACTGCTCCAGTGTGGGTCCCTTCTCTGGGGGCAGCCCTTCAGGAACAGGCTGCTCCAGTGTGGATCCCCCCAGGGTTCATAAGTCCTGCAACAAACTTGCTCCGGCGTGGGCTCCTTTCTCCACGGGGCCAAGGGTCCTGCCGGCAGGTGCACCAGTGCGGGCTTCCCACTGGGTCACAGCCTCCTTCAAGTATCCCCCTGCTCTGGTGTGGTGTCCTCCATGGGCTGCAGGTGGATATCTGCTCCACTGTGGACTTCCATGAACTGCAGGTGAAGGTCTGCTCCCGCTGAACCTCCATGGGCTGCAGGGACACAGACTGCCTCGCCATGGGCTGCACCATGGGCTGCAGGAGAATCTCTGCTCTGGTGCCTGGAGCACCTTCTCCCTCCTTCTTTGTTGACCTTGGTGTCGGCAAGGCTGTTTCTCTCACATATTCTGTCTTCTTTCTCCAGCTACAATTGCTGTTGCACAGCAACTTTTTTCCCCTTCTTAAATACATTATCCTAGAGGTACTACCACCACCACTGATGGGCTCAGCCTTGGCCAGTGGTGGGTCCATCTCTTGGAGCCAGCTGGCACTGGCTCTATTGGACATGGGGGAAACTTCTAGAAACTTCCTACAGAAGCTACCCCTGTAACCCCACCCACTACCAAAACTTTGTCATGTAAACCCAATACAAACTTGAACACCTAACCACTACTCTCTGAGCCCAGCAGTCCAGCCAGTTTTTCATCCACCTTACAGACTACTCATCCAGTCTACATCTCCCCACTTAAGCTACCACTGTACTATGAAAGACTGTGGAATGTCTTGCTTTGGATAAGCTACATCTGTTACTTTCATCCACAGAGCCAGCTGTTTCATCATAGAAGGCAATCAGGTTGGTCAAGCACGATTGAACCTTGATAAATCTCTGTTGGCTAGTTCCAGTCATCTTTCCATCCTTCATGTGCCTGAACTGGGGAGGACTTGTTCCTTAATTTTCCCAGGAGCTGACCAGGTTGCAGGTCTTCCTTCTTGGCTCTTTAAAATACTGAAGTAACATTTGCCTTTTACCAGCAACTGAGGAGTTCCCCCAATTGCCACAGCCTTTTAAGGATGATAAAGAGGAGCCTCACATAAGACATACATCTCAGCTTCCATGGGTGCATCTTATATGGTCCCATGTCCAGAGTTATTTAAATTCTCTCCAACCTGCTCCTCCTGTATGGTGGGTAGTACCTCATTCCTCCCAGTTTGCTACTGGGCAGAGACCTGGCCTTGCCAGCAAAAGTGAGGCAAAGAAGGCATTAAGTACTTCAGCCTTTTCTACATAGTTTGTCACTAGGTCCTTTCTAGTTTGCTTGCAATATTTAGCAACAAGCTTACATTTTCCTTCACCTTTCTTTCCAGGGCTTACCTGTAGAAGCCCTTCTTGTTGCCCTCTACATTCCTTGGTGGTTTCAACCCCAGCTGTGTGTGGCTTTCCTAATTTGATTCCTGTATACCTGGGTGATGCTGCTAGATTTCCTGGTCCCTGCTTCCACTTTCTCCATACCTCCCTTTTGTGTCGGAACTCAGCTACAAATTCCCTCTTCGGCCAACCTGGCCTCCTGCCACATCTGTCCATCTTCTTGTGCAATCACAATGGGCCATTCTTGTGCTTCAAGCAGATTTTAGTTGAAGATCAGCTCTAATGGGATCTTCTTTCTTGGCTTCCCAGAGATTCTGGCCTACTCCTTCCCTGACCAAGCTAAAGTCCTCTCTCCTGAAAGCAAGGTCTTTGCTATGTACCTTCCTCACTTCCCTTAGCATCTTAAATTTAGCCTGTTTTTACACTTCTTTTTAGACTTTGATCTCCATACTCTGATGAACCTGCTTAAAAGCCTTTCTCAATAGATGAGCAAAACTGTTGGTAAAGATACTCTTGCCTCTCTTTCTCACACTGGTGCTGTCACTCCCCACCAGTCCTTGCTACCAGAAGATGATCCATGGGCATAGAAGCCCTGCCTGTGACACCAGCTGTATTGGCTTTGATCTGCAAGATACATCCTCTCCTACTGAGTCTGTTTCCTTGACTGGTAGGATCAAAAATGAACACCACCTTGGCACCTTTATCACAGCTTAGAGCACAGCGGTCATCTTTGATTTGCTCAAGGTCTCTTTTGGCAGCAACAGTTTGTGGCCGGATGAGTAAGCAGAAATAGATAGTGCAAAGACAGTAATATGTAGTGATAGCCCAAAGACCCCACTATACTTCTGCGGTGTCCCACATCTGGAGCCAGGACCAGCAATCAGCTTCCTGACAGCAGGTCTGACCTGTGGATGTGTGCTGTACCCCTAGAGAAGGAAGTCTCAGCCACTGATACCGATTACTTCATCCTTATGGTGGTGGTTCCAACCAGTTTGGAATTTTTGTTGGATACTCTTGAAATTCCCCATGAACTTTGATGATTTTAGCTTTCCCCTAGAACTTTCAATCCCATGTAGATTTTACTGTCTTGCTACATGTCGTAGCTCATAAGTAAATATTTGAAATAAGAACAATCTCATTAGAGATGCTTAAGGAAGTCCATTGCTTGTTTTATCTCATTTTGGTTATTCTTACTCTTTCTGTGGTCTATGACAACTCTTTTTTCTCTCAACCTATTGGGAAGGGCATGGTTTTAAAGACTGGATAAATTTCAGCTTACTCATTCTCCTTAATCTACATTTTTGTAGACCAGCTAGTAGATAACTCCCTAATTATTGTTTATTGATGGTAGAAATTCACTGACCTGCATTCTCACAGTCACTCTCTGTGCTCATTTTAAATATTGCATCCTGGTTCTCTTTGATCGCAACTGATTATCATGGGAAAACCAAAATGCTGGGAACACCTCTGCCACTTCATGCTTCTACTCCCTGGGACTTACGATAATTGGTTTGCTTCATCAGGCTCTTTCAACACCTCTTTTGGATAACTTTTCCTGGGACGGTGCAAGATTTAGATTCATCTGAGAAGAAGACAGAGAAGATGTCTGTACACAGTGGTGCCAGCTGACGGATTTCACATGGTCTTCACACAGACAAAGGAGCTTTTTGATATACAGGAGATGGGAGGAAGAAGTGACTGGTAAACACAACTATGAACAGACAGTTTGAATTTCCTAGTAATGCTCCTGTATTATCTGCAGATATGTAGGAACAGTTATGTTTTTAATTACATCTGGTCAGCTTAATATTTAACTGCAGATTCTTTAGCACCTAACTAGGTTACAGAAGACTGGCTAGTTCTTGGATTTGTCACAGGACACTCATATCCCATAGCAATTTAATCAGCTTTGCTTATGCTTCAGTCTTTAGCATGTTGGTTTTAGACTGTAAATTGCTTATGATAGAGACCTGCCTTCCTGCATGCTTGTATGTTTCCCAGCTCATCTGTTAGTCAGTCTAAATAATAATAAATGATAGTTATGTATTTAATTTCCAGGGATACTGGCTAAGTAATACATTTGGAATCTCTATAAAATAATTAATTTTAAATTTTGTGGCAGTTTCTGCCTTCTTAAAAACTGAAAGAGAAAGATCCTATCCTAACTTAAACTATGCTGCCTGATAGACTTATATGAGAATATGATGTAAATACAACAGAACTGCATTGCTGATTTAGTCCAACTTAAATTAAGAATTATTCTTTAAGGTAACAGGCTTCCAAGTTAATTTCAACCTAGTGAATAATTAAAATTTGTACCAGGATGCCAAATAAGAACATGAGGTATAGCTTAGTTTTTGGGCAACCATAAAACTGTAGCAGTGTTGTGCACACTGGAAAACTGGAAAAGCCAGAGAAACAAAACAGAATGTTAGCCTGGAAATATTATACATTTCAGCAAAGCCATTCCTACTCAGGAAAACATATGCACATCTTGATGTTAAGCAGTAAAATAGCAATTTGCCAGTATTACATTCCTAATGCCTCATTATTATGTTAATGTTGGTATATTTTAATTGAATTGATTTATGGTCTTATTAGCACACCTTTAAACTGTAACTATGGGGGAACAGAGTGCTAGAATTAACATTCTTTCTTTTTTTTTTTTTCTTTTGAAATCAAACTCCAGAGGACCCAGGAGCCCCCAATGCACAAAGCAGCATAATGTTGTCAATCAGTCAGTTCATCCTGCCCTTGTAAGAAGCAGCATCTCCCACCTCCCACTCAGTTTCCATCAGCCTAGTTATAGAGTGTTTTCTCATGGCTATTTTATCTTCCCTGTTACAGTTTCAGGAAGGGAAAAACTACTTGTTGAAACCAAATAAATGCCATAGTGAACCAATGTCGACATTAAGGAAGCTGGTATAAAAAGACAGCATGCATAGAGTGTTTCTTAGTGTTCAGCTTGAGACCAGGCACAGAATCTTGACGTAAGCTCCTTATGCGAAGTGGCAATTCCAAAGACTGAAAGCTTTGAAGAAACCATGGGATGAAAACTGTGCAGAGGAAATGTTAATCTTTTAGACAGGGGCAGAAGAACACAATACCTGGACACTCAGAGCAAGACTGAAGTGGGCTGTGGGTGTTGTCTTGCTTTTTTACTGACACTGTGCTTCAATTAGAGGTAGTCATCATTAAGAGAAAAGCAGCACTGGATTATCATTAACAGAATGTGAAAAGTTCTTAGCAGGTAACAGAGAAGGAAATGCCTGAAAGAAATGTTTTCAGTGGGACAGGAGGTTTTCTTCTGTGAATTGATTGAAGAAGGAACGAAAAATACTGTTCTTGCTAATACAAGAATAAAACTGATGTCCTATACTGGGAAGTCCTGAATGTTTCATAACTGAAATCCATTTGGCTATCTGCCTGGGCTCATTGGCTGCACCTAGTTGGCATTAAAATCAAACAAAACACTCTCACTGTTGGCATCATAATGGGAGTATTATGTGGAGGTAGTAACTAATGCTGAAGTACTACACTTCTACACTAAAAAAAAAAAAAAAGGATGGTTGTGGATAGCACTGTAAAACTCCACCGTGCTATAGTTAAATATCACATGCTACACCTTGGGCACGTCATGGGACATTTTTAATAGGTAAACACTGAAGTTATACAGCCCCATGAATGACAAATTAAGCCAAAGCTATCAGAAGTGTGAAGGTGAAATCTTTACCTGGACAAGGGTCACATGCGGTTTTGACTTGATCTGATCAATAACCAGCACCTAAGAGATGAGCACTGAATGCTTTTAACAGAAGTACAAGCTCACAGAGTTAAATGCCAAAGATCCCAAAATGGACCGTGGTCGGAACATGACACCATGAAGTGAGACAAAAAGCATCCAATACACAAAGCTAAAGTACTACCTGAAGTAATCATTCAGTGTGTACAAGCAAAAAGAAATTCAGAACATGAGGTTATATACATGTATCCCCACTCCAAAATATCCCTCAGAGCCTGAGGTGCCTCCATCTGCTTCAGCGCCTGTGTGCTCACCTGCGTGTCTCCCCAGGCAATGCAGCCATACGGCCGCCAGACACACCAGGGTAAGTCATGGCAACTGGCACGCCAATAGCGTTGACTAAGTGAAGATTGCCCTTTGACCGTGATTGTTGTTTTGCCCTACCTAACAGGTATGTAAAGCAATCCCACAAATTCTTCTTGGCTTCCAAATTTACTTCTTGGTTGAGCCTGAAATCCCTGTCTCTTGCTTCCAAATTCCTTAGTCCTAGTCTCATTCAATCTCTGCTTGCTATTTTTCCAAAGTCCTTCCCTGTGAGACAGACTTATCGACCTCTGAGTGGTTTGCCCTGCTATTTGTTTTAAGGGTCTCTTGGCTTCTCTGTCTTCCTACCTATTGCTGTGGCTGCAATTCTGGCTGGCGTGTTCCTGACCTAATTTAGTTCCTAGCCTTGGCTTTCCCTGGTCATAATATTTAGTTGCATTTTCCATTTTTGACTCCAGGCTGTCTTTAACCACCAGGAATGATCACCCACATACTGCCCTGTCTGATAATTTACTAAGGACATATATTTATACCTTTATTTTCAAAGCATGGAGTGGGACTCGCTTCTTCTCTTTTCAGACGTTGCCAGGGAACCTCTAGTCTTGTTGCGCCAGAAAGAAAACACTGGTGGTGGTATGACTGTGAGGTAGAACGTCCTCTTGTAGGTAGGATATTAAAGCTACCACTTCTGTAACTATTTCCATGTCATACCTTAAACCCTTGTAAAAAAAAATGGAAGCCAGTACAACATTTTGTACAGAGTCTGCTATTACTATGTGTGTTAAACAAGACCCAAATATGCCAACCACAGGGAGTCCCAGTGGAGATTTAGGCCAAACAATACCTAGTTTTTAGCTCCTTGTCAGACTTAGGCAAGAAGCAGGCACCCAACACTCAGTCTTGTAAAGACTGAGGCAGTTCTGGGCATGTGGAGAGGTGAATCCCTAAGTACCTGGGGCACTTGCAAGACAAACAGGGAGGTACCACTGGAATTTAGGTGCCCATAGGGTTAGGTGTCAAATGAATGTGGGATTTCAGGACCATACTTTGAATTTTACATTTTTTTTTTGTGGGACAGAGGCAGGATTTTGGCCCTTGCATACTTTATTGGTCGTTGATCACCAGCTCCAAAATGTGGGAATCCAAAACACAATTCATATATTCTGACAGTGAATTACCTGAATCTCAAATGTTTGCTTGCATGCACTGTTTCTGAAGGAAACTACAAACCTCTACAGTACTAGAAAAGAAGATAGGCTATTTGGTGACAAAGTTGATGATAGTTCATTCCTATTTTTCTACAATTTGCTTATGGGCTTTAGATTATTTCCCCCACACACACACATATACTGTGCCATATATTGGGACAGTTTTATATTAGAAGTGTGTTTCTGTTTTGAAACAATAAAAAGGGAGGATCAATGATGTGAATAAATAATGTTATCTCAACTTGTGTGTTGTTTAGTTTCTGCAAGATTAACAGATTTTGAGTCTGTTTTTTTTTCTGATTCTTATCGTAATTCCAAAATTAGCATGCTTCTGGGATCTTTTTGTAAATCTCACGTACAATGTGCAGTCAAACTAACAGGATACTGAATATAATGAAGTCTGATCTGGATACCAAATCAACTTCTTTTTCACCATGTTGGAATGAAACCAAACAGGAGAAAGATAGTTTGTTGCATAATATCTTACTATGATATGAACTACCAAGAACTGTTGCAAAATTGTGTTGGTTCAGATAAAAGCTAGACTGACTTGTTCTGTTGCATATGTTAGGACTGCTGACATAAACATGATCATCCTTTAAAGTTTTCTAAATGACTGGCTAATTCCGATTAATTTCTGTCTTAACTAATGGTGTTAAAAATGCATTTCCTGAAAGAAAAGGTCCAAATCTTATAATTAAGCCTAAGAACAAGTATTGTACCAAATACTGAGCCTCCACAATCTGTTTGGATTGAGATCACGTGTTGTTCTGAAACTGCCATATTTAACATGCAGACTTTAATTTTGGCAAAAGTTTGAAGAAGCATTACCAATGAAATTCCTTTCACCTACTCTTGTGCATCAGGATGTTGTGATACATGTTAGCACTGAAGCACAAATGCTGGATACCTCAAAGGTGATGTAGCAGGCTTATTTCTTATATGTGTTAACCCAGAGAGATACTTAACTCTGCATGTTTTTTAGGTACTCTATGATGCTAATGCTGATCCAGACCCTTCCAAGATAATCTGAAAGGATTTGAAAATATGCATGCCTTGCAGTTCTCCTTTTCTCTGTTCTGTGATTTAAACTCTATGTTTTCAGGCCACACATGTCATTTTTTGGCATGGAATAAAGTAGCAGAGAGCTGCTGAACATAGCCTCTGCTGACTGGCCTGCCAAGAACTGTGGGTATGTAGGGTGTACAGTGGCAGAGAGGAGACACCAGGCCTGCAGTGGCCCAGATTCCTTTCAACCCAGTGCTGTTTAGCTGAAGTGGCTCACCAACACAAATTCATTCACAAAAGAATTTGTGCACAACAGAATTTATGCACAACAGAATCCCCATAACTGAGACCTAAATGGAAAATCAGTACACATACTTAGCAATATATTTATCTGGCTTCTTCAACAGTGAATGTCATAAAACACCATGGTAATGCCCACTGTGGATCAAGGAAAGAGAAAGGAATAATTTTACGCTAAGATAAGAGACAAAGTACAGCTATTTGGATCTTTACACTGTATAGCCATCATGCAAAAATCCTATGCAGATGCAGGAAACAGACCTCCTCCTTTGTTCCTAGCCATCCATCAAGGACAGCATGCTACCTGTCACCAGGTCTCCTTGTCTCTGTCCTTGGAGATACCTGAAACCCAGCTGGACATGGTACTGAGTGACCTGCTCTTACTGGCCCTGCCTGAGCAGGATGACTTCACTAGACCACCTTCAGAGGTCCCTTTCCACCCCAGGTATTCTGTGATTCTATTATTTCCATGCCTATATAAACAGCTTTACTGAAACTGTTGGTTTTTTTCCTTGTTCCCTTTGGCATTTCCTGGGGGTACAACTGTTTACCTTTCCAGTTCTGCCCAGTTTCGTCATGACATATATTTAATTTTAGGAAAAATCACTCTCATTGTAGGTTAATGTGTTTAGTTAATCACCAGCCAAGTAAATTGCACACCACTGAGGAAAATACCTGAATTTGCCCCCCAAACAGGCGTACGTATTGCTTCAGGTGAAACAGCAGTACCAGTAGGTCTAAGCCGCTCAGCCAAACCCTTTTTGTATTTTGTCTTCCCCTGCCTTGCTCACATCCTTGTCCTCCTGCTGTAAAAAACCTCAGTGTTATGTTGTGTTCATCAATTACCAGCTGATTGTGACTATTTCATAATAGCGAAGTTTTTCCAGCATACAGACTTCTGACATTTCTTATCTCATGTTAGCATTTTTAGCAATTATAACCTCCCTGTCCCATCAGTAGGGAGCAAAATCAGAAGAAACAGCCCACTCTAAAAGCTCCTTACACCAGACAAATCATAGACCCATAGAATGGCTTGGGTTGGAAGGAGCCTTAAAGATCATCCAATTCTAACCCTAGGCAGGGGCATCTTCCATTAAACCAGGTTGCTTCAAGCCCCATCCAGCTTGGCCTTAAACACTTTCAGGGATGGAGCGCCCACAACTTCTTCGGGCAAACTTTTCCAGTGCCTCGCCACCCTCACAGTAAATGCGTGCTTGCTAGCTACAGTTTAGGACCGGCGGCATCCGTCGGCGTAGAACAGTAAGCCTCCGCAGGAAAGCTAGGGAAGACGTCGGGGTCATTTAAGAGAAGAGTCCTAAAAGCACGGCGGGAAGCGCGGGACCGCCACGTCCCGACTGGGGCTGGTCACGATACGACCTGAGGCGACCCTGTCAGCTGTCCGCCCGAGCCGGGCCCTCCCCGCGGGAGCGGCTCTGCCGCCCCTCGGCATCGCTCGTTTGGCCCTCCCCGGCGGGACGGTCACCGCCGGTTTAGTCCCGGGGAGAGGGATAAGCACCTAATTAATTAATCTCCGGGCACCGGGACAAAAAGTAGCGCTGCAAGGTTTAGGGTGTGCCGTCTCCTCAGGAGCCCCCTCGGCTCCCCGGGAAGGGTCGGGCCGGCTCGGGGCGCCTGGCGGGACCTGTGTAGGATGCACGCGGCCCCCAGCGCTACCCCTACGCGGTGCGGGAGGGCGCGAAGCGTTTGCCCGAGCCTTGCACAAGTGTCCGGGGCGCGGGAAATACCTGAGGGTTAGTAGAAAACAACAACAAGATAATGGTCCCTAATGTGCACCCTGGGCACGGATCACACGCGGGCCTCTCCCTTCCTGTGCGACCGGCGGGGAGCCTGCCGCGCCGCGGCTCACTCCGCGGGGAGGGACCGACGCGGCTGGCGGTGGGCAGGGAGGGAGGGAGGGAATCACCTTATTAAACGCATACACCGAGGCGGGCGGCTGCCACCGCCGCCTCGTCCATGCCCGCGGAGAGCCCGAAACCGCCGGGAGCGCCGCGCTCCCCCCGCTGCCGCTCCTGCCCCGGCTGCCGGCAGGAGGACGCCGCCACCGCGCAGAGCCCCGCCGCCCACCGCGATCCCCACATGGCGCGACGCGGCCGCTTCCAGCGCCTCTTCGGCCGCAGCGAGTCGGAGGACTCGGAGTCCGAGGGGGCGGCCACCCCCCCCCGCCGCCGCCCCTCCGCTGCTTCCGCGCCCAAGCGGCGCCCCGCATTCCCCCACTGGCGCCCGAAGAGGAAGGAGCAGCACTCCCGGCGGGACGGCGGTGCTGCTCCCACCTGGACCCCGCCGCCCGCCTCACCCCTGGGCTCCCCGGCCCCGCGGTAAGCGCGAGCCCGCGGGGGGGTGGGGGGGGGATAGCGGGTGGCCGGGGGAGCAGGGGGACCGGCGGGCAGGGCACGGCTGGAGGCCAGGGTTTTTTTCGCTCCCGAGAAGGAAAGCGGGTATCCGCATCCGCCTTCATGTCCAGCGTTTGCCCCAGCCTTCTGGCAGCGCGGCGCTTAAGCGGTGTTGACAAACAGCAGCGCCTGTGTGAATAAGTAACAGTCACCCTGTGCCCCAAGCAGAGGAGGTTTCTTGGCCCAAAACAGCCTCCTAAAGTGTGGCTGGCATGTGTGAATAAATTTACTTCTCCTTGAGAGCAGTGGGCTTCCTCTGTGCTCATTTTCTGTGGATGTAGTAAAGGAGGAGGAACAGAGAAAAGGGCCTGACACCGCTTACCTGCAGCACTACCCAAAGTTGTTGCTCCCCATGTGGTTTGAAGTCTCCCGTGGGTAATGACCATCTGGTGCACCCTGGCTTATAAGATTTGAGGACATGAGTATTCCTCAGGGCTGTTTTCAGCCTGTGCCCGTGGCATGGGGAAGCTGCGTGGGACTGTGGGGTTGCCGAGCAGTAGAGCTCTCTGACACGGAGGTGGTATGGTGAACTCGGGGTTATGTCAGGAATCAGATTGGTTAATAGCACTCAGATTTGAACAGCAAGACCCAGGCAATGAGAAGATGTCAGTGCTATGTGGATATTTTTTTTTTAAAGCTGTGTTATTGGTCTCTCAGGTGTTTGGTTCAGACTGAGAAATTCGTGAGTTGCAGGGGGTGGTTCTGTGTGTTTATGTTACTTACACAGAAAATGCTAGCACTTGCCTAAAAATAGACATTATGTAGATGTGTGGACTTGACGAAAATATAGTCTAATGGTGTTTGTATTTGGTATTGAAATGTATTATTGAAAACTTACAACACCAACATCTTTTATAAAAGAAAATAAAAAAGAATTTATGTTTACATATTTATAGGAAAAAGAAAACAAAGTATGCTTTTCAGATCTATTAAACCAGGAAATGATGCATTTCACAATGCTGTTGAGCGGCCAAGCTCAGGGTGATGCTGCATGTGGACCTCAACCAGGCACAGATCCCTCCTCTGCCTTCCAAAAGCCAGATAAAACAGAAGGGGATTGTAGTGTAGCTCAGGTTGGAAGGCAGCACCAAGCATGGTCAGCCCTGAGTTCAGGCTCTGGTTTCTCAGGACTGTGTTCAGTTCAGTTGAGTTTTGAAATCTTCCAGGAACAGAGAGTGCACACCAGCTCTAGGCAAGCTGCGTCACTGCCTATGTATGAGAAAGTTTCTCCTGCTACAAGGTTGGAAAATCTCTTCTTTCAGTGTATGGCCTCTGCTGCTCCTGTCATGCACTGCTGAAGAGCGTCTTGGCTCTTCTTCGTGATATCTGTCAAGGACAGAGTGGGAGATCAGACAAAGTTGTCATGGAGGCCCTCTAGTTGAGTCATGAGGTTCAAGAAAGGAGCTCCTTGCTTCCTATAGTCCTTCTCAGAGGGGGGCTTAGGTGCAGCTGGATCCAGACTTAGTCCCAGACTTGGTCAACGGTTTATGTCTAAAGGATTATACCACTTTGTCCCACAGGATTAAAGATGGCAAACCATACATAAACATAAACTGAAAGTTTTATTATAACTCATAGTGATAATGACAATAATGATTGATAATCATCGTTATATGACTAGGCTAAAGAACTTTAATCAGAATATCTACTACATAGTATAAATGCTTATAACTAGTATTTACTATGATTCAAAGCCAGCTTAATGATTAATAAGTAAAGATTGATGTTACTCACCCATGCCGATGACTGTGGGCAACTCTCTTTTGCTCAGCTTCAAGGAGTAACCTTAAGGGACATCCCCACTCAAGGGACTAATTTCTACA
The DNA here is from genome assembly GCA_039720435.1 of Amazona ochrocephala. Lineage (NCBI taxonomy): Eukaryota > Metazoa > Chordata > Aves > Psittaciformes > Psittacidae > Amazona > Amazona ochrocephala. The sequence goes on from CM077878.1 coordinate 62,720,837, forward strand.
CACTCCTAGGAATAGTATGCTAGAATTCCTGCCTTTGGAAGGTAGAACTAAGCTTGTATAGTATAAAGTGATTGACTGTCAGTCATTTGTTACCAGGCCAGATTTAGTAGCTCAGCAAAACATGAAAGGTAGCGATAACTCATCCAGAGATAAACTATATTTCGCTAGATAGGCCATGTAACCATTCACTGGTTCCACTGTCAGGAAACATCCGGTTTCACATCTTTGTTAGGTTTAATTTGACGAAGTTGTTGAGTCAGGCTGGTCCCAGTCTTGGCATTCCTCAACACTAAAACCAGCATGATCCCCTTCTGTCACTGAATTTAATGAGTAGGGTGGAATTTGAGCTGTTTGACCCCACTTAGAGCTTCCTGCTACAATTTTGCATGAATATTGGCAGACAGATGATGGGTCCTCTCCAAGGTCACCTCTCCATCTGAGCTGAACAAACCCTACTTCCCCAGCCTCTCTTCTCAGGGCAAGAGCAACAGCCCCTGGGCATCTAGGGCCCTATGCTCAACTTGCTCCAATTTACCAACATCAGTTTTATGTTGAGAAGACCCAAAACTGAACAGAGTACAAAGGCGTGTACAGATGAATCGTGAGAAAATTAGGATAAATATTTAATCTAGGAGTAAGTTCCTTTTTATTCCAGAAACCTTGCTAGGTCTACAATGCCAAACCAAAACAGCAATGTTGTATGGGATTTGGGCTTCAGTTCTTACCCCTGAAAAAGCTGGAGGATGTTTTTACTGCGCAAATTTGTTGTCAAGTTCTGTGCCTAAAACACAAGTGAAGTCTAATAATTGCATGGCTTCTGAAATGATAGCGTTGAATCTTTGGTTACAAAATGCTGTTGTTTATTTTTTTTTAATTAGGGCATCAACCCTTCTGCTTTTGATAACAATTTGGGCTTGTGCTTCAACGCATGAAAATACACATGTATGTCACTATCATTAACTGCAGTTGGTCATCTTCAGAGAGCACAAACTTTTCTTATTTGTATAGCTTTCTACCGCTCTCATTTAAAAGAAAAAAAAAGGAATAAACAAAGCCTTTAATACACAGCCAAAGCCACTAAATGTATTTATGTAGTATGCTGAAGATTATGGTAGCATTTCTCAAAAACATGGTTTAAAGTATTTTATTTTTATTACATGAATGATATAAGTCATGGTTGCATGAATGCTGTATAGGCCAAAAAAAGTATATTTTTACCAGTGATTACTTTGAAAATGTAGGATGCTTAATATTATAGCCGTGGCTTTTGCTATGAAGGAGTCATGGTTTGACACATAGTAGCATGACATCTGGCAGTTTGAAGAAACTTAGTTATGTGAAACTGGAAGAGGGTAGATTTAGATTACGTATTAGGAAGAAGTTCTTCCCTGTGCGGGTGGTGAGGCACTGGAACAGGTTGCCCAGAGAAGCTATGGCTGCACCATCCCTGGCAGTGTTCAAGGCCAGGTTGGACAGGGCTTTGAGTAGCCTGGTCTAGCGGAAGGTGTCCCTGCCCATGGCAGGGGGTTGGAACTGGATGAGCTTTAAGGCCCCTTCCAACCCAAACCATTCTGCGATCCTATGATACTCCAGTTAAAAAATTGTCTGATGAGCTGTTTTGCTCTTCCTGTGTTATTTTTTCCGGTAGCCAATACTTTTCTTTGCTGTTAGTTACTTACCTTGAAGAGCTGTAGCCAATTAAAAAAAACAAACCAAACAGCAAAAAGCAGCCCAATTCCTTTAGATGTGGGGCTACAAGTGTGCATTCTCCTGCCTCAATGAAGCTTGTGTTGTACAGCCTCTGTTCATGGGTGTCTGGGGTTAAATAAGAGAAGCCAGATGAACTCCTCTGGTCCCTTTTTCCAGAAAAAGCTTGTAGAATCTCTTTCCCAGAGATAACAGCTACAAATTGGAGCCTCTACACAGAAGATGCAGGGAAAGAGTACAATAAAAAAGCATGATAGCTGTCACCATGCTGTAAAAAACTGCGCCATCGTACGAAACCAAGTTTTACTTGATCCCTTGAAGTCAAATCCCTACGGAGTTGTCATGTCTTGGACATTAAATGATCTCCACCCAAGGGCTACTTCAAAAATGAAGTTGATGACTTGAATTTGAACTTTGAAGCAGGAAGTTGACTACAGGAGGACAAAGAAAATTGTATATCTTTGGGGTGTGATTGTTTATCAGTCTTTCTCACAATCTGTGCTACTTCATGAATTTTGAGCTTTTCGTATTTGATGATCAAGACAGACAAGTTACTTCAGTCCAGTTATGAACTGGCTATCACATAAATGTCAGTAGCTAGGTTCTCCCCCAAGATGAGTCACTGTAATCACCATGAAGAAAGAGGACATTTTTGCTGCTCATTGCTTCCTCAAGAAACACTAACATTTTGGTGTGGGTATTGAGGAAGCTAAGACTGCTACCATCAGCAACACCCCGCTTGTTTTTACTGTTTTCCTTTCCGCTGTGTAAATTCAACTCAGCCTGTCTTCATCAACATACTAAATATGTGAAGGCAAAAAAACCTATGGGATTGCAATTCTACAATGATTTGGCAAGGAAACAAAAATTAATTAGGGTTCAGTAATAGCATAAAACAGCAAAGGGAAACAGCATTAGGCAATATCCAAGGAGAGTTAGACTGTGAAATAATTATAACTTACATTGGAGAGGAACACACACGTTCAGGAGATATGTTGAATGTGAAGATACGTATTGTGCGGAGAAAGTGGCAGTGAGACCAAGATTTTATATCTCTTCCCTACTTTAATATTCTTTGAGTTACTTTTCTTTGACTTCTGTATTAGAAGAGGTGAAGGAATTGTGCTTCACAGCCAGAATATAACATCACATTTCATAGAAAGATGAAGAAAGAATATTTCACCCTGTGAAAAACAGAGCTTGTAATAACACAGAACATTAGTAGCTTGACTGGTTGACAAGAACAAAATGTTGAAGCGTCACACAGTCAGCTGTGTTAAATAGCAAAATATGAACCTTCCATTCTATGTCCTTTATGTGTGTAACTACACTTGTGTGTTTTCTGGTTCAAAGAAGAAATGGAATCATTCATCTGTGTTCTTTGCAAGATGGAATGTGGATGTCTGCAAGTGGTCCTGTTTGCTCTTACTTTGTGGGAGCTAGAAGTGGAAAAGAGTAATTACATTTGCAGTATAACTGTTAGTACTCTGAGATGTAAGTGTAAGGCCTTAGGAATAAAGATTTCTTATTTTAATTTTGTTTTATGGAGGACAGAAGTTCTCTAAAACCACTGTCATGATCAAATACTTAATTGCAGAATGTGTTTTGCTCAATTTTATCTATACTATGACCTCATGAGGAAAACAATGCTTATTAAAAAAGGGAAGAAGCAACAACATGTTTCTAGAAAGATACAAAGATAAGAGGGATAGCGTGCTAAAGCATTCACTTTGTTTGCATTTTTAAGAGGTAAAAAACGCTGTCCCGTGAAAACCTATGTAATGACATCTGTGCCATGAAAACAGTAGTCTGTCTCCTCTGCAGGAGTTGAACATCAGCTGCTGCTTCTGTGTCACTGATTTTGCAGGTTTGGTGGCTGTGAAAACACCAGTGTGAAGAATGCTCACCTTCTCATTTTGTCCTTTGAAAAGTGAAATGACAACCTAAAAAATCTGAACCAGTAAGACTGTTGGTGCCTCCTTCAGCCTGCTTGAATGTCAATGGAAGGGTAGATCCTGGCAGGGAATAGTGGGATCTCATTCATGACTTCTGTGGTGCAGAAGAATTGCTGGTTTTGTTTATTCATGTTTTTTCTCTTGAATTAGGAAGAACTGTCTTTAAAAATAAAGTGGACTCATGCCATTTATAGTCAAGGAATTTTTCCTTATTTTTTGGGGGGAGTGCTTCTACCTTTGTTGCATATTCATTTTGGAGAGGCAGTATACTGTACTGTATTCAGGTGAATCTGACTCATAGCAGTGCTGAGTACCATTGAGGTGACAAGATTTCTGTACTGAATAGTGCTACTAAATGTCTATTAAAACAAGGACTGTTGTGAAAAAGGAGGTTCTATCCTACTCAAACTTGGTGCCAGCCTTGACACCTTTGGTTTTAGTATGTCAAATCCACACTTTGAAATGGTGACAAATGAAAATATAAATGTGTTCTGAGGAGTTATTATTATAAAACACAACTGTGGAAACCACCTAGGAACATGAACAAACAAAAAGTTCATGCTGAATGCAGGTGCATATAGTTGACACTCAATAATGCTAAAACTAATATTAAATTTTGAATACATACCAATTCATTGAGTACCATTTGTCTAAAAGTGAAAACAGTTGCCTGCTCTTCTTTAACACTGCTATCTTGCCTCTTGTTTTATTCTGTGTCATGTTCCTTTGTTCTTACAACTCTCTATCCTGTCTTTCCCTCCCTTTTCATCCTCTAGAGATTTGCATCAAGCAGTTCAGCCTTTATTTTCTAGTGGGCTCCTGCTTGCATGAAAAAAATGAAAGAGTGATGCTTTGTTGTACCTGCGATGGCCTCAGGGCATAGGCAGGACAACATTTGTAGATAGAAATTAATATCTGTTATTGAAACAGTAAATATAATTACTTTGACTTACTTCATATACAAGATGGGATCCATATCCTCTAATTTCAGGTATCTACATCTGAACTAGCTATTCCCTTTATAATCAAGGAGGGCAAATAGGCACGTCTGGCGTGCAATTCATCTCAGCCTAAGGTGAGTGTCTAAAACAGGCTAAATGAATTGCATCTTAGAAGTGCCAGTTTTGCCTCATTGACTTTAAAAGCTGCCTGAAGGTGACACCTCCATCTGAATTTGGGTAGCTGAACTCCGTCTGTGTTACCTGTTACGGGGGGTCCACAGGCTGATACTTCCATGCGTGCTACAGTGCCAAGTCACACAGTCATGAGCTTCAAAAACTATGTTCTGATTTTTTGTGTGTGACTTTGAGGTGCCTTCTTTGTTCACAGACAATCTGGTTTTAAAAAATCATTTTCTGCAGAATTTCTGTGTTATTCAATTGATTGTGGTTAAGGGTTTTCAAGTTTCTTTAAGGAACTGGGGTTGATCTCTACTTCAGCCATGTTTCCTCAGGAAAGCTGGGCAAGTCATGGAAGACAAACCTTTCACAGGTGATCACAGAGAGAGAACAGGGTAAGCAGGAGAAAGGAGAGAGGAGACTACTTGACCCAGGGTCTTATTTTGCAAAATTTTGGCCAAAATGGCAATGCTTAGGAAAGTTAAAGGCTGCTGAAAATGGAATCTTAAAATTTAAATGGTGGGGAACTGTTAATACTAGACAGTCCTTCCTTTAGCACCTTGCGTTTTTAAATAGAATAAAGGAGTGACAACCTGTTCTATGCAAGGAAGTTCCTGTGCAAGAGAAAAAAATCCCTTCTTTAGCTTTCAGAACAGGAAAAAGTCATCAGTGGTTTGCATGCATGTAAGGTATCTGATAGTAGTGTGTCTTTGTATATACTATTCTACTATTATGTATTTCTTAAACCTAGTGAACTTTCTCTTGTACAGTTTACCTACTCACGCATGTTTGTTCATGCGGCCACATTCTGTGAGCTAATACAACCTATCATGAAATATTTCATGACTTGGTGCTTATGAAAAGAAGGGAAAGATTGGCAAAGACAAGGTCTCTTCCAACCCAAACCATTCTATGGCTGATCAATGTAATAGACTAATCATTTCCTTTGGTGCCCTTAGCCAAAAAGAAAAAAAAAAAAAAAGAGAAAAGATAACAGGCACAGTATTCATTTAAAGAAAGGAAATTATCATCTTCCATATTATCATCAATATCCTTCATTCCCATGTGTGTAAAAATACTGTCATGTTTTCAGTAGCCTCATTGTGGAACTGTACTTAGAAATTCTGAAATGAAAACAAAAGAATATTTGCTGGGTAAAATAGTACTTTGTGCTTTATCTGTCTATAATTTACAGTTATAAAGTCAACTGAGCCATTTTTTAGAAGAATGCCACAACCTATGAAAATCTGTAAAACCGACATGTTTGAATTCCCCAAATCCTGTGTTTCAGGTTGAGCCTGACATCAGAAGCACAACTGCTATTTCGACAAAAAACCCTTTGGTTTTCCTCAGTAAGGATTATTATTGATTACACTGCTCCTTCTACTGTTAGAGTCACTCCATCAGCACTCTAAGAACTACAGGCAGACAGAGGGGCCCCAGTGCATTCTTTAACCAACTCTTTAATAGTTGCTATTTTATCTTTGTAAGCTACTGTTATATTGTCTCTAGAGTATTTTGAACTGTCGCTGGTGCCACAGCTGTGATGCTGCTGTTGAGGCAAGGCTGTATGTCAGGAATGCTGTCTGACGCCACTCAAATCAGTGAGGATCAATGCCCAAGCTTACAGAGTTTGATCAGGCTATAAACAGCTGAGCAGAAAACATTTAAATTGCATGGCCTAGTGGAAACAATCTTTTTCCATTTGTTTCTCCTTCTGTGGCCAGGAGCAGGTGCCACAACGCAGTCTCTCGGGGCTCATGTAGAATCATGGATGACTTCTAGTTAATGCAAAGAAAGTGGGAGAGAACTTCTAGTACCAGTGGAGTTGTGAGTAGAGGCTGTGTTTTAGGAAGTGAGAAGGTTCTATGTTTTTTCCTGGCAGGAAACTAGCAGAATGTTTTCCTCATTGTACAGTAGATGCGAAATAGGTATATTTAGGTTGGAAAAAACCTTGAGTTCATTTCAGCCAACTCCGCACTGAAAGCAGAGCAAACTTTGATGTTAGATCCCTCCCTGAAGGTTGATCTGGTTTCTTAGGTCTTTGTCTAGTCAAGTGTTGAATATCCGCATGGACAGAGACTCCACAACTTCTGCGAAGACTGTGAAAATGTGTCCTCAATTCTAATCTGAATTTCTCATGCTGCAACTTGTATCTCTGTCCTCTTGGTCCATCCCTGTGCATCTCCAAGGAGAGCTGGCTCCTGCTAGGTAGTCAGTTTCTACTCTTCCAGGTGATGCTTGTACCTCATACCCTGGATATAAGCATCTTGGTGGCCCTTCTCTGTACTCATGCCATTTTGTACACTTTTCTTGTACTGGAGATGTACAGGTACCTTCATTGTCACAAGGGCACACTGCTGATGATGTCTGATAGTAGAATAATGTGAAACCTATGGACTTGCAGAGACTTGGCACTGAGAAGTACAAGGTAATTCCAGGTGTCATTGTGAATTTGTGCATTTTGGGGGGGTTTGTCTATAGTTTCTTATTCTTTGACTTCAAGAAGTTTTTACTTATGTGTTTGGTTTGGCTTCCATAATACTAATTCCTTGAAACCACCAGTTGGGATTTCATGGTGGACATTCCACAACAGCCAGGGATGTACCTTGTGATTAGCAGTGCTGACATGTTTTCCTACCCTTGGCTGGGAATCCTGTGCCATTCATTTATGAATCATTTAGTGAGTAACTGGTAATTCTTGTGACAGAATGTATATTTAGAATTTTGGAACAGTATAAGCACGTTTGGCATAAAACCAAACCATATGATTACTAGTAAGAGTCTGTAACATTGTAGTGCCATCTCTATCTTCAGGGAGAGTGGTTTGATGATTCACCCATGATAACCAATTTGCAGATAAAGTACAAATAATTTACACTCTATGGTGCCGGGAGGACACCGGTAGATACATGTTCCCTGTTGAAGCATCTGTATGTGCTCCCTTAGCTATGTGCAAGAGCTGAAGCAGCAGGGGAGAAAATAGGAATGGAAACAGAAAGAACTTAAGTTCTTTCTACTTGAAAGATTACAACTTAAGTTCTTTCTATTTGAAGAATATTTGTGTACTTGGTGAAGAGGAAGAAATTGTTGAGGTTTTTTTCTAAATATGTTTCAGAGTAACACTGTAGATAATTTGTTGGAAGGAAGTTGTGAACGCTCCATCGCTGGCGGTGTTCAAGGCCGGGTTGAACAGAGCCTTAGGTGACATGGTTTAGTGTGAGGCGTCCCTGCCCATGGCAGGGGGGTTGGAATTAGACGATCTTAAGGTCCTTTCCAACCCAAACCATTTTACGATTCTATGGTTCTAATGTAGTGAAACTGCTGAAATGGCAGCTCTCGTGTTACTTTTGGTGTTAGCTCTTTATTCTTAGCAGCGCAGATTAGGTAGCAAGAAGAGGTATAGATTTATGCATGTCCAGTGTTCCTTGGTTAGGAGTTGTTTAGGAGCAAAGTACCTTCTGTATGGAAGTAACATAGATGGTCTACTATAGACACAGATAGCTTGCACTCTCAAATCCCACAGAGAGGCAGATTGATTGACTGGGCTGATTGACTGTTTTGTCTACAACACTGAGAATAAACTCAGATATTCAGCCTGAAAGGACAGACATGCAGACACAGCACCTGACTGACCTAGTGGCATGGCTTGCAAAGTAAAACTGCTTTTTATGTGGCTGATTTACACTTGGATGCATTAAACACATATGTCAGCCTCACCTCACCGTGTAGACATATTCTGAGTTAACCTCGTGGGATTCTTCTGATTTGAGGCTGTATTCCTTAACTTATTCAATGGGAGGCAACCTTGTCTGTTTTCAGTTTAGGCAATAAGAAATCTTTTCCTCACACCTTCTGTCTGTGTCGTTACTGAGTAATCTCTCCCAGGCTGGGGTTGTGTGTTTATCAGATGTCTAGAATAATGGAGTCTGATTTTGACTATGGCTTCTATATGCAAATAACAGCACAAAGGACCAAAAAAACTCGAATGTTGGCACCTTCCAAAAGCTCTGAATGAATACATATCATTTGCAATTTCAGAGTGGAACTCATCAGGCTTTATAGTCCTTGTGTAATTTAAAGGGTGTGTATGACATGAAGAACTAAAAGAGTCTGGGAGGCCTATAAACATTCCACAGGGATGTATTTTAAATACAACATGGGTGACAGTCCTGCAGGTGATAAGTCTATTCACATGAAATTGGCTGCCTGATTCCAGTGTAACAGCTTGATACATGTTCCTGTCACGTTTATCAGAAATTGGGCATAGCCAGGGCTTCAGGGAGGCTCTTCTATATTTGGGATGAAACCACTGATGTTTTGAGGAAAGTGGTCAACTTTAAAGTTCTAACAAATCTAAATTCTGGAGGTTTCTCTCCTCTCTGTTGATAGAGTAGAAATCCAAAGGGAGACAGAGTTGTACTGTTACTCATGTGAGTCTGTCTCATTGTTAGCGCTATCTCAGGCTATATATTTGTGGCTTGAAGCAACAGATAATTGAACTAATCAGTTCTTTAATAAGATCTAGATGATATCTTCCTTGCTTGGGACAAATAGAAATATTTACTGCGTATGGTCTTTGAGGTAAGGTAGAGCTAATAGTTATAACGCAGGAATTTTAGTGTTTCACATGAGATAAATTTATGAGGAAGCTGAATTCTGTAGGAGAGTTTTTATGTTTTCATTACAATTCAGCATGAAAGTTAAAAAATGGGTAGAGATATGACAGTACTCCCCACTGGTTCATTGCAGTAAACAAAACAACGGAAAAATAATTGTAAGCCTAAATGCAGCTTTTTCTGTCAAGATACATGACTTCTCATCTTGACTTTCGAAAAGCATTTATTAGTGCAAGCATATGATGTTTGGATCATAGCATAATTTAGAAAATGGTTAACTTTGTAAACTTTAGTTCAAAACAAATAAGTCAAAACAGTTATCCCAAACCACTTTTACATGTGTGCCAGTGTGCTAAAAATGTCTTGTAAATAAAAAAGTAGAAAATCAGCACATACTTTATAGTGTAACTTTATTGGCAGAAGTAAATCTAGTCAGATGACAAACTCTAGTATTTTGTGTTAAGTGAAAATTCCTTTTTTTCTGTAAATGATAAATACAATGTGATAGTAAGATTTCTAATTTGAAAACATGAGCAAAAAGTGACCTCAATTATAAATGTTTACTAGTATGTGAAACTGTGTGGTAATATAGACCTGAGTATTTTACAAATGTTCTGCATTCTAAATGAACCCAGTTACAATGGGCTGTATTTCTTCTTCCCGCTTTAGAGTACAGTGCTCAGAAGCTATGCATGAGTAGGTCAGGAGCTGGCAGGCTGCTGGTGCTGGAAGAATGTCCCACTAGCTGCTAAACCAGTGGGGCAGCATTGAAGGGAATAATAATAGTTCAGGGCTTACATGGAGGTATTTGAGTGGTGATTACATGTTGCAGGGGTGCTTACTGTGACTGCTGAGGAGGAATTTGAACAGGAAGTAGCTGGCAAAAACTTGGCAACTTCAAATTCTGCATCTAAATGAGCTTTTAGCAAGTTCAAATATCAAGCACAACAGTATTTTTGATGACACTGTAGGTGTTGCCTGATGTAATCAGATTTTTGTGATGGGCGTTTACGTTTTAATACTCTGAATAGTTTCTTTTAAAACTATGAAATACAATTGCTCCATGAGGGTTGTTCTTTACTGTTAGAAAGGTATCTGAATCACTACTCAACAGCTGGCTGCCTGTTTTCTTTGTCTAGTTTGCCTTCCTAGGTTTATTTAGTAGCTTTTTTCTTTGGAATTGTTTTCTGTTTGTTTTGGTTGCTTTGGGTTTTGCTTTTTGTTTTGGTTGCTTGTTTTTTGTGATTTACTAACTATGATCAGGGTGATTCCTTAATATGACTACAGTCATGACTAACTTTCCATACTATATGGTTTAGTTTTGCTTGGTTTTGTTTGGTTTTAAAAGAAAAATAAACCTTCGTGTACCTGTTTGGACATGTCTAATCTCTTTTAAGTTAGATCATGGTTATTTGGCAACCTTTAGCATATTTCCTTGGTACAATTCTGTCAAACAGTGTTTTCTTCCCTCCCATGCTGTTTTCTGCAGAAGTGTTTTTCCTGCATCCACCTTAAAGCAAGTCCTTTATGGTCTGAAGAATCCACACTTTGGTATTTCTTTGTGGTTCCTAAGAATCCTCTGTTCCCACTGTTCTTTATTATGGTTCATGGAACTCCTTCTCTTCTAATTATTACCCTGGGACAGCTGCCAAGACAATACACAGCTGCCAAGACAATACACTATCATCATGTATTTGTTCCTTCCCACAGTGAGAGATATCAGTTCTGACTTCGACATGTAAGAGTTGGTAGAGCTTAACATATATTCCCTGGTTGTACCTCTCTGTAACTTAGAACAAATGGATTTCTCCCTTATTGGTAGCAATGGTTGCTTTTTACCAAGATTAAATTCTTTCAGTTCTTCTGGACATAATATTCCCCAGGCTGTCCAAAATCTGATCTGTTTCCCTCATAATTCTGAAATATATTTTTAGGCTCACTGATTTATAGCCTATAATTGCAGCATAGGTGTGTAGAGTAGATTTGTTGGATATGAATGAATAATATAATACTTGTTTTCATTCTGACATACGCATTTTGGTTTACTGACTGCATTTTCTTACAAGCAGAATGTTCATTACACTTGAAAATGATTATAAATAAATTATGCTGCTGATGACAAATCAGGTGTTCATGTCATCTAATGAAGCAGGTGTGCCAGCCACGTGTTGGCAGTAGCAGGCCATGGTGTGTGTGAGATAGATGTGCTTAGTTTTTTACTTTCAGAAGCAACAGGGGTGCTTCTCCAAGAATAGATTTTGTTATTTGGTGCTTTGTGTGTGTGTGTAATATTCCATCTAGTGGTTGAGTCATTTCTACCTTTGAAAAGAGTTTTGAACCCTCTTCCAAGTTAGCATCTCACTCAGTTTGTGGGAAGAACACATGCAGTTGCCTTTACCTCTCCAATGATGTTTTCTGTGTTTCTGAGGCAGCACAACATCCATCTCTCCTTTTGAACTCTCTGTGGGCATATTGATCTTTCTCAGTAAATTGTAGTATTGTTGGTAGTCTTAGTCTATCACTTTGCTTTTAAAAACCCCTCACTTTATGTATGATGGTCTGGATGCCACTCATAAAACTAAAGAAAAATTCCACACTGAGTTACTTCTTAATATTAAACTTTATTTTATAATTTATTTATAATGTAAAGAACATCAGAGGAAACAGTTGTGAAACAAAGGATATTGACTGCCATGAAATTAAATACTATCTGAGCAGATACTGAAGTGTGGACAGACTTACTTGATTGAGCATTTCATGTATCTTCCCTGGGTTGACTCTTCTTCCGTGTTATTTTAGCCTGGGAACACTGAAACTTTGGAGTCTTTTGAGCGTGCTATTTTCTGAACTTTGTGATTGGGTTTTACAGGAGATTCTAGAAACTGAAAAGAGAGAAACAATCACCAAGAACGGCTCCTCAGAAAGAGCGTTTGGCAGAAGTTTTTATTTCTCTGCAAATGAATTCTAAATAGACTGTTTCGCTTTTGAGCAGTAGTCCTCATTTGTGTTCAGGCTTGGATGTGTGCGTGATTACTATGCCCAAACATAAGGACTTTCTAATCTAGCAAAATCTACAAGTAACCATATATCTGCTGCTGCCGCTTGTGCTTCATATCCGAGGAACAAAGCACACAATGTCTTCATGTGTTTCAGTCAGTCCTCAGCCTTAGAGCAAGTTTCTGGTTCTTGGGAAGCTTTTAACCGCAGTTTTCAATAATTTTCATAAGCCTGGGTTCATTGGTTTAGGTCCTTTTTCAGAGTTTTCGTAGAGCTGAAGAAAGACACATGAACAAATGAGGCAGTCATTAGGGGCCTCTGGAGGAGTACTGAGCACCTCTTGAAACTGGAAGTGTGAATGTAAGTGCTAGTGCCTTCTGCTTCTCTCCTAAGTCTGAATCACAAGCAAATGATAATAAAGGAACAGTATGGGCACTGATCTTCCCTATGACATATTGTTACCTGATCGTTGTTACCACTGTGGCATTCAGTACTAGTGCTGTCATAACCCAGGGTGCCAGCTCATATTTGACAGAGAAGTCAGGATACATCAGGGCATCTGAGCAGTAGGTAACACTGACTAATGCTCCAGGACTTGAAACTGTGTCACTGACAGCATTCAGTTCCCATGATGGCCCTGCTGGCTGTGGCACCAAGGTTACTGCTGTGGAGGAAGGGTGTTGCCTTTTCTATGACTCCTCTCCGTTTACAGGAATCTAGGAGGATGTAATAGAGGTAAATATTCCCTGTCTTTGCCACTATGAGTTGGTCCTGGAAAGAAAAGATGGCTTCTGAGATAGTCGAGGAATGCAAAGCATTTGTGGTAGACTGGGAGGCCCAATGAAAGACCCTTCAGCCCTGCATCTACCCAGGAGCAGTCCCCAGAGCAAGAAAATATTTGGAAGGCAGTGATTGATTTCACGGCAGTTGGATATCTGTTCCCAGCGTATCCTCTCAAGATGAAGTGGTTGACTGTGGATGGCTCTAGAAGTGAGATTTCAGAGAGTTAACTTCTAAGATGTGGAGTGGCAACGTATCATGACATCATAGAGCCAGCCAGGTGTTGTTGGAAGTTCAGCAAACAGCCTTGGGAACAGTTGTCTGCGCTTATAAACAAGTGACTTCTGGATGACAGATTTGCTGAACTGACAAAGGGTGCCAGGGCTCTGACAGTAGCACCTCCAGCATGCCCAGAAACTGTGTTTGTTTTAGTTGAGAGTTCCAAAGGACAGTTTTACAGTTTCACATTCATCAAATACTGCATATTTTCTGAGGGTATCCAAATTTGGTGGTATATTCAGCAAAACAGCCCTTAAAGACTACCTTTTACTTCCCACTTTTGAGTTGACTGCTCCTTTGTAATTGTTCATGTGTGCCTGTGGACAACCACAAATAGAAGAAAGCATTTTTTTAAAACATGTGTTATTTAGCTTTCCTGAAGAGATGTTGTCCATAGGCACCTTATGCAGCCACACTACCTATAGACAAAGCAACCTGGGATCACATGCTTATGAGGAAACTGAAATTTTGGGCATGCTTTGCTCTGTATGGCATTGGTGCAAAGAACATGAAGCTATGTATGGAAAACATCAAATGCATAAGTATTGCTAGGAAAAGCTTACCAAGTCTGAGTATTTAGAGTGTGTGCATTTCTGTTGGAGCATACATATGGCCAGTACCGAATTAACACTGGTAGCTTCTTTCTTTTCTGTTTCAGAAAGTCACACAGGGTAAACAATCTTTTAGCATTAACTGAAAGAAATAGTGCAACATGATGACATAGTAAAGTAAAAATGGATTAGTGTATGTTTATATATGATAACCAAAACCCAGTATGCGTTTAACAAATGGACCCTCTGAACATAATTAATCTCCCGTGGACAGGTAATTGTGAAGGAATCCTAATCCCAGCCCCACAAAAAGGGTGTAATTCTGTGGTAGGTTGACCCTGGCCAGCAATTAAGCACCCACCACCCTCTTGCTTTACTCTCCTCCCCACCCCTCGCAGCAGCTTAGTTGTAGAAAAGTCCTGGATAATTTTACAAATTAGAGCATTTGTGGTTAGTAAGCTTACAGTAAGGAAAAAGAAGAGCTAGGCTTCAGAGCTGAATAAGACTGCCTAGGGAAGGCAGGAAAGACTTTTTTTGCCCAGTGTTTACTCTGTTGCATAGTTAGAGAAATATTTTATTTACAAAATAAATTAAATGTGGTCTTTTAAATGAATAATTTAATAAAATGCAGGTCTGTGCATCTAACATTATTTCACTCTCTTTAAATTTTTATTGTGTAATCAGTTTCTTCCTTGTAGACTTTGTAGACTTTTTTTTTTGAAGACTTGTTGGCCTTACCTCTTTGTATTTGTTAATCCATGTAAGCATGAATTTGAACACCAACCTATGTCCAAGCAAAGAACCAAACGTATTTTACCATAGCATTCCCTGCTGTCCTGTATCATTACTTAGCTAGTAATGAAGAGCTGTAATTGATCCATCTGTTAAATCCTGGAGGTTACTAGAAGTGCCATCAAGTTTGTGTGACTGTTACTTTTGTCGTGTGACCTTGATTCCAAAGACGGTAGAGGTACATGTGCTGTGTATGTATTGAATGACTCCCAGAAGCTTGCTTGTATCCTATCAGTTGGCTTTGATGTTTACACCTGCTGTTATCTGGTGTTGATCCCTCCTGCCACAAGTGTTCCCTGTCCAATGTTGGGTTTTGGTGATGATAAATCCGATGAAGCAGCTGCTGTTTTGAAACTGTTATGCCAATAACCTACTACAGGCAGACTCTGAAGATTCTCACCATAATTGCAGGGCAAAAATTACTAGGTTGTACCTTTTACACCCTCTTTTTTCTTTAATACAGTTTGCCTGTTGATTACATTGTACTGCTTAATATTTGGGTCTGAGTTTTTACATGGCACCTACATAGCATGTGTGCAACAGAAAATAAAAAATTGCAAACGCTTGCATAAGTACAGGGCATTTTTAAAACGTTTGTACAAACTAATTTTTCCTAAAACTACTTTCCATTTCCTCAAAGAGTAAAATACATGGTTAAAAAAATGGCTTGAGGAGACCTTCCATTAATTGTTAGAGGTCCTCACTTTCCTTTCTTTCCCCCTTTCTTAGAGTGCTTTTAACATCTGTCATACTTTCAGAAGCATTTTCCTTTTTTTCCACTCTGATTTTCGTGTATCTCGTATGCCTGGAACAGTCTCATTATTTTCATCTGCTCAATAATCTGTCGTCTCCCTAAGTCCCTTTGCAAATGTGCTTATTTTGGTGGCTTTGCACCCCTCCTTTTATGCTGCTCTGCTGTCCTTTAATCTAGCCCAAATTACAATTTAATAATGAAGGTGAGGGCTGATGAGGAGAGGAGGTTCTAGTTTCAAAAGTTAGCTGTAAAACAAACTCCTTCAGTCATATTGCATTTTTCTGTTATTGTAGTCTAGGGTTCAGTCTGATCAGGCTTTTCAGGGTGCTTGTTTGTTCTCGTGTACTTGTGTACAGACTGAGGTGCAGAAATACAGCTGCATATGGCTTACAAAACCGAAGGGGAACTGAAGCTCTTATTTAATGAAAACTGATGCCTGTTTACTGGAAGAGCAGGGCCTTTTAACAGAAACAGTTTTCTAAGTGCTTGCCAAGGTTTCTATAGCAAAACTACTTTTTGAGCCAACTCTTGAATATTTTCCTAGTAGAGCATTATAAAAGAATGGACTAAGGACATAGAATTAACCTAAAACCAACACAGAGTGTAACTTAATCAGTTTAGTTTGCCCCTTCCAGCCACTGTTGTTCTGAAGTTCCTAAAAATGTTATTGCATGTGTTAATTAGTGAGACCTGAGTTCCTAAAATGATGTTGAACTTGCTTTCATTAGGGAAACCGAGACATCAGTGTCCTCTTGTTTCTGTAGCTTCTGTTTTTTTTCATTAATTAATGGAGATGCTAATAGCAAATTATGTGTTTCCTTTATTTTTTTATGTGAAAGATTTGTAACTAACAGACTTACAGACCAGGCTGCAGTGCTGCCTTCATGGAAACGTAGCTCAGATCCAGTATTTTAACAAGGTCATTTCTTTCTGATGCTTCAGCATCGTTTCGTGCCATTTTATTTCTACATCTATAATTTAGCAGTTCACAATATTTAAACTAATGAAATGCTCTATCTTGAAAATAAACTTCAAATATTTAGGAATTATTTGTCATCCTTAGTGGCCTCTTCCGGATCCTTGGTTTCTTTAAAGTGGCAGGTGTCCCTGCCCATGGCAGGGGGGTTGGAACTAGATGATCTTAAGGTCCTTTCCAACCCTAACTATTCTATGATTCTGTGATTCTATGATTATCTTATATGAAGACAGAAAAAAGAAAGATACAGTTAGGCATTATGGATAATGAACATCTCTTGACAGAGATTTCAGAGTCTCTACCTTTGCAGAATGAAACTTTGCAGCCCTAAAGGTTAACTGTATTTTCAAATATGCATTTACTGCACACAGCAGCCTAGAGGAGGTTTTTAGAATGCTTGAACATCTGGCTTCTGAG
Organism: Amazona ochrocephala; assembly: GCA_039720435.1. Taxonomy (NCBI): domain Eukaryota; kingdom Metazoa; phylum Chordata; class Aves; order Psittaciformes; family Psittacidae; genus Amazona; species Amazona ochrocephala. Next base: position 62,737,782 of record CM077878.1, read on the forward strand.
ACAGAGTCCAAAGATTTTAAAATTGTCCCCTGCTTCACTGTGTATGTAATAGAGCAAAACCATGATTGCTGTCTTCCTTTTCCCTTGCCTAACTGATTCGAGTAAGAATGTTGATTCCTTTTGTTGTTTACTCTCACTTCTTTTTGGAGGTCCTTTTCTGAAAAGGAATCTGTGGCCCCTTTGCTTTTTTTTCAAGAAAGGAGGGGCTTATGTTATACTTTGAAAAACTATCAAGACAAAATACTCTGCTATCTAAAACGCAGTACTAACAGTGTTTCCCCCCCAACTCCTAAGGATTTATCTGTGGGAAATTCTAAATTCTTTGTCCCTTATGAAGGAGTTGCCCCATCTGGGTCACAAATGACAAGATAAATGCCTTGTTAAACTGGTTCTAGCCCCTAGAGGGTTGAAAGTAGGCAAATGCAGAAATTAAAATGGAAGGGTTTAGCAGGTAACTATAGAGTTGCTGGCAGATGACTCTGTAGTAAGTTATTGTAAATAGGACGTCCTAGATGACTTAAGTTGGTCTTTGAACTGGCTCCAGAATGACTTGCATTTCATGTGCAAAGTCGAAGACTCATAATACATTTGTACCAAATGATGCTTTAGGATAAAGTTTAATGTGTGAACTACTTTAAAATTAAAATGTGATTGAAATTGTAGTAGAATTATTGTGTGTGATTTGAGGTGTTTACTTAATTACTCTTTGTACTCAACTGTCAATTAGACTTCTTGCGTAAACACTGAGCTACCTAATCTACTGAGATAGTCGGATGATATAAACTCCTCTGGCTCCAAAGGAAGATCAGAAAACTTTGCATGTGTTGCTTTAATTTCTTTCTTTCTTTGTTTGTTTTTTGTTTTTTTGTTTTTTTTTTTTAATGGTCACATGATCTTTTTTTGTCAAGAAGCTGTTGGGAGCTTATACACTGCAGGTTCGTAAAGCATCATAATCACTGAGATAGTATGCACGCATACTGGAACAATATGGTTTGCCACTTAATGCCGTACCAGAATAATTCATTTCTTGATGACAAAGAACTGAAGCATGGCACTGAGACGAAAATTACTTCCTTCAGCAAACACCATGGAGGTTACTTCTGCTAGGTAAAGACCAGGTGAGGTTTATGTAAGAATATGTGATGCTATAGCTGTAGGCTAGTAAGAGCAAGTTCACTCCCGTAAATTTTTCTTAATTCAGCTTCAAACACAGCCATAGTAATCTTATAATTTTATAGAAGACATCCTTAATCAAAGATAAGGAGGATTATATCTAAATTTGCTTGTCACGTGGAGAGAAAGCTTTCATTAGCGATAGATTTGACCCAATCAGGAGAGTAGGCGTGGCTGAAAGCGCTTATGGCGGACAAATCAAACTTGTTTCTACTCAGAAGTGCATGTGCGTTGGGATTAGCCACCTCTGCTCTGGCTGTTTGTTAAATCTAATAGACAACATGAATGTATTTCTTTTGTAGAGGTGTGGCCACAGATCAGTGCAAGAGATAGAAAAAGTCTGTCTTAACCAGCTTCCTCAAAGTTAAAAACTTACCTAGTTTTTTCCTAAGGATTTTTCTTTTGATATAATGATCTCATTACGGGAGCACATTGTTTCTACTCATTACAGAGTCTCTGACAGCTTTCCTGTGTTCAGAACCGCTTGGCAGTCTCCATCCCAGACATTTAATATAATTAACTTGAAGGTGTTTCCTGCTCAGGAGGTAATTAAGGATCCTGGGATGAACACACATTGAGGTTGGAAGATGAGCTCTTCATAACCAATAGTTGAAGGCCTTGTAGTTTAGTAATCCAGAAGAGAGCTGTTAATGAGCAAAGTGGAAGCAGCATTAAGTAAGTGTACTGAATTGTAACAAAATGCTCATAATTTTAAATAACAAAGCCTTACACGTAATTACCTTGGCTGTCAGTGTCCCAGTTAAAAAGATAGTCTGCCTGGTTTGTCTGCGCCTCCTTTCCCAGGAGCATCTCATCTTCATTTTTCATTTTCTCCTCTTTTCTGCTTTTACATTCTTTCTTTTATCTCCTCTCTCTGCTTGCAAGATCACTTTTGGTAACAGTGGAAAAGAGGAGGAGGTGAAAGAGGGGAGTGATAAATGGATTTGACAAGAGGCAAAAATACTGTCAGGAGGTAAATTCTCATTCCTCAAAAGGTGAAGCAAAACAAACTCTGAAAGTGAAGCTTATGACCTTCTGGTGCTGTAGAGTTAAGGTGCAGACAGGCAAGTAGGCTACCTTGAAGTGAGCTTGTATCCAGGAGGAATCCTGAAGCCGGCTCCTGCTTGCATTGTAAGCTAGTCCTTCTTAAGAAGCCAATAGGACTTCAAAGAAGCACTTCATGGTGTAAATTGATGTTACAGTGTCTGAGCTGGCAGAAAGCCTAATATGAATAAAGCCCATCCGCATCCATGTATTTATTTTGATGTGTGACTTTTTGACAATTTTAATATTTATATTAATTGTTCCTAAAAGTATGTAAGATTTAAGAGCACTGATGATAATCCGTGGGGCTACAGAATGTGCTGTGAAATGGTATCTTATCTTATTGTGCTAGAGTTTATGACCAGACCACTTTTTATGCCACATTTGAGACTGAAATTGATACATATTGGGTTTGAGTTGCCTTTCCACCTTTTCCATTGTTCTCCTACTTAAAAACATAGTAATTTCCAAGACTCCCCCAAACTACTTTTTCTGCTGGAATCGTGACTTGAAAAGCCATAGGAAGTATAAAAGCAGATCTCTAAAAGTTGTATCTTTACATATGCTGCTTTTAAAGCATTATAAAATTGTTTTCATAAATACAATTTTAAATACACATACAAGATGAAGACTGTTTCCTCTAAGTCATAGACCTGGCCTGTTGAATGCATTCATAAATTGTGATTATTTTCATCCTTTAAGACAGGATTCAAACTTCACTCAGATGTTCCATATAGAAATATGCAGAGAATTTGAATGAGAGTAATTAGTGGTTTCTTAAACCAAAAATAGTGAATTGTTAGGACTTATATGAAGATCTCTGCAGCTGCATGCTTTTAAGCAAGTAAGAAAATACATATTTATGTATTTTGCAATAACATTATCATTATTTGAAACCTGAAGTTACACAGTCCATTATTATGTCTGGAAGTGACAAAACATCTCACATTACATAAGCTGACTTAATCTAAGTATAACTTCATGTTTTCCTATTTCTTCACACTGTATATATCATTTTAATTCAATCTTCCATTCCTGGAATCAGTCACTGTCATAATTGCTCTTCCTTTCTAGTTAAGGCTCAGTAAAATTTTAATGGTCACTTTTTAAACCTGAATTTCCAAGTCTACATTCTTAACTGATGCCTCTATAGTGCCACTTTTTAATATATATATATATGTATTTTCTTTTCTGCAGTGTGTTTGTAACTGCGTTATAGATTTCCTAGGTATTTAGATCGTTGATATTCAGAAATGACATAATAAACTTACATTAATGCAATTTGTAATCACAAATCTTCATTGAATATAAGCCACTGTTATTTTCTGAGCAGAAGGTGGCTCAGCGTTTTGTTGCGAAAAGCCTGCGTTTCAATTAGGCTCAGCATAATGGATGTGAATGTAAAACGGCTGGTACCACACTAGTTGGTTGTCTTTGTTCTAGACAGTGGGCTAATTTAGCTCATGAAATCAACTCCTTTTTGGCGAGTTCCTTTGCTGTAATTGCAGGGTGTGGTTTATGAAGATTCTGATGAATAGATAAATTGATGAGTTTATGCAGCACCAGCCAAACTTCAGAAATCCTGCATGCATCTCATTCATTTGGCCCTTTCCTCAATGTCTCCAGTGGTACTGCTGGGGGTTCACTCACTGTGTGCCACTCGGTTCATGGGACCTCCACAGGCATCTCTTCATCAGCCCGATGGGTGCAGGAGAGGCTGGAGCAAGGGACAGCCCCAGCATTAGGCTGCTGAAAGGCTGTCTAATATTCCGGGATCTCACGCTAACAGGGACCTTTGTGTAAGCTGTGGTCCCCAGCCGCAGTCTGGTGCTGTGGTCATTGATTTCTGTATGACAAGTTGTGGCCCCACCATAAGACCTAGCATTTAGGTGCCAGTGCATCCCTCCCTGCTGCCTCTGTATTCATCCTGCATGGGCTTTCTTGCCTTTGGCCAGGGGAAACTTGAGAGGCCTGTTTTGGTGCATGCAAACCTGTTTCATCTGTTCTTGTGGAAAAAGACTTTTTTCCTAAGAATTAAAGACTTTCCTACTTGCTGCTGGAATGGCACTGTATTTAGAGATGCCCAGATGAATTGGACTTTTTAAAAGTGGAACTTTAGTCTAAGACAGATTACTAGATGCTCACAACCAACTTTGAAGAGCAAAGAGCACAAACTTTGTTAATTTTTTTCCAACTATCCCTTTGAACCAAATGCTAATACTTGCATAAAAGAGTGTGTGTGTTTTGGGGGAGAGTGCTGCAAGTGTGTGTCTTCATGTTCAGCAGTATTTTCATCTCCCTGAATTTGTAAACACCTTTCTGTATCTCTTGTCATAGCTACAGAAAGTAGCAAAATTATGCAGTAACATGATATTTCTGTTCATCAAGTCATGGTGAGTCAGTGTGAACAAAGGAAGAAAAGCATCATGTGTTTAAATGAATGAGTGATGCTGGCTTTCTGTCTCCTCAGTCAAACAGCTTCATCTGGTTCTTTGACCTTCATACTATATAAAATATTACCTTTGTTAGGTAAGGCAATGTGATGATTATTGTTTATACAATGTTTTAAAGCTAGGCTAGGATATCATAGGCATCACAGAAACATGGTGGGATGGCTCCTATGACTGGTGTGTTGGAATGGAAGGTTACAGGCTCTTTAGGAAAGACAGGCCCGGTAGGCGGGGAGGGGGAGTTGCTATTTATGTTAGGGATAGGCTAGAGAGTATGGAACTCTGTCTGGGGACAGGTGAGCAGTCGACAGAGAGTTTGTGGGTCAGGGTTAAAGGGAGAACAGCGATGGGTGACATTATTGTGGGGATCTGTTACAGACCGCCTGACCAAGGGGACTTGCTGGACGAAGCTCTCCATAGGCAGATAGGAGCAGCCTCACACTCGCAGGCCCTTGTTCTCATGGGGGACTTCAACCACCCTGATATCTGTTGGAGGGATGGTACGGCCCGGCACAAGCAATCCAGAAGGTTCCTTGATTGTGTGGAAGACAACTTCCTTCTGCAAGTAATAGAGGAGCCGACAAGGAGAGGTGCCATGCTTGACCTCGTCCTCACCAAGAGGGAAGGGCTGGTTGGGAATGTGACGCTCCAGGGCAGCCTTGATTGCAGTGATCATTAGATGGTGGAATTCGACATCCTCAGGACAGTGAGAAGAGCGTGCAGCAAGCTCACTGCCCTGGACTTCAAGAGAGCAGACTTTGGCCTCTTCAGGAACCTGCTCAGTAAGGTTCCATGGGATACAGCCCTAGAGGGCAGGGGGGCCCAAGACTGTTGGTTAATATTCAAGGATCACCTGCTGCAAGCTCAGGAGCGATGCATCCCAACTAGAAGGAAGTTCAGCAGGAGGGCCAGGAGACCTCCTTGGATGGATAAGGAGCTGCTGAGCAAAATTCAAAGGAAAAAAGAGTCTTATAAAAGGTGGAAGCAAGGACAGGCGACCTGGCAAGAATACAGGGATGTTGTCCGGGAAGCTAGGGACCAGGTTAGGAAAGCTAAGGCCCACTTAGAATTAAACTTGGCTAGGGATGTTAAAGATAACAGGAAGGGATTCTATAGGTACATTGCAAATAAAAGACAGGTTAGGGACAATGTGTGCCCTCTCTGGAAGCTATCGGGAGAACTGGCTACCCTGGATTTGGAGAAGGCTGAGGTTCTTCATGACTTCTTTGCCTCAGTCTTCCCTGGCAAATGCTCTGACCACACCACCCAAGTCTTGGAAGGCAGACGCAGGGACAGTGAGAATGAAGACCCTGGGCCCACTGTAGGAGAGGATCTGGTTTGAGACCATCTTAGGAACCTGAATGTATACAGGTCTATGGGACCTGATGAAATCCGTCTGTGGGTCCTGAAGGAGCTGGCAAATGAAGTTGCTAAGCCACTGTCCATCATATTTGAAAAATCATGGCAGTCAGGTGAAGTTCCCGATGACTGGAAAAAGGGAAATATAACCCCCATTTTTAAGAAGGGGAAAATGGATGAGCCGGGGAATTACAGACCAGTCAGTCTCACCTCTGTGCCTGGCAAAATCTTGGAGCAGATTCTCCTGGAAGGCATGCTAAGGCACATGAAGAACAACACGGTGCTTGGTGAGAGCCAGCATGGCTTCAGTAAGGGGAAATCCTGCCTGACCAATTTGGTGGCCTTCTATGATGGGGCTGCAGAACTGATGGACAGGGATAGAGCAGTTGATGTCATCTACCTGGACTTGTGCAAAGTGTTTGACACTGTCTCACATGACATCCTTGTCTCTAAGTTGGAGAGACATCAATTTGATAGGTGGACCACTCGGTGGATAAAGAACTGGCTGGATGACCGCACACAAACAGTTGTGCTCAATGGCTCAATGTCCAGCTGGAGACCAGTAATGAGTGGTGTCCCCCAGGGATCGGTGTTGGGACCGGTCTTGTTCAACATCTTTGTGGGTGACATGGACAGTGGGATTGAGTGCGCCCTCAGCAAGTTTGCCGATGACACCAAGCTGTGTGGTTCGGTTGGTACGCTGGAGGGAAGGAATGCCATCCAGAGGGACCTTGACATGCTTGTGAGGTGGGCTGATGCCAACCTGATGAAGTTTAACCATGCCAAGTGCAAGGTCCTACATCTGGATGGGAGCAATGCCAGGCACAGCTACAGGTTGGGTGGGGAGGAGATTGAGAGCAGCCCTGCAGAGAAGGACTTGGGGGTGTGGGTTGATGAAAAAATGAACATGAGCCGGCAGTGTGCGCTTGCAGCCCAGAAGGCCAACCGTATCCTGGGCTGCATCAAAAGGAGTGTGACCAGCAGGTCGAGGGAGGTGCTCCTGCCCCTTTACTCTGCTCTTGTGAGACCTCACTTGGAGTATTGTGTGCAGTTCTGGTGTCGTCAACATTAAAAGGACATGGAACTGTTGGAGCTAGTCCAGAGGAGGGCCACGAGGATGATCAGGGGACTGGAGCACCTCCCGTATGAAGATAGGCTGAGAAAATCGGGGCTGTTCAGCCTGGAGAAGAGAAGGCTGCGTGGAGACCTCATAGCAGCCTTCCAGTATCTGAAGGGGCCCTCTAGGAATGCCAGGGAGGGACTCTTCATTAGGGACTGTGGTGAGAGGACTAGGGTTAATGGGTTCAAACTTTAACAGGGGAAGTTTAGATTGGATGTGAGGAAGAAATTCTTCACTGTAAGGGTGCTGAGGCACTGGAATGGGTTGCCCAGGAAAGTTGTGAATGCTCCATTGCTGGCGGTGTTCAAGGTGGGGTTGGACATAGCCTTGGGTGGCATGGTTTAGTGTGAGGTGTCCCTGCCCATGGCAGGGGGGTTGGAACTTGGTGATCTTAAGGTCCTTTCCAACCCTAACTATTCTATGATTCTATGAGTATAAGTATCAAGATCAGATTTACACTCAGTGAGATAGTCCAGTGCATAGTTACAAATGATCTCTGGGGCAAGACTGTTACCAGTGTACTTCCTCATTGCCCACCAAAACTGGAATTTGACTTTGCTTGGTGCTGGATGCTACTGCAGTGTCAGACATTATATGAAATATTATTACTACAAAGTAACAAATTTCATTATGTATTTCTTCTGGCACATCTGTTAATTGAGCATCTGTCAGGAGCTCTCAAAAGTTGCCAATACTTACACATATTCAAAGAATCAGGTTTCCAGGGACTGGTTTCTTTATAGAGCTTGATTTTTCAAAAAAAAAAAAAAAAAAAAAAGGAGTAGAAAAATTATGGTGGAAAATTTCAGGAACATTTTGTAAAGTCAATTTTTACTAATAAGCTTCAGCTGTCTCCCAAACAAAGTTGCATACGCAGAGATGATGTGATGTCAACACTTGGCTGTAGGAGGAATGGTTATGAGGCACATCTGGCATCTATGTAGAGGAGCCACCCAGTGGCCAGATGGTAATAATGAGGTTTTCTGACTAATTAAAATAAAGGAGAAGGAAAAAAAACCCAAAAGCTTAAAGGAGGGAATCTTGCAATAGTATTTTAATTATATTTTTTTTTTTTTAGGCTTCACAATCAGCAGATGGGGTTTAGTTTCTTGAAAAGTAATAACAGGCAAAGTTTGTTAATATTCTTCAAATATCAGAATTAAAAAGAGCTTCAGTTAATTCAAATAGCTTCCAAGTAATCAAACAACAAGGTGTTCATCCTTTGAAACTAGGTTTTAGAAACTGTGTCAGTGTACGTTCAAGTTGTACGAAACCGAGCTGCTCTTTTTGTTGTTTTTGTTAGATTATAGTTTCTTCCTATGCAAACAAGAGCTAGAAATACAACTTAAGAGAAGCAATTGTCTGTGGTAGGTGTTAACTGAAATTTATGATGCATCTCCTCATAGCAACATTAATACAGAATGATAATCATCTGGTTCATAGATATAAAAAGCAAGAAAGTGGAGTTGCTGCATTTATGATGCCAGCAAGATACAAAGTTAAATTTATTACTATATATTTAATCTATAGGATTAAATTCCATTGTTGAGATTAATAGGAGACAAAAGAGTGAAATGGCGATGAGCATCTGGTACAGGCCTGGTGTACATCAAGCTCTCCACTACCATTCACGAAGATTTTAACTAGCTATACAATGGCTGGGTTTCTGGTGCAGCTAAAATCATTATTCACTAAATTTCAGGAGTACCTAGGAGATAACCTCGTACTTCAAATGCATCTATTCTCAGTCTCAAGTGTCTGTATTGGGTTTATTTCCCAATTAATAGAGGTACTAAAGAAGTTAACTTTAAACATAATTAATAACTTCAGTAATTTCTATGACAGCAGGGCTTTTTGATTCTGTAAAACAGAAAAAGGTCACTTGGGGTGAGAAACCAGAAGCTGCTTGGATTCACTGTGTTAAAGATTTGGCTACAAAACACACTCTGTAGCTGTCTTAGGACTCAGGAAAACACATTTTGAAGGACTAATGACTGTAGTATTTCCAATTGTATGCTGTTTGAAGCACAAGAAAGCCAGAACCTTGAAACCATTTCATTTCATGAGCAGTTGCTCAGAGCTTTAACAAACTGCCAAATGCAAACAAATACATTTAATAACCTGAAATTAATATATTGTACTGGGAAGGCAGTAGGGCTGAAAAAACAAACACATGTAGGTATGGCAGTGGACAACAAGTATGACAAGTTTGTGGTGTTACAGTGGCTCAGAAAAAGCTCTGTTCAGTCTTTGTGTGTGCAAATGTATCGTGGAACAAAGCAATGAGGCAGCAGACCTGCTTTTCGTGATTTTTGGTGTGACTGGAATGGGAACATTGTGGCCAGCTCTGGACGCATCTTTGCTGGAGGGGTGTTGTCAGAAGGAATGAGAGAGGAGAACACTGGAATTCATTTACAAAAGGGAAAATTATGCTAAATAATGGCTGATTGGAGAGATACAGCTGAAGCCTGCAAATATTTAAATGATGTGAATTTGCCAAAGAAAGAAAGGAATTATTTAGGCTGACACAGTAAGGCAGAGTGGAGTAACTATAACAAAAGGTACTTTTAGGTGAGATATAAACCCTGTTATTAAGATGTATGACAGAACACTCCAAAATAAGCTAGTAGGAGTATATCTGCCCTAGCAAGACGTGACCTAAGGTAGTTTAAACAGGCTTTTCTATCTCTAGGATCTAGAAAGGTGGAGGCAGAAAGGTAAAACTTGATTCACCTGTGAATCTGAAGGCTGGCCATTAGATGGCAGGGTGCTGGCACAGGAGAGTGCGTACTGCCCTGCTACTTCTTAATGCCATGCCCCAGGAATCGCTCAGAGCCACTCCTAAGTTCCGCGGAGAAGTTTGGGTTGTTCAGTTTTCCCATAAAAATCATACACGCAACCTGTCACTCCCATGGCAGAAAGTCATACAGCAGTTATGTCCCTAGCACATGTCCCTTAAAGAATGTGTGCGTCTGCTCTGGCTTTCCACTCCTTGAAAGCCCGTGTGGGTAGGTAGGTAGGTACAAAAGGTGTTTAGCTACCCCAGTGTAACAAACCACTTTGTGTGGGAGCTGAAGTCGGCTCTTTTCTTCTATAACCAGGTATACAGTAATGGGACTGCTGAGGCAGTGGGAAGGGGTGATGTAAATGCAGTAAGTAGCTTGCTGCGGACTGTTCAGGAAGTCCACATACTGGTTTTGTGGAGGAGACGACAGAAGGAGTAACAAGCAGTAGCTTTGTATGGAAAGCTTCAGCCTAGAGCTGACTGTTTGAAACGCTCAAAATATATTAAGACTGTAACTCCAGCAACTCAAATAATGTGCAATAAAAAAAAAACAACAAAACCCAAAGCAAAAACAACTCCAAAACTTGTTTAAAATACAGTCTACACAGCTAAAGGATCTGCCCCAGGGAGCGATCCTTACATATGTATCCACACCTCTCACACCTCTGGAGTGAACTGGCTGTGTTTGTGCTGCCTAACACTTGACCTGAGTCCGATGCCCCTCTAGCTCTAAGACCTTAATTATACTTCTGTGGCTTCAGTTCAAAGTGTCTGAGGTAATGTGAGGCCTGCTCTGCTGCCTGCAAGACCGGTGCTTTTATAGCATTATGCCAAAGGTACGCTGCATGCTGTGGGGTGTGATGTGGGGGATACAAGGGGTGTCTGAAGGTAGGGGGCTATCTGAGATGGTGTAGGGCAGGAGGAGCCAAAACTGGTATAGTCCCATCCTTGCTCTGCCATCTGTAGGGCAGCCCATACACAGAGCTTCACCTTAGCTTTGCTTTGGAGGGAAGTAGTTGGTTTCCTCCAGAGAAGAGTCTTAAGCACAAAATGATGCATGTGCAGTAAGGCTGACAAGGGGACTGGACCAGGGAATGAACCAGGGATGTAAATTATTTGACAGCGTAGGTGTACCTGTCATAGTCACAAGCACCACAGTAGTGGGTGAGACTGCTCTTACTGTTGTTCTGTGTTTTGCAGTAAATCTTTAGCACAGACATTTTGCTGACCAAATTGATACTTGCTGGTCCCAGGGAAAAATTTAAGTGCTGATATGGCGTGGGAGGGGGGAAACTGGGCAAAGGATCTGAACAAACAAACAAAATGTCTTCATTCCATTTTAATGGAGTTGCTCTTGCTCATACATGCTCTCTCTTACCAAAAAAAATTATCTCATCCTATAGGTGTTGATTGAAAATGGGAATTACTGTGCAGGAACCATCTACCAGGTACAGACTGAAGACTATTCTGACAAATAGCAGACTGGAGATGGATATCAGGGCTGAATAGCATGGGTTATGAGGGAAGCCATGGTTGTAAAATTATAAGGATGCTGGTTCAGTAAACACTGTTAGTTTAAAATGTAATGTATTGGTCCTACATTAGTCTTTTCATATATTTTTGTCTTCAGCTTAATCCCCTTCAAAATGATTTGTAATTGTCTTGATATTTTAAGACAATATGTTAGGACAGCACTGTATTACTATTAGGGACTTAGGTATGGACAGGTGTGAGCAATGGGGCTAAAGTGTGTTGTCTGCAGCATGAAGAGAGTACTCCCCAGTTTAATTCCTATCTGGTTGTTTCCTTTTCCAGTCAGTCATTCTGCTGTGAACCAGTATCCCTGTACTGGTAAAAAGAAGATGGATGTACATACAGAACTTCTCCTTCCTCCTTTTAGTGCCTCAAGCTCTCTTCAAAAGCTTGGTAATTTCCAAGGCCTCCTAGCTGCTGTTCCTTTTGCTTTACTGTAAAACTTGTTATTGTTTTCATTAGCAATATCAAAACGTATCAAAACATCAGCTAAGCTCTGATGGAAGTAGTTTTCTTAATAGTAGCTAGTATGGGGCTATGGTTTGGATTTGTGCTGGGAACAGTGCTGATAACACAAGGATGTTTTAGTTACTGCTGAGCAGTGCTTGCACAGCATCAAAGACTTTTCTTCTCCTCACCCCACCCCACCAGCAAGTAGGCTGGGGTTGCACAAGGAGTTGGAAGGGGACCCAGCCAGGACAGCTGACCCAACTGACCAGAGGGATATTCCATACTGTATGGTGTCATGCTCAGCAGATACAACAAGAGGAAGAAGGAAAGGAGGGGATGGGACATTCGGAGTGATGGCATCTTACTAAGTCACCTTTACACATGGTGGAGCCCTGCTGTCCTGGAGATGGCTGAGCACCTGCCTGCCCATGGAAGGAGCGAATGAACTCCTTGTTTTGCTTTGCTTGCTCATGTGGCTTTTGCTTTATCTGTTAAAGTGTCTGTATCTCAGCCCATGATTTTCTCACTTTTACCCTTCCAGACCTCTCCCCCATCCCACCAATGGGGAGGGAGTGAGTGGCCCTGTGGTGCTTAGTTGCCGTCTGGCACCACAACTGTGTCAGACAGTATGTCAGACACACACTGCTGCAGACCAGGTAAACATACCCTGAGCACTTTTTACATAATTTGTTGTAATATTTAGTAGCCAAACATGTAACAAACAATAAACTGTCCGGTCTATCATAAATATTCACCCCAACATTTTCCTGATTTGTAAATTCTTACCTCCACAGAAACGGTTCCTCTCCAAGTGCCTCCAACAATTGATGGGCCTTGCAAAACTTCTGGGAGGGTTTCATAATGTGCCCAGCATGTTGCAAGCATCCTCTTCGCCTGGGCCCTTGGGGCTCTGAGCAAGTGGGTATGGTTACAGAAGCAACCCTAGGTGAGGAAAGCAAGGGTGTGGGCTGACAGTGCATCAGCTCCTCTATGGTAACTGTCCACCCGCCTACCCTTGCCTCACAGTGAGTTTCTCTGCAGGGAGCTGGGGTGAGCTGCTCGGCATTTGGGCTGGAAGGAGAGAATTTGGCTGGGCAGTTAAGGCAGCAATGGTGCAGTGCTGAGCCTTCACACCTTGGCTTGCCTCTGGGAGCTTGTCTGCGTGCCCATGCCTTCAGGCGGGAAGCGTACCACAGCGTTTCCTTGGAAAACTGCCTGTTGCCATAAAGTAAAGCTTTTGGGAGGCTCTGGTGAGCTCAGCTCATCAGCAGATTTTTGGGAGGATGTACCTGAAACCAGGAGGAAATTCAAACAGTGCCTTTTCTCACCCTTTTGGAAATCTGGTGTTGGCTGTTTTCCAGCACACTGTCTTTGGATTGAAACTTTCCATGCTGCTTCTGCCAGCTCCAGCTTCTGGTGTGAAATTGTGTCCTGTAAAAAAAGGTGTCTGAAAAAAAACAGTGCTGCTTCACCATACTGGGAGAGCAGCGCCTTCCTGGCTGCCACACCATGGACCTGCCAGTGCCCTGAGGTCTCATGGTGTCTCAGAGACCGATGGCCTATCAGGAGTGGTCCCATGGGGGCGAGGCTTGCTGTACGGGACACAGCAGGAGCGTCCTGGTGGATGTTGATGGCTCACCTGGGGACCAGCGCAGCCCCCTTCTGCAGCAAGGGATACTGAGGAAACATCATGACTTCCTACGTAGGAAGTGTTTGCTCCTAGAGCTTCCTCCTTTTGGCATTTTGACGCAAGGGATCGATGACATGTTGTTTTCTGACATACGTTCATTATATAGCACTTGGGGGACAGATGCTGGGCCATTACAAATGGTGGCCTCGAATGTGAGTGTTGGTGTCACCTCAACACTTGGCAGCTCTTCTGTCTGCTTCCCATGGCATGCCGTTATTTTCCTCTTCCTTACCCAGTCTTCAACTAAGTGCCTTCCCTGTCTCCTTCCCATACTATATCACATGTTCCACTGCTCTGAGTCACTGAGTTGATAGTCCTCAGACTACTGGTGCTCCCTTGAGCAGTCTTACAGAGGCCTCTAGTATATTCATTCAACAGGGTAGGGTGCAAGAGGATCTTTAAGCACTAGGTAAGCAGCTGGTCAATGCAACTTTTGAATTCTCTCATATACTATGTGTGTGCAACCACCCCAAAAGCAATGTCCATTGGTAGAGGCAGAAAATGAAATTCAAGATTAACTGCTCAAAGTCACCTATGGCTTGGAGAAGGTAACAAGCTATTGAGGGTGATGCAGTTTCTTCCTTATAAATAGGTAAATAAGCAAAATAATTGCACATGTTTATTGGGATATGTGTTAAAATGTCAAAACATTTTCACCACAATTATGCAATAAACTGTACACCTCTATAAATATGCCCGAGGCTTTTCTGCTACCTTATTTCACTCTTTGAAGATTCTTTACGGCAGTCAGTTATAAAACTGAATTTGCAACTAAAGCTGTACAAACAGAGCTGGGTTTGAGACTTTGTGATGAGTCTGGAAAAGTAGCCTATGGCAAAGAGAGTTTTGATCCAACTGAAGTGGAAAATGAGCATATGCTAAGGACAAACCAAACCAAACTATTTTGAGACTTGTTTTTTTTTTCCTGAAAGCAGATATTTGTTGAGGGTGTTTTCTGCATAAAGATCTCTCAGTCTTTCAAACTGGGAGGAGTTCATCAGATGGTGACCTGTACAGTCAGGGATTGTGTGTGAGGCTGCACATGCCCTGTGAGGAGAGGATGGAGATGCAGGGCTTGTTCAGTCTGGAGGAAGAAGCAGCTCTGAGAGGTAATGAGGAGCCTGGAGGTCCCCCAGTACATGTGGGGAGGTCACCAAGAAGACAGACCCATTGTCTTCACAGTGGTGCATGGCAGAAGAACAACAGGCAAAATTTGAGCAAGGAGGGACTCAGGCTGCATGTAAAGGAAAACATTTTCACCATTGCCCAGAGAGGTTGTGATATCTCACACGTTTTCAAGAGTTGACTGGTTAAAGCCCTGGGCAACCTGGTGTGACCCCACTTAAGGCAGGACATCGGACGAGACTTTCTGTGGTTTGTTCCAACCTGAACTGTCCTATGATCCTCTGAAAAATACTGCCCAGTTTTAAAATAAGAAAACGCAAACAAAATACATGCATTTTTTAAAAAGCTGGATTCTACCTAACTGTTGAATCATCTAAAGGACCAAATATTTAAAACAGCATTGTTATCAACCTTTTTAATGAAACCCGATCTTCAGAGAATTCTTTATCTTGCTACTTTGATTTTTCAGACAGTTAAATGAAAGAGATTATATAAAGTTTGTCAGGTTTTACTATTTTATTTCTCTCTTAGGAGACTAAATGAACTTTTCCACATTCTTCAGATTCAGAATTTCAAAACTGACACTGCAGAATTGACACAAGCAAAATTAGGTCCTTTAAGCTTTAGGACTAACTTCATAAGAAATAATGTATTGTTTTAAAGATCGAAAACACTTTCAAAGTGTCTTCTTTTGGGACAGCAAAATGGGACAGATTTTGGGACAGATGGGACAGCATCTTCTCAAAAGTTGCTTCCCTTCTGTTTTGAGAATTCAACTGATTCTTCACTGAGACAGCTTCCGGAAGGCAGGTGAACAGAACAGTGATGTAATGTGGAACTATAAACCCCAAATGTTGTAATCTGCTGTGTCCATAGAGATGGAGTGACATAAGATGACTAATTTTTCTGCCTTGTGGCTTTGATGTGGTTATCCTGCTGGATATTATATTTGGGGTTTGGTTGTTCTGTTATCAGGAAAAAGCTTACAAGTTAGAGTTTCAGATCGCTAAAGCAGGTGGGATGAATTAATGTCTAATAAGAGGAGCAAGTCATTTGGCTAAAATAAGGCTGGAAACTTTACAAGCACCAGAGGCCTGGAACCACTATAACAGGAGAAAACTGCTTAGTGTGTTTTGTCAAGAAATACAACAGATATTAGCTCAGACTTTATTTCACTTGGATGTATTAACTGAACAAGGTTTACTCTCCTTTCAGGTACTATGATCTGTCAGGCAGACACTATACTGTTCAGGAAGACCAAATGCCATCAGTAGTCTGTCCACACTCTTTTGTTCTTCCAGCGATATCAATGTCTACTGCCTCATTACCAGCAGCACTTAGAAAGGTAAGAGAACTAAATATGTGTGTTTACAGAAAATATATATGTACATATATGCACTCACACATATGTCATAAAGAAGATTACTATTCTGAAAACAAAATTTTACACTAGGTATAATTGTAATCTTCCTTTAAAAGACCTGTGTTTGAAATACTGGAAAAAATTCAAATTAATATCATATGTGGAAATAATGAAGGTGCATAATGTCTATAGCTGGCATGAAGAGCCAACAATGGAAATGGCTCAAGGAGATCTTCCACATGCTCTCACAAACCATATGGCTTTTTCCTTTTTTGTTCATAAAATATATATAGGCAAAAATAATAAAGGAAAAGCACTTACACTTCTACAGTTTTTCAGTTATGCGGTACTGTCGTCTACGTTAAGTTTTATTCCAGAGAAGGAGAAATGGCTGTGTGTTTGTTTTCTGGTGTTCATTTAGCTCATATAGTCTTACTCATGTGCTTGGCAGCAGTGTTACTGCATGGAAGCAAGGTAGGGAAAATGCTAATTACTTCTGTTCTAATGTGAGAATTTAATTTCAGATTGCAGACAAGGTTGTGCAATGCCATTCTTGTCTTTATTGTAATCTTTCCATGGAAATACTTTTTTTTTTTTTTCCACATTAACAAAAGTACATAGCAGGCCAGTAATTGAAAACGTTGATTTTTTTCTTGCTTGTGGAACTAATATTCATCTGAATATATTTGATGAGGGCTTAAAATATTCTGTCTTTAGAACAAAATTTTATTGTCTAGTCTTCTCAAGCCAGTAAATCCCATCTACTAATTTCTGTATGAAGCCTTTTGGAAAGACTCATTGGTCTTTAGTTGAATACACAAATAATATACACCCCAAACATCCCTTGTGGTCTCATTCATCATCTTAGTTCTTTTTATACTGCAGAAACATGCCTACAAAAAGACCTCAGTTCCTTACAGCAAAATGGCATACTGCTGTGATGTGATATTTCTGTTGCAGTAGGACTAGCTGGGAAATTAGCTTTCCAACAATAAAAACCTGATGTTCACCCTATTGCTGTCTTGGATGGACTCATGTATTCGCAAGGACTTCTAGAAAAGCACGTAGACATTTGATTTTTTTAGTGGAAATTGGAGGATGGCAGAATTCAGCTGTCATTTAGTGAGCTTGTGAATCGGCATTTTGTTCCTCTTTTGGAATAAATTGTTCATACTTACAGCAAAGTTAAACTGTTGGGGTGTCAATCCTCTAACCTGGAACAAACCCATTTGTAGTAAGAACATTTAAAGCCCTTAAATGAGGCATCTAAAAGAGTATCAGAGCAGGCCACATCATTTTATACTTTGAAGCGTTAACACAAAGGTCTGATTGTAAGATAAATCATGAAAATCAAGGAAATTGTGTGTGGGGTGTGTGTGTGTACGTGTGTGTGTGTGAATTCAGCAGTTTCCTCTGTATTGGGATAATCTGCTACTGTGAGTGATAATACAGTCACCTGATGATGATGGATGGCTTATGGAGATATAATGAAGTCCTGCCTTCCCTCAGCGTTTCTTGCCGGAGAGCAGTAGAAAACAGTTGATGACAGAACACAGGCTGTTTGCACCAGGCTCCTCTCTGTTGCTGTTCTCTATATGGAGATCTGCTCATAAACCTTTCAAAGGTGAATGTACTAAGTAGAGTCTTGCAGACTAATATACCCAGCCTAATTTGTATTATCCTCTGTTTTTGCCTAATTTAGGTTATTTCCTTTACCTCAGATAATTAGGAGCTGACTCCAACAATGACTAAAACAGACCAGCTCTCCTGCATTCTTTTCCTAATTAAACAGTCTTCCTAAGAAACCTTGCTTATCAGCCTCTGGAGCTGGTTGATGTTTGGATTTGTTTTCTGGAGTTAAAAAAAAAAAAAAGTAATTTAATTTTGCTGCTTTCCTTTTCCTTTTTTCGTGGAAGTGATCATGAAACGATAGAGCTCACTCTCACCTAAATTCCCTTGTACTCTCAGCTAGTTCGTGCCTACTAGTCAGCAGAAGACCTAAAATAGCCACTCCCTTAATGGTTTTCTTCACCTTCTGAAGAAAAAGCTGTCCCCAGCATATTCCTAGAACTTGTTGGACTGTCTCCGTATTTCTTTTCCAACAGAAAGAAAAAAAAATTAACTCCAAGAAGTAATTAAAGCCGCCAGGTTCTGTCCTTTTGGATGCTTCACTTGCTTGATCAAAAAAACAAGTCTTCTCTCCACCCAATTAACTGGTGTGTAATAAACTTCTATCATAATATACCCTGGTTTTCTGCTTTCATCTTCTTCCAGAATTGTCGAATGAATCTTCATCTTACCTATTCCTGTACTTCACAGCAACTGTTCTTGATATACAATGTAACTTTGATTCTCTTTCGTTTTGTTTGACTTCCATAAACAGCTACATCCTTCTACATCAATATTACTTTCTCATCAAATATCTCTGATGGTGATTCAAGTGTACTTCTAGTTCTGTACAGATTTCTACCTTTTTCCCCTTGCAAGGCCACTTGAAATCTATCACTTTGTTTTAAGCTTCTGATTGAACAAATGAAAATGTCAGCTATATAACAATGAAAGAGTGCTCTTATATACAAATAGCATATGGTCAAATTATGTTTTACATATCTTTAAAAATATTATATAATACTAAAATATTATATTTAACACATATATTATTATTTCTGTAATATTTATATTATATAAATTATATAAATAGCATATGTTTATTAAATCACTGGAGGTAGCTAGATCTATGAGAAATTAATAAATAATATAAATTTAATTTTCTTGATTCTTCTAGTCCTGTACTAAATAATGCACAAAACATTTGTTTTACGAAAACAAAGGTTAAGCAGTTACTCTTTTGGTGTTTTGGCAAATAGAAGGTTGGTAACACAGTGAATAAAAAAAACCAACAACCAAACAAAAAAAACCCAACCCAACAAAAACCGACCAAAAAAAAAACCAACCCAAACAAAACCAACAAAACCAAAAACCACCCCAAAACAAAGAATTTCCAGATGTCAGTTCTGCGAAACACTTTATTTCTGTATTTCTAAAACTCGGCTTATTCGTTTTCCCAAACAATACTTTGATCAGTGTTTTGCTTACTGGAGCTAAATAGGAGGATTATTTCAGGTCTTTGAGTTTGTTTGCAAATGAAGGCAAAATAGCTTGATTAGATTCCTGTTTATATTTAGAATGTCTATGCAGATCCACACTGAAGAATATTTCAGCTGTCACATAACCTATTCTATATGAAGTAGATAGCTGTAGCCACAATTTTATGACTGTTTCTAAAGAATATCTTTAAGACTTTAATTAATAAAACAATGTGGCCAGTGTTCTCACTATGAATGAATAAACAATTTCCTGAATGCTTGATTCATTCTGTTCTGTTTGAATAAACAGTAATTCAATTTGAAGACCAAATCGCAAATAAATGTATATTTTGCAGTCATACAGCTTCAATGGTGACAAAATACTAATATGAATTGAGGAGTCCTACCTGTGATATCCAAACCCAGATGACCCTGATTAAGTTAAAGGCAAATAGACTCTAAGCTGATAGGTTTCCGTATAGTTAAGATGAAAAGCATTTATTCCTGTAGGGAACAATTTCAAATTTAGATTGGCTTCTGCTGATCCTAAAATGAGTGAACGAAAAGAGTTCTTAATGCTTCAGTACATATATACATTTCCTGTGCACTAGAAATAGTGATCACAAAAAATCTAGACTTTAAAATTCCATGTGGGATACTTAGGTGTAAACAGGTTTTTTCCCTAAGTCACATCTCTGTGCTCTAATGCTGTCTGTCGCCTTATATTCAGGTGTTGATTAGTCATATTTTCAGACTTATAACCAGGTACCTGTCTAAAGGTTTCTCAGGATTCTCTATCTAGATAAGAGTTCTCACACCTACTTGCTACCTGAACACAGTCACTGCCTTCCACACAAAGATTCTAGTCCTATGACATGAATATTAAATGAAGGAAACTGGGTGGAGTACTTCTAACACCCAGGTGTGGCCATGGAAGCCCGTTTTGATTCTGTGTCAAATTACTGGATTAAATGAATTTATTCTATCACTGCCTTTGCCATATTCCTGAGACAGCAGATATGCAGATCCCTAATTCCTCCTGCTCTTTCAACTCATCTTTCAAGATGATAGCTCATCAGGGTCTAAGATATTTTCAGTTCATCTCCCCCTTTCTCAGAGAAATGTTGGCAAGACATCCAGCCCAGGTCCTCGTACTGCTTCTCCTTACAGTGCTTTATTTGCTCAAACAGCAAAACCTAAAGACTATTTGGGATCCCAAGGAGTTACAAAATCACCTCCCACAGTGATGTTTAAACAGTAGAAACAAAGCATTTTATGCTGCCATTTGATAAACTTCCAAGACCAAGTAAGTGAGAAAGCAGGTGAGCCACTTTCCAAAGTAACAGACAATAAAATTATGAGTTTGTGGATAGGTGAGAGGAGCCTGCCCTGAGCAGAACAAGTCTGCCTTAAAGTTCACCACAATTTTTAATAGATAAGGCCTTCCAGTGGTTAACTGATCTCCTCCCAAAACCTGAGACCAAAAGAAGAGAAGGCATCCCTCTCCAACTTGGAACCAGAAAGCTAAACAAAACCTTGTACCTTGTAGCCAAAATCCTATGAAGTGAGTCATGCAGGGGCTGAGAATATTTACTGGTGAAGGTTTTCTCAAAGGAGGAAAAAAACCCCAAACGTTTCAGAAGAGCACTAACTTGCCTTGTGCAAAGGCTGAAGGAGAAAAAGGAAGGGGAAGTTTTGTGATGCTACCGAATTTTTTCCTTTGAGGTGAAGGACAGGTATAACAAAGCAATCGCCTAAGAGTGGCCTAGGTGGGCAGGGTGGTAGGCTTGCTCTTTGTTTCATTTTGTTTTCTCTTAAAATCTGGATAGGTCCTCAGCTGTTTGAAATAGGTTATAGCTTGCTAGCTTACTACCTGAAAAAATACCCTAAAATAACAGGGAAGAAGTCCTATTCAGTGCTGTGCTGGACACGGGGATTCTTGCCAAAATTTCTATCTGCTTAACTGTGCTTATCGTCAACTTTTGTATAAAATAATGCACTTTGAGCTGTTGTTTTTTTGTTGGTTATTTTCCCCCCTCTTCTTCAGCATAACTGTTGTATTCTTTACCTGGTAAAATTACTGTTATTTCTCCTGCGGGAAATACAGCAAGGCTCACTTAATTTGGGTTGGAGGTCTCACTGATAGTGCATGTTCAGTGCAGACCCTTGCCAGTGCACGATGCTCTCAGTCACCCTCCTCCCCCAAGTGTAACTTTTTCCCCTAAAATAATGATTGCACTTTCTACCTCCCTCCCAGGCTTGACAGCCTGAATCATTTTCCATTCCTTTTCTATTTTTTTTTTCTACCAATAATTCCCCCTCTTACAGATCGACAGATTGGAAATCCCCTGATAATCCCCACAAAAAGATGGCATTTACTTACTCCCTTTTTGATTAGTCATGCTTGTGCTTACTCTGGTAGGGCTACTTTCTAATCGTGTTGCTCCCCATTGTCATTCCTGCAGAGTAGCTTCCCATGTTTTAAATTTTAAAGCATAAATTTTAACCTCTTTAAATAGCCCGGTCTGCCTACGAGAGTCGCCTGCATGTTATATGCCTTTAGTGCACTCATTCATGTGAAATGTGGATAAATACATTTCTTCAGTTTAGATCAATGAAAATTATAGAAATAGAGATTTTTATAAGCTAGAGTATATATAGGAATTTTATTTACATTTATATATACAGATGCATACAAATCTGTATGTACAGATGTATATTAAATGTATGTATGAATTGAAGGAATTTTGGGGGATGTTAATCCATAAGCTATCCTGATGTATTTATCTGAATTGAAGAAAAAGGTATATAGAGAGAATGGAAAAAGATCAAACGTGATGGAGGATGGATCTCAACATTTCTTTGACAACACTCAGAATAGCTATATTATTCATTTTCTGTATGGCTTCTAATATGGATTTCAGTAGGATGTTATTGTGCTGCCCAGCACAGTAATTTCTTATTGTGGTTTAAATGTCTAGGAAAACATAAGAACATTACAATAGTTTATCTAAATGGTTTTTTTTTTCCCTTTATCCTGTCTATGCAATTTGTTCCTGTTCTTGGGCAGCAACCATGCTATGATCTAGGCAAAAAAAAGTGATGTTAATGCAAGAACACTGAAGTAATCAAATTTTCAAACCAAACCAGTTGAGTAAGGTGGAGAGATGTGGAAAGAGAAAAAGAATGCCTCATTTTGTTCTGGCTATGCCAGCATTTCTCATACGGTCGATAAAGGACTTAGACACTTAGCAAATATTTCATTTTCTCTGTCCTTTAAACTTTTAGACATTTTACAGGATGTTTAGCTCTGAGTCATACTACATTTTGCAAGAGTTTAAGAGGATTAATACTGAAATATTCTTTCAGAATTATTTAGTTGATAAATATGCATTTCATAATTAAAAATGCAACAACAACACAGCCAACAAGAAGCAAACAGAATTCAAATACCACTTCCATTTACACCATGGAAGCCAGAAAATACAGAACTGGGATAGAATTTAAATGCTGACCATTTAAGATACAGTGATGACTCACACAAACACTAGCACTCTGAGAAGCCACTGTATCTTAAATGACTTGTCCACACTATTTGGTGAGTAGTATCATAAACCAGTAACCTGAAATAATATGGTAAGATTTTAAAAACCCACAAAATACTGGGGGAATAAATTTAAGATAGCTTCTATTGAAGCACTCTTAATTGAGAGAGTATTTAGGAGCATGGTCTACAGAGGCATAATGGCAGTTTTGACTACGTATATTTGACAGAAAGGGGTGTTCAGAATCAGGAAATAAAGCAAAGCTGGTCACAGCATGTGCAGATAGTCTTTGTGTAACACCACCTGCTAGCAAGAACTCACATATACGCCAGCACTTTCTAAAGAACAATACTAAATAACAGCAAAGGACTGAACTATGGTTTTGTTAATTCTTTCAGTTTTAATAACTTATTGTGCTGTATTTTAATATAAATATTTCTCAATATTGACACTAAAAACTATAGATGTAGCACAGCCCCTATACAAGCAATATACTTTAAATAGCGCATGGGTACTATTGTACCTGTAGCAGTGCTGAATCAAGACACTGGGATAGTCATCTATAGTTGTAAGTCACTGTTGGCGATGCTTCTCGGGCTGACGGAACTTAGATATCATGTCTGCTTTATATAAAACATATAAAGATATATGTGATATGAATTTGTTATATCAGGCATTTTTGCTTTTGGCCTGTGGTAATTGCACATTCATTGCTTTATCTGTATCTGTTCCTTGTCAAGGCCTAGAGAGAAGGAGGAAGAGGGGACAAGAGGGATACCAGAGAGAAAAGACCAAAAACGTGGCACCAAAACAAGCAAAAAAACCACAACAAAGCAAGCCAGACCACTAAAGCAAGAAGAACTACTTGATATAGATTAAATTTACAGCAGATAGGAAAGAAAGCAAGTCCAAAAATATATGTAGCAGAGTTCAGAAGACAAAATAAGCTGTTCCTGTCATTTAAGTGCTTTCAGTTACCAGATACAGCATTTATGGTATATGGTAATGGTATGGCTTTTTTAAGATTCTGCTCCAAGTCTGGTTTATTTTATGTCTCTGGTTGAAAAACTATAATTCTTTGGTAATTTCAATTCCAAATGTCAGAAGAGTAAGCCATTCATAACAGAACTTTCTTTCTAACATGACTGAACTGTCAGAGGCACAACAGAATTAAGAATTCCTGAGTTAGTATCCATAATTTTATGTACCTTTGGTTAAGCATCATTCTGCACAGATTTCCCAGGACACAGCAAGCATTCATAGCATTGATGCAGAGATACTCTGGATCTAAAACTATGGTTCTTTCATAGAAACAAAATGCCAGGTGCCCTCAATTCAACCACATTTGTCACTAATGAAGACAGAAGAGTCCAGCAGCTGTTTATACATGCACTGTCATACTTAATGTGTAGGCAGCGACCAAAATTCTGAGAAGTCCGAATATTCAAAAACTTAGACATCAGGTCCACTATAAAACTATCTGATTATGATTTGGCTTGGTAACACAGCTCACTAAAGACCTGCTCATCCTTTTATCATCCAAAAAGTCTGGACATTTATGGCTAATTACAGCACAAGAGAGGTTCTCGGCTATCCACGGCAGAACCTCTCTGAGTGTTGCTCAACAAAATTACCTCTCTACTTAATAAAATACCATTCTGCTGATTAGACTGATGGCATTATTGCAATTTCCTTGTCAGTCCACTTTTTTTTATATTCCCAGCTCATTAGTTCTCTTATCCCCATTTGAACCACAAATTCATTTCAATATTAACTTAAAAAGGTTTTCATTTTGCTATTTTCAACCTTTCTGAAGACACCAACTCTCTTATTTCCTAAAAATAATATCTAGGTTATGTTCAGTTCTTACGGCAGTTTCAGGGAGACCTTGAAAACATCTTTCTCTTGCATTTCTGCTGCTTTTCAGTAAGGAGTTTAGCATAAGAGCATTTAAGCTTTGATTGACTGCAGGCGTACAGGACTAAACCTGACAACTAACATGGGCCTTAGAGAAGTGCAGAAGATGAGAGGGAAGATGGCATGGCGTTACTTAGCGTTTTCATAGAAGGAACATAGCACCTGGAATACTGGTGCAAGAGGAATCTGTCTTGTAGTCTAACATTTTGGTATTCAAGACAGCAGTGGATGCATTGAGTCAAGAAGGTTTCCTCCACCCCTTTAGAATATAAATAAATTTGAAGGCAGAGTAGGAATACTAGTAAATTCTTAGTAAATTCTTACTCTGAAAGACATCTTTCAAGTACTCACAAAGTTTATTGAGGATATTGTTGGGATTTTTTACATTCAGTTAAAAAAAAAACCTAAAATGTTAACATATATGATATAGCTTACACTTACTTACTCTTGTCTGGCAACTGAAGACATATGTCACTTGGAGAACTCTCCTTCCAAGCAGTTCAGCACACCTACCTTGATGCAGGAGAATTATAAAAAGGCTACGTCCAACTTTACATTGGACTTGCATCCTGCATAGTGTTTGTGTTAAGCTATGTTTGGAATTTTCATCTTAGTTCTTTCATGGTCCATGTAATACTGTAAACAAATTTAGAGGATGCAATGGGTGAAAATGCATTTCTGTTTGAGAGGGTTAGTGATGGCTTAAAAAACAGTCATGTGAGCAATGGTCCAGGAATGTGATAATGCTGAGATCTTCAGGGCTCAATAACCTACAGTCCCTCAAGCAATGACAAAATAAAAGGTCTATCAAACTGGCACAGTACTGCACTTTGCAGGAGTGAGATAATGTGGATAGCCACGTACTCAGTGTGGCATTGCTGACAGAAAGCACTGAACCATTTGTGCATTGCAAAGTTTTAAGGAGGTCTGTCATCAAAGATCAAGCACGGACAGTACATAATGAGTCTGGTAATGGTGACATGGGAGTGTGTACCATGCAGTCCAATGTTATCAGTGTCCATCCTTTATCTGCCCCACCTTTGTGTATCATCATGCCAAACACTAAGCTACATAGCCTTTCAACATTTCACTGGTGTTGCTCATGCTAGTATGTAACCCTTTCTTAGGATGACACTGGGCACTTTATTGCCTTCTTCCCAAAGGGCATACTCCTCCCTTCTTTTTCCCTTGGTGAGTAGAGTCCTGTGAAGTTGCTCTTTGAATCATCAGGGGTTTGTTTCTGGCCTCCACACTAGGCTACTGTGCAGTGATCTGCGTGGAGAGCTGTACACTGTTTTGCTTTTCTTGTACCACTTCCACACTTGTGCAATGTGTTGGAATAGTTTTCGGGACCTTGGCAGCTACCTGTGCTCTCTCCTTGGGTGTGACCCTATTTCCATTCTGCCATGCTATGTGACCAGGTGGCTCAGCATATGCACAGTACACCTGTGCACCCTCAGACCTGAAGAGGCTGTGACACAAAGCTTTTACTAATAATTCATTCCTCCTGACCAGGCTTTTGCCACTTTATTCACTATGAAATGCATAATGAAAATTGGGAATGTGCATATATATGCATATATGTGTAATTCATTGCTCTGTAGTTCCAGATGCAGTATAATAATGTGTTTGTTTGCAAAGGGTAGTTATGAAAAACTTAATCTCTCTGATTTTACTCTCTTGAGAACTGAGTTATAGTCAATAAGCTAGAATGTCTCTTCACTTATCCCTTTAAAACAAGCACTCAATCTGCCATGGCTCAAGAACTGCAAAAGCAAAGCGTGATCCACTTCAATAAAGAATTGCATAAACGACTGTTTGAGTCAGATTTAGAGATTCAAAAAAAAACACTCTACCATACCTACAAGCTAGCACTGTTCATACAGTTTTCGAAATCACAGTGTGTAACATTCAACAGATTAGTTTTGAATTCATGGTTGCAAACAGTATCTAAAGATTTAAACAGAATAAAAAGTTTTGTTCTACAATAATTTCTTTTTCATAATGGAACTTAACATTGCAACTTCCTCTAAATTATACTTATGGCATGCAATTTAAAAGGTATCCTCTCTTCCTCTCCCCTCTTTACACTTCCCTTCCCCACACCTTATTTTTTTTTTCCTTTCATTTTACTAATTTGATTTCTAGTGTGTATTTGCTGAAAAACAGAATAATTGTCTAGGAGGAAAACAGAGTGAAAAGTGTAGCTTTTAGAAAATATAAAAATCTGAACAAACTACGCTGGTTTAGCAACCAGAACTGAGATAAGAAACTTGTGATTTTAGATGGCTTATCAGTGGTAATTCTGGATTCTTCCCCCTTCTCAAGGAGAATTTTGATTGTTTTGCTTCTGGGAATGCTGAGGGTATGTTTTTTCTTTGACATATAAGACTTAATTTTTATCAGATAAATTCCTGACTCATGGATATGAAAATCACTTTCCAAGCATGAAAAAGGTATAGGCAGTTCATGAGGGTTTTTTATTAAGCAGCTGCCCAGCAATGCAGAAGCTCACCCTGCTTGTTGCTGGCTCCTGTTCAGAGCCTTGCGCACAGCTGGTAAATTGAATAGACTTGTCAGGTTCCTCATGTGGCTGGCTGGGAAAGCCCGAGTTGCAGCAGAGACAAAAGCTGGAATCACTTGCCGACTAAAAGTGTAGGTAGCTAGAGGAGAACCATACAGAGTAGAAGAGATTTGTCTTGCCACCCCCACCTTCCTACCAGGTGCCAAGAAGCTGTGGGAGGGAAGCGGTAGAGTAGGAATGGAAGACACATGCCTGCCTTCTATGTACAGAAAGCACTTGCTGTCTACCAGGTTTTAATGGTAGACAACTATCTCCCTCCTACATTCTCAAGCACTGACAAATAATGGGGTAAGCTTATGCAAAGTGGTCCCCAAGAGTTGTTAATGGAGTGTTTTTACCATATTTTATTTAGAAAGGATCTGAAGTAGTCTGAGCCCAGCACTAGAACTGATGTAGTACTAGCTTCTTATTCAGAAATTTTAAGTGCAGACTCAATAAACCTGTGTGTTTCTTGACATTTCCCGGAAACGCTGGTATTTCTGAACAGTACAGCTTCATCCAGTTTGATCCAATTCACTCCTGCATTATTGTTAATCAACAAAATATATTTTTAGAGTTGACCTGAATATTTTTCTAAGAATACCAGGTAGGAATTTGAACTTTTATCCAGTTATCCACTAGCAATAGTAGTGAGATTTAACTGCTGTTGTAGTTAGACCTCTTTAGCAGCTAACATTTAGTAGTTCAGGCGCAGTGTAGGATAATGCAACATGTCTGTAATAGTGTATCTGTAATAACAGGAAAACATACATCTCCCTTTTTCCTCAGGAGTAATAATGTATCTGTTTTCTGGACAGACACATTGTTTATTTTAATGTTTTATATACTAATTAGTTCTGTTCAGAGCCTAAAATAAACATACCTAAGAATATAAATGCATTTCATTAAAGCATTTGCTCTTAGAAGTTTCTCTTGCTTAATGGTGAATATTAGACGATACTGATGTAATCGTGGGATTAAGAGCAAAGAGTTTGCAGGAGTACTCCTCTTGATTTAATTTTTGCCCACTGCACTGCAGGGAACCAGTGGGTCTTGAGTCATTCCTATCTTCTCTGTTCTGGTTTTATAAAGTCAATTCTAATTAACAATATGGCAATTCTGTGTAATAATTATTATAATAATTAGTTTGAGGGAATTCTGGGAGCCTTAGGTGAACACTGTTATTTAGAATAAATGCTAAATTACAACATTGTAATTCAAATGTAAAATGAGATGTCCAGCCATTTTTATAAAGTCAGGATATGGTATTTTGGTAATAATACTTCCTTGTACTTAATACTCTTCCTCTGTATGTGATGACAAATCTGTACATCAGAGAAGTTATCAAGGGGTGTAAACACTTTATACATTTTACAAAAGGGCTGTTTGAAGCACGCAGACTGTCAAGTTCAAATTTTCCAAAGCAACTGCTATGTTTGGTGGTTTCATATCAGGGGGTTTGACTTGAGACACATTTCAGTTGAAAGGTTCTGTTTGTTTAAAGGTACCGAATGATACCCTGGGATAATGTGTAGTAGAAGTTGCATTTTACTTAGTCAGAACTTCTGTGGAGAAGAGAGATTCTATTAATTTCATATTTAAATGCACTTTGATTAAATATTGTCATTTTTAATCCTACTAAATGGTTTTCACAGTCATAAACATACAGTAATTTTTTCCTTTTTCAGGACCATCGTGTTAACTTCCCAAAACAAGCATGTCAAACATACAGTTCACTTTGTTCTTTATGAAATTTGGCTTTGGTCAGGTTAGCAGTCCAGTCTGCAGCTTGTTTATCATCTTTACTCTTTCGCAGTTTTACAGTCTCACAGTAACACCACAGTCCTTAGAAGGATGGCTTTCTGCCTGTTGCCCTGTATGCCTGTGACAGCCTATTTTCTACTGTGCCTGACCTCGGGAAAGCCCTTGCATTGCTAGCAAAAGGCTTTTAGTTTTCCATTTATAGTTCCAGACTATCTTCTTTACCCAATGAAAAGAACCCCAGTTTTCTAAATTTCAGTGATATAACAGGTTACTTTTAGGTATCTAGAGCTAGAGGCACTGAAGGACTAAAACACGTAGGTGCTTTAGTTAGTTAAGCTAACTCCTGGGCATATTTTCCCAAGACTGAATTAGAACTGGAAGTAAGAACCTAGGTTTCCTACCTAGTGCAAGCAGGGAGTAAGATAATCTATATCCTCCATCTGCTGAGTACTTAGAACTAGCTAACAAGAAAGACTGGGCACAGGAACATATTAGAAATCCTGCCTTGCTCTTGAGCTACATGCAGAATCATGTAGAGATGCCCAAGCTAGCCCAGGAGGAACCAGCTCAGTTAGCCAGCACACAGCAGCCACATCAGTGCCGTGTTTGGCAAAGGCTAATATTATATGTGGCTCCTTAGGATTATTTCCTCTTTGTCCCATAATCATTTAATGTAAAAATGTATAAACAGTCTTGAGGAGACAGAGTAGAGTATCTGGAATGAGATCCAAGGATTACAATGAGTCTGACATTTTAAATACAGTTTCCACAGTCTGATTTCAAAGGTGTTTTCAGTGTGTGTAATTTCTCTTCTGAGAATATATCAGTTTTACTGTATCAAAGTGCTTAGCAAAGAAATAAATTCAGATTGCTATTTAAAATACATTTTCTTAGATGAGAATGATGAAGAATGGGAAATGTAGTGAGTTGTCACTTGTACATTTTTAGCTGACCTGTCAGCAGGTTTTGTTTGACAGTAGGCTCCGTAGTGTTAGTGAAAATATCAGTCTTTGTCATAGCATCTGATTTTGGGTTGCTCTGCAATTTACTGATGCTTTTACAAAATTCTTGCATGTGCTCTGAAATGCCACAAGACTTTTTCAAATGTCATAAATTGTCAAGACTGTGGAGCTCCTATGACAGCAATAATTTTGCATGAAAGCAAAGGGAAGAGATCAAGATTGAGTGTGCCTAAGAAAGCTGATTTCTAGAGATTTCTGGCATAGTCTGTTGTACAGACACTCTTAGATTTGCAGCAAAAGAAGCCTATCTCCTATCCCCAGTAATTATACAGAAATACGCAATCTAAAAAGAATTGGGAGGTGCTACACCAAGTTATAGATCTAAATTAGACAACTTATGTTAAATCTGTACTTACCAATATACACCATTCAGTTAGCAACAGGACACTATGCTGTCACAAAACAGAAGAGACCTAGTAAATGCAAAACCACTTGTCTACCATATTCTTTATAATTTTGAATTGCATTCAGAATTTAAAAAAGGAAAGAGGTTACATATATTAGTTGTGGCTTCTGGTTAGGGACTCTTATTAAAAGAGTTCCAAGTCCCTCTCTTCCCCTCTAAAATGCTTTTGCCATTTATCCTCTACTGCTCAACAGAAAAAGTACTTTCAAGTTCCTGTCTCTCAGAACAAAACAAAGATAATAAATGTTTATTTTTACTCTTTACTTCAGAAGAGATGGTGTCTTGTTGAATCTTTACAC
This sequence comes from Amazona ochrocephala, assembly GCA_039720435.1. Classification (NCBI taxonomy): domain Eukaryota; kingdom Metazoa; phylum Chordata; class Aves; order Psittaciformes; family Psittacidae; genus Amazona; species Amazona ochrocephala. Next base: position 62,768,476 of record CM077878.1, read on the forward strand.
TGAGTAGATTATCTAATGATACAGCTCTGACCCAGCAGCAAGACTCAAAATCCTGACAGCAAAGATGTGAAGCTAGCTTATGTCAAACTTTCTCACTTTCTCTTACACTGAAACACAAAGAGTTACAAGTACAATAATTTATGTTAATGCTATTTTTTGCACATAATTTTATTTCTGGAAGTCATCGAAGTTCAGGAGAGTTTAAATATTCTCTAATTTCTTCAGTGTTGAATAATCCCTGCTCCTACTTTTGATGCTGCTTCTTTTCTGCTTTTCTCAAGTCCCATTTTAGTATCATTTTACCATAAATATACAGATTTAATATACCAAATCAGGGAGGTGAAAAACCAAGGATGCCTGTATAAATCAATCTCTTACTAAAAAAGGCACAAGTAACTTTTTTCCTTTAGCCATCTTAAATAGGGAACAGAAGACAGAAACAAAGTTTGTGAGAACCAACGTGTGTGGTATATTTTTTCCTACTGTTGCATATCTACATTCTAGTATTGCATGTTAATTAGTGCACGTAAGGCATTTGCCCAACACTAACTTCACAGGTCTTTGCAACAGGTTCTCTGCTTCCATAGAGGTGTTTACTGAAGGACTTGCTGCCACCCATCTGCAGCTTTCTCCTATCCTCTAATTGAGTCCATTTCATAGTTATAATTTGTCTGCCAAATGACTTATCAGTTGGAAAGGCTCAAGTCAGATACTACTTCCTTTTTTGCTTGTTTTCAACCGAGTGCTGGCAGAAGAAAGAAGGGGTTAAAGCGTGGGAGGATTGCTAAGAAAAAGGGTTTGGTTAATGACACATAGGACTGCATCTCACACACCATAGTTTGTTTATCCTTCTGTAAACAGCAAAAAGAATTATCATCATCATGGTAAGGCAAACAGCACCCCTTTTTTTCCCCCCTCTTTAAACCCCACCACAAATCTCTGGGTTGATACACTTTTTTTTTAAATCATAAAATCAACTGATCTCCATTAGTTTTATGAAGTGTCTCTTTAACTGACAGATGCTACCGTTGACAGAAGGGGAGGGGGTAAAGGTTTTAGTATATGGAAATAACTAGCTCTGGGGAAGAGGAGATGGGAGCAGGCAGGCCTTTTCTGACATGCCTGTTCTTTTTTATCAGCCTTGTTTCCTAAACACTCATGTAAAGATCTGCTCAATTTTTACTTACGCTTCTTTGACTCCCTGAGCTTTTTCAAAAGATTTCTATTTACTTGATATTGCATGATTTGTTTCTTTCAGTTTTTCTGGATTTGGGGGTTTTCCTTTACATTCAATATCTAAATCTCTGTGTTTGGCACCTAAGAAATAATATGGAATTTAATAGTTACATCTATGCTTCTTGAACTGATTATTTCCATTCAAAAAAATCGGTTAAACATGCAGGCTCGGTATTCTTATTAGTCTATATACTGTTGCAAAATGGTCAATTTTCAGTGCACGTTTGAGCTAAAAATTTAATTTTACAGTGAAAAAATAAATTGTAAGCAGACAGGTCCTGTCTCTTGAAGACATGAACTGTTTTGCTAAAATACCCTGATGTATTAGAATATAGAAAATACAAATAGTTTGTGGAAAAAATATGACTATTAAGAAAGCTTATGTTTGTTTCACTTCTCTCTGCTTAAAAGTCTCACATTTACAGTTCCTTGGTAATTCAGGTAAGTTCCCTGAGCTAGATAGCTACATACCCTGTATACAGAGCTCAGGTAAAGCTGAAATTGTTTAAAATCCAGCTGTTGCTGTTTATATCCTCTGCAAGTGTGGCAGACAAAGAGCTGGAAGAGGCAGGGAGCAAATTCCATGCTAGAGTGGACTTGTTGAAGTGTATTGCTTTCTTTGCCTCAGAAGAGAACACTGTCAGCCTGGAATCTGATGTATTTAAAAGAAATGCTAAAAAAATGTAATGCGTATACACCAAACTCTTGGTATTCAGAAGAAGGCAGTGTGTGGGTTAAAATAAGGAAGTCATACTTTTCATAATAGTAACCCCTCTTTTGTGGCTTTCTGAAGGGTCAGCATAAACAAAGAAAAATTACAGTGAATTGAAGTAATTCAAATCTAGTTGACTGATGGCAAGGTAACTGGTTAAGTTTAGGTTAACTTGAAATATAACTGCTTTTTTTCCCCCTCAGTGAATCACCAAAACCAAAAAATTGTTTCAGGTCAAATGTTTTGTTAGCTATAATTTTTACCCCCATGCTTTTTAAATAAGAAAACAAATAAAAGCAACAAGCCTTTATTTCTGTCTACAGCTGCCCTCTTTCTCTACCAGTAGTTAGGACACTCACCTGCAGGAGAGCAGTATGACATCTCTCAGTAGGACTCAAAGTGAGTCTTGTCTTCTCAGACTTTTCTTTCTTAGCTTTGATTTGTACATCCTTCTGTCTAGTTTTCCCAGCATTTCTTCTGGTATTTTTCTAGTATTTTTTACCAGCACATTCTGCCCGCACTACTCCAGACAAATTTTCAGCCTAACAAAGCCTGGCACTGCTATTGTTGAATATTCGAGACTCAGTTGCTGCAGAATGCTACAGCCTGAAGAGTAGTAGTTTATTTATTTAAATGTTTTTGGCTAATGCACTTTTGGGGATATCACGTGACTGCTAGAACTCCAAGACTTTCTGCTTCTCATGGGTTTAAGAATGTGATGCTGTGAGTTAAAGTTACCCAAAGGTACTGTCATTCCAATATGAACTTAGAAGGGTTAAAGACAGAAGGTTCTCAGAGGTTTGCATGTTACCTGAACTTCAGTTATTTATGACCTTCTAGTGAATGATAAAGCTCAAACTTACTCTTCACTAAATATTGTTTGTTGCTTTTTTCCCCTCTGAAGGCAAACATAAGCTAGCAAATAAATGTTTAAATTACAGAACTGTCCACACTAGCTATTACCACCTATTAGTTACCACAAAGTTGCTAATAACTAGTAAAAATACTACTTTTTGCTATAATGTGTGCTCTAAGAAGCATTTCCAGTCATGTTCAACTGACTCAGATGAGCTAATCTAAGAAAATAACATCCAATTGATCCCTTGAGACACAGCCTGAAGTCCTGATTCAACAAATCACAGTAGTTTATGCGTTCTCTCCACTAGAGACCAGGAAAGCACATGTTTAATTACGTTGCTAAATTAGGGGTTTGGCTGTGGCAACTTATATTAGCTAATGAGAAAAAAACCCAGCCAGAAACATAGGAAATATTTTCATGCTAACATAAACAGGTATGAATATAAATAAAATGAGATTTACATTACTTGGTTAAGAAGGCGGCATTTTGCTTTCAGATTAGAACACCACTTTAAAGATTCATGCAGTGTACTTGAAATGGCTTCCTCCACGCTGTCCAAGGAATGGATAGGCAAGTCCTCTGGTTTCTTTTTTTGTTTTAGTTGCCAATACCTCTGATCAGGGATTTCTGAAAAGGCTCATATCTCAAGGGTAAGAGTGCTTGAGTAGAAGCGTGTTGAAGAAGCCTGATCTGCAGAGCAAGGATACTTCTTGCCTTCTGGAAATCAAACATTTCAGTGCTGTGCTCTGGAAGTCAAGCATTCCTGTGCTGCGCTTTGTCAGGCTGGGCCCCACTTCGGAGCCTCTTGAGAAGCTCAGTCTCTGTGCCCTCTTGCACTCGCAATACTGGCTCACCTACATTTATCTGAGTGAAAATACAAGCTCTTCAGGGCAAGTACCTGGTCTTTTATGTGTTTTGAAAGAGCTGTATATAATTAAGGTACTTTGTATGAAGAAATTACTTCAAAACAGTTTACATAGGGCAGCTATTTCAAGATCAAGAAAAAATCTTTAGCCTTGTTCCCTGAGGAAACAAGGCTTATGTGACTGTCCTTCCTCCCTTCCATCCAACACCTTTTGAACTTGGACAGTTTAAACTACATTTGAAAGGGGGAGATGTCTCAAAGACAATTAAGTTCCCATGGACTTTATGAAAATAAGCTGCTGGGAAGAGAGAAATCCAGATCCACAGTTCAAATACCTACTTTTTTCCAAGGGTAATCTTGCAAACCCAAAGCTTGACTGCAAGTGTAATAATGACTGTCAGGTTGATAATGCAATCTCAACAAAGTTAGAAGACTGACAGCTATTTTACATCCAAATATTAATATGCAGATTGACACCATAATGAAGTGAAATTTTGGTGGTTTACCAGTTTTCAGTATGAAAAATATATGCATCCTCCTCACACTTGCAGTTATTATGAATTTTCAGATAAATTAGTGTCACTAACTCCTTATTGGTTTGCTTTAAGTGTTCCTGAAGATATCATACTTTTACCTTTTTTTTTTAGCTAGCAATGTTCATTACCGTCTCCTTATCCCTTCCCTACAAATAGTTATTACTGGCAATACATACGTAGAATCAAGAAATTAGATAGTAATTGGGCTGCATTACTCATGGTTATTGGATCTGATAGGGAAATTCGAAGTTGGTTTTGTTATCACTAAAGCACTTTAACTGTCTGAGCTGTATGAACTCAATGCAGCCCTCAGCTGCTCTTTAATTGAGCATTTTGATTCTACTGGTTGAAAGAAATCATCAAAGGGAGGGAAGAACCGACATCAAACTTTATCATTAGCAGATTGTTTCACTATCTCTAAATAAAACCAAAACCAACCCAATAACCAAAAAGCTTAATCTCAGGGTCATGATTGTAGACTTGCCTATTTGAAAACCCATTGGTAGGAGAGCACTAGGTGTGCATACATCAGACTGCACTGGGGGTACAATTGCTTATCAGTTGTGAAAGTAACACATGTAAGAAAGGTTGGCGAAGACAAGGGTTGCCATGGGTTTGTTTGCAGTATGATACGCTTACTCTACATATTCACCAGTTTAGGTTTTCTGTATTTTTTATGTGTTTGGGCAACCCTCACTGCTGCACTGTTTCTGGTAGTAGTAGGGTCTGTAGGGTCTCTTGGAGCTGAGACTGCTTCACGACTCATGTTTTGGGTGGTTTTACAGCAGAGGCCAAATGTTAGTCTATTGATGAAGCAAAAATCACTAACTTGACACTTTTTCACCCGGAGGAGGAAGCGACCGAGTGAAAAGAGGCCCTCATTTTCTTCAGTAGCCACAGGGCCAGACACGCCGCAGGGCAGGCCGCCTGACCAGCCGCCGGCGGGTTGACCTGGTGTTTCTCCCGCCTCCGCGCAGGGGCCTCAGAAGTGCCGCAGTGAGACTTGCGTGGTCCTTCCTGTTGAAGCTGTTCCACTTCATATAACTAATTAAGCGTTAATTAGAAGAGGAGTAGTTTAGCATTCATTAAACATTAAATACTAATTGAGCGCCCGGGGAGAGCGCCAGCACCATTAGGCCACGGAGTCATTCTCACGCCGCCCCGGTCGAGGACAGGGGACTGGCGGCGCGGCGTGGAGAGAGGCCCTCTGACCCCCCTGCAGCCGGGATCCCGGGGGCAGGCCGACGCGGCAAGCAGTTGCGGCCGCCGGCCCGCGGTTGCGAGGTGGAAAATGCGGGTTCACCTGCCCGCAGGCCTTTGAACCGAGATCTCCCACACGGGCCCAGCCGCCAGGCGGTGCCGGCCCCAACATGCCCACCCGGGCAGGTCCCGCCGGCGGACTTGCTGCGGAGACCCACGCCTCCTCCCCTCGGGCGCTTGCTGGGGCTCGGCATCTCCGAGTGGCCGGAACCGGGGTAATGCCAGGCCCTGCTGGCCCACACTCAACCCTGGCGCCCCTCTGTGTCCCGGTAGCAGGAGGCAAGCGGGTGCCCCGGGCCTAACATCACTGTCCGGGTCCCTCGCCCCGGCGGAGGGGAGCGCTTGCTCCCTGATGAGGGCGCTGGCTGGGGCCGGGCAGCCCTCACAGCAGCCGGGCGGCGCGGATTGCCGGCCTTCCACCCTTGGCGCTGTTCCCTCAACATCACAAAGTTTGTCGGTTTTGCCCGGGGCGGCGTTTTGCCCTCAATAACGAGGAAGCCGCCGCAGCGCGGGCTGCCAGGGCACGTACGGGACGCGGTGCCCACTCGCGCTCCACCGCCCTCTCGGAAGCCTCTCCCGTGGCCGAGGGCGTCCGCTTTCTCGCGCTTGCCCCTGCCCCTCGGCCTTCACCCTCGCTGGGGGCCTGCGCGACGCAGCCACTTCTTCCGTGGCCAAGAGAGGCGGCCCAGCCCAGTAGAGCCGCTGCCTGCGGCCGGGGCGGTGGCTCAGGGCGGGCCGAGGCGCGCTGGCGGGGCGGGCCGAGGCGGAGCGCCCAGACAGCTGGCGCCCGGGCAGCCGTGCGGGTAGCGGCGTGAGGGGCAGCTGCGTGTACAGGTCGCAGAGCCGCATCGGGCGGTGAGTGTCGGGCGGCCCCCGCAAGCGGCGCGTGTAGGTGCCGGCACCTGCACCTGCGGAGCCGGGCGGGTAAAGTTCGCTGCGGCTCCTTCCTCCCGCTCATCCCGTTCTGGGACGGCGGAGAACAGCGGCGGCCTCGGGGGACCTCACCCTGCGGGTGGGTTCACGGGGCTGGGACGTTTGGTTGTACTGGCTAGTGCTCCGTAGCCGTGCCCGGGGGAAGGAGGCAGCAGCGGGGGTCGCTTCGCCGGCCCCGCGAAGGGGTGAGGGCGGCCGCGGGGCTGCGCGGAGGGTGCGGGCGCTCAAGGCGGTGGAGACGCCTGGACGCTGTCAGGCGGTCGCGGCGTCTGCAGCAAAACCCCCAGGTTTTAAACGTCCGTGCTGCTGAGAAGTGCCCTGTCCTCTCGGGAGGTCCGGTCCGCCGAAGTAGGAAATACTCGCGGTGTTTTGAAATAGACATCTCAAAACAAGTATTCATCGTACCGGCATGTAAAAAGTGCTAATATATTAAAATGCAAATATGCATGTGTACTCGGCAATGCTGTTGCGTGTTTCCTGTTTACCATGTTAATTAGAAGTTGTAAGGGAAAACTTGGCCAGAGTAATCCAGGGCAGTATTTGACCCAGTAATGCTCATTGAATGATGCAGTGGCTTTTATATTTCTGGGTTTTCTAGCCTAAAACGCAAACCAAGTATTTGCTGGACTTTCTTAATAAGAAGTATATGGATAGTAATATAACTTATGCCTTTGAAACTGTTCTTTGCCAGCATGAGTGTCAAAACTAACTCAGCCAGTATGAAGAGGAATGTCAAGCTCACCAATCTTGGTTTTGTAAGGAAAATTTTGACCAAGCAGTTTGTCCCAGATCTTGCAGATACCAGGTTGCTTTTATTCTGTGTGATGTTAACTCATTGTGCAAAAGTTTTGGATTTGGGACATGTAATGATGATATCGTAAGGCAAGATGAGCGTACTTGTAAACGAATACTGGCAAAAACATACAGAAGGATTTTTGGATTTTGTTTTTGAGGGTTTTGTTTTTCTTGTTCTTTTTTGAGAGCTGGTATTGTTCAGTAAGCTGTTTTGTTCCCATTCACTGTGTCCTTTTGAATCCTAGGTGGTGCTAATACAAACATATTATACACACAATTTTGACATTAACCAAATGTTTATTTGTTTGTTTGTTTTATAGTCCACCTCACAACTTCCAGATTCTTCCAGAGAAGAGAGTAAAAAGAAGCCAGTTTTGGAAAGACTTGGAAATTTGTTTGGTACAGGGAGAAGGAAACACGTCAAAAGTTCACTAGAATATATTTCGCATCGAAAAGGGGAGGGGTCAGTTTCTCCTCACAGAGGACAGCCAATATATTGTAGGCACACAAAGGAAGGACACGAAGCTCCTCAAGTGCAGAAGCAAGTGGGAGGCATAAGTGCTGTTTCTGAGACGCAGGAATATCATTTTGGTGGGGAAGCAGGAACGCTGTATCGCGATACCATTTCAGAATGGAGTAGTAGGGGAGTATCTTCTGACAGTGAGTGGTCAGCAGATTGGAGCAGCAGCAGTGAAACCATTAAAAACTCTTTCTTTGAGAGTAGCCTCAATGTGGAAACCCTGGGACTGGAGAAAGAATCCACCACCGATATAAATAATTCTACAACTCCAGATTTCATAAAAAGCTTGAGAAATTTGTCTAGTGAAGACTTAGAGAAGAGTATCTTAAGCCACAAGCAGCTTGTGAACACGTGGGTGGCTGAGGAGCCTGGGCATGCGAAACCAAGGGATTTGCCATACGAGTTGGAATCTGCAGCGAGTGAGCACCCATATTCTTCCGCTAGAGTGTTAACAGTTGATATCTATCTTAGAAAAACAGAAGAACTCCTTGATGAACCTGTGACTGTTACATCAGAAGAAAATTGTAGTGACTTTGACACAATGGATAAAAAATCTGCTCATAAAAGATCTGGAAAAAGGAGAAAATCTCAGACATCTAGTGACATTCCAAATGGGGAGAGAAACCAGACTGAGATTACTGCAAGAGAGGAATCAGGTTTTGATGATGATGTCCCTTCTGAGGTGTTCTCAGACAAGATAATAAACTCAGAAAGAAAAACAAAGTCTCCTCAACAGACTCCTGAAAGGAATTCCTCTTCTCCAGGTAATATTCAGGATGTAAAGGTTGGATCTGCTCACAAAGGAACATCTAAAACTGAAGCTGACAAAGGCAAGCAGCAGATCACAAACACAACCCCTGCAAGGAGAAGATCATACAAAAAGAATCAGTCAGATGCTGTCCCCATTTCCCCTCCTGGTTTGAAGGGTCAGGTAAAAGATTATTCCTCAAAAAGACAACCTTTAGGATCACCAGAGAGTAACCCAGTGACAAAAAGAACTTTGGAAAAGGGAACTACACCTGTGGCTTTTGGAGAAGATGGCTTGGAGTGTCCCAGAGTTTCTTTGGCTGCTAAGACAGAAGACACTGCCTTGGTGTTTGCTGAAGGCAGAAATGACACCAAGGCAGTAAAACATGGTAGTGGTTTGGATGGAAGAGCTTTCTTGCATACCGATGGGATTAAAAATGGTGATCTGTCTATGTCAGCTGAGAGACAGACAAATTCTGATTTTGACAGCTCGAAGCTGAAGAGTTTGGATGCTTCCAGAACAGTCACGACAAAGATTAGCCTGTAAGTAATATAAATTAGTTGCAATTAATAGCTGTAATTTTGCCTGTATCTGTGTTTAGGATTCTATTAGGAACACTAGCTACTGTTTCTGTTATCTGTCTAAATTATTTTCAGTAATGAGCTTCCTTTTTTCATAAATGTATCGTAATTAACAAGCACTGTAGTTCACAGGTGTTAGAAAAATATTTGTGCTGTGTTTTGTTTTTGTTTTTTTTTTTTTTTTTAATGGATAGGGAATTTCTTTGCCAATTCCATTATATGGAATAATTTAACATACATAAAAGCTGCTTTGTCATCATCATCAGTGCCCCCATTGTTGCTCATATTAGTTTGGCTGTCATTGACCTTCATGTAGTCTTGTTATCTGTAAACAACTGAGAGTATGGCTGAAGATTCAGTATGTGAAAATCTTTGAATAAGAAATGTGTTCAAGTTGTGCTTTGAAACAACATAAGTTCAGCTATTATTTTATGAGGAAATGTAGGATGCAGTGTAGAACTCGACCATTCAAACAATATGATAAATCACACTCCAGAAATTTGAATAGTTGTAGTTGCTTTCATAAGTATGTGCAGGATGAATCATGTGAATTTTTATGCATGTGAATAACATCAGACGTGTAGAATTACACATATAATAATTTTCAGGATTTGGTTTTACTCTCAAGGAAGTTGTCATCTGTCAAACAGAGGCAATCAGTGCTTTGCTGAGGACTGTAAAGAAGTGGATGTATTTATAGCTTTCACTGTAATCACAAGTATGAATCCAGTGATTGATTTCCTGGATTCTATGACGTTCTCTTCTGCCGTGAATCATTTTATTACATTCGTCATTACTGTTGTTTGATTTTCATGGCTACCTGCAATTCTCTATTGCTTTCCTCACTCTGGTATGTTCATTTATAGGTGTCAGAGTACATTGAATCCTGTCAGTCCCCCTCAGGTACAATTGCTGTGTTAAGAGAGATGTGAAGATTTAACATTATGGCTTAGGAAACACACATGTTTCCAATTATGCTTCCCACATCTGAGAAGCATAGGGAACAATTTAATTTGCACGACTTGTAATACTGTGCATCTGATTTGTTCATTCATAACTGAATTAAAAACACTTGGTACTGAAAGTTAAATTGTGGTGTTGTACGTGGTGATGCTTTGCCATCTGGCAGTATAGATCACAGAACTTAAACTCTAAGATTTTGTATCTTAACAACTTCAAAGGAAAGGTAGCTCTCATATTTTTCTCTTTGTGTCACTGTCATTAGTGATGATGAAGTTACAAATGCTTGCCTAGCTGGATTTCTTTTTTCTGGGTATCTCCTTGGCTTGCTGTGCAGTGAATGGTATTCTGCTGTACTTGTATAGTAAAACTGTCAGAAAAGTTACTTGCCTTTTATTTAAATAAATAAAGAGCTTGTTCTAATTCACCTGATTCATAGAATCATAGAATAGTTAAGGTTGGAAAAGACCTTAAGATCATCTAGTTCCAACCCCCCTGCCATGGCCAGGGACACCTCCCACTAAACCGTGCCACCCAAGGCTCTATCCAACTCAGCTTTGAGCGCCACCAGCGATGGAGCATTCACAACTTCCCTGGGCAACCCATTCCAGGGCCTCACCACCCTTACAGTAAAGAATTTCTTCCTCATATCCAATCTAAACTTCACCTGTTTCAGTGTGAACCCGTTACCCCTTGTCCTCTCACTACAGTCCCTCATGAAGAGTCCCTCCCCAGCATCCCTATAGGCCCCCTTCAGACACTGGCAGGCTGCTCTGAGGTCTCCACTCAGCCTTCTCTTCTCCAGGCTGAACAGCCCCAACTTTGTCATCTTATCTTCATACAGGAGGTGCTCCAGTCCCCGGATCCTCCTCACTTCTTCATTGGCAAAACTGTCTGCGGGGTGTGCGGCACTTTGCATCTTGGCCTTATCTGCTGCTTTTGGAACTTTAGCCCTGGGTGGGGATTGCTGTGTCACATGTGGCTGGTAGCTGTTGTTGCACAGTACTAGTTTCTTTAGCCAGACAAATCGCTACGGTTGGACTACCCGGTATTATTTGTAGTCATTCATCAGAACATATGAACTATAAACCTGGACGTGGATTAAGCTGCTGTAAAGTTGGGAAAGGAAAAGATGTTGCCATTCCTAGAAGGTGTGTTTTTGTTCTTATTGTTGCTTTGAACTACAGAACAGTTAACTTTTCCATTTTAAAAGGTTAAAAAATTATTCTTAGATACTTAACATGAATCCCTTTCAGGTTGAAAAAAGTTTACTCACAGGCATGTTTGCCTCCTGTAAGATGGATTTCATATAATCAAAGTAGTTTTCACATGAAAATGCATAATGTCTCTTACTAATGACATTGTGCTAATTCTGGTAATCAAGTTTCTTTAGAAACAATTTTAAAATAAGTCTGTTCTGCTGGTTCCCTTTAAGTAATGGTAACATTTTCTCCTTTTATGTTTGTATACTGGGCAACTTGGAAGTCACAGGATACTTTGCTTCTAGCTTTTGAAAGGGAAATTTATCAGGTTTGAGATTAAACTGAGGTTGATGGTACATCTTAATCAGCAAATAAAACCTCAGGCAGTAGTTACTTTGATGTGCTTAGCGGAAAACTTGGCTTCAGTTGTCATATTTGATGTGCAGACATGGTTTTGTAGTTTATGCCCACTTGCTGAATTATTCTGTTCTGTTAATATGCTGTTTTTCTTTGCTCATCTCAGTCTGATGTTTTGGCATCGGTTACATACTTGACATGGTCGTTTGGACAGTATGCTTCAACTGTGTGACTCACCTTCCGTTTATGACTGTGTGGGAGAGGTTTAAGTGCTTGCTTCCACAGGTTAGCTGCAAGGTGTAGCTGAAGAAAAGGACATTAATTTTTCTCTTGTGTCTGCTTGTTCCTGGCATTGCAGATCAGCACCAGGTAGTAGGCATCAGCCACACTGGCTGTTTGTAAGAAACTGGTTGCACTGTTAAGTGAATCCATCTTCCAATGCTTTTCCCTCATATTAGAGTGGAGGCTTAAAAGGACTCTCAAATAATATCTTCTCCTTTTAAGCACATTTAGAAACTCAGTTCTTGCAATAAGGCACGTCTTTTGGCTGTATTTAAAATCAGTGTTTCATAATGTGAAAAAAGATGTAATAGAAAGATCAGTTAGAGGCCAGCTGTAGTGAATGGAGCTCCAGGGCTAAGCTTTCTATTTCTCTTTGTGTTTTTCTGCTGCTGCTGTGCAGAAATACTGCAGAATTTAAAGTGCAAAGTGCTGAAGTGGCTGTTTTTGCCTAAAATTGCAAAGCTTGAAACTATACCTTTGAGATGTTAGCTGTTCATTTAAAACAGGTTTTAGGTGTGGCTGATAACTATCAGTGTTAACCATTAAACTTGCTTGTGTAAAGGCATGAGAGACAGACTTTGTTAGGAAAATATGTGGTGTTAAGTTGAAATGCATGTAGTAGTGCAAATGATGGGCTGACAAAGGGGTGGTATGGAGATGAATCTGTTAAGATAATTAGGCTGTTAGTGATACCTCTTGAAAATGCAGGTAGAAGGAAAGGATTGAAGGGTCCTGGTGAACTGCAAGGTCAGCATGTGTCAGTAGTGCAGCTTTGTAGCAGATGAACACTAAGCCTGTACTGGCTGCATTGGCAGGAGCATAGCTGGCAGGTCAAAGGAGAAGATATTTGGTGCTCATCAGGCTGCATGTGTGGCATTATATTGAGTTGTACCCCTTCCTCCTCTTCTCCTGGTCAAGAAGAAATGTTCACAAATTGGAATGAGTCCATCACCATTAAGAAGGTGATGGCACTGGAGCATACTATGTATGAGGAGAAGCTGAAGCAGCTTGATTTAACTGTGAGGACGTGTATATCTCAATCATCTCTTGCTACTTACAGAGGTATTATAGAGAAGGCAGAGCCAGATTAATCACTATAGTGTGCAGTGAAGGTGAAGGGACAACGGCCATGGATGCAAGTTTCAACAGTAAAGTTTCAACGGGATATAAGGTAAAAATAATAAACAGTGACAGTGGCTGACCTGGCAGTGCTTCCCTGGTGAAGTTTGTGAAATCGCTACCCGTCAGAATACTCGGAACTTGGTCAGACAAAGCCTTCATCAGCTTGATCCAACTTTGAATCTGTCCCTACTTTGAGCAGGAAATTGGACTAGCTGACCTTTAAGGGTGCCTTGCAACTTATATTCATTTTTCCAAAAAGAAGAATCATAGAGTAATTTAACTTTGAAAAGCTTAGGAAAAACTGTTGTACTGCAAATGAAAAATAGTGTCTAAATATCGTTAATTTTATGCTGTGATAGTTCCCCATCTGCCTTCCCCCTTTCAGTAGTATTTTTTTTCTCTTTCTAGACTTAAATTTTCCAAGTATGTTTTATTAGCACCTATGTGAAATATGGCTAGTCATTTTTAGTTTTAATATTTTCTTTTTTATTGATCACATGTTCTTCAAAAGAGCCTTCTGGGTCTGAACTGACCTGAGCAGGCTGGTAGTTAGTGTCAGCGCTGTCGGGAATTCTTCTCTGAAAAGAGCTTTTTAACAGTTGCTTTCTCTATAGATTCTTAGGCAATTGATTTTGGGTTCCTTCTGTTACTTCAGTAAGTTTGTTCCTCATGCTTTTTCTAAGAAGCTTGCATAATAGAGAGTCTTACTTTAATGGGGTTTATTTTCCTACTTGGGATGGATCTCTTGAGGAAGAGGAGACAGGAGTGTTCTCAGGTTTTGGGTTGTTGATGTTAACTCACTTGTACCTCACACATCTTTCTTGGGCTTAAGAGCTGTCTGAGAGAGAGCTCAGTGGGCACAGTTCGTATAGGTAAAAAAGAAGAAAGCACTTAAATACCAGAATTGTCCATTGATTGACAGAGCATTTGAGATCCTGGAGATTGTTGTGGCAAGCTGGCTTCTTCTATCTCTTATCATTCTCAGTTTTCCTGTAGTGCAGTTTCTGCCTGTTGTTCCTCCACCACTGAGTGCCTCCAGATGCCTCTTTGGGGGACAGGTCTGCCTTTGAGCTGATGGTGGGCTCCTTGACACTGGTTATATCTAGCTGATACATCTTGATAATGCATACCTTGCATTGACACAGCTGTTGATACTGTTCCTTTAGTAGCAAGTGACATGGACAAATTATTTGCTCCTGCATATAGGTATTTAGAGGAAGTAGGCTTAAAGCCTGCAGCTGCATGTCATCAACCTTCTGCTATAGTACATGAGTACAACATGCTATGTACTTGCATACTTCTCTATCCACTCCGATGGAGAAATTTCTGCAAGTGTTTCCTAATTCAGTTCTTGTAAAATTAGCAGTGTTAGTTTACACTATTTAAATTATTAGCTGACTTTACCTGAAGGAAATGGGACGGTCCGCACGTGTGGTGTTCACTTAGCCAAGTGGCAATGCAGTGATTGGGGTCAGTTCCCTTTTCCATGAGCACTAATGAGGCCAGAAGAGGTCTTTCACTAGTTTAAGGTTGCTTTTGCAGTGGAAAGGCTACAGAGAATCTGGACAGATGTCTTCAAAACTTGTTGGAGAGGTATATTAAAATGTTAACCAACTCATTATCACCTTAATGAATTGGGATTTGTTTCCTAAACTCTGTAGGGAATTGCATACATATAATTTATTCTGCCTATTCACTATTAAATTTTAATGTCTGTCAGTCATAAGCAGTTCTCAGCCTCAATTGCAGATGCTGTAGGCTGCTGTGTTTATTATTTTGCTGAGCATTAAAGAATTCCGCACATGTTTGAATGTATTCTTATTTAGTGTTGAATTTTTTTATTGTTCGTGTAGTAGCTCCTTTTGTCGTTATCTCCTTTTGAGATACCAACATTTAAACTGCGTATGACTATGGAAAAAGTAATTCTAATGATACATTTTATTGTTCTGAAAATTGTTGCAAATCTTTTCAAGATAAATTAGAGATATAACTCTGTATCACTTTGTCTCCTCTAGTCCAGCCAAGCCGAAGAATGTAGAGCTGAATTTTAAAGCACCTATGAGTCAAGACAGTTTAGAAAGTGAGCAGGATGCTCTCGAAAAACCAGTTAATAAAACTAACAGCAACATTGCCAACAAAATTTCCTTGTTTGAAAATAAATGTGCTAACCAGAGCCAGAGGCCTGTTGACATTCCTGCTTCAAAAAATAGTACTGTACCAAGCACATTTGTTGGCAGAGCAAAGCTAAAGTTTGGAAAACAACCCAAGGAAAGTGAACAGCCTGATAAAACGTTAAGTAAGCAAAGTAGTCGCCAGAAGTTGTTTGAGAATGGCACAACAGAGAAAGAAAACACTGCAGAATTAAAAGGCAAAAATGAAGAAGGATCTGCCTCTTGCGAGGATGTTGGAAGGACAACAGAACTTAAAGTAAAAGCTGCAATATCCCTTTTTAACCAGAGCAGTAAAACAGATGCTAGTAGTGTCTCTCTGAAGCAAACTGACCCAGAATTGACCACAGCTAAAAAAGAAAGTTCATTTAAACTGCCTTTGCACCTGCCCAGTAAAAGTGAAAATGCTCAAGATACTTCCTACCAAAGAAACAGCACAAGCTCAGAATTCCAGAGAAATGAAGAAAAGATGCTGCCAAATGTAGAGGTTTTATCACCATCTCATCAGATTTCTAGACCAGAATTTAAGAAGATGGAAAATGGAGATAAAAAGACAAAGCCAGGAGATTTGAGCCTTGTGGAACTGCAGTATGACGACAGAAGTCAAGAGAGCATAGTGTCATCAGAGAACAACATCGATACACAAAAGAGCCCAGGCACAACCTGTAATGGGTCTGCTGAAGATGATACCATTTTTGATTCCCCATCTGACATGAAGAAGTTTGCTGAAACAATAAAAAACTTGGACAGCTCGATTTGTTTACCTCAGAAAAAGAAGAGATCAAAGCTTCCTAAGTCCCCAGCACCCCACTTTGCAATGCCTCCCATTCATGAAGACAACTTAGAGAAAGTATTTGATGCCAGTATATTTACTTTTGGTTTGGGACTGAGGAGGGAAAAAGCACAGGATCTGTTACCAGCCCAACAAATTAAAATGCAAAGCCTGGAAACAATAGCCAGAGTCAGGCCCAAGCGTGCATCAACAGAGCAAAGTATTGTATTCAAAGCCCTGCAATCATGTAATAGAGAGGAACCTGCCTTTACTCATGAAATAAATGGAAAAGAGAGCATTGATGGTACAGATGGTGAAATTAAGAGATCCCGGCTTGAAAAAAGCTCCCTCTTCTCAAGCTTGCTGTCTTCTACATCTAAAGAAAAGTTTCTTAATACTTCTGTCACCACAGTAAATAACACCGCGGCAGTTTTTGCAACTGACTCCTCAGGGCTCCCTCCTTTGCAACAGGATGCTTCTGGGCCATTCAGCATGCCTCAAAAGTCTGAGGTAATAAAGATAATGAAATGCAACCATGTAAAATTTTGTCTACATGCTGAATGACTGTTAATTTTGATTTTTGCAATTTAGTCTCTTTCAGATTTGAAGCTTCCAAGCTTTGTGGAGAAGTACATGCAAGCAGATAGTGCAAAAAAAGAACTAAGTTTACAAATGCCTAACTATGGGAACCCTGAGAAAAGTTTTTCAAGCTGGTTAGGGACAAGCAGATATGAATCAAATGTCCCCTTCGGTTTGTTAAATGTGGATGTAAGTACTATGTTGTTTAAAATCTGCCTGGAAAGTTATCCAGTTTTTGTATTTTTTATATATGATGTGCATACATTGTTTAGTTTTGTTTCCCCTCTTAGGGAATTACGTAGGTTATGAATACATACAAGTGAATCGGTTTCATCTAATGTTGGCTATACATGAAAAAGAGGTGGCATCTATTAACTTGCTTCTTCATGGTGCACTTATTTTGAGATTCTTCACAAATATGAATTTAAAATTCACATCTTCATACTTGATTTTTCTATTATTTTGAAGCAAATCTAATGCTAACATTTTTTTTGAATTGTAAGTTAGTAGAATGCTTTCTGTGAACTGTAGAAAACTTGTGCCTGCTTCTTCTGTTTACAGTATTCTCCCTCCTGTTCCACCAAGACATTCAACCATTGTACTGTTAAATGAGTAGCAGGGCAAATATTTTTTAATCCTTCTTTTTTGTTCCCATTATCCCCATGCTCTTGATAGAAAATATGGATTTTTCAAAAATACTTTAAGAACTGGATAGTAGTAATTATTCAAAGTGCTGCTACAGTGAAGTGCTGTCCTTTTGTCTGACTATGAGCATCTGTTTATCATGAATCAGGACAGACCTATGTCTTCCCTTTGAGGCAACTTTACCTTAATGTGGGATAACTTTGTGATTTCTGTCAACATGATGAACCAGCGTTCTTTATATCTGCTATTTCTGTTGATGTAAGCCCTTACTGTTACCTGAGAGGAAAACTATAATCAGAAGATTAAGAACCGTGGGAAGAAATGTGTTCTCCAAACTTCAGTAGCCGCATTAATGAGACCTGTGGAATTGAAGCAGAATATAAGCAATTTGGGAAATGCTTTTCCAAAGTTAATGGTTATCTTCTGTTACAGTTCTACTAAAAGGAGTGGGGAGTAGTAGAAATAGCTTCTTTCTTCTTCACCTTGCAGAAGGACATCCTCCATGGTACCTGCAGTTTTGAGGATGTAGATTTTTCTCTGATGGGAAGTTATGTAATTTGCATGGCCATGAAAATTAGGGGGGTTATTTGCAGTGGACTTCTGCTGCCGGTTAAAAAGGCTTTCTTATTCTGGCAGGTCCTGCTTAGATTTCAAAACCTGAGTTTAAAGCTAAATGACTAATACTGATTTTTTTTGTGTTTGTTTTGTTTTTGTTTTGTTTTGTTTTGTTGGGTTTTTGGTTGGTTGGTTGGTTTTTTGTTTGGTGTTTTTTGTTTTCTTTTTTTTTTTTTGTTATTCCTGCTTGAAACTGCTGTTCTCAAGTGAGTTTCAATTTTTCAGTAGCGTGTGGAGCCTGATATGGTAACGGAGTATGTACTTTTCTTAAGAGGAGCCAGGTAGCTCTGAAGGGTTCCAGGATTTCTGCAGCCCTGTTGCTAACTGTGAATTGTCTTGCTCAAGTTAGACAGGAGCCAAAAATGTTTTTATGATGTGTGCATCTTTCACTGACTAAGAAGATGATGCAGTGGCTAATGGTAATGTGAAGAGCAGCCCAAAACAATGACTTTGGCATTCTCTAAAACACAGAGCAAGTTCTAACTGGAATTGAAGCACAGGCTAAAAAACCAGTCATGCTTCAGCGTGTCTTGATGATGCCTACAAAAATCTTATGGTGGTAAGGAACTCTGTTCTGAGACCACTGCCCTGTGTGCTGACTAATACATTTCCCTCAGTTCCTTGCATGTGTTGCTGGTTATCTTAGGCTGCAGCCTATTTAGGAGACAGGTTCTGTTTAGGTTTGTTGTTTGCAAGAGTAGTTCCTAGAAGAGTGGGACCCTGTCCCAGAATGAGCACTCCTGTCCTTGCTAGGAAACCAAACACATAATTGCAACACTTTATTTGTTTTAAGATGATGTGATGCAACCACAAGTTTCCCATATATTCTATATCATATAATTTACCACTGACTTCAATGCTGTTTTAGATTTTGTATACCTCAGTGTGTCCTGTTTCTTCTTGGCATTTTTAGTCTGTCACTTACTGCAGAGTCTCATGCTTTTTGAAGAAACCTATCTTGTTACAAGGTGTTCAGCACAAAATTAATTATGTTAAATAGCTCATACATATATATGCCATCATGCCACCTCAGTCCTTTCATATATTCCTTCAAAATTATTTTATGATATACGGTTAAAAGATATTTAAACTCCTGTTAATATCTTCATCATTGAAGAGTTTGTACTTCACCAGTGCCAGTTTTTAAAGTAGTCTTTTGGTATGAAACTCCTGGAGTATATAAGAAGCAGATTAGAAGGATTTAGAAGTATTTCAAGTCTGAGTTTAGTTGGCTTCAGTCAGAAGACAATTCAGAGTTAAAAAAAAAAACAGTGTGTAAATTCATACAGTTATAGCAAGATACCATTCTTCAGAGGAGGAAGAAGGAATTGAAGCAGTAAGTGTAGTTGAAGTGCTACCAGCTTTTTACTATTCAGACTAATTTTTACTTTTCACAGAATCACAGAATAGTAAGGGCTGGAAAGGACCTCAAGATCATCGAGTTCCAACCCCCCCGCCATGGGCAGGGACACCTCCCACTAAACCATGCCATCCAAGGCTATGTCCAGCCCCACCTTGAATGCCGCCAGGGATGAAGCATTCACAACTTCCCTGGGCAACCCATTCCAGGGCCCCACCACCCTCACAGTAAAGAATTTCTTCCTCAGATCCAATCTAAACCTCCCCTGTTTAAGTTTAAACCCATTACCCCTTGTCCTCTCACCACAGTCCCTAATGAAGAGTCCCTCCCCAGCATCCCTATAGGCCCCCTTCAGGTATTTTACTAGCTCTTTTTTTTTAATAGCTGAACATCTTTATTGAATAAATTTTGTGTTTGCATTTTTTGTTTATTTGGGGTTTTTGTTTCTTTTGTGTTTGAGTTTTTTTTGGTGGCGGTGTTTTTTTCTGTTTGGGTTTGGGGTTTTTTTGGTGACTTTCTCTTCCCACTGTCCATTAGGCACTTTCAAGAAATGGACAAGGTAAAATCAATCCCAGACCTGGTAAGGTAAGATCAATTTTACTATCTTTACTTTTCCTCTCTATATTTAAAGCATAGCAAGATAGAATTATATGGTGTTGGTGTTTGGTTGTTCTGTTTTGTTTTTGACACAGCTGGTGATATACTGTGAATCAGATTGTAAATCAGACTATCAGAAAAATGGTATTGAAGTTTTCCATGATGTTCTGGATTGCAGTTCTTGGGTTCTGTCGCCAACAATTTTAGTTAAAGTCATCAGAGGATGGTAAGAGATTAATTTTTACTCTTTCTCATTGGTCTATCCAAAAATCTTTCGAAACAGGGCCAGCATATAACTCACAGTAAGTCTGCCTTGCAAATGGCAATGTAACATAGACATCTGTGAGTAAGAAATGTGGCACTGTACCTCTGCAATAGGAAGTCCTGGTGTGGGAAACTTATTTTGCTGACAAATTGAGTATTACTATCTGGAGGGATGCATCATTTCACCAGGCATAGGCATGGGGTGAAATGACGCATTCTGTCCATCTATGCTGCCCTTTGACTCCTATCCCTGTTACGGGTTCTTGTGTAGTATTTAAATTGGGCTAGAAGGTCAGCAAAGGATTTTAAAGCCATGTCTGACATGGGTTTTGATGCAGAATATTAATTTCACGTCCAACAATGTAAGGTGGTGCTGTAGAGATAATTGAATGTTTCTCTTAGAAGTCCAGAGGGAATTTTTCTCTAAAAGCTAGATTGCCTAAGAGTAATTCAGAGCAAGTTCATCTCCTACTTTCTTAGTAGCATTTACAGAAGAGCTATTATTAGTGTGGATATTATAGCAAGTTAAGTTGTGGCCAGACCATAATACAGCCAAATAGCAGGTTCTCAAAAGTAAAGATCTGATAGTAAGCTGCAGAAACAAGGGTTAGCTGCAGTAGGAAGTACTGGAAAGCACACTGATTGCTGTTTAGTTTCAGAAAACTGGAATGAAAATGTTTTGATCTGTGTGAACCAGCTCTTTTCCACCATGGACTAGGGGAGATCGGGTTTTTCTTTCTCCACTTCTTCTGAGAGCTGCGTGGGAGGGTTTTGTATTTGCAGATGGATATAGTTTTTAACTAGTTATGTATTCAAAATTGCCATTAAAAAGGAAGTTATGCTTGTCTTCTAAGCAGTCCTATCATCCTTTGGCCCATCTATACCAGCCCCTGTGGAACTCCAGGCTGCTGGTCACAGGATCCAAGTAGCTTGTCTGTTTATATGTGATGCAGCAGTCTGCAGAGTCAACATTTTCTGACCTACAAATTGGTTCTGATTAGTATCTCATGCAAAAGTCTGGTACTCACAGATAGTAGTCTTGCCACCCCAAATCATCAATTTAAAAAGGGGGAGGAGTTTTCAGTGAAATTACGAAGTCAGCAGTAGGCATCTTTGTTTTTATAATTGCTTTTAAAAGTATCATAGATATCAGAAATGGCTTACATCAGCAGTGTTGAGTGAATAAGCTGTACTGGGGTGGTGGGAAGGGTCTGGAAATAATACTTCTTAGGAAAGGATTTATTAAATGGGAGCATGACTTTTGAAAATCGCACTTGATAAAGCAACATTAAAAATGAGATTTATTTTTCTTTAAGCTGGATACTCTATGAAAAACCAAATTTTGAAGGCCCCTCTATTCCGCTGGAAGAAGGAGAGCTGGAACTCCCAGATATTTGGGGTGTAGGTGCTTCTGAAGAGCCAAATGAAGGCAAATCTCTAAAGCCTTCCGTGATTGGTTCAATAAAACATGTTGTTAAGGCAAGTAATACAAGGAAAGAAAATTTTATGTAGATCTTAATGTTCAGTAATGTTTTATACAAAGTGTGATTGGTGTATTAGGACACAAGCGTAGCATGGATTGTAAATGTGTGAAACAATCTTTCATGTGGAATTTCTTGTTTAGACACAAAATAAATGTGGAGGCTTTTACACAGGGGGGATTATAGTAACAGCCACTGGAAGGAGCGCAGGAAGAAAACCTTCTTTTTCTTTTTTGTTAGAATAGCCACCAAACTGGTATGTATAGCGTATGTTCTTTTGCCTCGACAATCTGTCAGTCTCTCAGGAAAAATATCCCAGAAAACCATCAGTAATTCTAAAGACTTGTATTTTCAAACAGCATGTGTGGCTATTTCTTTTGTTTGTTTGTTTGTTTTTTAAGTATAAATCAAACTTATGCTCAACGTGAGCGTTAGTGTCAAATACCAAACCTTGTTTGATACTTTAAAAAAAAAAAATAGCCCTTAACAAACTTAACAGGGAGTTTCACACGTGGTGGAAGAGCCTTCCTACATGCGCTTTTAACCTACCATTAAGTTGTTACCTTTGCAGGTTGCCAAAGCAAGCAAGAGCTATAAAGTTATTTGACTGGGAAGGGAAAAAGGAATATGTATTGCTTGTAACTACAATTCTTGTTTAAACTCTAGTTCTCTTCAACAACGGCTTGCTTGATGTTATCTTAGAATTTAGTTTGCTAGAGGAGATGTTAACTGATGAAAGAAAATGCATTCCTGCTTAGATGGCAGAAAGTAAACAATGTAAATGCTGGTTAGAGATTGACTGGCTGTCTTGGTCCAGGGACAGGCAAACTGGCCTAGTTATACTTTATTACAGGCATCTAATAGCAGTAGTAATAGACAAGGGGGAAACAATTTGAAATAAACAGGTGTTTCAAAACTGATTTAGTTATCCACATTAATTACAGAACTCGTAGCACAGAGTAAATGATTATGGCAATCTTCATTTTTTCAGGATTACAGGGTTTGCCGAATTGATTTGTATACAGAACCTGAAGGGTTAGGAATCGTGACTTCCTTTTTTGATGACACTGAAGAAACAGGGGTATTCGGCACCACTCAGAAGACTTGTTCTATCAAAGTACACTGGGGCACGTAAGTGCGTAGTTTTCTATGAATGTGCACTGCAATGAAAGCAATTTGTTTTAAACCATTAGTTATACATATCCATCAGACATGCAAGCAGGCTGTATTTTGGTCCTGTATTTTAGTAGTATTTGTTGACAGTAGCATTAGTACATCATTGTATTGCTTCACCCTTGGAGAGGCTGACCTCTTAAAATGTGTTGTTAGACACAGTTTTTCTTCTGCTCACATGTAGTAACCCTTGTGTATTTGTAGCAAAGGAATAAGTTTGCCTCTCTTGCTCTTTTTCATTCAAGCAAAAATTACCATAAGCGAGAGTGGGAGGATGAACCATTAATGATAAGACCACATTTCCTACTTACTTTTCTCTAAACTTGAAATTGTTTTACTAAAATAAGAAAACTTTCAAGCCCTTGTGTTACAAAATATGGCTTAGTGTCATGCTCTGGAAAGCATTCTTTTATTTCACAGTGCATTTTAATCTGTGCTTTTATGATGATGGACATGTATGTTATGTCACCTGAAAATATCTAGCCATCTGAATTAGGAGCGTAATGAATGTCATGAACTAAGCGAGCTGTTGTGAGAAAGACCTCTAAGGAGCAATCCAGATACTGTAACAATGGTAGTTTTGATAACTTAATAAACAAACTTGTAAATCAGAACCAAAATATGCCTTTAAGTGGTACAGGGAGGCTGCTTTCAGAAAAAGTGAAATTGGAGCCAACAGTGTTCGGTCTTGCAGAACACTTTACAGGGCAGGTGTCCCCCAGGGATCGGTGTTGGGACCGGTCTTGTTCAACATCTTTGTCAGTGACATGGACAGTGGGATTGAGTGCGCCCTCAGCAAGTTTGCCGATGACACCAAGCTGTGTGGTTCAGTTGATACATTGGAGGGAAGGAATGCCATCCAGAGGGACCTTGACACGCTTGTGAGGTGGGCTGATGCCAGCCTAATGAAGTTCAACCATGCTAAATGCAAAGTCCTCCACCTGGGTCGGAGCAATGCCAGGCACAGCTACAGATTGGGTGGGGAGGAGATTGAGAGCAGCCCTGCAGAGAAGGACTTGGGGGTGTGGGTTGATGAAAAAATGAACATGAGGCGGCAGTGTGCGCTTGCAGCCCAGAAGGCCAACCGTATTCTGGGCTGCATCAAAAGGAGTGTGACCAGCAGGTCGAGGGAGGTGATCCTGCCCCTCTACTCTGCTCTCGTGAGACCTCACTTGGAGTATTGTGTGCAGTTCTGGTGTCCTCAACATAAAAAGGACATGGAAGTGTTAGAACAAGTGCAGAGGAGGGCCACGAGGATGATCAGGGGACTGGAGCACCTCCCGTATGAAGATAGGCTGAGAAAGTTGGGGCTGTTGAGCCTGGAGAAGAGAAGGCTGCATGGAGACCTCATAGCAGCCTTCCAATACCTGAAGAGGGCCTCTAGGGATGCTGGGGAGGGACTCTTCATTAGGGACTGTGGTGAGAGGACAAGGGGTAATGGGTTTAAACTTAAACAGGGGAAGTTTAGATTGGATCTGAGGAAGAAATTCTTTACTGTGAGGGTGGTGGGGCCCTGGAATGGGTTGCCCAGGGAAGTTGTGAATGTTTCACCCCTGGCGGCGTTCAAGGTGGGGTTGGACATAGCCTTGGATGGCATGGTTTAGTGGGAGGTGTCCCTGCCCATGGCAGGGGGGTTGGAACTCGATGATCTTGAGGTCCTTTCCAGCCCTTACTATTCTGTGATTCTGTGATTCTGTGACCTCAGTTATAATCTGTTGGCCATGTTGTGTTTGGTCACTTGCTGCAGATGGTCTATTTATCTATCAGTAATGATGACAGGTAGATCTTAAACTAGATGACCTTAAGGTCCTTTCCAGCCCTAACCGGTCTGTGGTTCTATAAAACCTTCCCAACTAAAGACAGGCATTAAATACCACTGTAAAGATGGATTCAAATGCACCGCATGATAGATGGCACATTTAGTTGATAGGTAAAAGGTATTTTATCTGATTAAATCTTTACACCTTGATTTGGTGAAAAATGAAACACTCTGATATATAGGAAAAATTTAAGATGTCCAAGTAGTTGGTTCTCTGACAGGAAGTTATTTCTGTTGAACTGCAAGCTTAATTCGGATTACATATCTGCCAAGATACGTTATTTGGACGTTGATCATAAATTGAGTTCATCTACCTTTCTGCTTAATTTATGTCCACACGTAAAAGCATTCTGTGAATACTGAAATTACAATATTTTTGGAAAGGAAGCAGAGCCTGTCCACATTCCTTCAGTCCTTATTTTTCACCAGTGTGACAGTGTTTCGTGCAGTAGATCTGTGTAAACTCTTACAGTCTTAATTTCTGTCTGTTGCATTTGAATCCTTTGAGGGAAGGCAGGCTAACATTTGCAGCTGGAGCAAAACAGGCAGCTGAAAATAATCTTCTCTGACATCTCGGATGTCAGTTCCCTTGTCCAGTGTAGAACGAAGTCGCTTCTGCCAATTGCTTGCCAGAGAAATGCAGTAAATTGTTGCTGCTTTTTTGCATGTTGCTGGGTTTTTTCTTTCCATTAGTTTACAGGCATGGCATAGTTCACTGTATTGGCAGTTGAGGGAGGCTCTGATTCTGAGTCACCTTGCCATGTGGGTGTGGTTGTATCTTCTTAAAGTTTCCCAGTGTTCATTCTTAATTGTTGTTTACTAAAAGCTGCCAGCAAAAATGAGTCAGTGCACCTTTATCTTCTGACTGTACTCTCTCCTTGGTCTTCATGTGTTTAAGTTCTTGCAGTGAAGTTAGAATCATAGAGTTGTGTAAGTTGGAAAAGACCTTTAAGATCATCCAGTCCAGCTGTTAACACAGCACTGCCAAGTCCACCACTAAACCATGTCCCTAAGCACCACTTCTACATGACTTTTAAATACTTCCAGGGATGGTGACTCCACCACCGCCCTGGGCAGCCTGTTGCAGTGCTTGACAACCTTTTAGGTGGAGAAATTTTTCCTACTATCTAATCTAAACCTCACTTGGCACAACTTGAGGCCATTTCCTGTAGTTCTATCAGTTCTTACTTGGGAAAAAAAGACTGACATCCACCTCACTGCAGCCTCCTTTCAGGTGGCTGCAGAGAGCAATAAGGTCCCCCCAGGCCTCCTTTTCTCCAGACCAAACAACCCTAGTTCCCTCAGCTGTTCTTCTGAGGACTTCTCCTCTAGACCCTTTACCAGTTTCGTTGCTCTTTGGACATGCTCCAGCACCTCAATGTCTTTCTTGTACTGAGGGTCACAGAACTGAACACAGTATTTCAAATGCGGCATCACCAGTGCTGAGTATAGGGGATGATCACTGCCTTGGCCCTGCTAGCCGCACTATTGCTGATACAGGCCAGGATGCTGTTGGCCTCCTTGGCTGCCTGGGCACAAGCTGGCTCATGTTCAGCTGCTGTTGACCAGCACTGCCAGTTCCTTTTCTGCCGAGCAGCCTTCCAGCCACTCTTTCCCAATCCTGGAGCACTGCATGGGTTGTTGTGTCTCAAGTGCAGGACCCGGCACTTTGCCTTGTTGAACCTCAAGTAGTCGGCCTCAGCCGATCAATCCAGCCTGCCCATATCCCTCTGCAGAGCCTTCCTACCCTCAGCCAGATCAACACTTCCACCCAACTTGGTATTGTCTGCAAACTTAGTGAGGGTGCGCTCGATCCCCTTGACCAGATCATTTATAAAGTTATTAAACAGAGGTGGCCTCACTACTAAGCCTTGGTGAACACCACTTGTGACTGGCCTTAAATTGAGGGTTTACTGAGCAGTGCAACTACAGGATATAAAATCCATCATACATTTACTATAGGCAGCAATAAAACTAAAACTCCATATTTGTTTCTTGGAACAGTATGTTTGCAATGAAACTGGTACCAACTTGTGCTGATTTACATCAGCTTGGAATCTGCCTTTTAAGCACAATAGAGTGATGGATTATTTTAATATCTTTCTGGTATCACCACATTTATAAATTATGATCCTTACATGATTAAAGGATTGGCTGCATAAAATGTTCCTATTTCGTATGTGTTTTATACCATGTTGCACTGCTGAGAGATCAGTAAATTTAATTGCGTAAGGATGGCAATGTATTCCATCCAGAGATCAGCAGTATGTTTGTTTCCAGTAAGTGATTACTGGCTAAGCTTTTATTGAAAGAGCTTTGAAACTACTGTTGCTGTTCCCATTAGGAATTTTGAAAGTTATGTCTTTCTAAGCAGATTTATTAGCAGATACAAACCATGAGGAAGTAGATTGCTAGCAAATTCTCAGGTTTTTCTACATATTACTAAATAACACAAGGTCTTTCAAGTTCTTGAAAGTTGATTCTGCATATTTTAAAACTATTATAAAAATAATAGAGAATAACCTTGAAATTTCAGTCTAAAACTTGGATTGCCTTCAGAGATGGCAGGCAAATTCCTTACTGTGTTTGTTATATTGATGTGGGGATTTTTCAGCCTGTTGAAACAAAGCACGTGCGTTATTGATGGTTCCTGCACAGGCACAGAAATTTGCCAGTATGCCAGGTTGTAGCTGGCAGTTTTGATGGTAAAAAAGCAATGTTTTATTAAGAGTACAAGAATGCCTTTCCTAAAGTAAGCACATAGTCTTGTCTTTTACTATACAGAAATGTTCTGGGGTTTTTATCTTTTGCTTTTCTGCACACCCATTGCCCATTCCTCCCCCCCATCCCTCTCTTTAGATGGCTAATTTATGAAGAACCTGGTTTCCAGGGAGTCCCTTTAATGTTGGAGCCTGGTGAATACCCTAATTTGGCATTCTGGGAGAAGAAGGAAGCCTACATCAGGTCCATGAGGCCCTTGAAAATGGTAAAATACTGTTATTACTTGGAAGTTACATGACCAATGTTTGTGTGTTAGAAATAATGTGTTAAGGTAGTTAGATTTTTCAAGACTCACAAAATAAAACTCAATTACAGACTAAAAATGTTTGGTTTGAATTCTTGAACTTTCAACATTTGATTGCATCCATTTCTGCCTTTAATCTGCCTTCTTATTTTCACTTGTGTTTTTCAAGGAAGGTTTCTCTTTAATTCTATCATTTTGTGAAGAGTTGATGACTTAATAGTTGCCTATAAGTTGTTCAAGTAAGTATAGGAAACTTATTTTCTTCTTTCTTCTATTTTTTAAACAGGGTGGTCGCAAAGTTGAATTCAGTGGAGAGCCAAAGGTAAACGCCAGTATTCATTTGATTGTCCAAAGGTATTTTATAGCACATGAACGTATGGGTAGATAAATGCATCTTGACCATGTATGAGGTACTGGTGGCTGGTCCTACTGTATGTGACCACGCCATGAAACTGCAATTTCTGACACATTTATGCATCCACAGCATACATAGATGGCAGTATTAATAGCTATCTGGATAATGCAGATGGGTAACGAACATTCAGACCCTCATGTTGCATCTCTAAGATCTCTTGAACAGAATAGAAAGATCCCACTAACTAATTTCATAATCTTGCCTTCTCATTCTCTGTGCCCAAAAGAAACAGTCATCAGAATTTATCATGCTCTCTGCAACTTTTCTTTTACTTCATTTCCGGTACAGGTAATCATTTATGAGAAGCCTTTCTTTAAAGGGAGACATGTGGAAATAGAATCGGAGATCATTATGCTTGATGACAAGGAATCAGAAGAGAAGACAAGACTTCAACTTCCATTAGTGGGATCTATGAAAGTACTGGGAGGAGTGTAAGTGTGGGAAAACACCAGGAATATTTCTCCTTCAGCTGAAGTAGTAAGCTCATAGGCTGGAAACTGCATTGGGCAGATTCCATAAGCATTTATTTTCTCCGTTTTCCTAGTTTTTTGGGTTTAGATGTATTCCTGAGTTAAATTTGCAAATCTGTATCTGTTCCATAATGATGCAGAGCAGCAGTTCTCCATTTGCACACACAAACTCTGTTGTTGTTGTTGTTTAGTTGGGTCGCTTATGAGAAGCCTGGGTTTGAAGGTCATCAGTACTTGCTGGAAGAAGGAGCGTATCGGGATTGGACAGACTGGGGTGGCTATGATGAACAGTTGCAGTCACTGCGACCAATTGTTGGCGTGAGTTCCAAGAACATGTAGTAGATGTCTCCTGAGTGCACTGAGATGTCATGTTGCATTTTCTTTATGATGCTTCTCTTTGTTTTAACAGGACTTCACAAGCTCCCATATGATAATGTACAGTGAAAAAGACTTTGGATCAAAGGGTGCCAATATTAATGTGCTAGGAATTATTTCCAATTTGAAAGACACTGGATATGGGCTGAGGACACAGTCTATAAACGTGCTAAGTGGCGTGTAAGTGATATTTTTAATCCCTGTTTTATTTTAAATGTGCTATTCTTTTTAGGTTTTGATAGTATTTTCAGACGTTTCTCAGCACTCTTGACTTCTAATGTCTGTGTGGAGTCTTCAGATAAGATTTTCTGCCCTTGACTGTAGAATGTGAAAAGTAAAGTTTTTGTGAATATGTACGGTAAATCAATTTTCTTTTTCGTTGTAAGATCGGACGGTCCCAGGAGATGTTGACTTACTGATATACAAAGTACTAAAAGTATGAGATGACATTTCATCAGAGAGGTAGAAATAGCTTGTTCTTGTGGCTGTATTTTTTGAAATCATTTCAACAGCAAAATTGTTACGGAACTCATTTCCAGTTTTAAAACTTAATTTCTAGTGGTCTTGTGTTTGATCAGAGGCAAATTCCTTGCTCTTTATTTCAGTTGTGTGTAAAATGGAGATAATTCTTGCCGTGTTCGCTAATGCATTCTGATATTAAGGAGACTTTAACTGTTCTGAAACATAACGTTGTTTTTGCAGTGAATCCTAACCATGCCGTTGTTTTGTTCACTTTTTTTTTTTTAACACAGTGATTCCCAAAACTTTGCGTTGGTGTGGTCATTAACAACTCTTACCCTCTGCCGCATGTGTTATCAGATGCAGTAGATAAATTGATAGACTTTGCTGTTTGGTTTGTTCTATACATCAATTGTAGATTGAGTTTCACAGCCTTGCAGACTGCATCAAAGTATTTTGGAAATAGAAACAAGCGTTAGCAATCATGTCTCTAAATACACAGAATTACTTGAAGTAGTAGAACCAAAAGAATGTGTGATGTACAGTCTCTCTGCTTTCCTGGTATGCAGGTGACTTGCTGAAAGCATACACAGCCACACCTTGAATCTTTCTGTGTGCTTATCTGTGCGAAAACTCTGCAAGTTTTGTCAAGGTAAAGACTGCAGAGTCAAGCTCAGTGCATTCGAGATGAATGCTTTTAAGTTGTATATGAATGTGGTACGACAGCAGGTTTTTTTTCTGCATGGTGGTCTTTGAAGCCACTGTGCCCTTTTGTTTTCTGTAATATGCAAGGGAGATTCATGAGAAAGAGTCATCTCTGAAGGTTGGGAAAACAAACCTTCCGAAGTGAAAATAGGTTGTGGGTTACCTGTCATGCCCTTTGTGTAGTTCTAGTAAATGTGTCTGTTACAGCTGAGATAGGAATCCTACTTCGGTCTGAGTATTCTAGTAATTAAGAGTGACTGTAATATTCTCATGGTAGAGGTGGCTGGAAGTCATTACAAACAAGAATTGTCCCAACAGACTCTGCTACTGCGCCTGTAATCTCACACTGCAGTCAGTCAGATGTCATTTGCAGCAGTTAGCTTTTTAAAAACTTAGGTGCGTTGTTTGTAACAGGTGACTAGCGCTCAGCTCTGAACAGTCTTGTGTGACCCTTTTGTTTCCAAAGAGGTTGTGAGTGTTTGGGGATTTTGTGGTGGTGTTCTTTCTAAATGCTATTGTATCAGAAAGGTTGAATGATTCACGTTAAGTCATGCTTGGTAACACGGTGCTTTATTTTAAGTCTTAAGCAACTGTTCAGGTACAAAATTTTTGTATCTTTCCTTCCAAGAAATCAGTCACCAAGCAATGAATAATCCATTGAGCAATTTCCTGAGTTGTTTAGACTGTAATGTAGATGATGTCATAGTGAACTGTGACAGACTGAGTAAAAGCTTGTCAGAATATTTCAAGGGAACCTTTCTTGTATCATACTGATAATACCTCATTATAAAAAAAAAAGTCAAATAATGTAAGAAGCCCTGAATCTTTCATAGTAACTTTTTAACTACAGGCTTATGTGGTGTAAGCTGTTATGGCAGACAGACAACGGGTGATCTGCATTTCCCCCAAAATTAATGTAATAGCTCTGTAATTTAAAGGGTATGTCGAAGAAGGCCTGATACTGGAGTGCACAGATACTACTGAACAAGTTCGAAGCTAAACTGCATCTCTAAACTGTATGCTGATGACAGCCCAGCTCTGTATTTGGGAAGTGAACATTCCATTTTGGGGTAATTGAGTGCTAGCTCCATCAAATTTATTTTTTTTTCTGCTATCCTGTTTCTGAAGAATGTTTCCAAGCAGTATTTTCATGTCTTTGCTAAATGCGTTGTAAAGAGACTCCCCCAAAAACTATCCTAAAATGATGAGCATTTGCTTCTTTAAAAATGAGAATTTTTTTGCTCTTGAGCATTCTTCAGAGACTGGCCGATCATAAGATCCAGGATGTTTTATTCTTCTGCTGTTGGGACAGCAGAAAGCAATCCAGACTGCCTGAAGATAGGAGAGGCCTTTCTTCTTTTAAGTAGGGTTTGATCTTTACGTCCCAATTGGCAGAATTTTAAGTGGCGGGAAATGGAAATATTTTCTAGCAACAGGTAACACCACTTACAAGTTTAAGCAAGTACTAAAATCAACTGTTACACAATTTGATTTCCTGTCTGCATAAAAACTCTTCAAGGTTACATTGAATAGTGATCAAAATCACAGGAATGTTTGAAATGTGTCTTTTCTGTATTCATAAACACACCAAACGTTTGCCAAAAATATTGAAAGCCCCCTGTCTTTTAGTGGGTCCTTTCTGAACTTGGTGGAAGAACTTTTCCAGATTCAGGGTTTTTTTTGTTGGTGTTTTTTTTATGTAGGCATTTGTTTTACTGCAGACCTGTAATCAGGCTGGTTTTCCCCTAGTTTTCAAGTAGGTTGTCCACAGTGCAGGTTTGGCTCCTTCTTGTGTACATCTGGATAGTGATATTAAGGAAATTACAAGGTGATGAGTAGTTCATATACAGGAGCCAGGATGTAGTAAATTTAATCTAGATGTGCTTGGAAGGTAACATAGATGAAACTAAGATGACATGAGGTACAAGAACTAAACCTCCACTGGAGCTGAGAAAGGCAAGAACCCATGGGCAAGTACACCATGGGAGAACATCTCAAACAAGCTTCCACTTCCTCTATCTCTGAACTGACATTCAAAAAACCTTTCAAGGAGTCTTGAAATTAAAACCTGCAGGTCCCTGGGGTACTGGGAATCACAAGCACAAAGGGGTATGATAAAGAACCTGTTTGCTGTCTTTAGTATAACAGAATTTTACTACCTCGTCCTCTCTGTTAATCATGCTACAAATCTGAAAGTGCCAGTTCACTTCCTGGCCCCTATGATCTATCTGATTAGCATATTTATGCCAATTTAAACTCATTGTCTCCATATAGCTTTGAAGATGGTGGATTATATTTCAGACCTGAAGGAGTATTCTGTGCCTGAAAGCTTTCTTTTTACAGCTATGCCATTTAGTTTAATTAAGGTGTTGTCATTTCTTCCTTAGCTGAGAATGGTCCTCCCAGGACTTGGGTAATCTGTCCTATTTTAAAATGAGTATGAGCAGTGCAAAAATGGGGATTACTCCTTGCAGCTGATGTTAGAGAGAACATATGTGATAAGAAATGGCTAGTGTTTTAAAAGATGAAGTTAGGTAAAATGAATCCTGGGCTAACCCTGAGCAGAGCTGATTTTTTTTGCCAAGTTGTCTTTGTGTTCTGTTCTTGGCTGATCGTCCAGACCCTCCTTGGACCCATGCTTCTTAGACATATGTGGAAAGTTCTAGGGAAAGATGCTGTGTATGTAGTAGTGCCAACAATATATACAATATATAAACAATGTTTTTCTTTGCATCTGTGGTTCCAGGGGCAGGGATGGTGTAGAGAAGTGAAGGTCTCTAGCACCACCCTGACAGCAGCATGGGATGAGGCTGTATCTCAGGCTAGGACAATTTGTAGGGCTGGGGGTTACAAAAAACCGTTGTGCTAGGAGAACTTGTTCCCTGTAGGGCAGGGTTGTTGTTGCCATGCTGCAGAGCAGTACTCCAGTTTTTGTGATGCCTAGCAACTGGGATGTGACTCTCTTGTTCAGATATGGAGGTGATGTCTTGCTCTCCAGGCCTTTCTGTTAAGTCAGAAGTTGGATTAAGGCAGCGCTCCTTCCTAGGAGCACTTGATGTTTGACAGGTTTAGCTGGTACTGAATTAAGTTGCCTGTCCTTGATGCTGTTGTTACTACTCTCAGCAGCTTTTGTGGGCTTCTGAATGAAGCAAAAAAGCACAAGTATTTCAGCAATAAGCCTTGACACTGGAAACCGCATGGGCTGACTTGCCTATTTAAATCCCATGTGTGAGAGAGATACCTTGGTTACTTCTGTATTCAGGTTTCTTTTTAGATGGGGGAAGTGAAATAACTGCAGTTGACAGATTCTTAGGAGGCACCTGGAATGTTTTGTCATTCACTTACTATCAGAAAAACTTGTTTACATAGGTGTCAATCAGGTGAAACTGTCATGCACTGTAGTTGTACCTTGGCGTTTTGTACATTGAAAAATTTAGTGAACATCTGCTGAAGAAGCTGGATAAGGAAACCTCATTTTCACAGCTTTTGGTATATGTGGCGTACAGGTATAGACACACCTGAGACATTTGAACTGTCTGCTCAATTTATTGTACATGCCGATGTCTCTTTGATGAATTACTGTGAGGTGATTTTGAAATGTGCCTTGAAATATGTCTGAAGTAATTAGTGCATAACAAGTTAGAATAATTGATTATAGCTGAGGCAAACCAAGAGATGTGAATAGTGATAAATGTGAATCACTGTATGAGTGTTTGCCATGAGCAGCTAATACATACTTTATACTCTCAGCACATACATGTTGATGCAGCTTTATTTCAGTTTGAAGTTATCCTACTTCTTGTTTCTGCAGAGACTCTGGCATTTGTTTTTAGAATAGAACTGCAGGTTAATAAAATCCAGTTGCTTGACGCATGTAGATCATTTTATGGTGAATTTAGATGGTGAGGGTTAGCCTCCACCGCAAATTACAAGTTACATATCATTTTACTGCTTTATGATACAATTTTTTTTTGTTAGTGTTGAAACTTTTAAGAAGGCTGCACTGAAAGTGGGTTTTGGCATAACCTAGTATACACTCATTATGCAATGCTTTGGATAAAACTGAAAGTGGGTTGATGATGAGTAGAAGATTATATTGTAGAGTCAGGAACCAGCAAGATGTCCGGATACTTGCATAAACATGAATGAAACTCAGCTGTTGCTGTGGCCAGATCTAATATTGGCACTGAAAAAGAAAGAAAGAAAGAAACAAACAAAAAGAGAAAAGGATGAGTTTAAAAAAGAGCCAGAATATAATTACGGGAAAGTTTGGGAAGTCTAGTGGCGAAAGGCAACAGACAGAAGTTAGGCAGATTATCACAAAACCAAAGGTAGTGCTGATGTGGGAATGCTTTATCTTGGACTTCAGTATGGAGCCAGGGTTAGAAGAATGCCATATTATTGAATGGATGCATAGCAAGACTACCTGATAGCAGGTAGTTGAGGCTAGAAACAAAGCACTGCAGGGGTAACTGAACATTGGAGAGAGATACATAGTGATTTGGTTGTTTTTCTAATGTTTTTCTAATACACTCTTAAGTGTGTATCTCAGAAGTTCAATGCCTTTTGAAAAGGTGTATTCTGACTGAAGTTATGAACTTGATGCAGAATTCTGAGTATGTGGCCTGTGTCAGGCATGAGATGTGAGTGCCTAGTTATAATGATAGCTTTGAATTTAAATACATTAATCTGGTCAGATTTGTGATGGTTTTAATGCTTAACTTTCAGGGATGCTCTTCCTGCCTCATACCTGTGATTCCTGACAGGGAACAGCCTGCTCTCATTAGCATATATACCTGTTGTTGCAGCTCAGCTTTCTGTTGGGATTGATGTTTGCTTGAACACAGCTGAACTGGCAACATTAAAAACCAGTATTCCTGTCTTTACTGCCCAGGTGACTCTGAAAGATAGTTTTATCTGGAAAAATGTGTTCTGTTTTTCCAGAGAAGGTCTTGAGCTAGCTAAAGTAACGAAATTGTGAAACATCTCAGAATGTTCTTACTGGAGTCAGCTTTTAGGAAATCTAGCAGACAATGTATTTGAATTTGTGATCTGCTTTTAGCTCATTCATATTGACATAGGGTACAAGGAAGTGAAATTTACATGGGTTTTGGAGTATCAGATATACTTGTTTGTGTATGGTTTTAATAAAATCACAGTTGACACTTGAGGGGAGAAATTTTTTATTTGTTCTTACATTAAGACAATAATGATTATACACACCTGTATTTTGGAAAAGTAATGTGACTTCTACCCATCACCCTCTTCTGTCTCTCTCTTAGGTGGGTGGCTTATGAGAATCCCGAGTTCACAGGGGAGCAGTATATACTGGCTAAAGGGCTATATCCCAGCATTGAGGCATGGGGGGGAAAGAACTGCAAGATATCTTCAGTTCAACCCATCATTATGGTAAGGAATTCATTTTATACTTGTTTTGAAGTTTCTCTGAAGTGTTTAGAGTTACACTTTATCTATCAAATTCAGTTTATTTACATTCTTTATTAATAGTAAACTTTCGTATGTTTGTTGTGTTATTACTGTTTAAAATAATTTTTTTTCTTCCTCCAAACATCTGCAGGATATTGCCGGAAATGAAAGAGGTAAAGTCAAGGTAAGATACTTCTCCAAGTTCATGAAAAGTACTGTGTAGGTCTGTAACACATATAAATAAAGAAATGGCTTTTTGTCTAGTGTGACACCCAGCTATTTGCATAGATGATTGACTAGTCAAACAAAGAGTAAGAACTGCAGGTGAAGGAAGGCAGCTTTCCAGACCTCTCAAGTAAGGCACATTAAGGCCCAAGGAAGGTGGGATTTAATATGCAGCTGCCACCAGAACTTTCTCAGGGCACAGGCAATGTTTTGGTTCAGCAAGTGAGCTGTTTTGGTGTATCAGTGATTGTTCTGAAGAGCTGGAGCTCTCATCTGTCTATGCAGAGACACAGGTAGTTGCTGAGGCAAGTGCTGTACAAGTTAGGTGTTGTTCGTGGTACTGTTGTGACTTAAACCCTTTTGGATCTAGTTCTTTGATTAACAGTTCTGCTAATGGTGGTTGTACTATATGGGAATCTTGTTCACTCTTAAATACTGCTGAGTTACGCTTTAAAGTTAATGCCATCTTTGTCGATAGTTAAGAGAAGGAAATGACTGGGAGAATTTGTTCAGTGAGTTAACATATTTTTATGTTGGACTGTGTCCTATATGCAACTACTAATATGTACTTTTGACAGTGAGGCTAGTGGGTACCTTTTTTCTTACTTTGATAATTCTGAACCTTTTCATGTTTGTCCCTGCACAAAGATGCTTTTATTTTCAGTTCAGTCAAAATGGTGAGTATCTCATGGAATTAAAAACTAGGGAAAAAAGTCTTATCCGTTCCATTTTGCATTCTCTATTAGTAGCATGCCTCACTGGAATCTCCTGCATAGGGATTGTATATAAACTACAGGGAATAAAAATCTCAAGGCTGCTTATTTTAAGCTATGTGCATGAAAAATTATTTGCATCTATGTATTATGTGTCTACTAAGACCTTATCCTAAGGAAACAAAGAAGTAATGGCTTGCAGCCAATAGACTGCATCGTTCATCAGCATGTTCCTCTTTGGAGAACGCTGTGCATGCCCGCACTTATATCTCTGTTAAGAGTGAATAAAACTGGTAGGCATGTGATAATGTGCATGACTTCTGTGTGATCAGGGTTAATTATCCTCTAACTAAATTAGCAGGTTTGCCACTTAGAATTGTTTTTTTTTTTTGTCTTTTTTAACAAGGGCAAAAGACTCTGGGTGACGTATCCTCTCTTGTCCTTCGAACAGACAAAGAACAACCGGCATGACTGTATAGCCGTAACAGGCACATAAAGCCCATCTACCCTGGGAATATTTGCCATGCCTGTTGGCATGCTGTCCGAGTACTTTGCCAAGATTATGCCCCATTTGTGTTGAAAGACAGGCAGTTTTCATTTAGTGGGAAGAGTATGTATTTTGGAGATTAAATGGATTAATAACCTTAATCAAAACCGCTTATGGCTCTTTAATAAAGATGTGCCAATTCTGGCCATTCTGTTGGAATTTAAAAATCCTCTCCATCAGATAGTCCAGGGAACTATCTTCATTAGTGTTATTTTAATTGCTTTGTATGTTACTGAGTGATACACAGCCAGAAATAATTTTTGGTATTGTTGCCTTGCTATCTTGAACAAGGATTGCAACACTGAAGAGGTAACAAAAAAATACAGGTAGCTGAGGAAGTCTAGGGGATTTAAGTAGGTTTTAATCTAATTGTAAAAGTCATGGTAGAGGCGTGTTACTGAAGATTGAAAAATTAATTGGTTTTAAATATGTTTATAACTTTTTAAAGGTCCAGTTATTTTCAGAGCCTGAATTCAAGGGTAACTGCCAAATATTTGAAAAAAATACAAGATGTATTGATGCATTTGCTGTGAAGTCTTCAAAAATATTAGACGGCAGGTAAGTTACGGGGAATGAATATTGCAAAATCCCTAAAACAGGAAAAGTTTTAAAAAGGCAGCCAGCTTTCTAACACCTGAAGTGGTTTCACATACGGGGACTTACAGAGAAAAATGCTTTGCAATTTACACATCAGTCTTGACCTGTCAGGACAAAACATTGTAAATAATTTTTCTGTCAGTAGCTCTTGCTGAAGACTGAGAAACAGAGCTTCATTTTAACTTGCACAGAATTCTTAAGAGGCCATTTCTTCTACTTCTTTCTGCAGCTGCATAGTGTATGACCAGGAAGAATTCTCTGGTAACCAGTACGTGTTAGAAGAAGGAATCTATCCTGATCTGATGGCAATGGGTTGTTCACCCCAAGCAGTTCTAAAATCTTTACAGATTATAAATATTGTAAGTAAAGCTATTAGAAATATTGTAAAGTAAAGATTGGTACACTGATGACTCTGACCTTCCCATTTTTTTTCAACAGTAAAAATGTGAGGGACACACCGAAAACAGGAGTATTTTTATTTATTTATTTTTTTATATGTAGTGGCATTTAAATGTCCTGGCTGCAGCCAAGGTTTTTTTGACCTCTGTGCTGTTTTTGCAAAAGAGGGGACATCCCAGATTCAGGTGCCTGGGATTTTCTGTAAAAAGAGTCAAGGATGTGTCAGGTAGGTGCTTAATTTCCCAGTAGGAGAGACCACTTAGAGTGGGTTGAGAAGTGTCAGTAGAACAGTGTGAAGAAACCTTTGTCCTGCAGCCCTTAGGTTTTATGCATATTAAAAAAACAGACTTAACTAAGCAACTTTGCATGAAATACCTGTAATTATAAAACACTATTGCTATAATCAGGGAAATGCAATTTGAGTAATCATGAAATAATGTACCCTTCTAGATAAAGTAAAGCAACACCCAGTGCCATTTGGCAAAATCAGACAGTGTTGTTGTTAATGTGTGGTGGATACAAACTAAACAACATTTACATATTTTGTAACTCATCAATGGCAAGGAACGAGTTTGCTCAAGCCTATAGCAAATCATTATGATCGGTTCTGATGGATTCTGCAAGTATATTTTCAGATGAAAGTAACTCCTCACAAAATGGCATCAAGAATCCAGGAACTTATGTCAATAAGAAGAGATGATACTCATTTTAAAAAAGGAGGAGTACATTATTGACTCCCTTCTTTGAATCTGGCAACTTCATTGCACTCCACTGTAATTTTGGTAACTCGTTAGTGATGTAGCAGTTGACGAAGGAGAACTAAAGTGTGTCATCCTCTTTCATGTGTCTGAAGCATTTTGATGTACAGTGTAAACAAACACCTGCAGCAAGTATGTCTGACTTTTGAACTCTCTGGCTATCTAGTAGACAGATCCTATTAAAAACAATAGAAATGTTTTTAGCCAAGCTTGGTGGGTGATCACCATGAACTAAAATAGGCTCTTCTATACCTGTCAGCGTCTAGTTCTTGGGTCTAAAATGCTTGTTTCAAGCTGGAATGATCAGCTTCCTTTTGGAAGGTGTATTATTTGTGACATAGGCTATTGTGTTAAGACAGCCAAATACCAGTTTTGTGCCTCAAAGTTCTTGTGATTTCTGAAACTTGTTTTAGCCTTACAATTCATCACACTTCAGAGAGTAGTACAGAGGTGCATCTGTTTGCCAGTCACATGCTGCTGCTTCCTTCTTCAGAGGCTTCCTACCTGCGGAGAAGAGGAAAATGGGTTGCTTTGCTCAGCAGTTTATTAGCAAACCAGAATACAAAGAATAAGAAGTTAGGTGGAAATGATTCATAATTTTACAAAAGCTTGAAACTTGTTAGATAGTGGTGTCACCTCTCAGATTTATTTTGGGACTGTTTTTGGCAGTGCAGATCTTAATTCCTCCCCACCATCTGCTGCTCCCATAATTTTCCTCATGATTTTTCTGTGACATTTCTGAACAAGAAGCACCTTTGCTATTTTGGTATGTCTAAAATTCTAAATATCAGCACTTTAGCATTACTATACTAACCTAGTTTAACTCCCCCTTGAAGGGATTGATTTCTAAGAGACCATGAAAAAAGGAAATGAAAGGGATATTCGATAAACTTGGAAGAGAAAGTTAAAAGGGCTGTTATTCATAAGCTCAAGGTTTTTGTGTTGTTATAGCACCGTATCTTTGCATGTCTGTGCTTGCTTTGCATACTTCACGTGGTTGTGCTGCAGATAGAGAATAGCATTTTTCCTTCTTGAATTTGCTAAACATTCATTTTCCTGAGCAAACTGTAAAAACAACTGTGAGTGTGGTTCATGTGTGAACAGTCATGCTGAAGATACTTCTTTTTGATGAA
The DNA here is from genome assembly GCA_039720435.1 of Amazona ochrocephala. NCBI lineage: Eukaryota > Metazoa > Chordata > Aves > Psittaciformes > Psittacidae > Amazona > Amazona ochrocephala. The sequence goes on from CM077878.1 coordinate 62,808,165, forward strand.
CAACTCTGTGAAATAACTAAGTGTAGATATACAGGAGCACCAGATTCTCACAGTGCAGTACTTGGGAAGTACTGAAAGAAAACTGGTGAGCAGATGATGTTGCAGTTCTTTCAGTGTGGAATGTTTTATGTAACAGTGTTGCTGCTGAATCTAAACAATGCCCTGAGTGGAAGGTGTGGCAGAAAATTGGAGGATTTCCTTTGCTGTCTGTGTGTTTTCTTCGTAAGTAGATTATTTCTCAAGCATTGCACATGGCTCAAGGGCTGCTGCCTGACCAGTTAGTTCCATGTCTTGGAGCGCAGGTGCAGGTCTGTAAAAGGGCTCAGAGAGAGACACCAGAACATCACCGTGGTGCAACTGTCCCTGCTGGGTTTTTGACCCATGATGACGCATGATGGTCTAACTGGTGTTTACCTTTCATGGTGAGGATGAATGTACTCTGATTTTTGGAGTAAGCTGAAAAGCCTCTCCTGGCATTTCCTGCAGCCTAGCAGCATGTGTGTGATCAGGAAGTATAGCTCAGCTGCTGTGCAATAACCTGGACTGTTGCAGAGATAATGGTGATGCTCATGCAACGTTGTCGTCTGAGCCTTTAAGCATCTAAAGGAAGATTAAAGAGAAATTTAAACACTGTCTAGAAATAGGTTGACATGAGGTCTTGCCTAACAAAGTTGCATGGAAGCATGGATATCTGCAGCCATGCATTGCAAAGCCACCTCTGCCTTGGAGGGCCTGTTTCCATGCCTGGGGCCAGATAGGATTCTGTCAAGACTTTGCATCATGTCAGGCGTTCCTGATCCAGTTGATGTGTTTCAAGCATTCCGAACACACGCCAGCAGGAAGGAGCTCGTCTGGCAATGGTGGTTGTTTTACGCAGTTGTTGCTGGAAGAGTTGCAAGAAAGGGAGTGGCAGGGTCATTTCTATCTATGAGCATAAACTGTAACGCCAGGACACTCGGGCTTAATTGATTTTATCCCAAGAGATTTCAGACTCTTGCCTCTCAGCTTCCAGAGAGAGGCCTTACTTGTGGGAGGTTATTTCCAGTCCACTGCAGGTAACCTTGCTACACAGAAAAGAGTCGTAGGTTTGTTATCCAGAAGACATTTGAGATGGATTGAGCCACACAGGGAGCTTCATGTGGGCAGAATCCCTTTGACACCAGAAGCATTTTGACAGTGAGGGAAAAAAATCATCTCTCCACAGCAGTTTGGAGGATTCAGATGTTACAGTTTTTGCTTGCCATGAATTTCACCTCAGAAGTGTGAATCTTGAAGCTTTTGTCTAATCAAAGATCAGAGTTAAAAATGAGAGCAGGAAGTGATAAGCAGTGCTGACAAGGCTGTCATCATTTGGAGCTGTAGGAATCAATATTATTTGACTGTATGTTCAGGACTGAAGATGAAAATTGCTTCATGACTGGGCTTTAGTGCAATGGAAGAGGGATAGGGCATTAATGAAAATATATTTTAAAACATACTTAAGATATTGTGCAGAATCAAAACCAGAAAAATCTGTGTGTGCCTTAAGATAAGGAAGATTTATGTTCCATATAAGGAGATCCCTTGTGTGTTTTGTATAAGGGCTTTTTATTACTTCTTTTTATTTCTTGTAAGTAACCTGTGCAGAACAAAAACATTATCCTCAATCAATCAAGAGGAAACCTCTGAAATAAAAGGGCTGTGTGGAGTAGTGATGTTCACAGTCACCATGTGGAGTTCTAACATACTATAAAAGTGCTCATCTTCCTTTTGCAGGAGTTGTCAGAACCATGCATAGCTCTTTTTGAAAAGGTGGGTTTCCAAGGAAAGAAAATCAAATTCAGTACGGAAATCTTAAATCTCCAGTTCCTGGGATACAGTCCTCGAGTAGCTTCAGTTCAAGTCCTTGGTGGCATGTAAGTTTAAAATCACTTTCTGATACTTTGGCATGATGTTATTTACTCAACTGAAAAATTACAGGTGTTACAAACCAAGGAGTATGAAATTTGATTATCGTAATGTGTGGAGTGCTTTAATGCAGCTTCTTCTTACAGAACCTTTTTGCATCCCATTTCAAGAATGTGTTATCACCGACTTGTGCTCTGTGCTAGAAGTTGAAATGAATTTAAATAAGCCTTACAAGGAAGCTCTCTCATGCCATAGTATAAAAGCCAGCTCGCGCAGCTCCTTAAAGCCAACTTCTGTGCTCCTGGTTTAGGTCTCAATCATAACAAACAAAAAAATAAAAATTTATTCCATTTGATCTGTGCTGTAAGTTCAAAATTTTATAGTAAGTCTTAGCATTCATCCTTTTACCTCGATGTTATGGACACAGCAGTACAATCAGATCATGATCTGGCCCCTTTTGGCATTAGTAATAATCCCTTTTAATTCAGAACCTGGGTCAGACTGTTGTCAATCTAGCTGTTAAATTCATTAGCTGTTTTTAAGCAGTTGTGTTGTCTAAACTTACTTTTGAAGATCAGGTGAAAAAATAGGCTGTGATGAAGTTTAAAAACTGTCTGGAAGGATTTTGAAGGCTACTGTGCTATCTTCTTCCAGTGTTCCAACAGAGCGGTTAAACTTCTCTTTTCATGTTTTTTTCCTGTTAATCTCTAGCTCCAACATGCTTGCACCAGTTGTTATATTTAGTTTTCTTCTAACTTGAAGAATGTGACTTTTGTTATTTTGTTGGTTTTGTTTTGTTTTGTTTAACGATAAATCCATGTTACTGTTTGCAATTAAATGTGCTTTTCTGAAGAGAGAAATTTCAAGGTGTGTGCTAGAGAGACTCTGTGGATAGCTTTAGACTGCCCTCCAGTGGATAGCTGATACCAGATCTGTAGAGCAAATAATTTTTCCCATCTGGGTAAGCTGGTTGAAGGGTTTCTTTAGAATCATAGAATCATAGAATAGTTGGGGTTGGAAAGGACCTCAAGATCATCGAGTTCCAACCCCCCTGCCATGGGCAGGGACACCTGCCACTAAACCATGCCATCCAAGGCTATGTCCAACCCCACCTTGAATGCCGCCAGGGATGGAGCATCCACAGCCTCCCTGGGCAACCCATTCCAGGGCCTCACCACCCTCACAGTAAAGAATTTCTTCCTCATATCCAATCTAATCTTCCCCTGTTTAAGTTTAAACCCATTACCCGTTGTCTTCTCACCACAGTCCCTAATGAAGAGTCCCTCCCCAGCATCCCTATAGGCCCCCTTCAGGTATTTGAAGGCTGCTATGAGGTCTCCACGCAGCCTTCTCTTCTCCAGGCTGAACAGACCCAATTTTCTCAGCCTATCTTCATACGAGAGGTGCTCCAGTCCCCTGATCATCCTCGTGGCCCTCCTCTGCACTTGTTCTAACAGTTCCATGTCCTTTTTATGTTGAGGACACCAGAACTGCACACAATACTCCAAGTGAGGTCTCACGAGAGCAGAGTAGAGGGGCAGGATCACCTCCCTCGACCTGCTGGTCACACTCCTTTTGATGCAGCCCAGGATACGGTTGGCCTTCTGGGCTGCAAGCGCACACTGCCGGCTCATGTTCATTTTTTCATCAACCCACACCCCCAAGTCCTTCTCTGCAGGGCTGCTCTGAATCTCCTCCCCGCCCAACCTGTAGCTGTGCCTGGCATTGCTCCGACCCAGGTGTAGGACTTTGCACTTATCATGATTAAACTTTATCAGGTTGGCATCAGCCCACCTCACAAGCGTGTCAAGGTCCCTCTGGATGGCATTCCTTCCCTCCAACTTATCAACCGAACCACACAGCTTGGTGTCATTGGCAAACTTGCTGATGGCGCACTCAATCCCACTGTCTATGTCACCCACAAAGCACACTGAACTGATGTTTGAAACACAAGGGTCATTGGAAAAGGTACCTGTTCAGTACTCTCAAGTCTACTGAGATTTCATATCTTTCACCATAACCACCATATAGTTGTTTCTCACTTTCAATAACATGAAATAACATCAGGTCAAACATTGTTACTTCTTTGCCAAGAGCACAGTTACCATGATTCCAAGTAATGGAGTCATGAATTGTGTATGTTTTCTGTCCAATGGCAGATTGATTTTTCTGGTTGGTCACTGGAGTGATACGAAAATTCTGATTTCATTTTAGCAGTGTCAGGTGCTGAAATATGTCGAAATATACATTTGTGAGTGTGCTTGCCCCTGGTGCCTCTCTCATTGAGGGGTTTTTCATCTTCTCTTCCTTTGCAAAGAGCCATTTGTTTATGATTCTCCTAATTTCATACCAGGGGATAGATGTGTATTAGGCTGTGAAAAAAACACCAATATTAAGGTGTGTGTTCTGGATATGGACATATGGCTATTGTACAGTCCCAGCAAATCAGTGTGAGACAGCTCAACGTATTGCACTGTATTGCAGCCTGTTTCCAAGTCTAGTTGTAATTCAGTGCCTGTGCCAGTACAGTAGAGAAGCAGAAGTCAGGTTCTGACAGGTTGCTTTCAATGTGATTGTTACCATGGTTGGATGTGTTTGTGTTTAGCTAGGGAACACTAAACAAAAGTTTTCTGTATGCTTTGTCTCTGTCTGTGTCATGTCCCCTTCCCTACAGTATTTAGGAAGAAGAAAGGTGTTCTGAAATAAAACCTCTTATCAGAATACCCTAGAGAATTTCACCCGGTTGCAGTTACAGTATTTGCTCGTTGCAGACTGCATCCCTAGTAGCTCTTTCCCATGTGGGTCAGGCTTGTCCAAATTAAGATATCAGAACTACTGATTCTGCACATACAGCAGTCTAGCATGTACAACATGTGTAGCACGTACATACATGCTCTTTGAGGAGTCACAGTACCTCCTGAAAACGGATGATATTTAAAAGTTGGGTTCCCCCTTTAAGGCAAGAAAAAGCTTTGTTTCATTCAGCTTGTATTTTTTAAATAACAGGACTGTAAAATGTGGACTCCAGTGTACTCATCTTAATGCGGTTGATTTCACTCAGGACGTGATTGTATTATTTTTGAAGACCTATTAAAAAGAAGGTCACTGGCTTTCCAAAGCTGAACACTACTACTTTGTGGGACATATTTCTAGAAACCCATTTATTGATTTCAAAGCAGGATTTAGCTCTAAAAATATTCTGTATTTTATATTTTTTGTCTTACAGATGGGTAATTTATGAGCACAGTAATTACAGGGGGCGTCAGATGTTGTTGTCACCGAAAGAAATTCCAGATTGGTATAAAGTGAGTGGCTTTTGTCAGATAGGTTCTCTGAGACCTTTACTGCAGGTGAGTAGGCTCTGACGTGAGATTGTCAAGTACTAATTTATATTTTGTAATGGGGTTAGGGGGATATTATACAGCTGAAAGTAGTGTTACAGTCTTGATGCATGTTACACGCTTCAACAATAGCAGTTGTGTAAAGAAATTGCTCTTCAGTTTTGCTTATAATAAAAGCTGTTTGATTATGCTGCATGGCTTTGCAATTCTGCTGCTCAAACTGTTCATTAAACATACTTTAAACCAAAATATGGAGGACAGCATATAAGGATTGGCTAAATTATTTTTAACAAATAATGACTATAACTACTATATATAAATTATTGTGTTTTATAATTAGCACCCAAACTTGCTACTGGCAAGTATTGTATTATCTGCATTATTTTTGGAACAAGAAAATTGGTCAACAAAATTGGATGCTTCAATTAGTAGTGATTTTTGTGTTGATTTAGGGGGGAAGGCCCTTCCCTACTTATTACTTGGCAGAATAATTTGCAAATCTAATGCAAAACTTGTTCTTGTGGTGTCCATTTCATTTTGTTCTCCTGAGTGAGGACCATGTGATTTGGTCCAGTACTGCAGCAGTCCTGTAATCTTCAACATTTGAGGTTCTCGCTGAGCTGTATTTCATTGAGGAAGCAGCTGTTTCTAATTCACAGATTACTTGTACCTGTAACCAAATGGATTTGCTTGCTGTCAATGTTGTCTTTGTATAGCCTTAAGCAGGGTTAGGAATAATGCATTTTGACTGCGCTGGCTGAGAGCTTGTCTAAACAGAAATGTTAATGTGTAACAAGACGCAGCATGAACTTGCAGTATAGTACTTGTTGCCAGGGAAATAAGCAGCATTGCACAAATGCACCCTTGATGAAAGCAAAAAGCATCAATACAAGAAGTTAGCAGAGAGCCGTTAGTGCTGCTCTGAATTAAAAATTCTTAGCTTTCCACTGCGTGCTGATCTTGGTGCATAGGAAGGCCTAAAAATCTCTGTGCAGAATGACAAGTTCTCATAGCTTGGCTTATTGTAGACATCTGTGGACTTTGGAATTAAATTCTAGAATAGAAAAGTTAAGGTTTCTGAAAGGAGGAGGGACACGTGGGGTTCACTGAACAGTAACTGCTCTGAAGTTAACCAGAGCAGGATGTGTTTTGTGAGAGACTGTGGCTAAAGAGTTCTGTTGTTTTCTGCAGAAACGTGTGTACTTCAGGCTTCGAAACAAAGAAACAGGAAAATTCATGTCAGCTGATGGAAATCTAGACAATCTGAGTCTTCTCAGAATACAGGTTGCAGAAGACACAGGCTCAGATGATCAAATCTGGGTTTATCAGGATGGATTCATAAGGTGCCAGGTAAGGTTCAAGTTCAGAATGAGTTTTCTCTTTCCCAGTAAGGGTTTCTGGTTTTTTTTCCCATTTTATCATCTTAATTTATTGTATTTCTGTTTCAGCTGTAACGTAATCTTTTTGTAATGGGTTGGTTTGGTTTGTTTGGGTTTTTTTTTAAATTGAACTCTGGCTTTTTCAGGTGGTACAAACTACTTGTATGATACCTTTTTTGATGTAATTTAAGTTTTGTGAGATTTTAGTTACGATGTACTTTTCCCCTAAAGAATAGTAGCCTCATAAGTACCAGCCTCGTCTGCACCAGAAGATCATTGTCTTGCTCTTCATGAGCTACTTTCACATTTATGCCCTCTTTCTTCCACTGAAAATATCACAAAAGTGTCTAAGCAGGGGAGACCTCTTAAAATGCTTATCATTAAAATGCTGTCATTAATAGACCCTTATTGATAATACTTTGAACCACGAATACCTTGTGGTAGGTTGATGAGTATAATGCAGGTTATATCCTCTTCTGGTTGAAGATGCAATCCTATTCTTTTGGGGTTTTGGGGGTTTGTGTCTGGTTACCCATGTATTTGTCAAATTCATCACTTTCCATTCCTCTGTACGAGTTTCCAAATTAAGTCCTACTTTTCTCACAGTGCATAAAACTAATCATGTGTGAATAGTCATTGAGGTGAGCAGAGGTATGCGCAGTTCATAATGTCTAAGCATGTACAGTCTTAGGTAGGGATGCCAGCCAAAGAAAATTAAGTTACTTTAATGCTCTTAAACAGCTTGACTGCAAAGAATCATGTGAACTTTTTCTATAGGATTGTATAACTTCAAAAGAGCCATTTATAATTATGTCATCTATCCTGGAGGGAAGAATCTTACTGTTAATAAGCTAAGGAATTGTTTGGACATGTTTACAGAACACTTGCAGTAGTAAAAGGGATTTATATAGAGAGTGAAATGATGCAAAGTAAGCTAAAAGCTTTAATATCGCACACAAAAGACTTCTGTCTTGACAGTGCCTCTCAAACATTTCACTGAAAATATTTATCAAGACAGTGTGGTATTACATGGCTTTGGATAAAACATGCTCATAGTTTTCGTCCCTGTCACACAAAGCAGTTCTTCTGTGCACAGAAAATACGCAGCTCATTCTGTATAGCAACCAGGTAGCTTAGTGTGGAGTGTAGGCTGGCAACATTGATCTTAAACAGCTGGACTCTTACAGAGCTCCACCATCTTCCTGTTGAATGGCAGTAAATGTATGCAAAAAATTGTTTTTCACAACATTTTAAAGATAAGCTCATGAGTGGGTAGGTACATGCATGTAGGCAGACACAGGTTGCTGGAAGAACTTGTGCCTTTCTTCCTGTAAGCTTAGGTCATCTGATTGAGTACGCGGTACTTGAGGTGTGCCTGAGGTTTCAAGGAAGGGCTGTTTTAGGTAGGTGGCATAACTGGTAAGCAGGATATGAAAGTTATTCTGCCCATTTTGTCAGATATGGATATGAATAGTAGGTCTGAAATCAGGTCTCCTCACTTCACAAGTTTCTTGGAGATGGGTGAAGTAGTGGCCCTTGTGTAATTACCTAGTGTGTAAGCTTTGAGTCTTCCAAGTCCCACTAGAGAACATCTTTAGATACAGATGGGAATTTCAGAATCACAGAACTAAATCATCTCACTTCAATTCTAGGTTATGATAGTAAGAAGTGCTACTTTTTCACAACTGTCTATTTAATAATTTGGGGCCATATCAACAATGGCAGATGGGTGTTTGCTTAATCTGCCACTGAAGTCCCTTCAGATGACACAAGGCAGCTTATGGTGATCTATTGAAAAATCACTGTTCACATAGAATAATTAGCTGTAATTTACTACTAATATAGCCTTAATATTCTTTTCAAATAAACTTGATTTTTGCCAGTTCTTTTTTTAGCCATAAAGACATTTGCAGAGTTTTGAAATCAAGTTATACAAATGGCTAGGAAAAGAGTATTGTACAAAGAAGAACATATCCTTGTGATATGCTACTGTGCAGTTATGTCCTTTATCTCAAAAGGACTAGAGATTATTAAAGAACAAAAAAAGAATGCGCAGAGGAGATGGAAGTTTCTATGCAAGGAAGAGACAAAATAATTAGGACTTTCTAGGCTACAAAGCAGGCAGTTTGAGGGATGATATGATTGAAATCACGCAAACATAGCACAGACAAGACATCCCTTGAAGTAAGTGGGGGGGGAGAAAGGGGAGTAGAAGAAGGGGAGTGATGAGAGTATCAAATAAAACCTGTAGTTGCCTATCAGTTGTTGGGTTTTTTTTTAATAGTAGTAGTGAAGATATGGAACTGCTTGCTATAGAAGGTTGATGATACAGAAGGATGTTTGTTTCAAAGAGTTACATTGATCTCAGTTGGTACTGATTAACAAATTCATGTATGGGACAGAAACCATCTGAGTATTAAAAGTGCTCTGCATGGAAAAGTCTCTGAACGGGAAATTGCTGTAAACTGGGAGAGATTACCAGGAATCTACTGCATACAAGAGCAGAGTGAATGTAATCTTCTATAACATCTGTTATTGGCCACTGCTAGAGGCAGCTGCTAATTGTGCCTTCTGATCTGACGCACCATGGTTATTTTCATGTTCTTATGTTGTGAAGAGTGTCAGCCTTATAGGAACAAAAGAAAAGTAAATAGGCTTGAGTTTGGGGCAAAAATACATTCCTTTAGGGAAACTAGTTCTAGATTCTGTTCTTGCCTGTTGTCATCTATCTGATTAAAAATTAGTGAATACTAGAAGTAAGGCTGTTTTGAATAATTGCTGTTGCCTTTCTGATGATACAGATGGCAGAGGATTGCTGCTTGACAATTGTTGGAAATCTTATAACTCCTGGCTCTAAACTTGGTCTGTCATTTGAGCGGAATGAAGACAAACAATATTGGCATATTAATCCCGATGGCAGGATTTATAGCAAGATGAAACCCAAACTGGTTTTAGATATCAAAGGTAAGCAAATGTGTTATCTCATTACATTGTGTCTTAATTACATGGTATTTACAGTGGGATAGGCACTAAACGTGCCTATAAATTAAGGATGGTGTTAGAGTTACTTTAATCTAGAATCAAAAGAAGACCCGATTAGCTTGTCTGACCTCCTGAATTAGACAGGCCCTAGGACTTCATTTTTCCTACACAGACTTTAGTAACTCACACTACTTGCTTATCGTGTATTCCCAGTGTCCGTCACTGTAGATACCCTCAGTTAATTTTATGTGCACTGAGTGATATAAATATAATTATTGAAATTGCTGAAGCAAGAAAAACCTTACTTCTCATTAGCTATAACTTGTATAGAGCAAATTTTCTTATATAGTAGGTGCATTAGCCAGAAGATATTAGGAAAGCAAAGGCAGGCTTGTACACTGATGTGATTTGATGAAAAAAGTTCTTTCGTTTGGTTATTAATGACGACACCTTTATTGCGACCATGAGCTTCCGCCATAGCAGCCTCAGGTCTGTGCCTACTTGATGTGTTTTTTATAGTCACTTTTGTTGCAGCAATTTGATTCACTTAGATACTGTTTCCAAACTTTGGTTTCATAGTTTCACAGAAAGTCGGAAAAAGCAACGAATGGAATGATTAGCAGAATTAGCATAATCAGATCATAGAATCGTAGAATGGTTTGGGTTGAAGGGACCATAAGCTCATCCAGTTCCAACCCTCTGCCATGGACAGGGAATCCTTCCACTAGACCAGGTTTCTCAAAGCCCCATTCAACCTGGCCTTGAACACTGCCAGGGATGGGGCAGCCACGACTTCTCTGGGCAACCTGTGCCGGTGCCTCACCACCTTCACAGCAAAGAACTTCTTACTAGAATCTAATCTAAATCGACCCTCTGTCAGTTTAAATCCATTCCTCCTTGTCCTATCACTACATGGCCTTGTAAAAAGTCCCTCAACAGCTTTCTTGTAGGCCCTATGTTCTAGATGTTCTTACATAACTCTCACTCTTTCAGGTGGGGGGAATAATCTTTCCCTATAGCTGTTTATTTTTTTAGCTGTTTTAAAATTAATTTTGCGTTGATGCTGTGACATTAATTACAGCCATTACAAAAGAAAAAAAAAAAACATGAAAGAAAAATACCGGGGTCAACAGTCATCGCTTTCGAACTGAAAAACACAGGACTATCAGAACTGTGAGAAAAAGGTTCTCTAATGCTTGACCATAATACAACACTGACACAAATCATCACTAATTCTCTTTACTGCCATAAAAAGCTAGTGACAATTAATTATAAACTCATCAAAAAGCCTCCAGTTCAAGGGAGAGTCTTTAGTCAGGGTAACTCTGCATATCTTTTTCTAAAGTCAGTTCTGGTTTGCACCAAACAAGAAGAAATTATGCTGCCTTGTCTTCAATTCATGTTTAAAGTAATTACTTGTTTCTGCCAATCTTGCTGATCCGTTCTTGACCACAAATTGAGCATTAATGAATTCTTCAGCAAGTGAATGCAATTGTTAACTGCGCAGTTACCAATGCCACCTTGTGGATGTCGTGATACAGCACAAAGCCTTGTCCAGGGCACCACTCTACCAAAGTAAATAGTCTCTTCTTCCACTGAAAGAAATCCCCTCTCTTCCCTTGTAACATGTTTACATTCTATCAGACACTGCTTAAGAAGTACTTTTTGTACTCGCAGTGATAACTGAGCTGTTGAGATAGTGTTATTTTTTGTAGCTGCTGGTTAGGTTTTCTTTCCCATGGGATTATTAGATCTGGTATTCCCTTTTTTTAACTCTCTTTCTGAAGAACTTTGCAAGTATTTCTGCTGTGTATCTCCACTGCGTTTTAGTAACTGCCTGAGGAGACAAATCATGTTGGTGTTCAACTTCTCAGAGACCATTCTGGTTTGGGACAGTGGCACCAGGAAGCCTCCCCTAAATTCCTGAAGCAGAGAACAGCTAAGGTGCTTGAGATGGCATTTCTTTTGTACAGAAGAGCTGTTCTTAAATGTGCCTGCCCATGTATATTTCTTGCTGAAATCTGCTAGAATCTACACTTGCTACAGTCATCATAAGCTTCCAGCTGCCAGGCTTGCCTTTTGCTCATTTGGGGAGGGTGAGGCTATAGGGGCGCAGAATGAAAGATGGTGTCTGCAGGGGTGGCCTGGTGCTCTGTATAAAGGTTGGCTCAGATGGCTGCTTCCAGTGGGAATACTACCTTCTACTGTAGGCATGTTGTACTGTATGAGATGCACATGTCCTACATATAGTACAAGTATGTACTATATATGAGAAAAAAGTCAGTTCTCACTTTCAGTTGTAGTCATACATTTCCTTGCTTCAGAGTTTAAGTCAGATTAGTACTGCTGCGCTTCTATGGGAACATGTTTCAACATGCATGAACATTGCATCACTTGAGTAAATGAAGCTCCTCTAAGAAAGGATTATATTTGCCAGTGGAAACAGCTGAACATTGGGTGATATTCTGTGTCTGGCAGCTGCTCCAAACACAGGATTTTAATGGTGAAGAGTAAATGAGTACCAGACCCTGTTCCTGGTTTGGTCCTGCTCGCATTGTCTCTGCTAGCAGCAGGACTTACTTCATTGTGTAAACATCATCCTTAGAGCAAAGCTGTTGAGGGAGAACTGAACAGCCAAGCATGACTTCTGGGAAGTGACAGTCTTAAAGGAGCCATACCTGACTGTACTACAGTGTTTCCTCCTTTCCCATCCAGGCTGACAAAGCTGAGGTACTGAATTACTGAAGGGGTGGAGAGGAGCAGGCTGCCTCCCTTGCTTTAAAATGAATTCCAAAAGCAGGCAGTGGTGAAAGGGCCTTGGGGAGAAGAGAAACTGTCTACACTGGCACTTGCTAGAATTGCCCTGAAACCTGGAGTACATGTCTCTTATTTCAAAGCTAATCTACCCTCTTTGAAATCTTTCTTTACAGGAGGCACACAGTATGACCATGACCATGTTGTTGTCAACACAGTCAATGAAGAAAAGTTAACACAGTGTTGGGAACCACTGGTTGTATAAACTCAAACAAGCAAAAATGACATTTGAATTGGCTGCTGTTCCAGACACTAGAATTGGCACTGCCATCTCTGAAGGATATGGGATCAACAACAAGAGTTTTGTCTTCCCAATTTTAAAAAGAACAAGCAACAGAATGGTTTCACCTCTCTAGCTGAGATTATTATCCCTAGAAAACCTTGAGTATTTCTCTACCCTTCTATTTTTTTCCTTCCAGTCAATAGGAGAGAGAGAATGGTAGTATGCCTTGGGCTAGAGTGGAAGAACTAAAGGTGGAGGAAACTCCATGGAGTGACAGTTACATCAGTGAGTAGTTAATCCAGAATAGTCGATAAGCAGAACTTTAAATTATTTTTAAGAGGGTTTCTTTTTTAACTGAGAGAAGGGCTAAAAAATAATTAAAGCTTATTTCATAAAGAGCAGGAGTGCAGTGTGTATGGGTGTAGCAACTTGAACCTATGGGCTGTAGTATAGCGACATATTCACTACTGGAAATTAATATATTTGTTTCACTGGAACGAACATTTACTGGAAGTTTGAAGACTGCTAGGGGACAGCACATCTAAAGAATTTTTAATGTGGCTTCACATATAGTTAGTATGCTAATATAGTAAGTCCTAAATTACAAAAACCCTATAGATTTTCTCATGTAGAGACGATATAAATTAGTAGATGTTTGTTAGAAAAAGAGAAGGCTGGCTAAAGGATGCATCGGAATGTGAAGAACTTGCCCATTTTCTAGGCTGCCTAACTTTTTGAGTTACAGGTGTTTTATTTCTTTGCTAAGTCAGATTTTCACCTTTTAAAACAGTTCCAATAAGTATAATCTCCCTGAACTCCAAAATCATATTGAGAACAAGAATTCTTAGGGAAAATACCATTAAAGGTGACTGCAACAGTACCTAAGCACTGTAGTTACCCAGTTTTTCAGCCACTGCCTGCTGGGCTTACTGTAGAGAAAGCTGGACTCCCCAGTATTTCTGGTCATGTTGAAGAACAACATCCGTGGTGGGCTGCTGGCTCCCAGTTGCTGCTGAGCAGATGTCAGACTGCTCTAGTAAGGGGCATAGCCAAGCCTGGATTCACGCCCCGTCACAAGGGTTGTGCCTGGTCAGAATAAGCATTACTGGTTTGGTAAAGAGCTTGTGACAAGACTGATGACTTAAGAAGGTTCTTCTGTTGCCCTGCTCTTAATCTGGTTTTGTTTTCCTTGATAATGTTGGCAAAAAGGTAAAATACAAAGTCTTGTACTATGCTGCTGTGTTTTTGTTCTGGCTTAGACCAGTGTTATTACAAGCTGCTCCCAGGAGCATCCAGGCCTTTGTCTTGCATTGTAAGTCTGTTTAAAATCAACGTTTTCATTACTACATTTTCATTACTATTGTATTGCCTCAGAGGATACTGGTGCTTTTATTGTTACCACTCTAGAGGAAGTGCCTTACTAATTTTCCTCCTTTTGTACAGATGTACTGAAGTTTTGTTGCTCTGAAATGTGCTTTTAGTTCATCACAGAAAATGTGTTGTTATTGGTTCCAAACAGTGGTACTTTGTTATAATGATGTGCTCTTGCTATATATAATATAGCATTTTATGAATAAATTTAGTTAGGTAACTTTTAATTGAAATTATTTTTAAAGGTAGAAAGCTGACATTTTATGGTTAGTTTTGCTTCTGTCTTATATCCTTCTTTGTCCATAATTCATCTGTGACCCCAAATGAGGAGTGAATACACGGTGTGGAATGGCTGCAAGCTCTGAGGAATGGATGCTTCTCTTGTAAAAGCGTGTGTTCAGTGCATTTGTACATGGAGCCACAGTTCTCATGGTTGCTGCTGCTTTCCCCTGATGGAAGCACTGTATGACATGTTTTTTCCACCACCATAGCTGCACCACAGTATATGTGCAGCTCTAATTAAGAGGTTACCACTTTCCTTTGATCTGCCTGCATAATTGCAGGGCAAGTCACTCTGTAGCCCATCTCTGCAAAATGTAAAGTTTAAAAACAGAGCAGCAGACACATACACCCTCAAGCACTTCACCCCCAGCAGCAGTGACAAAGGCCATGGCAGAAACAGGGTCTCCTGATTACTAACAAAATCATGTCTAGCCTACCTGCATAAACACTGTAGTCAGCTGACTCTGTGCCAGGAGATAGGCAATTAGAACAATTATCAGTTAGTTACAGATGGATTTTGTTCCATGCTTCTACTCAGATTAGTTTTGCCATGAGAAATTTGCATATCAAGATTAAAGTACCAGGCTTGAGGTAGCAGTGTGACCGCTTACTACAGGGAAAGTTTACAGGTTCTGAGAATGAACTAGACTGAGTAATAATATGTATTAATAAAGGTGAACAGAACTAGGAAAAGCCAGGGAAAATCAACAGCACAAGTTTCATTTGGACAATTACGTACAAGAATAAGTATGCCTCACAATTTTGGGACTTAGCTAAAACATCTGGAAAATAAAAGCTCCATGATCTACCAACTAAAAATGCTGCTGGCTATTCCTCTTATTCCAAGAGGGAGGGGTGTTCTGCAAAGTCACAACTACATTCTTAATATGGCTTACCTGTAAAAATACGTACGGGACATTAACAGTACCAATGAGCAGAGCATGAAGGACTCAGAGGCTTTTCTAAAACATTTTTCTTTTTTGTTTCTTTCTTTTAAGTTATGCAACCTGCGTGAGCTTTTAAAGAAGAAACAGCTGCTGTGTACCAATACATGTTCAAGTGCAACAATTTACCAGTAAAGAACTGACCACAGGCAGAATAATGATTAGAGATACTTTATTTTTTACTAATTACATTGATCACTGTTTTTCCACGTGCGTGTCCTCCTTCCAGTTTCTGAAAGGCCTTTGGAACTTCAGAAAAAGAGAAGACTTCATCAATAACTGGCTGAATCTATAGAATAAAGAAAACATGTCATTACATTAGCAACAATATATCACCTTCACATTTTAAAACTACATGAAGAAAGGGGGAAGTTACTTTATAAAGCTTAGGGCAGAAGTTGTTAAATGATGTAGTCACTGGCTTCTACCTTTTTTTCAGGGGTGCTTCTGCATGCACAAGGCTTTCTGCTGCTCTTTTCCCAAGATTTGAAATGTCTCTACTTGTACAATTTGGAGCCCTCAACTGGGACTCTTAACTATAATGTCACCAGTCAAGGCTCTAAGCCCCTTTAAAAGCTGACAGTGTGGTACAACTTTCTGTTGTCCACTATGATAAACTGAGGAAAAGATCTTTTTTCCTTGTATGTCTCCACTGGTTTTCTTGTTAAACCCATGAATTTTTAAAAGGTCAGATATTTCAAAGATACCTATGAATCTGGTGCCTCTTTGCATCAGTACATGCCTCAGTACCCTTAAAGGACTTGGCCACAATGAAGTACAAAAAATATTCCACAAACATTTGTTGCTGAATCATTTAGATATACACTTGAAAACCCAGCCACTGTGTATTCCAGCAGGCATACATCAGTAAGCCCAGCTTGCATCGACTGCTATCCTGGCATTAATTTTATAGAGTAGCCTTCTGGATTGTTTTAGACTCATTTCTAATAATGAAGGTGAAACTAACCTATTTCTTGTCCCAATTATTAACTAAGGAGCCCCAAACCCTACATTTTCTTTAGACATCATAGGGTACTGACAGAGGCAGAGGAAATACCGCTGCTTCTGAAAAATACTTTGTCACTGCTCATCCAAGGGAAGAAGCGTTTTCTAGTCTCTCAGTCCAGTTCTGAGTCAGCCTTCCAAAGGCCAAAATAAGATCTGTGTACAAAAGTACCTCCTCCCAAAGATCCTACCTATCCTGAAGTTAGTCTCTTACCTTGGATTCCCCTAACACCAGCCCTGTGCATGTTTTTGCACTGATGAACTGATCCTAATCCTCTTATCAGAGGAAAACAGTAATAGTAGATGAGTCTACAGCTAGCTCTTGCAGTGATGAAGATTTGAAGCAACAAAGATCCAAACATCCCATTTGCTATATCAGATAAAGATCCTTGCTACTTGTGTCAGTGAAAAAGGTATCTTCACGCTTTTTCCTCGCAGCTACTAGCATATATGCTATCTCGTTGAATACTCTAAAACTGATAACTGTGCTCTCCTGGTAGGGCATGCATCTTGCTAAATACAAAAAAGAATACAACAGCAATAAAGACACAATTTGTCAGCATGAGAACAGGGCCATTTTTCAAAAGGCTTGCTTGCTTTTACCAGAAGACAAGGGGTATGTATTTAGACATGCTGTTTAGAAGGCAAACGTACATTGCTACCAAGGAAAGGTTTTCACATGCACTTTTTCCAAGCAGCAGCGCTGGACACCTTGCACCCTCCCCAACAGTGCAACAAATGCATTATCCATACTCATGTAGATCCTTTTCTCAACTATTCATAAACAGTGCCTGACGCTGAAGTCCATTCATTGCTCTAAAATAAATACTGGGTTTGCTTATATGGCAACAGTAATCCAAGACATCAGTAATCTACTTATTACATTACAGTATAGTCTAATCTTGTTACTAGATTTTCCTTTTTATTTTCTCAAGACAAGCTTAGCAGTAACATGAAGCTTTTTATGCCAGAAAAGTAGGAATGAGTGAACCCCCCTAAACTCAGAATTAGCAGCCAAATCACTATGAGAGCAACTATGCAAATAATACATTTCACTAAGTGCCTCAAATCTGCCATGCTGCAGGGTACAAGGCTGGGTCGTTTTTTCCCTTTGTTCTGCCAGGACAATGGCGGTAGACAAACCTCGAGCAAAGGGAATAATAACACAGCAGAGAAGGCACAAAGATAGTAACACTTTCTGCTGCTCAACTGGGGAAGAAGTGTGGGGCATGAATGATCAAAACAAAATCATGTTTGGTCAGCATCCAGCACAGAACAAAACTGTCATCTCAGGTATCCACAAGGTCAGGGATGTAGACCTAGAGCAGCAAAAACACAGAGACAATGGCTTTGGGTACACTGAGCACCCAAGTAAACTGCAGCTGCTGTGACTATCAGCAGGAGGAACCTGCTGCTGATCAATAGACTGTTCAGTGGAAGAGCAACCCTTGCTTTCATAGCAGGAGCTTGGAAAAAAAACACAATTCAGTAACCTTGTTGAGCCAAGCACAAGTGCAGCACTTGTACAAGTACTTCCTGTTCATGGCAGTTACACGCAAAGCTGTGCTTCAGTTAAGAAAAAAACTATACAGACACTCACCTGCTGGAGTATGGACACAAATGACCCTCATACGGCAGGAGGCCAGGAAGAGGGAAAAAGTACTTGGGGAAGAAAGCATTGCAGCAGCACAAGGGATGTGAATACAGAGAATTCCAGGGAAAGTCAGGAGTTAATTTCAGACATATGCAGCAAGTGAGAAAAAATTAACAAGACACTTCAGTGTTCTGGCACCCACACACATTTATTGTAGGTTGCAGCTTGTAACCCTGACAGAACAAGGTATGTTATGTCCTCAGCCTATTAGGCAAAGTTCAAACCATCACATTTGAAAAGTGGTGACACAGAGGTTCAGAGGAACCCTAAACTCAGCCTCAAAGTGCAAAACAATATGTGTATTGCACTCACTCAAAGCCCATCTGCTACATTGATGTAACTTCTAGCTCCATTTAAATGCTGGCTTCAGGCAGTGCTATAGAGACATACTAAATTGATGATCCTGACAATCTAGAGCATTAAACATTTTATCTGGCTGGCTGGTCAGTCCCATTGTCTGAATAGCCCTGAAAGGGCTGACCATGTTGCAGCACAGTGATTCGCTCAGGCTTTACCATAATCCACTGACTAAGATAAAATTTCTTCCTGTGAACAGACAAATAAGTAGGGGAATGTCTGCTGTTGCTGAATGTGTGATAATAAATGGAGATTAACTGGATAATAAAAACACTGCCTATTTACAGCCACGCATCAGTTCCTTGCCAGAGGACACCTATTTGTTCAGAGAAAAGGGATTAAACTAAAGTCTGGGAGAGAAAGAATCACACACAGCCACATTGAAATGTTTATCTGAAAACAGATTCGGCCTGAAAGGTACTTTCTTTCTCTTCATTCTCTCCGATGCAGGGCACAGTATAGAAATGAATCTCAGGTCTTCTGAAACAAACTCATGTGTTTGGAAAAAATAAAAAGAGTAATTGCTGATGCTGATTAAGGCTATCCTACACAGAGCGCAGAAGTGGCATCCCGGTCAAGCCAGCTCTGAATGCAGCAGGCAGTGCACAGGCACAGGCAGGAGTTGACTGGTCAGCAGAAACACACTCCTCCTAACGGCAAATTCAAGCCCACCCTTTCAGGTCCTCACTTCTGTGGTAGCAAGGACACAGTTTGAATTTTTCAGGAGGGACAAGCTATAAAACATAAAGGGAATGAAGACGGCTTTGATCAGCTATTAGCACAAGCTGCTGCAGTGAGTGTGAAGCTGCTTCCTGCCGCTGGAGGGAGAGCTACAGCCTTGAAATCTCGGCAGAGAGACGAACCGAGCCTCAGAGGCCCTCAGAGCAAGCCTAGTTGAGAGCAGACAAAAAGTCCCCTCACTCCAAGGGCAATGACAGTGCATTGGCTCTCCCCCAGGTTTGTAAAGGATGGCCCTGCCAAAACTGCAGGGCAGCCCTGCTTTGCAGAGCACCTCCCTCATTGCTGCTGCCTCCCAGCACACACAGCCTCCTCATGCCTTGGTAAGTAGTACTTGTGCACCCGCATTGGAAAAGATATTCATGTATTTACAGAACAAGAGCTGTGATGTGCTTCACCAGACATCAAAATCCTCTTGAGGACTTTCCTAATGGAAAGACCCACTTGCCATTTTGACTAGCTGAGTTAAAAGGATAAAGGCTGTCTTTCTCCACAAATTGCCACCTTGCCCAAATGTGGTATATGAACACAGAAGCACAGCTTGATACTCTCCTATGGCCTTCAGTAAGTCTCCCTTCAATGTCAATAAGAGACTTGAATAGAAATCATTACAAAGAACAGTCCCTGTCCTGTAACTAAACATTTAATTACCTGTTCAGTACTTTACTGTTATCTCATGGAGAAAATGCTGTTTTGGGACACTGCTGTTTCTAACATCTCTTCAGCCGTGCACCTCTTCCTCATCTGAACTCAAGTTCCATGTTCTCTGGGTCTTAATTCCACCCACTTAATTCCACTTCATTCTTCCTTCACCTTAAATCTATGCTGAGTTTCATACTGCTTGCCAGTATTAGGTTCTAGGGCCAAACCTCACTGAAGACAAAGATTAGAAATTGTCACCTTCTGGAACAGCTAGCTCTGGTCACGTGTTGTGGGTAGCTTTTCAACTATATAGTACTATGGTTTTTATTAGCTTACATTGCAGAAAATACGTACTTTCATCCAAGAGCACATTAAAGGATCCAATACCTGAAGGGGGCCTATAGGGATGCTGGGGAGGGACTCTTCATTAGGGACTGTGGTGAGAGGACAACGGGTAATGGGTTTAAACTTAAACAGGGGAGGTTTAGATTGGATATGAGGAAGAAATTCTTTACTGTGAGGGTGGTGGGGCCCTGGAATGGGTTGCCCAGGGAGGTTGTGAATGCTTCATCCCTGGCGGCGTTCAAGGTGGGGTTGGACATAGCCTTGGATGGCATGGTTTAGTGGGAGGTGTCCCTGCCCATGGCGGGGGGGTTGGAACTCGATGATCTTGAGGTCCTTTCCAACCCTTACTATTCTATGATTCTATGATTCTATGATATCAGGTACATGATACCTCTGTCCCAAATGCCTAACAGAAGTAAAAATGAGCCTATGACCCAGTCTCACACACCTGCAAGAAGAATGGTGGTGCAGTGGTTCAGACACAGGAACGGAAGGCATATGTCCTGGAGTCTACTCCCACAGTCATCTTACCAACAACTGTATTGACTTTGTTTTTCAAGCCAAGGTACATTCTTTCATATCCAGCCTCTAACAGCAGCCCACAGGGACTCATGAGTATCATCAACAATAACTAAAATGCTAGAAGATAAATCGCAGTTAAGCAGACTATCCGGGTATGATTCTGAATGTAGAAAAGGCTTTCAAAAAATTCTAGTTCCTTGGCTCTGGCAGAACAGCTTCTACAGAACATAATCAAGCGCAATAAGAAACTGGAACAAGCCCAGAATTGTAGTGTGTGCCAGCCAAGCCCAAGCTTAAATCAGCAGAAATCAGGAAGACCCTGGGTTTAGTTACCTACTGAACCATGCTGAAGAACTATTAACTAAAGGAAAGAACAACTCTCTCTTCTGGAATCCCCTAGCACTCATATTCATGTAGTTGTCCTGATACTTATGCTGGTAATTAAAGCCATCTGGGGCAATGCTATCATATAACAACAACAAATTTTAGTACAGTTACGTGTATATATATATCTGAGAATACATATCTTTATATATGAAAGCATGTTATTATATATATTATATATACTATATACTATGTGTTACACAGTATATATATATATATATACACACACATACATGTGAAGAATAGTCCTGCATGATCTGCATCTCTCCAGATCTCAGCAAATTAAACTCACAACAGAAAAGACCTCCCATTTCACCACTGTCCTGGATGTAAATCCCTCCTACATCAGGGGACTAGAGCTCAGAACACTGGGTCTGACCTTCTATAGAATATGCAATTACTTGAGGTTAAAGCAACACATTTGATTAAATATCTGGTATATGGCAAATTTTTTCCAGACTTCATTGTGGTTTATGTGAATTTACATATCCGAACCCTAGCTCCCCACAGAATGCAAAATTTCCATTAGTCTTCTTCATAGACATTTTATGATGCAATCACACAGCACCCTCATGAAGAACATGAGGAAGCTCCCATGTCCTGAAGGAACAGGAACAGATGTGTTTTAATGAAAATCACAGTGGGTTTTTTTGGTGGTCATGACAAAATGCAGAGAAGAGAAGGGACTTTTGGAAGAGAAAAAACTGAACAGCTTTTTGCAACCTCTCCTTAATCAACATCTCTGGGGACTAGCCAACCAACCTGGCAAGCAGAAGCCACAAGAAGCAACAAGAAAACACAAAACTAGAAAGAAAAAGAAAAAAAGAGAAAGAGAAAAAGAAAGAAAAAAAAAAGACAAAAAGAAAAAGATAAAAAAGAGAAGAAAAAAAATGCAAGCTTTGCAATTTAGCAAAGAGTTGTCAGAACAAATGCCAGTGACTGAAGTAGAGAGCTGTGGAGAAGGACCAATCTCTAGTCAACTTGGACATTTAATTACAGAACTGCGATGCTAACATCCTTTCTTAGACAGGGAGAGTGAAGGAGGCACTACCCAAGGTAATGTCAAAGTGGATGGTTGTATCCATGTTACTTATTTCCTCAAGAGTAAAGACTAGCAGTATAAAACAATTCCACAGGGCGTCTCAGAGCAAATTACCAAAGATGGATAAAAGGCACTAGCCCTCATTGTAGACAGAAATATTATGGCAGCAAAAGATTATGTGATTTGTACAGCATTGCACAGGAAGACAGCAGCAGGTCCAAAGAGCAGCCAGCATCCTGTCCTCCAAACCACAATAGCAGGTGAGAAATCCAAAGCATCTAATGTCTTCAACAAAATGTATAATCAATACTAGACACAAATTACATTAATATGCGCATGCAATGGTTTTTTCTTATGTATGCCTGTGCTGTAACATTGATCTAGAAAGCAAACAACACAGAGTATGATCTATTCATGCCATAATCAGAAACTCTACTTGTTCTTTAGTCTTCCTTCTGCAAAATTAGCTTTCATCGATCAGCCCATTTGATGCAACTCTGAAGGAAAGATTACCACGGTCCAGCAGGAACATACAACATACTCAGTTGTTCCTCTTATGACACTAAGGAGTCTTTTGAGCCTGTCTTCCCCCATCAGGCTTTATAAAAGGCAAAGTAAGTGCTCAAACTTTGTAGAGGCTTTCTACAAACTTATGTAGTTACACACATTTGGTATATTTTCACCAAGTACTAAACCACACGTCCTTAGAAAGAAGGGAAAAGTTAAGCAAGTAGCAAAACCGAAGGCTGTCCATGTTAAATTCACAACACTGACCACGAATACATCAAACTAATTCCTAGCAAGCCTTTCAGTGACAATGCTGGCAGCAGAGACCAGGGCCGATGCTTCAGCAAATGGTGTGCCAGCAGATCTGTGTCCTGAACTAAAGGCTTGATGGATTCCAGCAGTCTTTAGATGAGAACCTTTTAATTCACCAGGAACGTTCTGCCATGGAAAGAGATCCCCAGCTTCTGACATGAGCTTTACCAATTCATTTGGTGAGGCCCACGTTAAACCAGTCCTTACTGGCTCATAATTAACTGGCAGAGTTCATTCCACAGCAGGCACTTCCCAGCAGCTTAATAAGTATCCAGTATCTCTAAAATCTGACAAGGAAATATGTGATTTTCTCTGTGCCCACTACTGTTGCAGCAGCTTCCCAGCCCCTCAGTCTCACAATAGCCTCCTTGCAAGATGTCTAGCTGCAAGGCAGAGAAAACAGCTCATAAACTGAAAATGGTTTTACAATCCCCAGAACTGACCTGATATGCAGGTAAATTACATGAGGAGAATTACTCTCCTTCCTTGCACTACCAGCTCATCAAATCCTCTCCTCCTCACCATTAAAAAAGGCTGTTAAAAGAACTCCTTCTCATACCTGACATTTTGCAAATCTCTATTTCTTGCTGCAAAGCTTCTCTGCAAAAAAAGAATCTTTAAACAAAATGCCCTTTTTGCTTATTATTTATCCATTGAAAGACTGAGAATCCCTTTGCTTTCACAAAGGAAGACGATGAACTCATCAGAACTAAAAATCTGTATTGGTGCAAAAGGACTAAAAGAAAAAACAGTGTCAAATCAGTATGATCTGTAACAGCTTCAGGGATATGCTCTTCAAAGTTTCACTTACTGTGACATCACCTCTTTAAACCATCATCTCCTTTTAATTTCCTTCATTTAAAACCCTCCTCATGATTTATACTTTCCTGAAAAAAGCCCCTCATTTTCAGGAGCTCTGCAATTGCTCTCCTCTTCACACTTCATACAATCTCAAAATTAAGATGTCTGTAGCAGAAAAGACGATTCACTGAAATTTAGAAGTAACTACATCTGTATTACTCAAAACCATATTCAATCAAAACAAAGATGCTCAACTACATGAACTCACTTTACTGGCTTCCCCAGGTCTTCTTGCTACACTTTATTGCTTTGTGGGTTTTTTTAATTCTCATTTTTATCTCATTTATTCCCACTTATTTTCACTTAGTTATGGAAAATGATGGTTCTATTCCTCCAGTAATACTCTCCTGCCTTTCTTCCAAGCACCTACTCTCCTGAATGGATGATCTGTCCATTTCAGAGAAGGCTTGTTTCTAGACAATAAAGGTCACAGTCTTATTAACGTCTATCTAAATGGAACACATCTGTGTCTTACAAAATATGATAGCACAGGTGTTTGCAACATTTTACAAAATAGAGTAAAATGCTGCTAGAATAATGATTATGCATATAAACAGTCTGGCACTATGACCTGTTTTTGCACAGAAAATAAAAGACCAAGCAAACATCTTTGTCCTCACTATCATCTTACAACAAAAAGTACATCAGGACATTCATACATGTATGCCGTACATTTTAAATGGCATTACAATTCACCTGTCCAGATTATCAGGCAGAGAACAGGGATTAAGCCCTATCTCTACTGCATAAATAGGTGCTTCCCAAGAGGCTTTCATGGATATATTCTGCATTTGTTTTGCATACAAGGTAGGAGCACAAAACAAGGTAGGAATACAAAACAAGTTGTGACTGGTTAAAAATCAGGACAAACGGTAAGAACAAAGACAAGGGCATTTCTGTTTCTTGCACAATTATAATTCAGTAGTGTGATTGTACGCAATCACACAGTGAGTAGCATCCTCTAGGATCTTTCTTGATCATGGGATAATGCCTACAGCACTGGACATAATGCAGAGTGGTGCAAACCTGTAGCCAGGGACACACTCCGCCACAGCTTATTTGCTGCTGAAGCCTCTATTTATGAGTAGTTAACTTTTTAGGAAACACAGACTTTCCACTGGTTGTGTCAGCAGCACACTGCTCATGAGAGAGAAACAGGAGTGGCTGAATTCAGAAGGTTTTTATTCTGATCACCAGCACTGAGGTGGCAAATAGCAGCAATCAGGCCTTAAGTACAACAGCAATTCATTTACTCCTCTCAACACTCTGGAACATAATGCATAGCAGAAAAGGAGATCAACACTCATTGACAGATCTAGATTTTACTAATATGCACAGATTTTGAGCACAAGATGGCCTGACAATTCATGTACCGGAATTACCAAGTCATGTCAGATTCCGCTCCTTCTTCTGCTTAGGTACCCCATAGAAGGATTAATAGCAGTTGCCCATATTCTCTCAGAATTTTGGGAACATGAGGACATTGCCAGGACCTACAGCACCACACAGTCTGATAAACAGGCAATCAACTGCTCACTCTCACACGCATTTTGTAACAATAAACCCAAAATGATCAGAAAAACAGTAATCCATCTGCCACTTCATACCTTTCCCACAAGTCCACTAACAGATGCCCCAAAATCTTACGAATGCTCATGATACTCCAAGTCACTGTGCTGACTTAGCACAAACATTATACTCTGAAGCACTGAAATAATGAAACACAAAATTCTTGTCACCACTCTGCCAATGCAGATTGTCTAAGACCTACAATAACCTGAATATTCTAGTTCTGTGCACATTATAAGCCAGACTGCCAATCACCCAGGCTAAGCAATTTTGGGCATGCAGATACACACAGTCATGTTCATTCTGACTAAATGAACCAAATGAGGCCTCTTAAAACATACAATTTTCAACACCAGAGTTCATTCTAAATGACTGGGAAAAATAAACAATCATTGGCCACTTTTTCCTCACAATTAGTAAGCTTTGTGTTTTTAAAAACAGATATGGTGGAGAGGGAGAAGGCAGAAGAGTTTTAAAGATTACGAACTCCTAAATTCCAAGCAAATTCAGAAGTTACAAACTGCAGCAAGTAAATTCTTAACTAGTTTTCTTCACTGTGACTGTAATTACGAACTACACCGTTTTTCAGACAAAGCAGCACCTCCTTCAGCACAAATACCCAAACAACCATTACAAACGTACCTTTCCAGAATCAACTAGTTCGGCAATTTCATCCAAACTTGGGCCACTTGCCATAAAAAATGCCCACCGATAATGGACTCCTTTTAAGAGATGCTGCAAGAAGGATCACAAATACATTAAAAATCATGAGAGAAAACTGAAATGGGAACTGAAACAAATGACAGGAGATCTAGAGAAGTAACTTAAAGAAAAGACATGGAAATTATATGCTAGCATCTGAAAAAAATGACACCTATGCATGTGGATTAAATGTACAGACAGGGATGTTGGATTACCACAATAAGATCAGGGTGAATTTTGTGTTCAATTGCACAGGTCAGCTAGTTGAGAAAAACAACTACCATGTCTCTGCAGCTAGTAAAAACATTGCTTATTATGTCAGAGAGAAATGGTGCTATATATTTACACATTTTCACAAAGGGGGTGAAAGAAACCCAGCAATGTGACATTCCGAACCTTACACCTCAGTGTCAGTAATTAAACTTTCCACCATCACATCCGCCAAAGTCATCACCATCCAATGACAGATGGCACCTCACATGAAAAGTATTTTGGGAAGATCTCACAAACACAAGTCAAGAGCACATCCTCTGAGTAAGTCATTATAGGAATAAGAGCCATCAGCCATCATCTGCCAAAGAGAGATGATTTTTAATACATGGCATACAATGCTCCCCATCACAGAAACATACACACTGAGAAATATTACATTATCTATGATTTCTTTCCAGCCTTCTCATTTTGTTTTTGAGCCTGCCTTTGAAAGTACTTGTGCAGGACTTAGAATCTCATTCAACCATGGCATCACAGGAATACCATAGCAACTGCTTGAAATGCATTCATTTGGAGAGCAAGTACACATGTCAAGAGAAGAAAGAGAAAAGTTCTAAAAAAAGCCTCACTGATCTGGCCACTGGCAGAATGTTTTAAGATCCACTTATGAAAAACACAAAAAAATCAGTATCACCATCCAGACACATGAACATGAAAGAGATGAAAGACTTTCTAGCCACCCTCAACCACTTTTATTACTCTCTGGTGCTGGAATAGGATGAAGAGAACCAGTCATGGAAAAATGACTGAGCAGCCTAAAGCAAGTAGCAAAATTACCCACACTACAATGCGGCAGGGTTTTGCTCTGTTTACTATGAAACACCAGCTGTCAGCAGGACTCACTAGGGAGGCCATATGGAAAAGGCCACAGTGAAAAAGCACAATAAGGAATCAAAACTTCAAAGCACCCCAAACTACCACATACACCAATCACTACCACCCCAACACATCTTTTTTTTCAGTTCAAGGAAGAAGGAAAGAATAGAAATGCATCTGAAGTCTACTTAATGTTATAGGAGCAAAATACAACAGATGCCTCTAGAAGAACCACATGACTAGCATCCAAGCCACAAAGGAAGCCACTAAAGTACTACATAAGATTAAATACACAAGATACCTTTACAGTTTTGGAACCAACAGTGAATCCCGTTTGTAACATGCCATCAGCCACTCCAAGTCTGTCCATATTGATCAGGAAAGGTGTTACTAAGGTAACATATGTTGCTCCTGACCATTTCTTCAGGAGATCTAGAGCCCACTTCTCAGTGGATCCACCAACATTATCTAGGATGAAATCAAATCTGCAGACATATAAAGAACAGGTTTAAAATTACAATATGGGAAAAATAATTTCATCATAATTAAGCTAATTCATATCAGAAATTTGCTATAGTTTCCATTTTAACATGTCAGCGCAATGAAATAGAATAATCTGCTTGCAAGACAGTGGCAAGAAAGTCCCCGGCCTTCAGCTAAATCCCACCTTTATTTACTGTACAATGGGAATCGTATTTACAGGTTATTGCCCATTCACTGCATAGCAGACAAAGGCTATTCAGAGAACTTAAACCTCATTTAAACTCAAAAAGCAGATTCTAACATGCACAACCACATTGTTTACTTGCTTAAAGCTTACAGCTCTATCTCCCTCCCACTGACACTACTGCAGCAGTCCTGAGATCTGGTCCTAGCATTGAACAATATGGTATGTGAATGTAAAAACTAGTCTTGACTCATGCCCTGACTAGGAACATCTCCTGTATGTGCTGTTCTCCAGGGAAAGTGAATTCCAGCAGTCAAAGTTACGTAAACAAATTACTAACCCTTACCTCCACACATCTTTTGTGTCACAATCCTCAGCTTCACTTCCGAAAGTCTTTTTTGACCTCCTGATTAATTTTGTGGGCATTTAACCTCTACTAGCAGCTCTTTTCTTCCCATCTACCTATCTGACATAGAACTTAACAATGCAATGAGTCTAAAACCTTCCCCACGTGGAATGGCTGTATGCAGCCTCTGGCAACAAGCCACAGTTTCAGCCTTCCTTCTCACTTTCCCAGGCATGTGAGCCTGTAAAGGCTGAACAGGCCAACAGGGAGCTATGCACCTATTCTATTAGATGCACAGCTCATTCTTATTTTCATCTGTAAATTTCCAGCAATCTCCAAACTGCAAAAGATATTTACACATACATCTAAGGAACTTACAAGTAAAAGGGAAAAAAAATATGCAAATTAAATAGAAAAGTTCTTATCTCTGGGAAGACAGTTTTCCTGCCTGTCTTCCAAGGATGTAATTGCACGTTAAAGTTTAGCCAACCTAACTAACAGTTAGCTGCAAAGAGAAATTAAAATAATGAGAACTAATGCTCCAGGAAAAACTAGCTCACTACAGGGTCTGAAGAGTCAGTACAACTGAAAAGGGAAGTAGGAACATCCCCCTCAGTATACCTGACTGATGGTCTTAGCCATATCATAAAACTGCTGTTGATACCTCCTAAAAGGGTCACTTGCTAGAATGGCTGTTCAGTATTTAAGACGTTAAACTGCACAAAGGCAAATTTAGCACTGCTTGCAAACTGTGTAGCTGCAGGTCCTGCCCATACAGAGAGAGCCAGTGCCCTCACAGTGGACCTCAACACTGCTGATTATCAGTTAAAGGGCACATGCCTTCTTAGCAGTTATCAGTAAGATTCTTTCACAGATTGAACAAGTTCTACTTACCCTCCCAGAAAGTTGACTCAATATAGCTAAAAAGAGCAGTGTAAGTACCATATTTAAATACAAGTCACAGTAGACTAAGTTTAAACAAATGGAAAGATTACAGAAGCAAAAAATACTTCAGTTCTAGAGAAAACTCCCAAACTACTTTAAACATAACTGCTGTGACAAGATAAGTGTGACTGTTTATCAGAGGCAGTTGTACCCAATGTTACAAAAGAGAAATTACTCCCAGCTGAGTTGCACAGTGGCTAAAGACCCCCAGGCAAGTCACTTAACTGCTTAATGACATAGTTCTTCCCTCCAGAAGATCAGTTTTACTATTTACTAACCTCACGCAGGATTTCTGAGACTTACTTTCATTTATTCATTTCACTTATTCTTTATAAATGTGCCAAGATCCTGACAAAACTGTTCACAGTCATTGAACAGAGGCATGTGAAAGTGAGCTTGCCTCCACAAGCCCAATTAACTGGCTTAGCCTTACAATGAAATCTGTGCTTGGGATACTCACTTGGCAAACTGCATTCAAAAAGGGGTGGGATGAATTTGCTTTACAAAGTAATGCTTAGAAATTGGGGAAAAAAACCCTCAGCAACCAAAACCAAAAAAAACCCCAAGGAAGAACAACAAAAAAGAGGGAGTTCTGACAGACTAGAGTCAAGCAATCAAAAGGCAGAAGGTCTAACTGCCAACTCCTTCATCTCAGTATTAAGCAACACAAACACGTACAAGGGTAGCGTTTTAAGCTGCTCTTCCAGATTTCCAGATTTGTAATCAATCACATCATCTGCTCCGAGCCTTTTCATCAGTGTGCTGGCATCATGAGAACAAACTGCTGTCACGTGAGCACCCCAGGCCTTCACTAGCTGAAAACAAGCATATAAAAAAAGAAGTCCAAAGTTTAAAATCTAGTGAAACACTGAGAACAACTTAAAAAAATCATTACATAATAAATGATCACCTTTAGTAGGTGGACTATGTTCCAACACAGCATAATTTGTCACGCATCCCACAGACAAACAGTGGTAAGAATTTATCAGTATTTAAGGAGATTTTAGGGAGGCAGAAGTTGGTGTGGAGGAAGAAGTGTGGCTTTTAATGCCACTTACAGATATCAGGTCACAGGATAAGTAAGGCTTCAAATAAAATACTCAGTTTGCCATCTGAATCTGAAGCTGAATACATACCAAGAAGTACTGTCCAAGTTACCAACCTACAAAATTGTCACCAGATCAACCACTGAATATTTGTAAATATTTTAAATTATCTTATATTCCTACCTATTCTTTAAGTATTTCACACATCTACCTCACTGTAAATAACTTTAATATTAATAATGAGAAAAAGAAGGAAGTCATCTGATTTACCACAGGGATGATGCCAGATTATCTTCTACTCTAAAGGCTATATGAAAATAAAGGATTTTTTTAGTTTTGTAACCTCATTTTCCACTCACAGTTATCTTTTTTACATTTACTCTGGATTAATGAACATAGTTTACTCAGAATTAATCAGGTAGAAATTGTAACTAGTCAGTGGCTGGTCAGCCTTTCATACTGATCTAATCTAACCACCTTATTTATCATTAATCAGGCACAGCATACCACAAAATATTCTAATGTAAGCCTCTTTAAAACCACTATGTTTATGGTCTAGTTACAGGGAACACAGTGATGCCATCACCAAATTTCAGTATTTTTTCATATTCTCAAGAGAAAGATGTTTCAGCATGATACAACACTGATTAGAATCAAAATCCTCAAGTTAAAGAACAGCATGAAAAGAGGATGTTCCACAATTCATGTATCAATAAAAGAGCATATTGACTCTCTGAAGTTTAGAACTACCAGAATGAAGACAGACAGAAGGGCAGCAGGGCAAAGACAGTGAGGGAAGGTTCATCTAAGCCACTGTGCTTTACATACACTGCACATAAAAGCCTGGTGTCTCTCATTATCATTTGAGCATCTAAAACAGTCATGGTGGATGATACATTCTCAATCAATTCTTCTACTTGTACACCAAGTTCTTTTCATATTATGGAGCAGAGCTGACTGAAAGATAATGAAAACAGGCCACCTATTTCACGTTACACCAATTAAGAGATTTCCTGCACCCAAACTGTGAAATGTGATCTTTCACAACCTCCTCCAACACACAACGATACTTACAACTCCTTTCTTTGAAAGTCCCTCCTCCCTATTCTAAACCAATACAATGTAACATGGAAAGCAAATAAATCTGAAAATATTTCACTTATGGAAATATCAATCAGACCAACCAGATCGATCAGACAGATCAATCACTGGCTTGCAATTTCACTATTCCTTTCCTCAATTCCCTTCTGTTAATTTTTGTTGTTAATATTGAATAATTTGAAGATGCATCCTGGGCATGCTGGTTTATATTACCTGTACAGCAAATGTACCAACTCCTCCTGAAGCTCCTAATATTAATACTCTGTAAGAGAAAATTAAAATATATTAAATAGTTTTTTAAATAAACTCTATTGTAACAATGTATTCTAACACTTCTTACACATCTCTGACATCAAATTATTTTAAGCAGAAGACTGTATTTGTTATTCAGTGTTACTTAGTGGTTAACTCTTCAGATGGCAAATAATGCGACTTAACATTCACTACCTGTTTCCTGTGCCAACAACATTATCTCAGCACAGCCAATGAGACTTCCTCAGATGTACCTTCCACTAAATCCAGCCGGCAGAGCTGTCAGGCAGTAACAATTACTACCCAAAAACCCTGTCCTTGTCCTCATTTTCCCAAACAGAATTGCTTAGTTCGGGACAAAATCAGTTAAGAGTCTTTCATTCCCCCAGACTCCACTGTTGTACCTCCTAAAGTAAAAAAAAAATAAAAAAAAAAAAAAATATGATTCATCAACATTTTACAAAAATTGGCATTATCTAAAGAAAAAGTAGTTTAGTATCACATTGTTTAGGGAGATTGGGAACTTCAGAATACAGAGAACATAGTTTACCATATAGCCTACTATTCATCTAAAAACCCTCAAAATACAATGAAGTAGCCTTGCCATAAGCAAATCTAAGTTCTACCAAATTAAGATATCAGCCTTTTTCTTCAGTAAAAAAGACAGTAGAATTTTTCTAGTGAAAACTGGCACACAATGAGAACTAGGAGCATATTACCAAATTATTAGCAAGTGAGAGTTCATTAACTGAACACACCACCCTAAATTTCATGAAAATGAATGCAAGCTCAGTTGCGGGAGAACCTTACTGCTGGCAGCTTAACCACTACTCAGAAATTTCATCCAGAAATTGCAATTAAATAATTAAGCTTCAGAAAGTGTAAGAAAGACTTGGTGCAGAAGCTAGAAACAGTGCTTGGACTCTGGACACATTTGCTAATTCTAGGACAAAGGAAGATCCAAGATGAAGATGAAGTCTTGGCATAGCATTAGGGAACATCATGTTTCTCAAGACTTCCCCTTGCCAGAAAAAATTCAGTACATTTGGAAGCTGGTGATGTTCCTGATTTAAACCTCACTGCGCTGGATGTTGAAGGAAATTGCTTTTCACAGTGCAAAATTGTACTATACAATCTGGAGTCTCAGTTTACAAAAATTCTTTGAAGTAACCTAAGAAACTTGGCTTTCGTCACAACATCCATTTTAAAATGGTTCCTTTTTTGTAACTGATCAGATTCTGTTCCCTCCTATTTCACTCATCCAAGCTGCAAAATTCAGATAAAGAATTCGAAACCACAATGCTTGCAGCTTTCAAATCTGCCAAAATGTACTTATCCTCAGAACCATGCTTCCAACAACAGATGCCTGAAGCAACATTCACATTTAGATTTTATTATACTTGAAAGGCTCAGGGATGTTACACTCAAGATACTGGGTTAAGTTCGTCTTTATCCTCACAAAGGACAGTCACAATAAAATCCTTTCAAAAACAAACAAACAAAAAAAACTTGTCAAACTGCCTTTCCAATTTTACTCCCTGTTTAAAGCATGCTTCTTGCACTACAAATTTTGGAGAAAGCTGTGTCGTGGTTTAAGCTCAGTCGGCAACTCAGCCATGCAGCCACTCACTCTCTCACTCCCCCCTCCTTCCTCCCCCCCGCTCCCAGAGGGATGGGGAGGAGAATTGGAAGAATGTAACTTCCATGGGTTGAGATAAGAACAGCCCGGTAACTAAGGTATAACACAAACCACTGCTGCTACCACCAGTAATAATAATGATAAGGGAAATAACAAGGGAAGAGAATACAACCGCTCACCACCCGGTGACCAATACCCAGCCCAACCTGAGCAGTCATCTAACCCTTCCGGGTAACTGCCCCCACTTTATATACTGGGCATGAAGTGCTGTGGTATGGAATACTTCTTTGATTAGTTTGGGTGTCCTGCCTCTGCTTCCTCCCGGCTTCCCCTCCTCCCTGGCAGAGCATGAGACTCAGAAAGTCCTTGGTCAGACGAAAACATTATTGAACAGCAACTAAAACCATTGGTGTTATCAGTGCTGTTCCCAGGCTGAAAATCAAAACCACAGCACTGCACCAGCTACTAAAAAGGAGAAAAATGACTGCTGCTGCTGAACCCAGGACAAGCTGTCTTTTTAAAATGGGCTTCTGGCTCAAGAATTCAGGGAACGTTTTCAGTTTTTGGGAGCTACTTGGCTTGGATTTCTTTGGGTTTTGTGTTTTGTTTTGTTTTCCAGTTCAGTAAAAGTCCTTGAGGTTCTTCATACTTTCCAGGTGTGGTTTGTTCCTATGTTACGTGGGCTATTTTCTACCAAACCTCTTAATTATTAAAGCTTTCTCCATACACTGTGACTTCAGGAAACTCTTTGCTTCAGAGATCAACTACATCTGCACAGGAAATCCATGTGCCACAGCTCAACCACTCAGCATTTATACAGCACTGAGGACAGCAAGACACATTGTTTGGCAGAACACAAGGAAGCGGAGAAGCACGTGAAGGTGCAGGACATGTTAGGATGGTAATAAACGAACACAGATGGTGGAAAGTGCCAAAGCAGGCACAGTTTTATTTGTACTGCCTCAGGAAAATACAGCCAGAAGAAAACATACCAGAAAAACTACCTGTTCGTGAGCTCAGGAATAAACTAACATATGACCATGCGCACAAGGAACAAACTAAACAAATTATTTGACCTGAAGAGAGGTCCAAGAGAACTTATTCTCTCAAAAGAGCAAAACAAATGTTCATACTCCAGGCTTTACTCCCTTCTGACAAAAGCACACAATTCAAGCCAGTATTCACCAAGCCCTATATAAAGCTTTAGTAGTTCAAACGGTCAGAGTCAGCAGATCTCTCCAGATGAGCATACCGTAAGAGTTTAGCCCTTCTCCTTGGGTGCTGCTTGGAACTATGGTATGGTTAGGAACTGGAATCAGAGAGCCAGGACCTGTTTCAGCTGTGTGTGTCCCTTCAAAAGACAGGATGTGGGGAGTAGGTGTACAGTTCAAAGACTAACATTTTCTCCGGATTATAAACAACTAGAAATGTTCAGTGACTCAGCTATAAACCAACGTACTGTATTTCTTGAATATTTCAATTTTATATATGTATATAAAATTAAATTTTATTTGATTATGCCAATAAAATCCCTAAGAGATTTATTCCTGTACCATGAAGCATTTATAAAGAAGTAGAGATATTCCAGCTGCTCCAGCCAATGAGCCGGCTTCAATTGGATCTCAGCTCAAATGCCTCTACACAAATGCCCGTAGTATGGGGAACAAACAAGAGGAATTAGAGATGTGTGCACATCTACGGGGGTATGATATCATAGGCATCACAGAAACATGGTGGGATGGCTCCTATGACTGGTGTGTTGGAATGGAAGGTTACCGGCTCTTTAGGAAAGACAGGCCTGGCAGACGGGGAGGGGGAGTTGCTATTTATGTTAGGGATAGGCTAGAGAGTATGGAACTCTGTCTGGGGACAGGTGAGCAGTCGACAGAGAGTTTGTGGGTCAGGGTTAAAGGGAGAACAGCGGTGTGAGACATTATTGTGGGGATCTGTTACAGACCGCCTGACCAAGGGGACTTGCTGAACGAAGCGCTCCATAGGCAGATAGGAGCAGCCTCACGCTTACAGGCCCTTGTTCTCATGGGAGACTTCAACCACCCTGATATCTGTTGGAGGGATGGTACGGCCCGGCACAGGCAATCCAGAAGGTTCCTCGATTGTGTGGAAGACAACTTCCTTCTGCAAGTAATAGAGGAGCCGACAAGGAGAGGTGCCATGCTTGACCTCGTCCTCACCAACAGGGAAGGGCTGGTTGGGAATGTGACGCTCCAGGGCAGCCTTGATTGCAGTGATCATTAGATGGTGGAATTCGACATCCTCAGGACAGTGAGAAGAGCGTGCAGCAAGCTCACTGCCCTGGACTTCAAGAGAGCAGACTTTGGCCTCTTCAGGAACCTGATAAGGTTCCATGGGATACAGCCCTACAGGGCAGGGGGGCCCAAGACTGTTGGTCGATATTCAAGGATCACCTGCTGCAGGCTCAGGAGTGATGCATCCCAACTAGAAGGAAGTTTAGCAGGAGGGCCAGGAGACCTCCTTGGATGGATAAGGTGCTGCTGAGCAAAATTCGAAGGAAAAAAGAGGCTTATAAAAGGTGGAAGCAAGGACAGGCGGCCTGGGAAGAATACAGGGATGTTGTCCGGGAAGCTAGGGACCAGGTTAGGAAACCTAAGGCCCACTTAGAATTAAACTTGGCTAGGGATGTTAAGGATAACAGGAAGGGATTTTATAGGTACATTGCCGATAAGAGACAGGTTAGGGACACCGTGGGCCCTCTCCAGAAGCTATCAGGAGAACTGGCTACCCTGGACTTGGAGAAGGCTGAGGTTCTTAATGACTTCTTTGCCTCAGTCTT
Source organism: Amazona ochrocephala (assembly GCA_039720435.1). Taxonomy (NCBI): domain Eukaryota; kingdom Metazoa; phylum Chordata; class Aves; order Psittaciformes; family Psittacidae; genus Amazona; species Amazona ochrocephala. The sequence continues at coordinate 62,843,925 of CM077878.1, forward strand.
TACGGGCAAATGCTCTGACCACACCACCCAAGTCTTGGAAAGCAGAAGCGGGGACGGTGAGGGTGGGGACCCTGGGCCCACTGTGGGGGAGGATCTTGTTCGGGACCACCTTAGGAACCTGAATGTATACGAGTCCATGGGACCGGATGAAATCCATCCGCGGGTCCTGAAGGAGCTGGCAAATGAAGTTGCTAAGCCACTGTCCATCATATTTGAAAAATCATGGCAGTCAGGTGAAGTTCCCGATGACTGGAAAAAGGGAAATATAACCCCCATTTTTAAGAAGGGGAAAATGGATGACCCAGGAAATTATAGACCAGTAAGTCTCACCTCTGTGCCTGGCAAAATCTTGGAGCGGATTCTCCTGGAAGGCATGCTAAGGCACATGAAAACCAACAAGGTGCTTGGTGACACCCAGCATGGCTTCACTAAGGGGAAATCCTGCCTGACCAATCTGGTGACCTTCTATGAAGGGGCTACGGAACTGATGGACAGGGGCAGAGCAGTTGATGTCATCTACCTGGACTTGTGTAAAGCCTTTGACACTGTCTCACATGACATCCTTGTCTCTAAGTTGGAGAGACATCAGTTTGATAGGTGGACCACTCGGTGGATAAAGAACTGGCTGGATGGCCGCACGCAAAGAGTAGTGCTCAGTGGCTCAGTGTCCAGCTGGAGACCAGTAACGAGTGGTGTCCCCCAGGGATCGGTGTTGGGACAGGTCTTGTTCAACATCTTTGTCAGTGATATGGACAGTGGGATTGAGTGTGCCCTCAGCAAGTTTGCCAACGACACCAAGCTGTGTGGTTCAGTTGATACACTGAAGGGAAGGAATGCCATCCAGAGGGACCTTGACACGCTTGTGAGGTGGGCTGATGCTAACCTGATGAAGTTTAACCATGCCAAGTGCAAGGTCCTACACCTGGGTCGGAGCAATGCCAGGCACAGCTACAGGTTGGGCGGGGAGGAGATTCAGAGCAGCCCTGCAGAGAAGGACTTGGGGGTGTTGGTCAATGAGAAAATGAACATGAGCAGCAGTGTGCGCTTGCAGCCCAGAAAGCCAACCGTATTCTGGGCTGCATCAAAAGGAGTGTGACCAGCAGGTCGAGGGAGGTGATCCTGCCCCTTTTCTCTGCTCTCATGAGACCTCACTTGGAGTACTGTGTGCAGTTCTGGTGTCCTCAACCTAAAAAGGACATGGAACTGTTAGAACAAGTGCAGAGGAGGACCACGAGGATGATCAGGGGACTGGAGCACCTCCCGTATGAAGATAGGCTGAGAAAATTGGGGCTGTTGAGCCTGGAGAAGAGAAGGCTGCGTGGAGACCTCATAGCAGCCTTCCAATACCTGAAGGGGGCCTATAGGGATGCTGGGGAGGAACTCTTCATTAGGGACTGTGGTGAGAGGACAAGGGGTAATGGGTTTAAACTTAAACAGGGGAAGTTTAGATTGGATATGAGGAAGAAATTCTTTACTGTAAGGGTGGTGAGGCACTGGAATGGGTTGCCCAAGGAAGTTGTGAATGCTTCATCCCTGGCGGCGTTCAAGGTGGGGTTGGACATAGCCTTGGATGGCATGGTTTAGTGGGAGGTGTCCCTGCCCATGGCAGGGGGGTTGGAACTCAATGATCTTGAGGTCCTTTCCAACCCTAACTATTCTATGATTCTATGATTCTATGATTCTAAGTTTTGTAACCTCACTCACTTTGTACTTCTCAACAGATAAAATTATTAAATACAGACTCTGAAAAGAATATTTTCTTGGGGTATCATTCAAATTTTCACTGAAACAATATAAATTACGAACGTATGTTTAGTAACTTGAAGCAACAGAATCCAGCGTCTCTGCTCAGCATACTTAAATGCACAAAATAATAACACTGTATTTATATAAAAACCTTTACTTAATGTTAATGCAAATGTTTTCAAGAACTTCTCAAATTGTCAGGTTTGTTTTTATCGTGCTTTCTGTGAATACAGCAAGCAAGATATTTCACACTATTGTTGAACAAACATATCCCCTTTCTACTGAAACAGGACACTGGCACGTACCAGAAGGTCTCCAGGTATTATCCAGAAACTTCAGAACAGTGGAGTCATTCAGAACATTTTGGATAACAAGAACATTCACTTTTAGCTTGTGCAAGAATATCGACATAAACTACAGTGGTCCTGGACAGAAGTTGTGGAGAAACAACTAGAGTCATAGCGAAGCAGGAGACAGCACAAACACCGTGAGCACGCTTCAGGTAACTTGTAAAAACAAGATCTGTGAAAGTGTGTGCAGATGCAGCAGATACTGCTGACAGATCAACATGCTGGACTATTAGCAAGTATTTCTGGTTAGCCCACCCTTGCACCTTAAAGAGGCAAAGAAAACAATGCACACCATTGGAAAAATCTTGCTCTAATATGTCTTAACACTGCAATAAAGTACTAGTGAAGTAGCTTTCACCAAGGAACTCAACTGCTCTTTCAAAGTAAGACACACTGTTGTGTGTACACATACACATATACACAGCTATTTACATACAGCTACAGGAAACAAAAAGACCAAGGCAAAATCACATATATAGGTAGCTTCTTGCCAAACATGTTAAATTATTTCAAGAAATTAAGATGTAAACTCCTGTCTTTTGAAATTATCACCTTGAGGGAGTAATATAAACTTCATGGAATGTACTTTTCCACAGACCCTGAAATTAATTTTATATATTTTCCTACAAATATTTTTCAGGGAAAAAAGCTACCACCATGTAAGTCATTCTCTGCTGTTTTTACAGTTCAAGATGACTAGATGAGGAACATCATAATTTTTTAAGTACATTAAAATGCTTTTTGCTGACAGAGAAATTAAATATTGGGAACATAAAAGTAAACGTTAAAAGTAAAGACACTGTATAATGCAGTTTGAATTTCACTTTTAACTGTCTAAACACTTACCTGAAGATTAGAAAGAGACTCTAAACAAGGCTAGCCTACCAACATATCTATAGGTTAATTCTATTTACATGTGAAAATTGAGATTTTAAAAAAATATAAAAGTCTAAATACTGAAGAATAAAATGGAATGCAACATAACTAGAATTCTGTCACTATCTGGAAGTTAATTTTAATGATGTCTCTTTGAAATTGCTTTGAATTTTGCAATTTTATTTTCTCAAAGCATTGTTGATCTACAGAACAATCATCTGATATTTTCATGATGAAATTTACCATGACATATAACTACTCAATCTATTATCTTCTAAAGATGCAGGTGAAGAACTTCAGTAAATCTAGTGTCCTTTATAATGTATTGCATTACAAGTTAAGACCCAAGATAAGAGGTCAGGCATCTGCCCAGTAATTACTCTATGACTTAAATTTTTGGTGCAACATGGTAACTTCAATGATTTTTTTTTTTCTGATTCTGGTATTTTTACTTTAGTCCTTCTTTCCATTCTGAACATTTGCTATCTGTTTACACAAACATCCAAAGACCAAACAAACTACAAATTTCAATTGTCAGGAGAAAAATGGTACCTGCTCCAATCATTCAATGCGTTTTTCGTCTTTTGTCCTCCATCAGCTAATGTCTGATCAGAGGCTGATAAACAAAGGCCATTATTCTGCTTGATTTGGCTGCTTATCTTTCACATTTTCCTTTTCTGCTTTCCTGACCTCATTAAAGTTCTGGCCTACAGCTCAAATGAGACCCAGTCACCTGCTCATTTCTTTCTGAAAAGCTGGAAAACCAGCCTGCTCCAAATGGCGCACGCATGCAGGAACTGAGAGAACCACACCTCTGCGGCTGAGAGGGTGTTTTGTGAGTTGCCAAAGTAACTCAGAGAAGATACTGCATTTGGTAGCTGTCTTAACAGGCAGAAAGGCAAAGTCTATAAATTTCTGGAGATACCACCCTTAAATTCTCTATACATTAGATATGCATTGAACTACCTCTACATATTATCTAGAGGAAACAAGCAGCAAGTGAGCAGGTACACTTCAGATAGGGTCCTCATCTGAGTCTCCCTCTAAAAGACATCTCTCCCTCAGCAGTTGTGTAGACTGAAGCTATCATCTTCAGCCAGCTGGGCTTTGTGAACGTCATGGTGTAACAGTCTTCTTCATTGCTGGGCTTGTCTTAGAAGTAGCTAATCAGTATAAAAATGAACCACAAAGTTTTAGCACCAGATCTATTTACCTTTTCCCATTGCAATTACTTTGGTTCAGTCCTCCAACTTGGTTAACAGCAGACCACGCTGTGAGACCTACGTATGGTAAGGAGGCAGCTTCTGTGTGACTGAGACACTTTGGCTTAAAAGACACCTGGAATAAAATCAATCACATGTAAGTCACACAGCAGATCCTACGTGACAATGAAATATTTAAATAAGCTTTACTGAATTGCAGATTTTGTATTCCGCATTTTCAACTATCTTTGTAACTAGCTGGAATCTAAACCAAGCCAAGCACTAAGAAATAAACAGTCACTTAGGCACTGACGAAAAAAATATCAGTTTTTACAACATTGTTTTTCTGTCTATTAGCCACATTTTTGAATGTTTACCTCATTTCCACTAGCAACCACAAACTCTGACAGTGTGCCCTGTTTCCATGGAGGAATTGCTGCCCACACCTAAAACCAAACAGAAAACAGCTATCAGTTTTGGTGGACTTCACACATGACTATACCTACAGACAAGTTTTCCTCATTAAAGAAACCTTTTTTTTTTCAATTTGCAGAATGTCCTCACTATTGCTTATCAGAAACCAGTTTTAACTTACTCTACACAAAAATAAAAAACCATTACAAGACTGACTAAATGAAGGACTGTAGAGGTATGTGAATAAATTTTACCATATTGTGTGTAAGACACAATTTTTTCAAAACCCCCAAACTATTTCCACACCAGGAGAGCCCATATTGGAGGGGATGGGGCAGGGGCTGGGGGCAGGCAGGGTGTGCATGTGTGTGTGCAATCAGAAATTGCTATACTAGAACTGGTAAGAAGTGAAAGCACCTGCTGATGGTGAAAGCAAACAATATCAGTACTTATGGGGGGGACTCCAAAAGTGCTTCTAGGGTTATGTCAGAGTTCCTATCTTAAGTAACTCACAAAAAAAATCACAGAAATTAATCCCTTCTTGCACCCTGTTAGAATTCTATCTTCAGTCAAAAATGATGGAGCACCTTGAGTGTGCACAAATAAATTTCTCTCCTGCTACCACTGAAATAGGCAAAAAAACCCCACAAAAAAACAGAAGGGAAATTAACTTGCAGAAGCAAGTCACAGAAAGACCGTGTTTTTCAGAGAAAAAAAGGTTGGGAAGAAGGCATTCTAGGAATTTACTGCTAGACAGGCCTCACTCACAGTGTAACAACATTAAGAGAACAAAAAAACAGAATTTTCTCAAGAGGAAAATGAAAGGTGAACCTCTCATAGTACCTTTTAACTATACAATTTAGGAAAAAATAAAGATTGGTGGTATCACCTCATCTCCAGGTTTGAAATAAGATACAGCCAGTCCACATTCCATAACAACACCAGAGACATCTCGACCAAGTGTCAGTGGAAATTCAGTGTCCTCGCTTTTGAGTTTCAGGGGATCCCGCTTCATATTTAATGCAGTTGCACCATAACCACCTGCAACACATGAAATTAACCACGACATACCACACTGAGTTTTCATTTATTAACTGAACAATTCCAATTAGAAAGCACTGTCAGTATCTGATGAGCCTCATACACATTTAGCATGGAAAAAAATCTGCAATATTTTATACTTGTATAGAATTTACAAAGAAAGAGCAAATCTCATCCTGCTTATTTGTCCAGGAAATGGCTCTCCATTATAAGAATATTTAGTATGTGATAACACTGTGAGAAATTCTAATAAGTCTACTGGAAATGTTCCATTTTCCAACACTATTGTGTAGCTACAAATCCAAAAGAACCCCAAACTTCCCATTTCATAGAATCATAGAAGTTAGGGCTGGAAAGGACCTTAAGATCACCTAGTTCCAAACCCTCTGCCATGGGCAGGGGCACTTCCCACTAAACCATGTCACCCAACGCTCTGTCTAACCATGCCTTGAACACTGCCAGGGATGGAACATTCACAACTTCCTTGGGCAACCCATTCCAGTGCCTCACCACCCTCACAGTAAAGAACCTCTTCCTTATATCTAACCTATCTAATTTTTCTAAATAAAGTACTGTAAAAAGCAATATGAGCATTATTGTAAAAGATATTAAGGCACATCCCTTAAGGTGAGTAACTTGAACTTCCATTCAGTAAGCAACAGCTAAGTGCTGCGAACTCTCAGAATTACCCATTTAATAACTCTGCTCAGCCTAAAAAAAAGTCTGCATTCAGGCATGTATGCCCTTTCAAGTGTTTGCACAAGTCTGCCTAGGTGCCCTATTATGCTAGGATGTGTTTTAATACTTTAAAGAAACACACACAAGAACAGGCACCTTGAAAGCAGAATGAAAACGTAGTTTCTTCCAAAACCAGACTCAAAATACCAGTTGTAGCCCAGCAGTTCAAACAGGTCATTTAACAGGAATCCTCAGTAAATGTCCCATAACCAAACCCACAACTATATACAAAGATTTTTTAAAATTAATTTATTAGTGGCCCAAACCCAAATTACAGCTCTGTTGGCAGACTTCCTGCAGGTCTCTCTGAATGTGTTACTGAATCTGATTTGATATGCAAGATCACTTTTCAATATCAAATATAAGGTCTTCTGCTACCACAACTTACTTCTTGCATTTCAAACCTTGAAACTGAGTGAAAAATCTGGTTAAATGCATCCAATACCAAAGAGTTGGTCAGTGAAAGAGATGTGTTTCCTGGGCAAGAACACAGCAGCTACCCAGGTACCAACACAGGAAGCAAGGGCACATGGTTTGGATCCCTGGAAGTGTTCCAAGGCCAGGCTGGACATTGCTTTCAGCAACCTGGTCTAGTGGAAGGTGTCCCTGCCCTTGGCAATGGGGTTGGAACCAGATGATTTTTTATGTCTTTTCCAACTCAAACCATGCCGTGATTCTGATTTGGTCACATGTGCCAACTTTGTGGCAATTTTGACCTTCAGCTCCATTTACCTCAGTGACAGGAATATCCAGCACCCCTCAGGGGGAATGCTGCTCCATGGAAAGGGTAGTCTCTTGGTCAAGAGTGGTGGTAAAAGGGGAGAAGGCCAGGAAATAAATCCCACCATAGTCATGTTACTAGCAGAAGGAAGCTGAGTTGCAAGCTGCAAGCGTGCATAAGACAGCAATTAGTCACTCAGATTAAATGCTTGCCCCTGCAACATACATGCTCCTGTCTTCAGAAAGGCAATGGTTTTTTTGTACCGTTTGCCCCTAGGAACTTCAAAGGGTTCACGATAAACAGGCGGTTTCACACAGGAGTTAGGGCAACACTTGCTTTCAGGCACTGCGGAGACAGGTGCCCACCGGCGCAGGCCGGTCACAACATCTGGCCAATTTTGGCCGCCGGGGGACCATATAGAAGCCGCAATCGAAACGCAACCTCTGCCATCGCACCAGCCCGGCCAAACCGCCCGGGCTCGGCACTTACTTCTCATGCTGAGGTCGATGGGGTTCAGGCTCGCAGCGTGAACCTTAATGATGACCTCGTTCGGGAAGTGTATGATGGGGAACACCATGTTCCTGGTGAAGCGCAGCACGTCGTTGCGGCCGTACCGGTCTATGACCCAGGAGGGCATGGCAGACCGCGTCCGCGGAGAGGCGCGGAGCCCGCGGAACGGTGGCGGCCGCTGCTGCACGCCCGCCCTCGCCGCCCCACGCAGAGCCCACCCGTTCACCGCTCCCCGCGATAACATGGCTGGGGAGCCGGGCCGGACCGCGTAGTCAGCGCCCCGAGGGATCGGGCTGAGCTGCTGAGTTTCCCCGCTCGCCTTCACGTTCAACCCGGGAGGCTAGACGCGGCCTGCCCTCCTTCCTCCTCTTCCCGGCGGCACCCGCTGCCAATCGGTAGCCGTCTTCTTAGCTGTCCTGCCAATGGTGTCTCTCAGTGTTGCAGCAAGATGGCGGCGCCTAGCCGCCGAACCGGGAGAAGGGTTGTGGTGGCCCGGCGGGCGTGAGGCGGCGGGAAGCGGGCCGCTATGCTGCGTGCCTCTGTCCGTGAGGTGAGTGGTGCCAGCCCACCCTGTGAGCTGATGGGGGGGGGTATGGGAGAGCGCGCCGCGCCGGGAAGCGAGGTTATGGTAACGGCGGGGCGGGCTCGCAAGGTGACCGGGGCGAGCGGGCTCGCCGCGATGTCTCCCCATGTGTCCCCTTCCCGAAGCGCGGGGCGGTAGGGGAGTAGCCGCAGCATGGCGCGGAGGAGCCCTTCCTGAGGACTTCTTCTTGGCCGCGCTTTAACGCCCTGAGGTGTGCTCTGTTATCTGGCTGCGTTGAAAGCCAGGGGATTGTGTTTTCAGGTGTCAACAGCTCTGAAAGAAGGACATGTCACTCCAACGGAGCTTTGCCAGCGGTGCCTTGCCCTCATCAAAAGTACAAAATTCCTTAATGCTTATATTACCGTAGTGGAAGAAACTGCTTTGAAGCAGGCTGAAGAATCAGAGAAAAGATACAGAACAGGTATGTTTGTGTTAATATTAGTCTTTAAAAAGCTGTTTCAGAGGAGCTCCTGGTGTTAGATGAAGTACCTTTTCTTCTTAAAGCAGGTGTATATGCTACTTGTTTGACTGTTAGGGGATGAGGCTTGTGGTTGAGGTTTCTGTGGGTGCATGCTTGAGGGTGTTGGTAGCATATTCAGTCCAAAATCGGAGGCAAAACTTGGGCCAAGCAAGGCACTGCAAATTAAATAAATAGGCTCAATGCTTCCTGAGAGCAGCACTGCCGCTACTGATTGCCTCTTCTTTCCCTCAGGAGTTTATTTTGAATTGATAGCTAACAGTTCCCATAAAGGAGAAGATGCAGTGGTTTTCTGCAGCCCGTTGGCTGGGGTAGACAAACACCTGGCTCAGCCTGTCAGCTTTTCAGTTAAGAAAGCAAATGAAAACAAAGCAACTTTGCGAATCACAGTTATTAGTTGGAGAACAGAACAGCATTCAGTCCTGTTAGCTGCAGCATTTAGAGGCTGACCATCCTCATTTGCATATCCTGGAAGACAGAAAAGGGAAATTTCACCTAATGGGGTACTTTTTTTCCTTCCTGGGTGAAATTTACTGTCCTGTGGCAGCTTAAAAAAATTGTGGTTTGCGTCCTGACATAGGCCTTTTTTTCTGGATAGTGCATAATCAGTCAGGGAAGATTTTCTCTGCTTCAGTTTTTTTTGGTGGTTTGTTTCTTTTTTTTAAAGATCATATCTACTCCATGTGTCAGGTGGGCAGCATTTAGGGCTCCCAGCCTAGGGATTGAGTAGATTTAGGCAGCACCTATGGCTGAAATAAGCATTGCATGATCACATTTGAAGAGGTAAGCACTCCTTTGGGATAGCTAACCTATAGCAGCTATCTGTCTTGTGGGCTTAATCACATTTGCAAAGCTCTGCTCTGTGGGGCCAGGTCTGGTTTCAGCAGAATGCTCAATGCTAGAGTTAGACTGGAGGGACATTCTTGAAAATGTAACAGACAACTATCAAATGCTAAGTGGTGGATAGCATTCCTGCTTCCAAATAACACTCAGGAGGGTGTGTAAAATGAGCTGTATTTGGTAAGAAGGCTATATGCATAGCATGCTTTGCTTTAATCTCTGTTTTCTTTGCAACAATTCCCAATGCAGGTCAGCCACTAGGTGTTTTGGATGGAATTCCTATTGCAGTAAAAGACAACTTTAGTACAGCTGGCATTGAGACAACATGTGCATCAGAGATGCTAAAAGGTACAGTAGAGCTTTTCAAGTAAAATCAGATCTTATTTTAATGTTCTTTCTCTTCTCTAGAGAGGGTTTATGGAGTGGAGTCTTCCAGAAATCTACATATTTTCAAAAAATGAGCTGAGCTCATTTGAGAAAATGCTTTTATCTGATTTCTTCTGCCAAGCTCAGCTGGTATTACAGATGCATCTTTTTCTTGTTGCATGCACATTATCTCCTTTATTCATATAATTTCATGCTTTTAATACAACATTGTTTATTATAGCATGTGTACTAGAACAGAATGGTTCTATAGTTCACACTCTCCTTCATGTAACTTTTAGGTCTCCAGGAGAACAGTCAGTACTGTTCTCTCTAGCAAAATCCAAAGAAAGTCATTTGTTTGTTTGTTTTCTGTTGATAATTGTTCACTTAGTAGTTTTTCATATGCCTGTAGCAGGATTAGATATGTAACAATTCTTTTCTCTATGTTCCTGATATACAAACATGTCTATAAGGCTTTTTTAATTTTTTGAAGCTTCTTGAGCTCATTGTTTGTGTTAACATGCCATGAACATTTTCAAGGTGTTAGAATGTTTCTATAGTAAAAGCAAAAGTAGAAAACATTTCTTATGTCTGTTATGTTCTGAACAGAGTACAACTGAAAAGTTTTGTGGAAGAGGAGCCTAATCTGATCATGTTTGTTTGTTTTAATAGCAGAAGAAACCAGTGAGGCACTGGCACAGGTTGCCCAGAGAAGTTGCGGCTGCCCCATCCCTGTCAGCGTTCAGGGCCAGGTTGGATGAGGCTTTGAGCAACCTGGTTTAGTGGAAAGTGTCCCTGCCCATGGCAGGGGGCTGGAGCTAAATGATCTTTAAGATCCCTTCCAACCTAAACCAGTCTGTGATTCTATGAAACAAAATATGACTTTGCCATTTTTAAAGAAGTAGTATTACCTGAGATGTTTTTCCTTAAAAGCACATTCTCAGGCTCATTGTGATTGATTGTAATGTGGCTGAGAGTATTAGGAGTGGTGTTGTCTATGTTGTTCCCATTGAGATTAAGGGTGTAGAAACCGCTGTCAATAGTTAAAGAAGGAATTGGTTGCTACCTCAGATCTCCTGTAAGTGTTGTGGTTCTCATCCTGGTTCATGTAAGGTCTAAGTGGTTATGGGTGCACATGTTTGATCACAGGATAGCAAATTTGTATTTCAGTTTGCAGTTAACCATATGCTCCTTTATCTCATGGTAACCAGAGATAATTCAAGATATCTTAGCACTTTTGTCTAAAGAGCTGTTTCTCGTTCTTCTAATTTTAGACAGTTCCTGCAAATTGGCTGAATGCAGTAATTTGCTATGCTTGTGGTTAACTTGTTTGTGAAGTCTTAGCTCCATGCTCTAGAAATATATAATCCAGAATTACTGAGTTGTAAATTGTGGAGGGGAAAAAGAAAAAAGATACTGCAAACAAACCAGCATTTGGTTTACTTTGTTAAATTTTGGAAATTACTCATGTTGTCTTGAAGCAGTATGAACTGACAGTTCTGCAGAAATAATGCCAACTTTGAAGTGTTCAGAGTAGCTAATTATAAAAATCAGCTGTATCTCACTAACCACTCTTAATCATTCTGATTGTTTTCAGGTTATATTCCTCCTTACAGTGCTACAGTAGTTCAGAAATTACTGGATCAGGGAGCTGTGCTTTTAGGAAAAACAAACCTAGATGAATTTGCAATGGGGTGAGTGATGCTTATTAATTTTTATGTGTTGATTGCACATTAAATAGAATACACACCATCTGTTCCGATCTACCTGTAATCAGTAATTCCTTTTATGTGAGGTTAGCAAAATAATGAATACTTACCCATGAAGAGTATATAGAGTTGCATGGATTTCTCCTTGAGCATATATACTGTTGTATAACTAGTATAAATGCTGAGTTTTATGAACATAACGTTCAACTGTAGCTTTGTTTGAGGGGGAGGAAGTGGTGCAACCTTTGCAGAAGGCCAAGGACAAGCAGACTTCTTCAGATCCAGTGGTGTGTTAGTATAATTGGTTACACCACCAATTAATTGCTGCCTTTTTCTCTCCTCCTTACTGGGTTGGTTTTGGTTTTTTTTGCCTTTAGCTGATTGTTATCATGCCCCTGATCACAGTCAGTGCCTCTGCTGCTCAGCAGCTGGAGTAATTTGTATGAGTACTCCAGGGTTTGCAGCAAACAGGCTAATCTAGAGCAGCACTTTAAATTGCCTAAGCTGATGTCGGTGACTTATTGGGAACACACTGGAAAACGCTCTCACAAATTGATTCTCCAGCAAATCAGTGAAGGTAGCCAAGCTATAGCAGGGAACAACATTGAGCTGTTAGCGATGGGAGTCTCTGTCACTGCACTTGTTGGGTCTCAAAAGGAATGTCTGGGACTTTAGTTATGTATGAAACAATATTGTGTTTTTGACCAGAATCAGGTTTGCTTGGGAATTCACATGGGTAGGGTGGAAATACTTTGGCTGTATTTTATTGGGTAAAGTAATTTCTGAGTCAAAGAGACACTCTTCAAAGGAGGAGCAGGGAAGAGGCACACAAAAAGAAAATATGATTATACAGTATTACATTTGGTCTATACTCATTAAAGCACAAGATTCTCCTAAGAAGGCTTATACCACTGCTAGCCTCTCATCTCTCTGTATTTGCATGATATCTTATGCTAGCACCAGCACAGGTCTACCATGAGGTCAATCAGGGAGCGGATCTAGCTCTGAAGAATGATGGTTAGTTTTCAACTGCTGTGTCAGCTACCCACTCTGATGATTTGGCCGGTAACAGTGGCACCCTGGAGTCAGAGGGGAACATGGGGTGGAGGTTGTGAGGAAGAAGGAAAGTACTGCCTCTTCTTTCTCTGGTGACAGCTCACGCTTAGGTGACCACAAGCTGACTGAAACCACTTTGAGAAGCCAGTCGCACTGAACCATTGAACAGTGGCCTTAAGAGAGGCCTACAGAGCAAGTAATGGAATGTTACTTAGAGAATTGCTTGTTCCCACCCCTCTCTAGTAGCATGGTTTTTCACAAGACTGTTGTCATGTTTTGCCTTTTCCAAATGCAGCATTAGGAAACCAGAAGACTATTATTTTGGAGTAGATGTGCAGCTTTATTGTTACGTAGCTTAGATGAGTTTTATATTTTTGTGAGTGCCTTCTTTTCAGTGGCATTAGCAGAAGTTAGAGGCACGAGTTCAGTTTCTCTGGGGGGATGAAGATCTAGAAACTTTACAGTTCTGTGTAACATTGTCCTTTTGTGTTGAAATCAATTTTTCTAGGAGGAAAATAAATAAAAAATTGGGGAATGCAGTTTGTCATCTGTCACTTCTGTCTGCATTTGTCCTGTCTGACTATCTTAGATCTGGGAGTACAGATGGGGTATTTGGACCCGTCAGAAATCCCTGGAGTTATTCAAGACAGTACAAGGAAAAATCTGTCCCAAAATCCCATCCTGAGGATGAAGATTCTAACTGGGTAATAGCGGGAGGAAGCTCAGGAGGCAGTGCAGCTGCTGTGTCATCTTTCACATGCTTTGCGTAAGAGGATTTTTAAAATTGTTTCATTAAATGTGTCAACATATGTTGGAATGTTTTAATTTTATAATTTTCTCATAATCTAATTTGAAATGTGAGAGTTAGTTATACTGGCACACAAGAATTATTTCAGCATCCCTAGTTTAGTTGTGGCATATCACGAAGCCAGAATTAATCCAGGTAGGAAAATCTAGGCTTCTTCATTTTTAGTATTACTCAGCATAATGAAATGATCACTTTGTACTGCATGAAATAAAATAATAATGGCAGTAAAAGAACAGTTTTATTATTATTTCCACATAACTCTCTTAAAATTGACATGGGATTTATGACACGTCCTCTTCGTCAGTAAGTGTGTTACACAAATACACACTGAAAATATAATTCAACAAGTGAGGAAATCCCTTAATATGTAACAGCATAATAAAATTTCCTCCTCTCTTTTGTTTTGTCTCAGGGTTATATAATAATACATGAGATTTGGGGTCTAAAAGCTTTCAAATCCCTGACTCAACAAAAGGATACATAGATACTACACGGGTGCATACAAACTTATCTGTTTTCAAAAGTTAGAAGGCAGTTTTAGTGTTTGGGGGCTTGTTGTTTTGGTTGATTGGAGGTTTTTTTTGGTTGGCTTTGGGGTAATTTTTTTCAAAGGAACTTACGCTAGTCAGAGTTTTTAGGTTTTGTTTTTTAATTAAACAGTTATTATCTGTGTGGAATAGCAACATGATATTTAGCGAATCAGTTGTCTATACTATCTTTCCCATAAAACTGTTAAAAAAAATCTGATCTTTAAAACTTTATACCTTTAATTTTATGCAATTTTTAGAGCTACATTTTGGAGCACATTTTATAGGAGATTATTTCAGTTGTGCTCTTAACTGGGAGGTATCTAAGTGTTTAAGAAGGCTCTTTAGTTTCTGTGTCCTTGTTTACCTATAGACTATATTGTAAGTGTCTATTGCTAAAATATTTTTTGCTAGCATTGATCACAGCTTTTTTTTAAAAAAAATGCTATGTTTTATATACAAAACCCATTTTATTTTATGATTTTTAAATGATACCTCTCCATCTCATTGCCTTCTGCTAGGATGTAGTCTACCCAACATTTTAATGCTATTGAAACTGAACTTAGTGCAGCCATCTCTAAGGACTGCTGGTTCTTGTCCTGAGCCAGAATGGGCTGATCCTGACAGAGTCTGGCTGGCACTTTTTCTTAAATTGCTGGGCATGCTGAGCTCCTATTTTGCACTGCCCAGCGCTTTGTCAAATCAGGAAGATTCTTTTGTCCAACTATTTTATTGTCTATAACCTATTGTTTATCCTCTCTATTAGTTTCTTTCAAGCATCAGGAATACTGCCAGTCTTTGTATTTTCAATTTGAGATTTGGATGTACAGAGATGCTACAAAATAAAGAAAATTTTGTGTTATGAAAGCTTTGCTTTCAGCAAAGTCGATTGAATTGGTTCAGCCATCTTAGAAACAGATGCCTATGGGAAAAGTCACATAACGACTTCAAGAAAAATTATGCCTCCTTCTGAAGTTCCATTTATTTTTGACAAAGATTTGGATGAAGGCTGTCTACTTTTTTAAATGGTGCTTGAGTTAAAATTATAAAAAACAAAATAAGAGCAGGTTTCATTTCAGTATAAATTTCCAATTCCATTACAATTTTTGAAATAAAAATTTCGATTCAGAAAGAGCAAAGTTTCACCTGTGAAAGAAAAAGAAAACTTAAAAACAAACAAACCAACCCAAAAAACCCCAGCCAACAAACGAAAATATATACCGTGTTTAAGAATTGCACCTAAGCTATTGTAAGATGGGCATTCTAATGCTATGCTTTGTAGGTTTGGAAATGGGAAAAGCATCCTAGACTTTGCAAATTATTACCTCTTGTTAAAAGTAAAAAGCAGATTGTGTTGCTTTTTATTTGTATACTGGAAGATGCTGCTTCATGGCATATTAGCTAATGAGTAAGATACTAATGTCTGAAAATAACGAGGCTTATCTTTCAAAGCCTCAGTATTGGAACAGACCAGCGGAGAAGGCAGAAATAGATATTTAGGGGCATATTCAGATAGCAGAGGTAGATAGGTAGACTTTAGGCTATGTGAAGAGAACTGGCATCTCCTGTTGGCTAATTCAAAGACCCTGGGAAAAATAAGAGAACAGATTAAAAAATAGCTGTAAGGAGCAGACTGAAGTTTAGGCTGATTATGACTTCTAATCCAGAATAGTTCACACATTTTTAAATCCACGCGTCTTAAAGCCATACATTTTTATTATTTGGAAATGTTCTGTATTATTTTACTAATAATAATCTTTTTGAAACTATAGAGCCTTAGGGTCAGACACAGGAGGATCTACTCGAAACCCAGCTGCTCACTGTGGTGTAGTAGGTTTAAAGCCAACATATGGACTGATCTCTCGCCATGGTCTCATTCCTCTAGTGAACTCCATGGATGTGCCAGGAATCCTAACCAGATGCGTGGATGATGCAGCGGTTGTGTTAGGTATTACTGCTTCATATGTCTTTGTGTGCAACATATCTTTGTTTGCAGCGTTGTCTCAAAACAAATTGAATTCAGGCTATGTACGTTTTCTTGGTTTTCATACATGATGTCATATTTCAGGTTCACTTGCTGGACATGATCCTAAAGACTCTACCACAATTCAGGACAACTTTAAGCTATTCGAACTACCCAATTTGATTGATGTCAGCAAGCTCTCGATAGGAATTCCAAAGGTACCATTTAAATCCTGTCAAAACTGTGGACAGGAATGGTGAATAGGACACCCAATAAAAAAAATACTTGTCTTGCCCACCACTTCCCAGTCTCTCATGGTTTAAAACAGTGAAGACAGCATGAGCAGCTCCTCAAAAAGAGCAGTATGTGCTCTGTTGCCTGTGCAGGTGATTCAGAGTAAGCGTATGTGATTGCTTCGTCTAAAATACTTTGTTGTCATTGTGGGAATCACTGTTGGGAATTTCCAAAGGAAATGGGGAACTTCAGTTCTTGGTTCTCTGTTGCTTTCATGAGTTGTCTATATAACCTCAAACAAGTTGCTCTTAATACTGGTTTGTGCAGTGCTTTGAAGTACTTCTGTAAATAGCACTGTGTTAATACAAAGCAGAATTTTCAAGGTAATGGAGTGGCACAAGGACCTGTGATTCTCAGAGCATTACTAAGGGCTGAAAGGCAACTGTAATCTTGCCTCTGATTTATGCAGTTAAGTTGTGTTTGTAACTCTAAGGACACTTGTAATTTAGGTACAATGTTTCGGACTTCAGCCTATTTTTAATTTAGCAAAGGCTCTGCCTTCAAAGAAACAGTGCGCATAACATTTATTGGTTTGATTACTCAGTATTTGAACCTGTGCTGGAACAGGTATACCAAAAGATTTGATTTGGTAAGCGGATGTCCACTGACCAGTTATTCGGGATCTGTGAAATGCAAAAATGATATGCCTATAAAATTTATTAACTACAAACTGTTTAATTTTCATAAATATAAAATAGTGGTATTGGTCAATTATTCATACCCTTTGGGAAGCTGTTTTCTACTGCTACAGATTATTCTGAACAGATACATGCATATGTTAAACGTGGGTCATTGCTACTCAGAAATCAGACAATACTATGACCCTGACATTGTGAGTTAGGACTAAAGCAAGTACCTTCAAGAATAAAGAAATTCAATAGAATATCTTTATCTTATCATAACATAGCTTATCTAAGTCTCCTTCCAACCCCTTGGTTATAGTTCTGTGGTGGGTTGTTTCATTTGTTTCACTGTGGCATGCCAATTGCCACTGATATGCTGTGGCTGTAATTTCTTTTAATCTTTCCTACTCAGAGCAGCCCTAGTATTAGGACTTAAACCTGAAGAGTTTCTACCCATGAACTGCAGAGCAGTGCAGTGCAGTCTCCGTAAGTATAGGCAAATAAGTGGATAACTGGACGATTTCTCCTTCAGAAGAAAATTCCATGGTCTGCGATTTGTGGGGTGATCCTACTGAGATGAACGTAATATTCTTAAGAGGACTGAATCCTGTTAATTTAATACTGCTTGTCTGTATAATATCTAGTAGATGGAAGGAACTTTAATAAGTACTTAATATCATATAGTGGTGAGGTAATAGTTTTGATGTATTTTTAGCAAGGAGTATTTGCAGTTTGGTTGCCATTAGAAGTAAACTGATATGTAAAAATCATTTTCCTTCTTGTTTTTCTCTAAGGAATATCATGCACCAGGGCTTTCTAGTGAAATTCTGGCTCTCTGGTCAAAGGCTGCTGACCTCTTTAAGAATGCAGGTGCTAATGTAATTGAAGTGAGTCTACCACACACTCATTACTCAATTGTCTGCTATCATGTGCTGTGCACAGCAGAAGTGGCATCAAATATGGCCAGGTTTGATGGACTGGAATATGGTAAGGCTTTTGACAAAACTTTTCTTAGACAATAGAAACATTGCTGGATGCCATTTAAAAGTATTTGTTTTAATAGTTACACTTTTCTTGGTTGAATGTTTGGTGTTATTTCTCTGAGATGGAATAGAGTAGAAACTCTATCCAAATAAAAATAAGCAACTAAGTGCATTGTTTAATATATTTCACTTCCAGACACATGAGTGTCTGGGCTTAAAATCTGTTTAATATTTATTTGTATAATAAACCAGGAATATGCTTTGTTGTTTTCCAGAATAGTAGTGTGTCAGTCTGCAACAAATAGTGGCCTATTATATTACTATTGTATTACATTACCTCATGTTGTTAAATCTTAAGGATTACAAAAAGTATTAATTTCCAAATTGCTTTTTTCAGGACACCGTTCTGACATGAACAAGTCCACAGAAAGTATGTATGCTGCGACACGAAGAGAAGGCTTTAATGATGTTGTAAGAGGAAGAATTCTGTCAGGAAACTATTTCTTGTTGAAACAGTAAGTGGAACATCTTGAAACTCATATTTGCCAAGTTAATAATTTTTTAAGCAAATGGTTATTTGTCATTTGTGACATGAAAAACAATCATCCTTACACTAGTAGCCACTTGTATCATTACTATTCTTGCTTTTAGCTATATAATACTTACTGAACTGCTAAGAATGAACAAAAATGTTTCCCTTAGTATTGCCAGTGAGCCTTCTGAATTAAATAAGTAAAGCAAGCTGGTGATTTTTATTTTTTTTTCCCTTACTAGGGTTTTATTAGCACCCATTAGTTAAATAAACATAAACCTATCCTATTGTATGACATTGAAATAATGATGGACGGGGCAGAGCAGTTGATGTCATCTACCTGGACTTGTGCAAGGCATTTGACGCTGTCTCACATGACATCCTTGTCTCTAAGTTGGAGAGGCGTCAGTTTGATAGGTGGAGCACTCAGTGGATAAAGAACTGGCTGGATGGCCGCACGCCAAGAGTTGTGCTCAATGGCTCAATGTCCAGCTGGAGACCAGTAACGAGTGGTGTCCCTCAGGGATCGGTGTTGGGACAGGTCTTGTTCAACATCTTTGTCAGTGACATGGACAGTGGGATTGAGTGCACCCTCAGCAAGTTTGCCAATGACACCAAGCTGTGTGGTTCAGTTGATACATTGAAGGGAAGGAATGCCATCCAGAGGGACCTTGACATGCTTGTGAGGTGGGCTGATGCCAACCTGATGAAGTTTAACCATGCCAAGTACAAAATCTCCACCTGGGTCGGAGCAATCCCAGGCACAGCTACAGGCTGGGCATAGAAGAGATTCAGAGCAGCCCTGCAGAGAAGGACTTGGGGGTGTTGGTCGATTGAAAAAATGAACCTGAGCCGGCAGTGTGCGCTTGCAGCCCAGAAAGCCAACCGTATCCTGGGCTGCATCAAAAGGAGTGTGACCAGCAGGTCGAGGGAGGTGATCCTGCCCCTCTACTCTGCTCTTGTGAGACCTCACTTGGAGTATTGTGTTCAGTTCTGCTGTCCTCAACATAAGAAGGACATGGAACTGTTGGAGCAAGTCCAGAGAAGGGCCATGAGGATGATCAGGGGACTGGAGCACCTCCCATTTGAAGATAGGCTGAGAAAGTTGGGGCTGTTGAGCCTGGAGAAGAGAAGGCTGTGTGGAGACCTCCTAGCAGCCTTCCAATATCTGAAGGGGGCCTATAGGGATGCTGGGGAGGGACTCTTCATGAAGGACTGTAGTGATAGGACAAGGGGTAATGGGTTCAAACTTAAACAGGGGAAGTTTAGATTGGATCTGAGGAAGAAATTCTTTACTGTGAGGGTGGTGAGGCCCTGGAATGGGTTGCCCAGGAAAGTTGTGAATGCTCCATTGCTGGCGGTGTTCAAGGCCGAGTTGGACATAGCCTTGGGTGGCATGGTTTAGTGTGAGGTGTCCCTGCCCCTCGCAGGGGGGTTGGAACTCGATGATCTTAAGGTCCTTTCCAACCCTAACTATTCTATGATTCTATTGCTGTCATAGTGTTTAAAGTTCTGTTAGCTATTAATGTCATTAAAGCTGCATAGAAAAACTACTGGTGCATTCTAGTGAGGTCTTCTAGAGAAAGCCAGAACATATGGCAGTTAAATTAACTAAACCTCTTTGCCTCAGTATACAGGGAAAGGAAGGCATTTGGCAAAGGTACTGAGCTGATGTCTTTACAGAAGACAGGTTTTTATCCAGCTTATGTAGAGAAGCTGGTGCATGGGTCAGTTTGACCTTTTTTTTTTCTTAGTTTTCAGTCCTCCAACAATCCAACAATCCTAATTTCTATTAGTAAAAGTGCTGATTTTCTCTTTGTTTGTAAGATACTAACAGAAATATTAGTCATGTAATCAGTCTCAAAGCAAGTGCCCGACAGAAAGAGCTCTGTCAGCAAGAGTTTCATCAGATGTGATTTCTAGTTGCTCTTAGAGGCAGGAACATTGTCAGTATGTGACAACCAGCTTTTATGGAATGCTGATCCTCTTGCCAAGTGTGCTTCTTCTGGCTAAAACAGTCCAGTTCAGATTTCCTAAGGCTGCTTTAAAATTCATGTAGTTCATTCTTCTGTGAAGTAATATGCAATTGGCTTCCATCAAGATTGAACTGGAGAGTCCTGTTCCTGTCCACAGTAAATTACTTTTGAAGACTAGGATGGGGTTCAAAAACATTCTCAGAATAGACAGTAGAGAAGAAGCATCTGTGACTGATGTGAATGTTGCATTTTACAGATAAAAATTATCTTACTTTTGAAATCTGTAAAATTACTAGGTGATTGTTCAGAAAGTTCTGTTTAATACTTTTATCAGTGATCTGGACGAAGGGATCAAGTGCACCCTCAGTAAGTTTGCCGATGACACAGGCAGTTTCAGTGGTTTTATCTACGAACACTCTGGCATATAGTGGTTGTTAATACTCCCTTCCCTTTTTGTTTTTAATAGCTGTGGGTTTAGGTGGCAATTACTTTTGAAACTGAACTTCTCTGAATTTAAGGATTCCACATTTATCAGTTCTGCATATGAAGTTAAAAGGAACAATGGGACATAAAGCTGACTAATTTGTTTCTGCTTCAGAACTGCTTAAAGACAGTTTGGAAATCAATAGACCCCATATTTACATGAGGGAAAAAAAGGTTAGGAAAAGATGAAGTCCTTAGAGTGTTTTACGGAGAAGTACGCTACACACACATACATAGTTCTAAGTCCTCTGTAGATGATGTGACTTTTTCACATGCTTCAAGTATCTTGTTGGATTGAACCCTAAATGATTAATGCCTATTTTCCAGTCCTGCTTAGTTTTGTATTATTTCTAGGCTATGCTACACTGCCCTGCAGTGAAATTCAGTACACAGTTTAATTGCAGAATGGTCATAAAATGTTGTTTTAATTTTTAGTTAATTATTGTAAACTAGGGTTTTGTTTTCCTTCACCTTTCTTCAGGAGTATGCCCTCACGTCCTCTTTCTCCAACAGCTTCATTGCTATGAGACCATGAACACCATGTTTGATGACTAAGCTTCTGTTATATCAAAAAGCCAAGTGCCACTGTTAGTCTTTTAACCAAAAGGAATACTTGGCTTGTCTTTTCTACAGGAGCTAAGAAATTAAATTCTGTATTTTTTCAATTAGTGTCATGCCATCGTGTCCATATTTCTTTCTAGGAACTATGAGAATTACTTTGTCAAGGCACAGAAAGTCAGACGTCTTATTGCCAATGACTTTATGAAGGTTTTCAGGAGTGGTGTTGATATTTT
Organism: Amazona ochrocephala; assembly: GCA_039720435.1. Lineage (NCBI taxonomy): Eukaryota > Metazoa > Chordata > Aves > Psittaciformes > Psittacidae > Amazona > Amazona ochrocephala. The sequence goes on from CM077878.1 coordinate 62,865,538, forward strand.
ACTCACTCCTACTACTCTAAGTGATGCAGTACCATATATAGAATTCATCAAAGAAGACAACAGAACCCGTAGTGCGCAAGATGACATCCTAACACAGGCTGCAAACATGGCTGGTGAGTAGGGGCCGGAATTCAACTAGGTTTTCCCCTGCCTAGTCATTTTTCATGTCCGTTTCCTTCAGCTATTTAACCTTTTATTTAGAATAAAGATGTTTTAACTCTGTGTTGTAAGTCTTACAATGATAGTTAGATATAAGGATAGCATATTTATTAAATGCTTTAAAACGTAAGATTTTGAAGTGGGGCACCTTGGAGCAGAGTGTGGGCTTGCAGATAAGATGAATATTCAAGTTCCAGAGACCAAAATCTTTTTCGAAGGAGACTTGGCTTTCTTTTCAGAGGATGTCGACTCCTTAAATCACTCTAATTTCTTATCACCTAGCAGTATCCTTAGTTCATTGACTCAGATTGTTGTAATTAGTTGTTTTCCTCTACATCTTTTTTTGTCATTGTTGTTCTCTTAGAGTTGTTACAAACATTACTCCAAGTGGATTTGTTTAATAGTAACTATGCCTGTATATTTTTTTTTCTTCCAGGTCTGCCAGCTATAAGTGTTCCTACAGCTCTCTCAGAAAGAGGCTTGCCAATTGGGCTTCAGTTCATTGGACGCTCGTTTCAGGAGAAGCAGCTTCTCACTGTAGCCAGATGGTTTGAAAAACAAGTAAAATTCCCAATGATTGAGCTAGAAGAAGTGAAGAGGCATGACCATGGTGTCTTTCAACATCAGAAATCTGCTTCTTTTTCATAACATGGGACTTGCTGGTCAGCTAAAATAAGAAAGCTGTGGGGATGGTATAAAAATGTATTCCTGCAGTTAAGGTTTTTTATCTTCTATAGAAATAATAATCTATTTTAAGAAGACCATATACAGTAATGCAGGATGGAATCACAACAGCTTGTTATTGTGTAATTAAGGCAAAGTGAATCATTAAGTAAACATGCCTGTGTTATTAAGAACCATTTCTAATTGAAATTGAAAATGCCGAGTTGAAATTATGTATCTTTTGCCTGTGGAGCTGCTTTTTTCCATCCCAGAGGGTGTGTAAGGTATCAGGCAATTAAAGAATTTGCCTGAAATTTTGTGTGAAACTTGCATGGTTGCCAAAGGGCTTGGTTTCCTTTGGACCATAGACTTTTGTAATGGCAACAGGCAGACAAGCTGTAATGGAACCAAGGTTCTATGTGTTCACCAACAAGTAAATACAAAAGGAAACAATGAAATAACATATAGTTATTCTATAGAAATATAGGGAATAACATATAGTTAACACTTAAAAAAAATTAATTAAAAATCCCTACTTCTAGCAAACTCATGCAGGAGGTGAAAAAACCTCCAGGTTTATAAATCATGTGGATTACTTTGGCTACATCAATTGTAAGAATTATGATTCCAGATTTCTTATTAGTTCTTGCGTAGTTATTTTCTTCTTCCTTCATCACTGTTCTTTATAATCGGCACTTAAAATGAATGTTTACTAAGAAAGAAATTATCTCTCTGTAAGAGTAACATCACCTATCCCTTCATGGACAGTCATTCATCACAATAGTATTTGAACAAATTTCCAGACTATACTGTTGGCAGACTGGAAGGCTAAAGAACTAATAACCTGTTGTGAATGTTGTGGTTTCCATTTTCTGAAAGTCAGAAAAGTACGAAGGATTAAGTCTGTAGATTTGGTTTTGCATCAGATTTCCTTTCATAGTCTACAGCGTGCACAGATGTAAGAAGTGTAGGGTGGGGAAAACTGTTAAAATTTTGTCTGCTATGGTTATGTACAGAATCTTCCTGAATTAGCTCTTGTCCTAGACTGTACTGTCACCTATCTAATAGATGTAGATCACTTTAGTTCTAAAAATTGCAAGTGAATGGGTGAAGTTTCCATGCTCCAAGGAGAAACTATTCCAATATCTTTCCCACCCAATTAAAATGGTACACAGTTAAAAATCCCACTCCCAGCTGTTTAGCTTCTGGGGGGACTGTGTACCCTATCTCCTGCCTGTCTCCTCCCCTGCCAAGCCAGAGGTGAGAGCTTGGGAACGAGAGTGCTGCACCCTCAGTATGTAAGCAAGAGTTCCTCAAGTTGTCCAAGAGGATATGTGAGAGACTTGTGCTGTCTTCGTTTTAGAAAAAACATTTTGAAAGAGTAACTTAGTACCCCAGTAGCTTAACACCCTGATTTACCTATAGGTCCAGCTGCTACCAGTGCAGCTGCTACCAGTGCCAAATCATAGCTCCAGAGTTATAAACAGTAAAGTTTCTATGATGGATAATTAGACTCCCAAAACCTGTTGTGTAGAGGAATTCCAGGGAGCAGAAAGGTGTGGGGTAAAAAAAAACCCAAAGCCCCAAATCTGCCCATACAAACATTTTGTACAGCTGCCTTGAAAAACAATTCTCTGAAATAATAAGGGTTGAAAGTTTTATGGCATTGCAGTGCAGCCACAGTAGGGGGTAGGTGTAACCTTAGCGCACAGGGAGCCCAGATAGTTCCAGTATTTCCTGAAGGAAACAAAAGCCAGAGCTTTAGCAAACAAGCAATCTGCTTAAATGTTTAAGGGTGAAACGTTTTTTCCTCAAGTAATGAGAAACTGTAGAAACATTGTATAGTGGAGAAGTTATGTTGGGGAAGAAAACTGTTAAGGGCTTTTGCCTCAGGTGTTTATGTGGTTTTCACATATATGTTTTTCTCTCACCCTCCTTAACAGATTCATAGTAAGGAGAAATTGAAAGCAAAATTAAACCTGACTGCTGCTAATTCTTTATTCCAGCATTCTCAGTTTTCAGGCACTGGGTACTTGACAGTTACTGTGACTTCACTGTAGCTTCCCCTTACATACTGCTAGTCACTTCTCCGTTACTTTTATGATTCACCTAGGAACCAATCTGTCTGGAAAGCTGCAATGGAGAATGGACTTTGTGGCCTATCCATTGTGTTCAGGGACCCCTTGCTTCAGCTCTGTCCCTCAGAACACTGAGTAATTCCACCAGCCTTATATACAGGAGATGGGCAACTGAAAAAGGATGAAGAGGCACACACAGTGTGTCTAGAAATCACTGTTAGGGTTATACTGTTGTCATACTTCATGTTAAACTGCTGCCCGCAATGCCACCAGAGAGGGCAGGGAAATAAGCAAGAGAGTCAGAGGAGCAAGAAAGGTTTATGTAAGTTTGTTATCTTTCAGTATGTCTCTCAAATAAAGAAGAAGGTATCAGATTCCAGGAATGTTAGAGGCAGGAAATGAAAAACACTCATGATTATCTTAATTAGCTTACCACACCTTTGCTTGACTAGTGTCCAGATGCAATTAAGAGATTCCAAGCTAACCTTGGGGGTTTTTTTGTAAACAGAAGAAAGGCTTTTTCCCACCCAGCATGGGCATTCTGCTGTGCTTGGTTTGGAACAGCACTAGAAGGTGTCAGCAGGGCCGGGCATTCAGCAAAAGCAGCAGAAACGTAGTCAGGGGGCTTTGCCTGGTCCTGCACACGCTTTCATGGTCAGGGCTGTGGTCTGATATCTGTACAATAAGGGTGTAAGTGAGAATCGCAAGCAAATGCTGTGTCACAATATGTGATGAAATGGACTTCAGATGGCTAAGAAATTAATTTTTTTATGGTTTGGGGTTTTTTTTTTAGCTAAAGGGACTGTTCTTGCATGTCAGTGTTTCAGTTGCTGAGCGGATTTGTGTGGCCTGCTGTGCTGCTCTGATTGTGACATGTGGTGGATAAGTTGCCATTATGTCTGCCAGCGCAGACACCTAGGACAGCAACAGAGGCTCGGGTTAGGTACCCTTCTGCAGGTGAAGATGTATCATCTTAGAGTTACAGGGCAGAGAAAAGACTGGCTGGAATGCTGCTGAGGTGAGAGATGCGGCGGTGAGGGAGCAGAGGTGGTCGGTACTAGCTGGCAACTGGGCACCCGTTTGCACTGTACTGTGAACTGGAACAGCTACTGGATTGCTACTGCCATTTGCCAACACCAACCTGAACAGGAAGACAAGTATCCTGCATGGCAGTATATGGCGTAAAAGTACTAGGCACCTCGTTGTGTCGCACAAAAGGGGGTGTTTCAGCTTGGGAAAAGACACAGAGAAGCACAGAAGAGTTTTCTAGGCAGGCTGTGAAACATCAGGAGGTAGAAAACACATGGAAAGGGGAAAGGATTAACAGTCATGGAAGCTACTAACTCATTTGAGAAGCCAGAGACTTAAGAGGGAAAGATTGAAGAGACAAAGGATACAGGGGTGAGAAAGTAGTATTCTGGTGAGGAAGGGGCCCCAACTTCATGTTCCTAAGTTGAAATCTTTGAAGGTGAGTACCTTTACGAATTGTACCTCTTTGAAGTAGATAGTCTGCTGGATTTAGTGTAAAACCAGAGTGCTGGAGACTTGCATTTGCAAGCTTTTAGTCCCAAAGTGAGCACTATTCAGGCACACGTAGTACCTGGCACAGACACACATAATATGTGCTTAACAGAGACCAAAGAAAAACACATTATTAACAATATACTTCAGGAAGCCTAGGAACACTTTGCAAAAGGGGACCTCGTGGGCTCAATTTCTCTTCATAGGTAACTATACCATACAGTCATCTCCATAAATTTATTAAAATGTATCTAAAGAGTATTTTGGTTTCTTTCTCCTATTAGTATTCCAGTACCTTTTGTTAGAAACTTGAATCACAGCCAAGCCACACACACCTATTTGCTCAAGGCAATATTGTTCTTTTGTTTAAATATGCTTTCTCACTCCCTGTGTTTAATTCACTCTTGTATTTATAGAGCACAGTTGCATTCTTCCTTAGCCTTTATTCTGTTAGGACAAATAAGTCAAGCTCTTCCAGTTTACTCTTGTATATTAGACTGCCCTGTGCTAATCTCTAGCCATTCACTACACCTGCTCCAGCTGAATCCATCTGTCCTCCAACATGGGTGACGACTATTGTAAAGACAATTCCAGGTGCAGTTGTACAAGCTCAAAAGCATTAATATTTCCGTATTGCTCCTGAAAAATTCCTCCACTGAACACTCTGGAGTCATGCTTGCCTTTTACTTCGTCACATTAGCCTGCACCGGTAGCTCAAATTTATTATTAACCGATGCACTCAGGGCTTTCTCTGTCTCCATTGCTTTCAATAGATAAGTATTTCTGGTATGAGCTGAGAGCTCATTATTAAGCCTCCAGGTGCATGACCCTTCATTCCTCTTTACTGCTATTCAAATTATCAGTGTTTTCCAGTTTTTCCTGTAGAGTCTGACCCTCCACTGTTTTGACTAACTCCCAGCTTCATGTCATCAGAAACAAAGAGTCTGTCCTTCAAATAACTTGCCTTATCACCTTAACTTTACTCTTTTCGCAATCATTTTCCAAGCTGCTGCTGAAAATGACAGGCACGCATGTATTCGCCTATACGGCCTCTGTATCTTGATGAATCATAAGGCACTGCCTATTAACACCGGCTAGGCGCAGGCTGAGGACATGCAGCCACCCTTAATGAAAACTTAGGTCCTTGCTCTATCCCGTAACTGGCTTGCTTTGAAGGCTACAAGCAGAGGCCTGTTGTGATAAACACTGTGCAAGGATATCAAGAAAAGAACCTGCCCCTGAAGAGAGCTGCATCTATTGTGCATCTATCCAAAACCAACCATGAGAACAACCACAAAAAAGAAACCACCCCAGGCTAATAAGCTATTGTATTCACTGCACTGGAAACATAAGAGCCTGAATGATCTACCCTCAAGTGGGAACAATGGAAACAAGCTGAATCACTAAGACCTAATCTTCAATAGGCAAAATGCAGCCTTGTCACTAAGACAAACTGCTAATAGCAACAATGAGGCTTGCAACAGCTTGAGTGGAGCCAAACTGGCTCTTGTACTTCAGCTGAAGTTCATCCAAAGTTGAACAGAGAAGTCTCCAGATGGTCACTGCAATTTGGGCTAGAAGGAGGGGCCTTTCTGTTACTTTCTTGTTCATGAACAAAGTGTAGAGTTTTGTTTAATGATTAAAATTAAAACTTACTCCCAGAGGAATGGAGGGGATAAACCACGAAGAAAAACTGCATCACTTAAACAGGGAAGCTGTTACTACTTTAAAAAGATATTGTGGTCATAGCACTTTGGCAGTTGCTAAACAAAAAAATGGGGGAAAACACAATATTGTTCCAAAGTTTGTGATGTGTTTCTTTTTCATACAGCATATGAAGCAATGCCATTTCATTTCTAGAAGAAAACATCTAACTTCATGGTATTTAAACAGACAAGCAACAAATCCTCTATTGCAGTCCCAGTCAGGAACATGACAGGCAGGGGGATGTCCACCTTGTTCAATCAAGCTGTAACCTACGCTCCGTTCTGGGTCTTCCATTTCAGTTTGTGTTTGTGTCTGTCCCCTGTGCTACACGACCACGCTGACAATGCAGGCTTTGCCAGTACAGCCTGGGTCAGGGAGAGCATGGAATACCTCAGAAAGACTTTCAGAGAGAGGTATGGACTCTGAGTCAATCTGCGTGCTCCCAAGGACACCAGTTTACCTGCAGTGCAGATGAGCTGGGAAGGTTGTGGGCTCCATCAGCTTGGTTACACAAGTCAGAGAACATAGGACCAAAAGCTGCCCCTGAGCAGGTTGCCCAATACACCCGGACAATGGGTGTCTCTGGGGAGACATGCGGGCAGACCTGGCGCCTCTCCAGAAATGTTGGCTCATAACAAAACTAATATCACGTTTAGGAGAGGGGCATTTAAGAGAGGGGCTGTTTGTTAATAGATCTGTACTTACGGTTTTCAAGCATAGTGATAATAATGATTAGGCTTTTTATCTTCCAAGGTCTCGATGATAAATTTCTGTTTCTTCATTTGCCATCCCAGTCTTGAACTTGAATCAATAAGCACGTACATGATGAGTGTGAGGGATACATGGAAGCCGCAAGGAACATAAAAAAAAGCTATGTGAAACACTGACTATGCAGCTGACGTGATAACACACCCTAAGGCAGGAGATCTGTCCTCAGTAATGTGCCTAAACTTCTTCAGGGAGGGACAAGGACATGAGCTTTGCTCATGCCTGTTTGATTTGACAATGAAAGCAGCCAGTTGACAGAATCACTCTCCGAGCCAAAAAACAGTGTTGTAGCCAACAGTGACTGCTACACATCTCTGCCATGAGGACCCACCTGAGACTGCTCAGCAGGATGACAGCACATCCTGGCAGAAGGGATTTCCTCAAATGCCTCCTGCAGGCGAAGCAAAGAGGCCATACAGATCTTCAGAGAAAGGGAGAGATTACACTTCCTTGTATCTCTCCCAGGGCAGGAACTCAGTGAAGCACACTGTTCATAGACAAAATTACTATTTGGGGTTTTCTTTTCCTCCGGGATACATACTGCTACATTGCGGATGCCAGCTGTATTCCTCCCACCCAGCATGTTTATCTTGAAAATCAAATTCCCAATTTCTAGTAAATGCTACAAAAGGAAAGACTGATGATGGGGAACTGGTAGCACGCCTTAAGAAATCAGGGGAGACAAAATGGAATACCAAAGGAGAAAATATTTTTTGCAGGCAAGTCAGCAAAATACTCTTATGTATTTGCTCTTCAAGCACAGTTATATTTGCAAAAACCCTGATGAAAGGGAGGTGCATTGCTCCAGTTCCTTCATCTCAGCAGGACTGGATTGGAGTGCTGAAGAGTTAGGACTTGATCTAACACACTTTGAAACTGGTGAAAGCCACACTTCAGCTGAACCTGTACAGAACTAGCGCCCTAACAACAATTAAAAAAGATGATTTCCCTTTCTGCTGTGAGACCCTAAGACAGATTATGGCATAGGTCAAGTAGAGCCCAGGCTGGGTGGGGCTTTGAGCAACCTGCTTCAGTGGAAGATGTCCCTGCCCTTGGCAGGAGAGTTGGAACTAGATGATCTCTAAGGTCCCTTCCAAACCAAAACATTCTATGATTCTATGATAGAGGAAATTTAGGGAACTATCACTCTTTTCTGTTCAACCTTTGAGCTTTTTGTGTAGAGCACCAGTGACTCCTGTTCTGCCTATTTGACACTTCATTGCCACTAAACTCACTGCATTTAAAAAATTAGATTTCCTTAAGAATTGGGCCAATGAACATGGAATTACTTGATAGACCAAAAATGGTGGAGGAAATCCTTCAAAAGTGAGAAGAAAACTCATTCTACTTGCTGTGAATGGGATGGATGTGTAGGTTGTCAAGAAGAGACAACAGTAAACACAGTATGTGGATGCTTACCTAACAAAGGTGTCTAAAACTTCCTTCTCCTTCTCCTGCCATTCTTCACTATGAAAGCACAGATCGTTGCCCATGGCTTTCATGAGCAAATTCACTAAACAAATGTCACAGCTCCATACAGTCCAGTAATTCCAGAGTGAATGTGCTTTGGAATTACCAACATTTTGAAGCCATTCTAGAGCATTTTTCAATCTTATTTAAGACAGGAGGACTGAAATCTGCTCAAACTCCACTTCTTGCAATCAGAAATTGCTGTCATTGACTGAAGTATCACTTAGCACAGTGGATGTGTGTGAGAAAGGAGGACTAAATACCACTTCCTTATTCCATTGATTTTCTCCATTTTTAAGTCTATTTTCTAGGGCCTGCTGCAAGCACTAAGCTTTAGCTGAAATTACCAGAAAATAACACTGGTGAGGAATAAGCCTGAAAAACCATGAACTCTCCGAACATGGGGGTGAAATCTGAAAATGAGTTTCATTATTCATGAGTAGCCTTTGGAGATATCTAAGTGCACAGTTGGGCAGAGAAGAGATTCAGAGCATCCCTGCGGAGAAGGACTTGGGGGTGTGGGTTGATGAGAAACTTAACATGAGCCAACAGTGTGCGCTTGCAGCCCAGAAAGCCAACCGTATCCTGGGCTGCATCAAAAGGAGTGTGACCAGCAGGTTGAAGGAGGTGATCCTGCCCCTCTACTCTGCTCTTGTGAGACCTCACTTGGAGTATTGTGTGCAGTTCTGGTGTCCTCAACATAAAAAGGACATGGAACTGTTAGAACAAGTGCAGAGGAGGGCCACGAGGATGATCAGGGGACTGGAGCACCTCCCCTATGAAAATAGGCTGAGAAAGTTGAGTCTGTTCAGCCTGGAGAAGAGAAGACTGCGTGGAGACCTCATAGCAGCCTTCCAGCATCTGAAGGGGGGCTATAGGGATGCTGGGGAGGGACTCATCATGAGGGACTGTAGTGATATGGCAAGGGGTAATGGGTTCAAACTTAAACAGGGGAAGTTTAGATTGGATATAAGGAAAAAGTGCTTTACTGTGAGGGTGGTGAGGCGCTGGAATAGGTTGCCTGGGAAAGTTATGAATGCTCCATTGCTGGTGGTGTTCAAGGCATGGTTTAGTGTGAGGAGTCCCTGCCCATGGCAGGGGGGTTGGAACTAGATGATCTTAAGGTCCGTTCCAACCCTAACTATTCTATAGTTCTAAGTGTTTGTAGAAGGGTGACACTGCCACATCTGGTATCTTTAGTTCTGCACTACCTTTTGAACATCTTTTACATTTCTTCTCTATTTTTCAATACATTGATCTGTACCAATAGGTAGGAGGCACTGGCTTTCTTGGCTTTACCAAGGAAGAGCAGCTGCACAGGGAAACTGGACATATCCATTTCAAACTAGTCTTTCAGAGGGACTTAGCTCTCTACTCATGGCACCCCTTCTCAAAGATTCATCGCCCATCACACAACATGAGCTTGCCTCTCAGGGGCCTGTGAAATGTTACAAGGACAATGTCAATGCTCGGAGACTGCATTTGCATCACTTTGCAAGAGATGATTTTTCTTCCTGTTCTGCTGAAGCAGGGCGCATGTACTTTAGCGCGCTATGCTGATTCCCACACAAGTGTCGAGTACCACCCAAGACAAAAGAATCACTCTACAACTCTAAATATATGAGAGCAACATTGTTTTTATCAGCTGCCTCTCATAACGATGTTACAAAGCACTCAGTTTAGTTTGACGGAAGCACTTCTCCATCAGTCTGTTGACACTCACTCTACTGCTCTCAAAGCCTTATCTCTCCAGTACCCCCCATCACGGTTTCTGTTATTTTTCCTGTGACTAAGAACCAACAGACTTATGATTGGCTCTGTGCATTGAAATGCTACCAGGTCTAACACTGGCTTCCTTCTCTCCTTGCTTGGGGTTTTCCCAGTGGCCATGCCAACACCCATGCTCACCATGGCAGCCTCTAAGAACTGTTTCCTGGAGGAGAGCTGCGCATTTTGTAATGTTCAGCTGCAGTTCAGCATTCTCCCAAACTGTTACTGGAGGGGAAGATATCGCACAGTCTTATGACATGACTAGAACATCTCTGGTTTGTATCTGTAAAATATCTTCAGGTCCTTTCTCTGCTGTAATGGCAAATCTCTTGTTCTGCCAATGGCAGTGTTTAGTATCTTGCCTTACCCAAAGTGTTTAGATTCTTCTTCTCTGGAAAGAGCTGTATCAGCTTTTCCTGTGAGAAGTTTCTGCCTTATATTTGTCACTCCCAGCTTCTCCATTCTTGGACTACTTGCATATTCAAGGAGAGGAGATTTATTGTTTTATGAGCTCCCTCTCAGCCTGGATGTTGTTGTTCTTGAAACTAAGACGCCCTTATTTTTCCCCAGTTATTTTTTCCTACTTATTAGGTAGGGAACCTGTAATATGGTTTTAGATGTTTTCCATTTTTCCTTTCAATTTTTGCCCCAACTGACTTAGTTCAGCAGAGTTTTCCTCTTTGTGAAATAGTGTGAGCTAGAGGTACTGATTTAAATTGGCCTGTCTGTGATGCTTCTTGTTCGTTAGTTTTTTATGCTGTGTATGGGTTATATAGACATTCCATATTGCCAGTTCTTCAATATGCTATAGGAATTGCAAAGGATGAACCTGGAGGATTTTGCCAACAGGATAGGCAGTAACTGGCATACAGAAAGGAATATGTTGTCTCAATTGTTTTTGTAGCACAATCAGTGATGAAACAGCTAAAAAACTCGTTATCCAAATGTTGTCCACAGCTTAGTGGCCAAGCAACTATTGAAATGTGTGAGTCAATTCACGCTTTCCGAGAGTCATTATTTAGTCTGGGTGCCAACATTGGGGATTAACGCTCCAGCGATTTGCACTTGTTTCATGTTTTCATTGCCATAGATCTGGAGACAGATCCAAAAATAAAACCAAGCCCTTAAATTTCGGAGGATTTTGGGATCCTGAGCTATGTATTGATGAAAGAGTATAAAATCCTAGATGTCATTCAGCCATTCTTGTTAACGCAGCTTGTACCTTTCTTCTTGGTGGCTATTTTCTAGACTTTCTATTTATTTATTCTTTCTTCCAACACACTTGCAAGGAAATCTTCCAGACTTACAATAGCCTTGCAGTGGTATTGGTTTTGAGCTGAATCAAGTTTCTCTAGGCACTTGAAATAATGAGGAGGTCATTAAATGTGAGTTTTATATTGGACTAAGCAAACTGATTAAGAAGTGGTTACAGAGAATTGAATAAACATCTCCTAAGTAAGAAAATGCTTCAGATGTGGGAGGCAAAAGAGTTCTGTTTTTTAAACTGGCTGTATAGGTAATAGTTCCTTCAGGACACTCAACTGAAAAGTTGCTTATTTGATCTCCCTAGAAGATGCAAGATCTCTCAGCACAAAATGCTGAGCCGTTAGAAGATTTGAATTAGGAAGGAATAATTTCTGTTCTGAGGGCAAGAGAATACTGCAGCTGTGATTTTTATTCTACAAAGATATATAAAGGGCTAGTGGCCTAACACTGCTACTGTATTGGCAAGATGACAAGATTTGAAAGTGGGAAACATTAAGTAAATAGTTGGAAGTGCAATTAGCTTGAATAAATTGCTTCTTCTGTCTTTTTCTTTCACTGTTTTTCTCACTTTCTTTCATTATTGCTGTTAAGTACTAATTACACTACAGTTTGTATTACAATCTGTAAGAATAATTGGTCCTGTCTTAAAGCATATCCTGTAAAAAAAAACATTTTACAAGGCGTTGGCAGGAGATTGCTAAAGCTGTTCTCATTTAGTGTCCAATACATCTCTGGTAAGATGCAGCACTGATTCAAGAATGGGCTTCTGTGGTTTTGATGATTTGTGCAGGGTGCAAGATAACCAATGTGATGAAGTCTTGCATCATACTAGAACTCAAATGACAGGACTGCATCATTAATGAATGAATTTATGCGTAAAAAAACAACTTCAGCCTTTTACTAACCTCTGACATTTTTACCATGTTTCCTTTAAAACAGTGAAAGCTAAAAGCAATGATACGGTACACACAAAGAATGATTTTTGCTTTAAAGATTCATTCCTGTCTACTTTCCTCTGAGAAGCAGAGCTACTATGGGGCAATTAGCAAGCACCTTGTTGGTTTTCATGTGCCTTAGCATGCCTTCCAGGAGAATCCGCTCCAAGATTTTCCAGGCACAGAGGTGAGACTGACTGGTCTGTAATTCCCTGGCTCATCCATTTTCCCCTTCTTAAAAATGGGGGTTATATTTCCCTTTTTCCAGTCATCGGGAACTTCACCTGACTGCCATGATTTTTCAAATATGATGCACGGTGGCTTAGCAACTTCATTTGCCAGCTCCTTCAGGACCCGCGGATGGATTTCATCTGGTCCCATGGACTTATATACATTCAGGTTCCTAAGGTGGTCCCAGCATGGCTTCACTAAGGGGAAATCCTGCCTGACCAATCTGGTGACCTTCTATGAAGGGGCTACGGAACCGATGGACAGGGGCAGAGCAGTTGATGTCATCTACCTGGACTTGTGTAAAGCCTTTGACACTGTCTCACATGACATCCTTCTATCTAAGTTGGAGAGACATTAATTTGATAGGTGGACCACTCGGTGGATAAAGAACTGGCTGGATGGCCGCACGCAAAGAGTAGTGCTCAGTGGCTCAATGTCCAGCTGGAGACCAGTAACGAGTGGTGTCCCCCAGGGATCGGTGTTGGGACCGGTCTTGTTCAACATCTTTGTGAGTGATATGGAGAGTGGGATTGAGTGCGCTCTCAGCAAGTTTGCCGATGACACCAAGCTGTGTTGTTCAGTTGATACATGGGAGGGAAGGAATGCCATCCAGAGGGACCTTGACATGCTTGTGAGGTGGGCTGATGCCAACCTGATGAAGTTTAACCATGCCAAGTGCAAGGTCCTCCACCTGGGTCGGAGCAATGCCAGGCACAGCTACAGGTTGAGTGGGGAGGAGATTCAGAGCAGCCCTGCGGAGAAGGACTTGGAGGTGTGGGTTGATGAAAAAATGAACATGAGCCGGCAGTGTGCGCTTGCAGCCCAGAAGGCCAACCATATCCTGGGCTGCATCAAAAGGAGTGTGACCAGCAGGTCGAGGGAGGTGCTCCTGCCCCTTTATTCTGCTCTCGTGAGACCTCACTTGGAGTATTGTGTGCAGTTCTGCTGTCCTCAACATAAAAAGGACATGGAACTGTTAGAACAAGCGCAGAGGAGGGCCACGAGGATGATCAGGGGACTGGAGCACCTCCTGTATGAAGATAGGCTGAGAAAATTGGGTCTGTTCAGCCTGGAGAAGAGAAGGCTGCGTGGAGACCTCATAGCAGCCTTCCAATACCTGAAGGGGGTCTCTAGGGATGCTGGGGAGGGACTCTTCATTAGGGACTGTGGTGAGAGGACAAGGGGTAATGGGTTTAAACTTAAACAGGGGAAGTTTAGATTGGATATAAGGAAAAAGTGCTTTACTGTGAGGGTGGTGAGGCGCTGGAAAAGGTTGCCTGGGAAAGTTATGAATGCTCCATTGCTGGTGGTGTTCAAGGTGGGGCTGGACATAGCCTTGGATGGCATGGTTTAGTGTGAGGTGTCCCTGCCCATGGCAGGGGGGTTGGAACTCGATGATCTTGAGGTCCTTTCCAACCCTAACTATTCTATGATTCTATGATTCTATGATTCTATGAATTCTGTTTTGTTTTGTTTTTTTAAGGTGGGAGGAAGAGGCAAAGCAGCACATGGTCAAGTATTAACTGGAGTAATGACAGAAACCACTTGTGTATGCAGCTGAAGAAGGGCTGCAGGCATAAATTTGTTTAATATCTCCTGCCTTTGGCTGCAGAGAAGAAGGGCTTCTCTTCTTGGAGGGTTTCTGGTGAGTGGGCAGCCCCTGAGCTGGCTGGAGGGAGCTCTATAGCTTCTGCACCTTTGTGAGAAAGTGACCAGCAGCAAAGAGCATGGGACCTCCAGCAGCCCCAGGATTAGGAAAAAGTGAAAAGGGGAAACAATCACCATTTCATCCCAAGCTGTGCCACGGAGAACAAAGCTAACCCAAATGCCCAGGGACATGATAAGGAGAAATTGTTTAGCTGCTTAGACCAATGCAAGGGTCCTAGGTAATACACAGAGGAGCTGGAATTGCTCATTTATGAGCAAAAAATTCAATAGAAATGGCATTGCTTGAACTTGATGGGAAATTTCTGGTGACTGAAATCTTTAAATCACTGGTTATAATCTTTTAAGAAAGGTTTAGTGGACAGAAGCGAATGAGAAATGGCACACTATGACCAAAAAAAGAAAAGGGCATGATTTATTTACTAGTGACAAATGACAAAGAAACGATCTCATGGATTGATTTCCCACTGTGAAAAGTGCAAAACAGAGTATGAGCTGCTGTCTGTGAGAGAGCAGCCATTTTTATGGAGGAACAGATGACTTGTTCCTTCAGTTACTATCCATAAGGATAGTATAGGAGAAAAAAGAAAGTTAAATTCTGTGGGAGATATTAATCCAAATCACATATGCTTGTAGTCTTATACTGCCAGCACTGAAACATCTTCAGAGTGACTAAATGTTTATAATCTCCTTGCTTAAAAAAGATTGCACCAGATAACAAGAAAATTCTAGAATGGGCATTTGCATCAGCAAAGGGAAGGAACCACAGTACTAAAATTGCGGTACGACAAATGAATAAAAATGCTCATAACTTGATTACGTTTGTTGAAGGCAAAAGAAGTGCAAATCCCTAAGCATCCAGGTGTATCTGCATTGTGAAGCGTCAGGAAAGCAAATGTATGAACGTGTTGTTCAGAACTTGCAGAAACTCATCAATTTTCAGAGTGGCTGTTTGTTCTTTCTAGCCTGCCTTGCCCTCGTGTCATGGTAACCGGGACCCTTGAAGCAATCTTCACATCCTGCTTGTCGTTAAGCATCCCAGTGTACCTGCCTTGTGTAAACTGGTCTGTCAGCAAAAGAAATGATCAACGTTATGTTTCAATGAAAAACCTTATGCTTTTGTCTGCTGTGCAGGAGTGGAGATGGAGATCCTGGACTTGCTTGCAAAGTCACATGTTAGTAATGTGTGGCAGGATGAAGATAAAGGTTTTAAAGCCTGATTGAAAGGCAAATTGAGTTGGGAAGGGTTCGATTGATTTAGTTACTGTGATTTTTTTGTAATTGTTGTTGCTCTGTTTGTTTTATTGTTTTTTGGTTTTTTTAAATACAGTAACCCACTGCAGGGCTTGTTACCTGTTGTATGTAAGTTCATGTGTATTTCCTTTTCTGCATGGGAGCAGCTATGTATTAAAAAGCCTGTAGAGTGTTGTAGCAACCATGTATCTGTGGTTGGGTAAGGAGGACACAGGCTGGAAAAAAGCCCAAGTACCTGAAATCTCTGTTTTTTCATGTGTGTCAGTTCCCTCACAAGGGCTATTGCTTTTCTTTGCAAACCTTGCTTGTTTGATACTATGCCCACATGAATGAGCTTATAGCACTTCACCTACATTGACAGGCTATAGCAGAATAAGCCACACTCTGCAGGAATGTCCTAAAGAGCCTGAAAGGCACAACTGGAAGAGGTTAAGCTGCAGTTGCTCCCTGCCTCTTCCATGGCCAACTCACAGACAGGCCAATTTAAATCAGTACCTCTACCTCACATTATTTCACAAAGAGGAAAACTCTGCTGAACTAAGTCAGTTGGGGCAAAAATTGAAAGGAAAAATGGAAAACATCTAAAACCATATTACAGGTTCCCTACCTAATAAGTAGGAAAAAATAACTGGGGAAAAATAAGGGCGTCTTAGTTTCAAGAACAACAACATCCAGGCTGAGAGGGAGCTCATAAAACAATAACCCTCCTCTCCTTGAATATGCAAGTAGTCCAAGAATGGAGAAGCTGAGAATGACAAATATAAGGCAGAAACTTCTCACAGGAAAAGCTGATACAGCTCTTTCCAGAGAAGAATCTAAACACTTTGGGTAAGGCAAGATACTAAACACTTGATCTCTGAAATTTCTGAAGAGAAAGGACCTTCTGGTGCCATTGGCAGAACAAGAGATTTGCCATTACAGCAGAGAAAGGACCTGAAGATATTTTACAGATACAAACCAGAGATGTTCTAGTCATGTCATAAGACTGTGCGATATCTTCCCCTCCAGTAACAGTTTGGGAGAACGCTGAACTGCAGCTGAACACTACAAAATGCGCAGCTCTCCTCCAGGAAACAGTTCTTAGAGGCTGCCATGGTGAGCATGGGTGTTGGCATGGCCACTGGGAAAACCCCAAGCAAGGAGAGAAGGAAGCCAGTGTTAGACCTGGTAGCATTTCAATGCACAGAGCCAATCATAAGTCTGTTGGTTCTTAGTCACAGGAAAAATAACAGAAACCGTGATGGGGGGTACTGGAGAGATAAGGCTTTGAGAGCAGTAGAGTGAGTGTCAACAGACTGATGGAGAAGTGCTTCCGTCAAACTAAACTGAATGCTTTGTAACATCGTTATGAGAGGCAGCTGATAAAAACAATGTTGCTCTCATATATTTAGAGTTGTAGAGTGATTCTTTTGTCTTGGGTGGTACTCGACACTTGTGTGGGAATCAGCATAGCGCGCTAAAGTACATGCGCCCTGCTTCAGCAGAACAGGAAGAAAAATCATCTCTTGCAAAGTGATGCAAATGCAGTCTCCGAGCATTGACATTGTCCTTGTAACATTTCACAGGCCCCTGAGAGGCAAGCTCATGTTGTGTGATGGGCAATGAATCTTTGAGAAGGGGTGCCATGAGTAGAGAGCTAAGTCCCTCTGAAAGACTAGTTTGAAAAGGATATGTCCAGTTTCCCTATGCAGCTGCTCTTCCTTGGTAAAGCCAAGAAAGCCAGTGCCTCCTACCTATTGGTACAGATCAATGTATTGAAAAATAGAGAAGAAATGTAAAAGATGTTCTAAAGGTAGTGCATGGGTAGGGATGTGGCAGTGTCACCCTTCTACAAACACTTAGGTATTTCTGAAGGCTACTCATGAATAATGAAACTCATTTTCAGATTTCACCCCCATGTTCGGAGAGTTCATGGTTTTTCAGGCTTATTCTTCACCAGTGTTCTCTGCTGCAAATCTCAGCTAAAGCTTAGTGCTTGCAGCAGGCCCTAGAAAATAGACTTAAAAATGGAATAGATCAACAGAATAAGTGATATTTAGTCTCCTGTCCCTCAGACGTCCACTGTGCTAAGTGATACTTAAGGTAATGACAGCAATTTCTGACTGCAAGAACCGGAGTCAGAGCAGATTGAAATCCTCCTGTCCTAAATAAGATTGGAAAATCTTGTTTGAAGAAACTTAGAACGACTTCAAAGTGTTGGTAATTCAAAAGCGCATTCACCTTGGCAATGCTGGACTGTATGGAGCTATGACATTTGTTCAGTGAGTTTGCTCATGAAAGCCGGGTGCAATGGTCTGTGCTTTCAGAGTGCAGAATGACAGGAGAAGGAAGTTTTGGACACCTTTGTTAGGCAAGCACGCACATTACTATGTTTACTGTTGCCTCTTCTTGACAACAGTACATCCATTCCACTTACAGGAACTAGAGCTAGTTTTCTTCTCATCTTTCTTTGTCCTCCATGGCCAGCCCGCAGACAGGGCAATTTCTTTCCTAAAGCTTTAAATGGTTTACAAAATGCTTTGATCAGCCCACCTTGCCAGCATCCTTTACTAAAGTTACCAGGGACCACTCACATGAGGAAACCTGCTGGCACACATAGTGAGGATGAAGCCACTTCCTGCCAGCGCCACAAATGCTGTTCCTAAACTGGGATTGTGGTTATTTGAGATGAGTTACTGCACTTGCTGAGGGAAGAGTTTGTCACTTAGCAAGTACCATGCATGCCGTCAGGAGGTTTTTTTTCCCCCAAATCCAACACTGAATTCCCCAGGGTCACTCAGCTCCATATTCAGAGATCAGACCTGTTGGACAACTGCCGTTCTGTACTTCTCTTGTAGCTCTGCTGGTATCTTCAGCACTCTCTCACAGCCTCTCTTTGCCCTACTGCAGCATTGCGAATCACTGAGCCCCAGGTCGTCCCCTGGGGGGGGCAGAGGTGCAGACATCCCAGCACCTGTGTCCTTGTGCTTGAGCAGTCCTTACTGCGTCCTCCCACACGTGATATGTTGTGCAAGCATTTTGCCCTTCCAGATCAAATAACCTGACCTAAGGTGTCTCACATGATGGGTTGCTGGGAAATTGAGAGGTCTGAACTGCTATGGTTTCACCTTTCTAAAGTGAAGCACCTGAACCAACGACATTTTTATGCTTCTGAAGTCTGAGGACCCACATTTTTTGCTCATCCAAAAAAATGCAGTAGAATTGTTCTTCACAGAAATAAACTGAGAACAGAAAAGACTGAAACAAAACAGAAATATTAGTGCTGAGAGCATACACCTATGGTTTGGCGGAAGTAGCAGAAGAAGAGCATCTAACTGAAAATACCATGCAGACAGATGCCTTCTGATTATCTCTAGACCAAGGTCGCAAAGCCACACTGACGTGTAAAACATCCCATCTGACCTACCAATGGAAAAGCACCCCTAAATGCCCATGGCATGCTGCAAGTCAAGCGCAACTGAGCTGCTGACTTTGTGAACATGCACTCAGTGTGATGTAGTTATCATATCATTTTGCAGTGCACCACCAAGAATTTGAGCAGGCAGAGCTTCATCTTCTCTGCTGTGAGACTTAAAAGCCAGCAAAGTACATTGTTCACCTTCTCCAAGCAGCACTGCCACTGCATTAAAGTGACTACAACTAAAGGGATTAATGCTTATTTATTTTCAAATCAATGCTTCAAATTTACTTGGGTTCAGGGAAGAAATAAAGCCTTTAATCTTCCAGCAATTCACCCAAGTGAACAATATAAATACACTTGAAATATGGTTGAAGGTATAAAATTGAAATATGCTTCCATGTCACCTCTGATTCTGTTCTTGGCTATAAACTGAAGAATCAGAATACCATGACTATGATTCTGGTATTTTTTTCCAGGGCAGGAGGTAAAGTCTCTTGCCCCCATCACCCTGCTGTACTTCTAATATCCTCAATACCTGAGCAGCCACGACATGTTGCCAATTTTAAACCAGCAGCTGGCTGCTTGTGTATCTCAAACACATATGAGTTTTTTCTCTAAAAATGCACCTTCTAAAAGCCCAGGATGGCAAATAAAGTCAAGCCTGGTCTAGTAATGGTTTTCAAAGAAGATATTCTGCAGTTCCCAGCACTGCCTTCCCATTCCAGTCTCAAGGATAAGAGATGTATTGAGAACTGGCTGCTTTTTGGGAACATCAGGAGCTACTTTGAAGTGTCAATATAGATACAAAAAATTGAGAAATAAGTAAATTAACCTCATTAGGACCTACAAGCTACTCAACATTACCTGAAAATTTAGTCAGGTCCCTTTCACACTCCAAAGCTTGGATTTGGGACTTGAAGTTCAGCCTCCTGAGTTTGAAAGTTTTGACATTTGTTTTGGGCAAGAGAGATGCTGTCTTGAAGCCGTGTTACTGTGCTGTAAGACTTCCCTCTCATAGCCCAGGACCTGTCTGGACTTTGGTTTCACTGCAAGACCCAGCATGCTTCTGACAGCTCTTCCTGGAGGCGCTGAGGTGGCTTTGACTTCTCCAAGAAGTGGATAGCAACTTCACCAAGAAACTATGCCAGCCATATCTTAATTTCATTTGCTTTAGCACTTCATTGGTAATTATTAGCTACTGCAGCAAGTTCAACTGTCTCCATCTGCTGCTCTCCTGTGGTTCTCCACATACTCATTGCCACATTTGCCCCTGTACTGCTGGCAGAAAGAGGCCATTTTCATGGGAGAGCTGTCTCTGCCTCTGTTCGGCATGAGAGCTGCTTTCTCCATCACCAGCCTCTACCATTTCAAACTTCAGCATCTTCGTCTGCCGGTTTCATGCCTCGAGTCCAGGCTGGTGCGTGCAAACATGCTGTGCCCTGGGGCACCAGCCCCTTCTTTGTAATATGATGCCCACACACTTCCACAGACACTTACATGGGTGATGTGTCACACACATGTGTGCATTCATCAGGAAACAACTGCTAGCTGTTGCTGTCCCCACCATGAGATCCTGGCAGGCTTACAGGGATGAAAACATTTTGACTTCATTTAAACTAGTTGCTGTGGCAAAAAGGGTATTTGTGATCCACAGGAAAGGAGGAGTTGGTGTTGTGACCACTGCTACCAAATGGGCTGGCAGACCGGTCTGTGTCAAACACATGCAGTGCTGACAACAAGATGATAGCTTGCTGGTTGGAGTGGTTTCAGTCCTTGCTCAGACAGCATCTACATGATCTTAATAGTATTTGTCTCCTCTGAGCATGCCATGCAGGTTTAGGGGAGCTCCTAACAGTGTGCTGTGGTTTTACCAGCTCATTACTGTAACAGGACATATTCCTGGAAGAAAAGTTCAGCATGACTAATACTAAAGTGTTGACCCTGGTTCAGGGCCACCTGGGGCAACACTGACCTCTCAGTGAGGCTGCTTTCACAGGCTTGTGTTTTCAACACTCATAGTTCATGTTCTGTTTGCATCTCTCCCCACATTTGCCACCACCTGAACTCTGTTCCCAGTTTGCTATCCACTCATAGAGGTCCCTCTGCAGTCTTCTCTGGCTGCAAACCCTCTGCCCAGGATGCCCAGCCCATGCCCTGACACATGGGTTGCACCATCCCTTAGCTGTCCCAGCTGAGCTGCCAGGGTTCTGTGGGGCCAGTGTAGACCCCAAGTTAGGTGGCCCTACAGAGAGACATGGCTCTCCAGCACATGCACCAGGTGGCATGACTGGTCACCGACACCCAGACAGGGCATGAGCTCTGCAGAGAGCCTGTCTCCCCTGGGAGCTGCAGCTCTGCCAATGTCACCTTACCCCTTGTTTCTTTTTCCAGATCATTAACTGTTAAACAGGGAGA
Organism: Amazona ochrocephala; assembly: GCA_039720435.1. Classification (NCBI taxonomy): domain Eukaryota; kingdom Metazoa; phylum Chordata; class Aves; order Psittaciformes; family Psittacidae; genus Amazona; species Amazona ochrocephala. Next base: position 62,886,840 of record CM077878.1, read on the forward strand.
GAAAGCAGAAGTGAGTCCCACTGCCCTGAGAACAGCATAATATCAAAAAGGGATTGCTACTTATCATCAATCCTCTGCTAAATCAAGTGTAGGGGATATCTTTGGCAAAAATAAGCAAAAAGAAGGACAAGCATATTTCTATGGAAAAAAACAAACAAACAAACAAACAAAAATGCTCCTGAGGTCTTTTTTGCTTTCTTCTGCCAATTTGTGCCTATGTGAATCTGGCTTCAGCATAAAGTCTCCACTGACTTCACCTGATTGGGCCCCACTGTGACCATCCCCTGCATGCTGGTGGCTCCTGGAGGCAGCAGAGCAGTTGGCACAGCCTAGGGGACTAAGGCGGCCAAATGGGAGAGCATCCACTGCCAGAGGAAGCCTGGAAGCAGGCGCAGACAGTGCGGCAATGCAGCACGGGCAATAGCTGGCTGCAGCTCAAGGTTTTCATGGACTGCAGTGAAGTCTCAAGGTACCTTTACTGCTTCACCTTCATTCTGAAATATAATTTTCTGTCTTCTTGAAGCCATCTCGAGAACGCAAGAGCTTCCCTGCTTTAGTGGATGGCTGTCTCCCCACTGTTTTCAGTGCAAACCATTTTCCAATTCAATGTCCGGAGTGGGAATTTCCACCCATAACCTGGTTGCGCTTTCAGTGCAGTGAGCAAGCAGGCTGACTTGCAACCACATGATTTGCTCTTGACATTGAACTGTTTGTTCTTTTCACATCTGACCACTTCTACTGTGCCTAAGCATCACTCATAAAACATAAGGGCTTGAAAACATAACCTCCAAAAAGCTGCAGACCTGTTTGGCTTGTACTTCTCAACAATTAGGTCCTTTTCAACATTGATAGTCTTTGTTGTAAGGGTTTGTGTATCCCAAACACACCGTGCTGTTGCATTCTGGTCACACAGCTCATTATGATGCGTGAGCCCTGCTGCACCCAGCTCCCCCCTACCTCCAGGCACCAGCAGCCTCTGATGCAATTGCATTGATCTAAAAAAGATGCAACCAGGGGAATACACAGCTATCAATTCTACCTGACCTGCAACGATGGCTGATGAGGGTTTTAGAAACTCTTAGGCAGGCTTGTCAGCAGCTCCCTTTGATTTCAAGGATATCAAAGGGTGCAGGTGCACCTGCAGGAGGTGTAGAGGAGTGGAGAAGGAGAATCTGGGCTTTACCATCTGCTTCAGCAATGCCTTATTCCCTCCTTTGAAGGCCAGCCAACACTGGGTTAATGCTGAGGGAGACAGTGCCGCCTGAGCTCCACCTCCTCCCTGCCCTTTTGGGGTGGTATTCCCTCCTGGATGCACCAGGAGGAAGCAGCCTCCATCCTCTCCAGTTCAAGGGCTACAATTGCAAGGAACTGTTCAGTCATTGCAAATATTTTTTTTGTAGGGTTTCTCTCTTGCACTGGGCAGAGTCAGGCATTGCCTCCTGAACTGACCCAGGCACAATTCTTCTGGCACTATTCCAGGCTGAAATAGAGATGAGTGAGTTATAACACCAGGCTTTGCGAACAGCGTCAAGAAAAATGCTGATCAGGAAGTTTTACGTAAATTCTTGGCAAAACTCGGGAAGAGAAGGATAGTTTAATCTTCTTGCCCACAAGAAGGGGAAAGGCTTGATGTGGCTGTGGTTCAAATCACTAATTTTCAGTGAATTGTTTTGTATCCTACATTTTATCTGATTGATTCCTATGCGTATCTTAAATACTTCAGGTGGAGTCTGTCCTCTCAGACACAGTGCCATATTCCACAGGAATGTTCAGCAGGGAGAGAAAATACAATGTAAATCCAAACTGAATTGAATTTCTGCTTCAGTGTAGCTTCTCATTAAGACCGCATTGGTAGTGGTTGCAGAAGTCCTTGTGTTACCCATACTACATCCTGCAGCCTGTCTGCATGCAAAACCAACTTCTCTCTTCTTCTCCTTAAGCATTCCCTGCCAACAATGAAAGTTCTATGTATGTAACAACTGTATAACAAACGTGCTTATTTTGTTATTAGTTTTGAGCCACTTGAAAAAGCCAGACTGACCAACAAGTCCTACATCGTACTATATTTTTAAAGTTTTTTATTAATATGCATGCTTGTTCTGATTAGAAAGTCACACCTATATTCAGTTAGAGGTTAAATATGCCATTATAAATTGACTTTAATTTTCCCCCACATAAATCAATGAAACCTTAATTCACTCTCACTTCTTCTGGTGTTCTTAACAAGATTGTTCTTTTTCTGTTTTTGCCAGCTAGCTATTATTACAAGTAGTCCTATTGGGAATTAACTTGCAGTGTAAATCATAGAATCATAGAATAGTTAGGGTTGGAAAGGACCTTAAGATCATCTAGTTCCAACCCCTCTGCCATGGACAGGGTCACCTCACACTAAACCATGTCACCCAAGGCTCTGTCCAACCCGGCCTTGAACACCACCAGCGATGAAGCATTCACAGCTTCCCTGGGCAACCCATTCCAGGGCCTCACCACCCTCACAGTAAAGAATTTCTTCCTCATATCCAATCTAAACTTCCCCTGTTTAAGTTTGAACCCATTATGAACAACGACAATCTTGCAGTTGTCACTGGTTAAATGCAACATACCGCACCAAGCACTAAAGCAAGGTCTGAGGAATACCAAGATATCATTGTTTAAAAAAGTAGAAAGCAATCTCAAAAAATTTAGAAAACACCTACAAAGCAAGCGAATTACCCAATTGCCAAAGAAGTCTACTAGATATGACCAGAGAAAACCATAGACCGCTCAGCATAATTTCAAAATGTGAAGTGCCCAGCAAATCATGAGACAACTAGAAGCTGCCAGAATAAAGTCAGTAAAGCCAGATACTACCTTGTGAAACATGGGTGAAGCACATTTCTTACTAACGAATAACATTAAAATGCTTTAGAACGTATTTTAAAATTTAAGTGCTTGCTCCAGTTACCCCATCTTTTTTGCATGCTCTTTGAAAAAGAGAAATAAATGGATTAAAACCCCATCCTGTGGTGAAAGGCTATGACTCAAAAAATGTCATCTCACCAGAGACAGTGAACATATCAACACAATACACTGACTCTAAGCCACAAGCTGACAGTCTCTGCTTGAAATGAAAATCACACAAAGACTAGTTGCTTTCAGAAAGGCATGTCAAACTCACCTTTGCGGCATATGTACTTCTGTTGATATTTAAGAGGTAGCTGAATTCATCTTGGTCTGGCACATGTCTAATCCAGATGACCATTGAAGGTTGGTTTTATGAATTTGCTTTCCCTTGAAATAAGCTGGTAGTGATTGCCCAATTTGCCTTCAGAGGGTTTCTCTGGATTTAGAATTGCTTTGATTCTGCAGCCAGACTGCAGAGGAAAGCCCACATTCAGGGATTTCCATGCTCAGGCTCAGAGCAAGAGGAAAGCATGTCGATGAAGAAAGGCCTCAGCACGCATCAGCACCGAGGTGCCTTTGTGTGTTTTAATAGTTGACTGATTACTGACAATACAGAAACCTCATGGCTATAACCCACATGGCATAGTTTTTTCAGGGATGTCTGTGAGGGCTTACTCGTTTTTTGAAAAGGACTAAAGACCAACGTACTGGGGGATATTTAGTCCTTTTTGAAAGGTCTAAAGGGGGGAGGAAAAAGAGAAAACAAAGCTCAAAGTGCCCCAGGAAATAATGTACCAGCTCTCCTCCAAAGTTAAACCCAGTACATGCATTTAATTCCTGATACTTGTCTAATCTGGTCTGCACAGCTGGAAGTCTAGAAACTTTCATGGATCTCCCAGGTGATCTGTTCCACTGCTTCACTGATTTTACCATTGGAAACCCTAACCCTGCTATAAGGTGAAATGTCTTTCTTGTCACATCCATCGCCAGACAGAACAAAATAATCATTCCTCTTTGAAGAACACATTTTCATTGACAAAGTTTAATATAAGAGGGACTTTAGGAAAATGTTTCTCAAAAACTCAGGTACTTTTCTGGCACATGCCTAGTTTATGCCCTCAAATACAATTATCTATCAGTTGAATTAATCATGCATTTTAGATTTTTTTAAAAATCCATTCCTTATGCATGCAATATAAATCAGTTCAATGTTAGCCTCAGAACAATCATTATTTATGTTTTCCACAGTCAGTTTACCCAAGGGAAATAGTCTTTCAGCTATTACCTCAGAAGTAGATATGAATGTAGTATTTACAGACTTCATTGAGTAACCAAGAAAATGAGTTTCTACAGACAGAAAACTATACCATTTCTGAGATCAATTCTTCCACAGCAAATTAACACATGCTTCTAGGTCTTTCTTTCAGTGCCCTAGTACAAACACAGCATCCAACCTTCTGTCAAGTCTGTATGCACCAGTAAACCATTGAACTGCTTGAACTCTATGCTATTTTTCAGGAGGAAGTGGTTGAATTAAACTAAGACAATTGTTTAATGAAATCAGAAGGAAGTTGGGTATTCAGAGCTGGTACAGACTATCAGATAAAATGTGTTTGCATCTCACTGGGCAATGCTGCGGTTTTGCATGGTTACATATAACCAAAATATTTATCATATTTTTTTTTGATGGTCTAATTTATTTATAGCAGCTCTTCCAACATATCACTGTCAAGATGTGACTATTTTGATTTTAAAGCTATCAGAAGACATTTGGTATGCTGTTAAAGAGAAGCATTATGCACTTATTGAAAAAGACTCTTCATCATCCCTAATAAAAAACGTTCAATTATTGCAGCACTACTTAATGTGGAGAAATAATTCATAGGAGCTGTAAAATATTTTAAGATCCTGCTCACTTCAGATTAGAGATAACATCTCTCTCAGTAGGGTGTACCTCAATGTTTCCATGCTTTGAGAGCTAACAGAATGACTGACAATTTTTTTCTGATTATCTGCAGAAAAGCAATCAAAGGGGTTTGCCATATCAACTTCAAGAGTGTGCTTGTCCCCTGATTTAATCTGCCTATGATCTAGAAGAGTAGCTGGAAGCTAGCGTTGCTTTTTATTGTCTACTAGTTTGCAGATGAAGTAGCATTTTCTAGATAGTAACATTAGTGTAGCAATTGCGAGCAGAGGTACATGAGTAAAGACCAAATCATCTGTTTGTAGTGCATTTGCTACATTTTTAGATATTCATAATGATGTTTCACTGAGATCTTGAAAGCATTAATTTAGAAAGCACACCATTCTTTTCTACCTACCCAACAATAAGTATTGGAAACATTTGGATATATCAGTAGCCACAATCTTTCATTGTTCTCAATATTGAAAGAGGATCATGCTATTCGCAGTAAATGAAGCTCTTACTCTAAAAAGCTAGGCTGCTTCAGAAATGGGTAGAAAAGTTATTGAATTTGCTGTCATAGACAAGAGATTTATGTGAATGACTGTAGGGAGTACAATTGCTGTTTGCCACTTTTACGATGTTAATTTTTGTTGTTCTCTCACCTACGGAGTTTTTATTGTAGAAGTTATATTACAATTATTTTTTCTCATCTATTCTGTTTTTCTGTTCTCTTACATCTGACAGTACTCCATCAGTCTTAAAGAAATATTTGCTGCATTTGCTGATAAGCCTTATCTCCATGCATCTAAACTGTGCAAGTCATTCATCCACTCAAGAAGGCAATGCAGAGCATTTCTTCCACCACAGGCAGGACAGGATGTGTTGGAGGAAAACACTATCATCATCACGGTCCATGGAGACCAGTAAAACAGATTACACATCACTGGAATTTCAAACTGGTCTTCTTTCACAATGAGCCTTCACGCCATGGATATACTCTATTTAGTCAATATATAAGTCATGAAAAGTGGGATTGAAGTCACCCCCAGATCCTGGAAGCTCAAGCATCTAAGCATAATACAGGCTGTAGTCTTTTGCACAGGCTATAGCTATTTTAGAGATTAAAGTAAATGTAAAGCATACTTTGGTGTGGAATTAATGATGTTTCAGATCCTTTGCAATATAAACTGGTGTTTGATCAAATTCAATAAACTTGGTGTCTCAACAAGTAGTGGACACCCAGCCTTCTGGCACTGTCTGTGACAGAAAGTTGGAGAACCTTTCCAGAGAAGTAAACCCCTTCTCTGCCTTTTGCCCAGCCAGGCTCTTCAACCTTCAAGCATAAGCCTTAGAACAACATCCACGGAGTCTTCACTCCAGATTTTCTGGAGGCATCCTCCTCCTCATGTCTTTTCTGAACTCTTACTCAGTTTTGCCCAGCTCTGAAGGAGTTGTTTCTCTCTTTTCCAGTTCCATGACCAATTCATGAAGCCATCATTTTATGACTTCCCTCCCTGCTCAGAAAGTGGCAGCAATGTAGAAAAGCTTTACTGGCTGGAGGGCCTTACCTAGTTATAGGCTGTGATATGAACATTTCCAGAGGGTTTTGTTATGACTTCTGCACTGAAGTTTCCATGCCTTGCCCAAGTAAACTGGCATACCGTCACACTGTAGCACAACACACTTTATGAAATGCTGAATTGACTTTGGCAACAAAGTGTATTATATTTACATAGTCACTAACATTAACTTCTTTATGTTAATTAACATTAACATTAAGTAGGAGGAGTTGTCCTCCTCACAGAAGATTTCTTTACCTGGAATATAGGTAAATTGTAATTTCGTAGGTAGAGTCTGTCATCCTCAGCTATGCCTTCTTAGCTTTTTCTTTAAAATATGGTTTAATAGCTTTTTCTTGGTTTTATCCAAAGGCTGGGGCTCCTCACACTAAAGACAAGTGTCTTCAGGGAAGACAAATCAAACTCAGTATAGAACCTTAACCCGTGACTACCACTCTCACACCACAACGAAGTGGATCAAGGGATCCTGCTCAAAATAAGAGGTGGCTGGATACACACTCTCAATACATTCAAGTACCTTCTCCCACTGAGCTCAGATCAGCTCTAACAGGCTCTGCAAGCCCTCCCGTCATGCAACTCTGTCTTTTGTTCAGAGTTGCCAACCCATTTGCCTATGGGGTGCAAATGTAGTCTCATCATTAAATCTATCACCTCTCATCTGTATTTAAGGGACCTTCCGCATGCTCACTTTACAGAGGAGCTCCATGTTGTAATGCACTGTTCCTCATGCAGGACAATTACATTGGCAGTAAGCATCCTAATCCTAAAACCATAAACCTTCTGAGAGGTTTGTCTTTCACTATTTGTTACAAAGGAAGTGCTGCATACTCATAAAGCCTGGCTGGCAGTGGCAGCCTTCCATCCCAGGGTATATCTGAGCCCTTCCAGCCAGGTTCTCCTGCTCTGCTCTGTCCATGCACTGCAACAACTTCTGTCCATGTCCTGAGCCAAAGACACACAAATACCCTGTGCCCATCTTTGCACAGCGACATTGACTCTGTGAGCAAAGAGAAAATCATGCTACAAGAAGGAAGGAAAAGCCAAAGAAGATAAAATACTCCATATTTTAAGAGGTCATGAGAAAGTGAGAGTCCAAATTATTTCTGTCTTCCAAAATGCATCATTAATTTTCAAACATTTTAAAATTATTTCCTTAGTACTTGTCTAGAAGAGCATAATTGACCTCTTATTATAAATCACACAGATTCTAAAGCATGTTACAGATTATCTTAATCCAATGAAGTCTTCATCAAGACTTCATTTCTCAGGATATTATAGACATTTGAAAGTAGAAGAATCTGGATTTTAAGACCTGTTATTAGGAACATTAAGCCAATGTACATCAGGCTTTATACATTCATGTCAGTAACATTTACTGCAAGTAATTATTCACAAGTCTTTTTAATAGATTTTAAATCCCAGAGTAACCTTTATGTGAATTCCAGCCTTTCCTAAACACAGATATTTTACTAAATTAAAGGCTTTTTATAACTGAAACCAAACTCATGCTTATGTAAGCATTTTCAATGGTGTTATGCATTTTATTTCTGGTATAATTCTTCTAGTTTCAGCACTAAACTTTCTTACGACCACTTTCTAGGCTGAAGAACTCTGTATTTATTATAACAACACTTCTCTCCAAGAGGTAATCAAAGTTTCCAGCCAGTACACTTGTTAAAACCAGCATGCCAGGTGCAATGCCACCAATATTGTAAGCAGTAGTAATGAATTACTGAATTTTGACCAACTTTACTAACATCATCTTCTAGTTTAATTCAATTTCTGTTTTACCCCCCTCACCCCCCATTCTCACAAGAGTGCTGATCAGTTAATGCGCATCATGGACAGTGGGATTGAGTGCACCCTCAGCAAGTTTGCCAATGACACCAAGCTGTGTGGTTTGGTTGATGTGCTGGAGGGAAGGAATGCCATCCAGAGGGACCTTGACATGCTTGTGAGGTGGGCTGATACCAACCTGATGAAGTTTAACCATGCCAAGTGCAAGGTCCTATACCTGGGTTGGAGCAATCCCAGGCACAGCTGCAGGTTGGGCAGAGAAGAGATTCAGAGCAGCCCTGCAGAGAAGGACTTGGGGGTGTGGGTTGATGAACAAATGAACATGAGCCGGCAGTGTGCTCTTGCAGCCCAAAAAGCCAACCGTATCCTGGGCTGCATCAAAAGGAGTGTGACCAGCAGGTCGAGGGAGGTGATCCTGCCCCTTTACTCTGCTCTCGTGAGACCTCACTTGGAGTATTGTGTGCAGTTTATTGTTGGTGTCCTCAACATAAAAAGGACATGGAACTGTTAGAACAAGTGCAGAGGAGGGCCACGAGGATGATCAGGGGACTGGAGCACCTCCCATTTGAAGATAGGATGAGAAAGTTGGGTCTGTTCAGCCTGGAGAAGAGAAGGCTGCATGGAGACCTCATAGCAGCCTTCCAATATCTGAAGGGGGACTATGGGGATGCTGGGGAGGCACTCTTCATGAAGGACTGTAATGATAGGACAAGAGGTAACGGGTTCAAACTTAAACAGGGGAAGTTTAGATTACATATGAGGAAGAAGTTCTTTACTGTAAGGGTGGTGAGGCACTGGAACGGGTTGCCCAGGGAAGTTGTGAATGCTCCATCACTGACAGTGTTCAAGGCCAGGTCGGACATAGCCTTGGATGGCATGGTTTACTGTGAGGTGTCCCTGCCCATGGCAGGGGAGTTGGAACTACATGATCTTAAGGTCCTTTCCAACCCTAGCTATTCTATGATTCTATGATCTTTGTCCTTGTGGTACAGTGGATACAAAGGTGACCCCATGCAGTATTCTCCAATGAAAGGGAGCTACTGCAGAAAGCTCCATAGAGATCCTTTGCTGCTTCCTGGAAAACAACCTCCTTTTCCAAGAAGGATGAGATATCTGTCAGGTCTCAACACAACAACATGCAGATGAGGTTTTTCAGAGCTTCCTTTCCCTGGTTTAGTGGCAAATGTCTCTTGGTAACAGAATAATGCCTGCATGCAACTCTTGGAGGTTATTATAAAGGAGTCACAGAAACTTACCTTGGGCTTTTTGCTTCTATGTCATTCCTTATAGGTCTGTCTCTGCTCTCATTCAGGCCTATCTATTGATTCTAATTCATGTGAAGCTGCGCTTGAGGAAAGAATTGTTTTCTGGCATCCAAAACTTAACAATTTACCCCATAAATATACCACTTCATAAACCTAGTATGTCTATATAGAGATCTTCAGATTCCAGTAATAATAAAACAAACAAACAGAAAATTAAATATATATATATACACAGACCTGTGGACATACCTTTATTCTTGCTTCCATTCAGAGGCAAAACTGTCAGCCAAGAAATGCTGGGTTTTAGTGACACTAAGCAGTCAGTTCCCTTGTTATACTCTCCAGTCTGTGACTGCTCTCAACTTCAGAGAAACAAGGTACTGAATACATACAAAAAGAGGCTCCACGATGAGTAGAATGGTCTAACATTTGCAGAGCAATCTTCAAAACATTTGTGCATGTGACCTACTGAACACCTACTCCTGTACTAGGCAGTTAACAAGGTTAAAAGTGTAACACACAGATGTATCCTGGAGGTATGAAAAGATCTAACCTTTTATGAAAGTTCTCAGTAACTGAGGAGGTATATAAAAAGTTAAGCCAGATCTGGTATTATTTATTAATCTTTTTTTCTAGGTATAAAATAAGATTTATAACTACTATACAAACATTTTCTTGACATCTTGGCTCATAAGACAAACTATTCTAAGAGAAAAATACATTATAAGCAAAGAGAAAAAAATATATATAATCAATCATACTCAGTTATAATTTAATTCTCTAGCACTCCACCTTCTTCTCCCTCTCTCTCCCAATGTAGGGATTATTATAAAAATCTATAGCAAATTCAAAATCAACAGGACATACTTTGGGTTTTATCTCAGTCATGAAAGATTGGCAAAAACCAAACACAATGAACAAGAACTTTGTTGTTGAAATTCTAACTACGAAGCAAAATCCCCTGCTTTCTTGGACAATTTTGGTTTTCTAAGAGGAAAACCAGCAGACAAGTTTCTTCTCCATCAAAAATCTCTTACTTTTTCTGTGATTCCTTACTCTCTCTTAGCCAACTGATTTGAAATTAATGAACATTGTTTTAGAAAGTATATAAAAGCTTATTTAATAGGAACATAAATCAAGAATTTGAAAGAGAATTTAATGAAAGCAAAACACATTAAGTAAGACCATTATTTTACTGAAAATACACAATTATGAAACTAATGTGTTTTCTTAGGTGACAGCATTTAAGGGTTTTAAACACAGATTGAAAGCACACTCTTAAGTAAAGTCTCAGTTACATAGTTCTTTCTGCTTTTCTTTACAAGCTTAAAGTAATTTTCCTCACATTTTCATGGATTTTCCAGTCAGTTAAATCTGAATTTCAAAATTTTAATATCTAATCTTCTGACTGAGTGCCACCAACAAAGGACTTGAGGATAAAATAATTTTCTGTTGGCCTTATTGCTTTTCTCACAAAAAATTAAGATCTACAAAATACCTTATTTGTGCTGTCTTCATATAGAAACCATAGGCTTCATAGGCATACAAGAAATTGGGCTGCTCTTGTGAGCATCATCCCCACCCTGCGTAACACAGTGGGAGACCCATTGCTTAGTGCTACAATACAAGTAGGCTCTGTATTTCAGACTCTTCAGTAAGAAAGCAGTTCAGAGAAGTTCAGAACTGTATTTCCAGCCATTTTGTGGCAAACTATTTTTTTATTGCTTCCATTCAATTCTTTGCACCAGATTACATTCTTCATAAAGGTTTTGCAAAGATTACTGCTTACTGAGCCTTCTTATATTTCTACTTCAGAGACATAACAAGGGAAGGGGGGAAGGGGAAGGTGTGGTGTGTGATAGAGACTACTGTAAAGGTCCATTAGATTTTCAAAAGCCTGCTGAAATTATTTCTTCCTGAAAAGTTTCCAAACCCAATTTATCATCTTTCAGTTCTTGCAACCCCACATCAGCCAGTAGCTTATTTTGCGCAGGAGCCATCTTTGTATCTAGTCTTCAGCACTTTCTGAGCCTGCCTTTTCATGTACTTTCAAGTTAAAATGTTATTTTAATTCTGAAAGTCAGAGACATCTTAAGAGATGAAAGTCCTCTGTGTAAAAGACTTCAGTCTTTCAAAACAGTTTTGTGCCCAGCAGAATTCAAAACTCTTCGTCAGTATAAAAATACCTAATTTCTCCACCAAACCCTATCAAAGAGCCTCTGCTTGGCCAGCTGCCTCAGAGCTGTGGGACTTGGAAACCTCCAAGCCCTACCAGTGGGTACCTGTCAGAGGAAAAAGGAAAATAAGTTGTCTAGAGTCAAAAGAAAGACAGGAGGAAACCTGGTTCATGGAGACCCAGGTGCCCAAGGCATTCAGACTTCCGGGTGTCCTCTCCAGACCCAGACATACAGGTGGAAAAGGTTACTCTTTCCCAAGATTTTCTTGCCTGAGCACTCCCTCATGCATTTAAACAATCAAGCCATTATTCACCACCCACCCCCTTGATTTGCAAGGATTGATTTCGCAGGATGGGCATTAGGGAGCTTTTGGCCAGGAGCTCTGCTGGGGTGGCAGACTATGGCAGAGGAGCTGCAACAACCCCTAGCATCAAGCATAGTGGTCCTGGAAGAAAATACATTAGTGGCTTCGACTGAATCAGAACCATCTCCACATAACAATTTAATTTTGCCCAAAATCAATACATTCTGATGAGTAGGTGTTCTATTGATTATTTTTTTCCTAACCAGCTACACAATTGCCAAGAAACTGATGTGCTGTCAGACATTTCGGTGACTAAGTAATGAATAATTGGCACTTAATCCAACCAACTGTCACATTATACAGTCTCTGAAAGCCTGTTCACAGTAAATACTGGGTTTGAGTGGGGGATTGCAGGTACAAATATTCCCAGTGTGAGTTTCTTGATTCTCCTTCAGCTATTGCCTCCAAATAAGCTCATTTCTCCTTCACGTATGCTGCAACATTTTAGTTCGGTGCCATTTTCATCCTGTGAGATTTTCAGCCTAAAATATTAAATCCCACAACGCTTGCTTGCAGAGGTCTTTATAATCATTTATCATTTGCAGGTCTTTATAATAATACTGAAGTGTTTGATTATGCCCAGAAAAATGTCTAGGAATAAGGTTATTGTATGATAAATGACTATCAGTCCACTTTTCCCAAATCCAGTTGCATATGCTCTAGCTAGCGAGCATCTATAGGCTAGATATTCCACATATTCCACAGCTAGCATCCACAACTGCACTTGTAGCATAACGTGAAACTTCCCAGGAAGAACGAATAGGCACAGAATTTGAGCAATCTGGAACCTTCAAATTCATTTTCCCAGGAATATAATTGTTTTAATATTCCCTTCTTTGGGTACACTAGAAGTGTTTAATGACAGAAAATCCAGTACTGTATTGAAATATGAGTCCAAATTATAATGTGAAGTGAATTACCTCCCCACTTATGACTTGCATAGAAGAGGATATTGAATGGTAAAAAAATAAAAAAAAGACTATATATCTGGTAGCTTGAATAATCAATAGCTCACATTTGTGTAAAATACTTAAGAGAATGAAATCTTCCCTGTATGGAGCAGAGCAGCTTTTGCAAGGTAAACGACACTCCAAGTACCTTACCCTAAGACAGTTGTCTGCCACATATATCTAATGTATCTGTTTAGCTTACGGCATAAAACTTTCCTCTTTCCAGTTTCTGAAAGAATTAACAAATCCTGCTTCTTAGAGCAAAAACATGAATCTCACTCCATGCACACCTCCTCATCTCCATTATTTTTAGTTTAAATGCTTGAAGCAGTTCATTGAAGAAAAAGCTATTAAGGAACAAGCCCTCATTTCCTTTCAGCTTGCAAGGTAATTAGACTGGCAAAGCAGTTACAGTGTTAATTTATTCCTGGCGGGTAAATTAACTGCTTCTTTGCAGACACTGGAGGAATGACTCACATCATTAACACAAGTTTATTAACTAGTCTTTCCCCCTTCCCTGCCTCCCACCTTCTTCTCCTTTGGGCATAAGCCTAAGACTGGAAGGTCAGCTTCACTGTGTTTTAGTGTTTTCAGGGATGGCGTGTGTCTTCTACCCCCAGCCCCAGTGTTCAGCCTCTCCAACACTCGGGAGCGGCTTCTGCCTCCAGTGTAACTCACCGGCTCTGCTGGGAGCTTGGCCAGGGCCTTAATCCATTCATCATTTTTCACAGTCATAGCAGTCAGTTAAATGTCAGCAATGCCTTCTACACCACAGCAGCAAGTCTGCCAGGAATGTTATTGGGATCTGATTTTTAGGTGTTTTTACACAAAACACAGTTAGGAAAGTTTCCTACAGACTGAAATTAGAGGGCTGGGTCCTTCAAGCAGTCATTCACACCAGCAGCCCTTACCTGCAAGCTTCATCAATGGCACTATTCACGTGAGATTTTATGGTTTACGGGATTAGACACTGTATGTAATGTCTCAGGCTGAGACACAGCCACACACCCGCACATGGCCGAAACCCAGGCACACAGCACAGCCCTTCTGCCCTCTCACCATCAGCAGCTGAGAGATTCGGAAATACAAATATTAACCAAAAAAAAAGTGAACGGAAGTTGCCTTTTTAAATCCTCAGTTTCATCATCGCTCAGAAAAATCCAACTGCTTGTGAGATGTATGTAGCCTCCCTTTAAGCCCGCTGCAATGAATTCAGCCTTCACACAGGCCTGCATTGTAAACAGTGGTAAATAAATTGCTGCTAGCTCTACATAACCAGTGAATTCATTTTCTAGGCTTGCCAATATGAGTTGTTTCAACAAGACTTACATTCAGTTTTTAAAGGTATCATGTTAATATGTTTGTATAATCTTTTTTCTTGTACAACTCCCACCAGAGATGGTGACCATTTGTAAGGACCTCCATCGTGGCAAATGCTGCTTTATCTTTGTCATGGGACTCCTGCTTATCCGCAGGCCTTTTGGCTCAGCAAAATCAGTCTCTTGCCACATCAAGAAAATTTCAGGTTCTGTTGTTTTTTAGGTTAAACAAGACCTACGGCAACTCTAAGTAGAACCTGTTATGCTGGCTCAGGTCTGCCAGCATGGTATGCAAGTTTCAGGTGCTCACTTAATAGGGATGAAGAAGGAGGCATTTGTACCTTAACTCTCTGCAGCCCTCGTGGGAATAAGACTCTGCATTTTGCTGCTGTCACTACCGTGGCATAAACATTAATTCTCAGTGAGTTAAAATCTTAGCTACCATGTCTCTCAAAGGAGGTGTTCACCTCTTCTGCTTCCAGACAAGCTTCTGCAGTAAAACCACCACAGTGCAATTTGTAGCAGTTCTCAATCTGCTCACTGCTATCAGTCCCAGCAGTCCGCCCAAGCGCTCCAGGGTATGCCAGGCACACCAGGTCTCTGACCAAACTGTTCCCCCTGTCTAGATCAAAGGAAGGAAAAACAAGGTCTCTTCATTACTCACAGGAGAACCCTGGATGCTGGTGTGGGCGTTACCATTGCAGGGAGAGCCCTTTCTGGACCATCCATGCTGGCTGTGGGATCCAGCAGTGAATCAATCTCTTCAGCACACAACAGCCTACCTCTAAATCCAAACTTCCTCCAGCACTTCTCAGAGATACCTGAAAAACCAGTGTTAAAGACAAGCCTTGCTGGCTTAGTTTGACGCATAATTCCATCCCCCAGTTCTAGTTCTGTTGGCCTTGAATGATAACACACCCAACCGCTAGTCCCTGCCATGGCCAACATAACAACCTGACTGTTAGTCCAAACTACATGTGTTTTTATTAGCTCATTGGCATCAATAAGAGAACCGGCAACAAACGAGAAAAGAAATGGCTCTATATACAGTGACACACAGTGCACTTTCAAAAACAAATTAAGCACCAGATTCCAAAAACGTTCACTGTCATTTGGCGTAAAGCCAGCACAGATCATGCTGTGGTAACAGAATTACTGCTTACACTGGAGTTAGGGCTAGGTTAAGACTTAGTATTTAGGAAAGCAGACCGTGAAGAACTTGATTTATGGTAAGGAGAAAGTGATACGAGTAGTGTATGGCATGGAAGGTTTAGCTTTAAGGTTGAGCAAGTTTTAGGGTAACTGAGAGTAGGGTCCAAAGTTTGCAACTAGATCTGAAAATTGCGAGATCTGTATGTGAGGACTAAAGCTTGGCTCTGGTGTGAGCAGGGCTCATTTGCCTGGGACTTTGTGTGAGGTAAAAGGGGCTGAACAGCAGGGGCATAAGCAGGAGGAGAAGCAGAAGAAAACTGTTGCAGTTCACAGGAGGGATGAGAGGGCTGCTCCTCCCCTATTGCTCATGAATTATGGAAGGTTCAAAAGGGGAGTGTGGAAGATGGAGGAGGCAAGTGTTAGGTGCTGCCCTAATGTAGCAGGATTGTCAGGATGGAGAATGGCTTCTATTTGTGTTGGTCCAGCTAGGTCTTACTGGAGTTAGGTTTAAGGACATTCCTGTGTGAGTCTACAATAGATTTTTAAATCAGAGCTACAATGTGCTTTTAAAGTTAACTCTCTAATCATTCCCACTTACTATATGTACTGGATTGTACTGCACAAAGCATTGGTGCATGTAAATAGACCCCCTGCAGACAAAACAAACCTGGAAGGCCCCCTCCAAGTGTACTTCAGTCCTTAAAGCAGACATGTGGGACTGTAATTCTCTCTTGCTAATGCACCAAGGTTTGCAGGACAGCCTGTTCCTGGAGATTCCTAAACAGGTTTTAGCAGCAGGTCACAAGCTGCAGTGGGAGACATTGTTATTCAGATAGTATTGTGAGTCCCAAAACAACCTGGCCTGATAAACTGCTGTGCAAGGACCTGAGAAAAAGCTGACCTTGTAATAGAAAGTTCTTGCTTGTATTTAACCTAGCTCAGTCAGAACATAAACCAGATAGAAGCAGTTCGGAGACGCTAGCAAGTTAAAAGACATGCCAAGTCAGAGTAAGATATATGTAGTAGATGTGATAAAACCTCTGACTGTAAGATTGTAAAAAATAGTTTTGCATAACACATAGGAGCTTGTAAAAAGTTATTGATGAGGAGAGAGAAGAAAACTGAAGAGGGAAGATCAGGATCCAACATCAAGGAGCATTGCCAGGACTTGAGAAAAAGAATCTGGAATTCTCTGTGGCGATGTGTAAAATCTGATTAGTTCTCATCTAACTGCTGTTTTACTTATTTGTAACAGGTACAAAGTTAATCTAACATGTCCCACAGCTATTGATAAAGTTGACCCTTAGCTGAGTGGTGCCTGTGTTACTGTATTTGCACTTTGAAATATGATGGTAGACTGCAACAGCTATTCCTCCACTGCAGGGATTTGCTTGCTCCCTCTATGGAGCCGGCGGCTCTCTCCTTGTCTTGCTGGCTCTGCTGGTGGACCATGGAGACTGCAGCGTGCATGAAGGCTAGTGCAGCTCTGCCTGCCCCCAGCCAGGCACCAGATGTACTGGATCCCATGAAAAGCATCAGTATTTTCCAAGAACTCGAGGAAAGAAAACGTCTGGATGAATTCATACTCATTCATATTTATTTCCCACTCTCATTACCCAGAAAGAAGGGTAAGAAGTCAGAGAGTTTAGACAATAGCTTCAGAGATCTTTACCTCAACTTCAACACAAAGACTCCCAGGAGCTCAGGGTCCATTATCTTCTTCCTGAAACGAAAGAATGTCCAGGAGGTCTGCAGGCAGTTCATCTGGGGTGCTTTCCTTGAACAGCTATTATGTTTGTAAAATTAAGCCCACCATTGCCCCACATAGTGTCTTTGGCCAAAGACCAAACACAAAAGCGGGGCAGCAACTGTGTTGTCGCTCATAGAACAGGAAAATGAGCTGGAACAGAGATAAAGCATGAACATATGCAGCAGTAGAGGCAAGGCTCATTTCTGTATGGCCCACTGATATGGAAAGCAAATGTGGTCAAGAGAAGGACCAAATAGCTTATATAGTTTTTTTTCATGTCTAGGGAAGGATTTCCAGCCTTTTCTAGGTTTACAGCTTGGTCTGGTGCTGGAGATAGGGTTGCAAAGTATAGGCAACTGAAGGTCAAAGTAAAATACAAGGTACTCTAAGCCTGAACAAGGACCAATGCTGAATTGTTCTTGCTGGAACAGGGATGTCCCCAGCCCTACGCAAGTCTAAGTTCAGGATGGGCTTAAGTGTGAGGATCTGGACTGGAAGGATCAAATTGCTAGGACTTTTGTTAGGTCCTGCTTGGTTTCCTCTAGTTTCAAACTTCCGGAATGCTTGTGAAGAAAGGTTAGGGTACTCCTTAGGGTTATAGTTCCTGAGAGCAGGAGCAGCTCTGTCATGGATCTGTCATGTGCAGAGGAGTGGGATGGAGATTCCTACTGAAAAGAAAAAATGGCTTAAAGCTCTTCGTAACAAGTCCATCTCAGAAGCTAAACTGATTTTTATGTCCCTTGAACAATTATTTACACCTAAAAATTAAGTCTGGAGAGGGGATAAGAGCTATGGAAAAGGGGCTGAAGATCTCAATTTAGTGGTTCAAGGTTCAGTGACTGAGGGTGAGATGTGGGGGTCATATACAAGAGTGGTTTTTTTGTTAGTCTGTGTTCAAGGGAGAACTAAAGAGAAGAGGCTGCTCTGAGCTATATAATTAAGCCAAAATCCAACTGAAGAGCTAGTTTGATTTAAAGATACTGAAATACCTGTGGACTGGACTGCTACCAATAGGAAAGCATGACCTTCTTCTAGTTTGGCTAAGTTGTTTATTATTATTAAGGCTGTGGCTACTGTTGTGGTTATGTTTATGGTTAAGGTTGGATTACAGAGAGCAGAGGCTGGAGGACTAGGATCTTGTCAGGCGAAACAGATTAGGATGGGTACTGGTACTAAAAGGAAGCAAAGGTCTTACGAATACCTCTGCTACTGGGGTGTGACTCTTGGTGCAACCGGTATTAGGGGGGTGGTTAGTAGCTACTGGACAGCAGTGCTGGCGAGACAATTCTTCTCTATTATTCATTCTAAATTTGAGTGTTTTACAAGTCTCATTGGCAAAATCTGGTCTTGGGCTAGTCCTATATGACTTAATGTATATAGTTCTACATACTAAAATTTCAACTTTATTCTCACCCATAACGTTAGGCTTTAGTCTTAACACAGAGAAGCCTAGCTAGGAAAAGAAAACAGACTGTAAGCTATTCTTCCCTTTTAGTAATGGTCCTCATTGTCAATGATCAAGCCTTGAAGACTGTAACCATACATAAATACATGTCTCCACGTCCTGCAGTTAATGACTACACCAGACCAGCATAAGGCAGGTTATTAGCCTCTTACCCAAACACAATAAATAAATAAATAAACTGCACACACACATGCATCATTTCTGTATGTGTGTATAGATTTCTGGAGGAGGCTGAAGTCAAATGGAGACCATTCTCCACCTCTTGCACAACCCTTCATCCTAAACTGTCTGCATGTTCTTAGATTAAGCCAAACTCATAAGGGCCTGGTACTCAAAACTCCAAACTCCAGTTGATATAGTTACAGATCAAATTATGAGTCTACAAAATCTACGCTTGCCTGATTCCTAGAAATGGCACCTTTAAGGACCCAAAATACTTGTATTTCAGGTTCTGCTGTTTCTAACTTTATAATTGATTGTATCTTTGAAACCCTTATGCAGGCTGCAGAGAAGCATGAAATATTCTTGCCTCCAAGCACAAGCCTGTATCTTAGTCCACAGTGCCTTCTGTAATGCATCCTTAAACATTGTTGTTCTGTCCTTGCTGTCTATTATAGTAACCTGATGTCTGGATGTAGTTACAGTACCAAGATACTTATCACAGCTTGAAAAAAGAATGAGCTCTTCCCCTCTGGCTACCGGTCCTGACCCTAAACTGCCACGCGGATATCTACTTTCCATCAGGCCCTGCTAACCATAACCTCTGCCTTAGTTGTATGTCACAGAAAGATACAAAATAGTCTTCTCTCATGAAATCACCCCATAACCTAGGCCAGACTGATACTCTTTCTACAGTTAAAAGCCTATTTTCCCAGCCCAGCTGTCAATCACCTTAAGGAGAAGCCAAACACTGACCCCGAACTTAACTATAACCACTGCAACTGCCACTGGAGCCCCACACCAGCCTCTCTACAAAAGTAATTTTTGTTATCCATAAATATCTAGCATCTGTAGCTCTGATTGATCTGAACAGTAAATGAAGACAAAGCATAGCTTTATCTGTACTACAAGTGAATCCTGCTGCGCAGAATACCTTATTAATTTGTCTTTTCAGGCACCATTCCTTAGCTCTAAACACTAGTATCTGGCCAGACCTAATGATAAAATTACCTCTTCAGCACCCATCTTCCAAACACAGATCCTGCTCTCAGATCCTACCCTGGCACCTAATAAAACTGCTAACCTTTTTAGAAGAGTTTTTAATATCTGCTGCCTCCTAAAACCAGCCCTAGGATCATCACTGTAAGCCTTGCAAAGTTTGCCAGTAGAAACAAACTATTCCATCCCAGACATCCAAAGCCATAGACTTACAGTACTTTTTTATTATGAAGATGTTATAAATGAGATGACGTAAGCCAGCAGATTCCAACCTGCACCAAAACAAAGCATGAATCTGTGATTCTGTCTCAGCATCACCTTCAGCAATAGGCCCAGGTAAGCAATAAAGCTGAGGATTCTGTACTTTTTATGTAAAAGATTCAAACCCAATACTAGCGTTAATGTAGTCAGAGACCACTCACAAAAGGCATGCTCCAAATGAAGCTTCATAGAAAATAACTTAGGTTTATTGTGGGGAATTTTGAGGAAACAGAAGTTGTGTCCAAGGAACAAAACTCAACACAGCTAGTAGGCATGGGTCCTTTGCACTTGCATGTAGTTGACATTGACTTGCATTTGAGGGAAAACGGGTATTGCAGGGTTTCATAAACTGGTTTTACTTCTCTTGAGTTTGCAATGCAACTATACACAGTATCACAGGGCATCTCAGCAGTAATATAGCTTAGGTAGTTTCGGTATTTGCACCTATATGATTCCAAATAATTTTTGTTACTGTGATTGCAGGCAAAAGCTTGACGTCACCAATGATGGGGGATATTTCACTTAAGGTCAGACGTAGATGATTATGCTACAGATGTCTAGACATTCTGGAACTCCTTTATATCTGATGGAGGGAAATGGGAACTTTGAAGGAGCAATTCTTCTGAGTTAAATTTAGAAATCTACTCTTGGGTGATATGAAACCTATTTATCATGAATCTTTTTCATCTTCAACTGTATCTCTGTCACTACGAAGACAGCTGAAGGTGAGTAGCTCAGATATAGACATCTAATTTAGTCAGATAAATCTTTTAAAGTTGCTTACTAACCTGCAAGATTGGGATCTTGAATAATCAGCTAATTTCCGTATATGCTGCCTTTATGCTATTATGATTTATAGCTTCATGAAAAGGACTTTCAAGGGTATAGCATGTCCTGGATTCAGCTTGTCGTGTTTTAAGCATAACATGGTGTTTCTTGTATCCATATAGGGATGCTGGGGAGGGACTCTTCATTAGGGACTGTGGTGAGAGGACAAGGGGTAATGGGTTTAAACTTAAACAGGGGAGGTTTAGATTGGATATGAGGAAGAAATTCTTTACTGTGAGGGTGGTGGGGCCCTGGAATGGGTTGCCCAGGGAGGTTGTGAATGCTTCATCCCTGGCGGCATTCAAGGTGGGGCTGGACATAGCCTTGGATGGCATGGTTTAGTGTGAGGTGTCCCTGCCCATGGCAGGGGGGTTGGAACTCGATGATCTTGAGGTCCTTTCCAACCCTTACTATTCTATGATTCTATGATTTTTTTAGATCTCCACTTCAGAATTAAATCCATCTATGAAACAGGATAATCCAATCTCATTGAATGTTTGTAATAGTTACAAAATCATTTAGGTCTGCTGGTCAAGTGGTGAAGACTGGCCTAGCAAGGCTGAGACTCAGCAGAATGGTAGCAGTTTTTAGTGCATGAGGATCTGGCCTGGGTTTTCCTTCCTTCTACTTCGCAAGAACCAGATGAAGGAAACTAGATCACCACTACCAGGAGTGGCTACATTTCAAAAGGCCGCTTTTGGGGAATTCTTCAAAGTAAATAGTCCAGTTTCTGGAAATTGTAAAAAATGTTTCCTTTATCTTTAAGTGATTTTAATGGTTCCTAGTTATCTTCACCAGTATTTAGTTGGCTGCAGTACATCATACCTATTTCTTACATATTGTATTTCATTAGTTCACTAAAAAGAGCCATCTGCAACATTATGATCAGGGTTTCTCAGCTGGTACTTAGAAAGTAATTTTTTTAATGCTCATCCCTTCCCAGCTGTGGTTGATTAAATGATGAGATTCAATATAATGTATGAGAGAAGCACTGGCCACCCCACCTTCCACACTGTCTGATTTCAGGGTATGCAGCTGTGAGAGTGAATGGTTTCTAACTATAAATTTGGTGTCTATTTGTTTGCCATGGACAGTCAGAAAGCTGATTCACTGTAATAAGCGTACGTAATGTAGTGATATTTCAACTGTATCATGCTACCAAAGTCGTGTAGTTTCTCTATGAATGACAATTAAGCCAGCCAACTGTATTTTTACTTAGACTTTAGCTCACTATCACAGCTTTTTGCTTATTTTCCCACCAATTCATAATCTACACCCTCTCCAAATATTATGTTAAAATTGTCATATACAGTACTCCAAGCCATACTACCTTACTGACTATTCAAGGTTAGTGCGAGTGATTGCTGGTCATTGGAGCTGAAAGTCACACTCCATTTATTTTCCAGGAAGCAGAATTAACTCCATATGAATATTCAAAATTCAACCCATTAAATGAGTGCTACTACTATGCGAGTTGCTACAGTGTAGCTTGAGTAGATGTGCCTAGGCTAGTTGGCTCTGGAGTTACCTGCGGAGCGCCTGAAGTCGTACTGAGCGCAATACAGGCTGGAATCCCTTGTAGGACCAGGGGTAAATGCCCTTGCTTCGATGCCATGCTGCCACTGTTATACGATCAGCTCTAACCAATTAACTAACCTAAAACTGTATTTATCTCATTTCTGCCTTCCTATCACAGCCTTCTCATCTCTTTTTTTTTTTTTTTCAATTGTTTAAATGGATTAAATGGAGAAAAGATGAACTAAAAGAATGGAACTGTAAATGCATTTACAAGTTATGGCCAATGCTTCTGGAGGAACTGATGTCTTGTGTTCAAAACACATATGATATTCCATTCAGAAGAGAAATCAATCTATTAAGGAGAAATTGAAATTGCCCGTGGAGATGAGGTGTGCTTCTCTTGCTTCTACATGCAAGAGAGCTTTTGTTGCTGACAACAGTAAGTGGGAAACATTTCTTCTTTTAAACCCTTTTTAACCAACCCTCAAACTACCCAACTAGTCAGGTAGAGACATATGCCTCTTTGAATTTAGATAACCTGTGGAATATAGTACAGAGTTTGTGAACTTGAAAAGCAGACAGTATCTTATTTTTAAGAGTACCAGAGGGATTATAAGAGTTCAGATAATTACTTTAAAATCACTCTAAGCCAGGTTAAACAAAAAACAAATAAAATCATCTGTTTACAAAATCCAAACAAACAATACAGGTGAACAATTTGTATGAGCAAATATGCAGGAGCAAAAAGAAAGAAAAAAGTGTGTATTTCCACCTAGAGTTTGGTGATGCTGAAGGATGCCAGGCCATCCCAGAGCTGTTTGGCAGCAATCAGTGATGGGTGACGAGAGGGGCCAGGGTATTTCTTCTATAGGTCACTGAATGGCGAAGAGAAAGTGAGAAGAGGAAAAAGCTTTGAGCACAAGCAGGGAGCGGATTATTACTTTCTCCAAGACAGATTTCCCAAACATTTGTCTACAATATATTGATTATAATTTCAAGGCAAGTCTTGATCACGGATTTCCCTGGGGTTCAGAAAGTTCTTTTTGTTTCACATTGCCACCAGAAAAGACACCTTCTACTAAAACACCACACAACCAACTTTCAAATAGGCTTGGCAACATTTTCGGTGAATGCACCCCATTTCAGTTTCCCTGCTTTTGTTGAAAGCACTGAAATGCTTGGGTCCTTGTGTGGTTCAGAGATTATCATAACCGTGAAATAACATGATGTTAACTCATAACCCAAAATCACTCAGCACAAGCCAGAATAAATACTTTCATTTGGTTTTATGTTTATTTGCAGAAGCCAAAAGCAATAAAGCAGTTCAATGGCTTTATAAAGACAAAAATGAAAGAAACACGTTTAACCTACTTAACTAATCTCTATGTATCTGACCAGCTGTACCTGAGTTTTCGTCATTTTCTTCCATCCCTCAAGATAGAAGCTCAGGAGTCTCAGCTTCTCAAGTATTTCTTCCCTTTCAATGTCCAAGTCCCTTCTCAGTGTTCACCTGAAATTCTATCTATAATCTTCCCCTTACCCCTGAATCATACTGAACTGCAGTGTATTTAAGGGGTAGCTTTGATAATGTGTCTCCCAAACACTTGCCTGGATGATATTTAGAGAAACAGCCATTTACAGCTTTTTTAAAGACATATTGTGGCAGTCATACTGGGAATGTAATTACTGGATAGTTTCCTAACCACTTACTTTGCAATGTCTCTATTCACAGGTGCTTGGATAAGCCCAACAGCCAATTTCCTCATATTGGTGGGGACCACTTCTTGGGGTCAGGCTTTGGGTCCCTTGTTTGTATTTTTCATGTTGGGATCTTCTTTCATGTAGAAGTATTTCCCCAACTTTACTATGAGCTTTATCACATCTATTCATCTAGGTCTTTTTTAAGTGTCATTTTAATAAAAACCCCAACTTAATAAGTAGTGTCATTATAAAATTCAAGAAAGAATTATTAACATTTACCCATGGACCCAGGGCAATTCATGATTAGAAAGCAGAGCTCTGGTTGCAGAGACAGTTTCTCCATTTATCCTTTCTTACAGAAGTTTTTTGGCTGCTGATAGAGAAAAATCGGTGCTTAAAGGCAAAGTGGCAAAATACCACTAAAAGTTTGAATTCGCATTTGCTTTCGAGAGAACATAGATTTAAAACTATATAAGCTTAGATCCTACTTTAAAAATCCTTAGAAATTTGTTGCTGTTATTTTAATTAGCTCTATGCTTCATTTTCTTGAAGCATAAAACCAGAATCTAATCAAATTTGTGGAAACACTAACAATATACATTAGTCTCCTTTTGTTTACTCACATGTACTACTACATTCACATTTAAATATGAGCTTTAAACAAAACATTGGAAGTGAAACGCAGCTGAACATTCACTCTTGAAAACTGAATAAATTGCTTATAGGTAGTTTATAAGTGCATGCATATCATGTTTGACTTCCTCAGGAGTAATCAGAGAGATGCCAGCTAGTTTGTACCATTTATTTCAAAGTAATTGAATACATAATGCATTCTAAACATATGACGCAGTATGTGGGAAAACTGGCATTTGTGTAGTCAGTTACTCTCTAAAGGAGGAGGAAAAAAAGTTATGACTACTGCTTGTCAAGACATTTATTCCAATGACATCTGCCAATGCTGAACTGAAAAAAGAGCACCATTGGTTGTGTATTCTTAAGATGTGATTTAGAACGTAGGAAGTAATGGTAAGTAGTAAAAGCAATTTGCTTCCATTAATATTACTAATAATTTTTCAAGACTCATGATGTATTGACTTTTAGTTTTAACTTAAGCATATTTTATTGAAAAAATCCTCCTGCAGCCATGGGAGGGCATAGAGTGAGGCATGTGAAGTGGCACTGCTATGAACAGAGGGAGCCAAGTAATAGGAGAATGTTTCTGTTCTCAGTATTGTTATAACCCATTTATTACTGAATGGGTAGGGAAACGAGGGGAAGGCAGGCATAGGAAGAGGCTTTCAGTCATGCACACTGCACAGCAAGCCATCCTTTTGACCAGCTGCAACGTGACGCACTCTAGTAAGCATTTACCATTACTCCAAAGAGATTGTTTGATAGGAATTTTCCAACATGGAGCAAAAAGAATAGGCGTTTCTGCACCACTAAGGAAAAAAAATGTGTTTCTGCACTTCACAGTCCCACAATATCTCCTGTCCTGATCCTACCTGGTGTCTTCGATGGTTCTGATCATGGCAATGACAATGAAGAAGACTCCTTCACTCTACCTGAACCAGTATTCAGAAAGTGACTGGAATAAATTGTCAAAACAATGAATATCCAACTGTAAAAGTAAGTAACAAAAGGTATATGTCAGCCTTTGCATGGCAAACACAAAACCTGACATCTAGGAAATTACAAATGGCTAAGAGCTTTGGATGAAGTGGCTAGCAGGTATGGAGAGTGCAGCAGACCATGCACAGTAAGCCTTGATACACAAAGCTAAATTTGGCAATAGCTGTGCTGTTTATTGTGTCAGAGCAAATGCACATCAGCACATAAGATGCCAAGGCTGGGGGGAATGAGCAAAACTGGACCTGTTCCTTTGTGTCACAGCTTCTTTTTATTCAGAAAAAAAAGATGGGTGGGAAGGAGACCTGACCCCAGTCAAAAAAAACATCTTCCTTTATGCTCCTTTAAAAAACAATGAGATCTGTATGGGAACTTAGCAGACATACAAGGGTAACAAAGACCTCATGTAAAACACTGAAAAGAAGAAAGAAGCACAGGAAAAAAAGGCAAAAATATGTTACAAGTGGATCTGCTACACAAACTGCTGTTCCAGCACAGCCTGTGACTGTCATTTGCAGATGGTAGCTCTGTATCAAGCTTCAAACCCCCCATTCTCAGTTGTTTTCTGCAGTCTTCCTGGATAGCTAGAAGTTATGCCAACATTTGTGGTGAAAATCTTTTTGCTCTCACTAGAAAAACTGTGCTTAACACCTAGCCAGGATTGCCTCTCTTTTTTTACTCCAGCAGGAAGATGAGCGCCTTCCCAGTCTCCAGTCCTGCTGTACGATACCGAGCATCCTCCTCTTTCCCTCTGCAGCAATGGTCTACGTAATATGTCTGATCCATCTGCTGCAGCCACTGTAAATTTTGGCCCTAACCATGAACCAGGATTTTAATTCCAGAGTGCTACTGCTGCAGCAAAACTTGGCTGTATATGAGGACACTAAAGAGAAAGCCTACAATTTTCACCAGGATATGGCTTTCATTTCCAGTTATATTTGTTGGTTGTTTTTTTCAGTTGACATTATATCTATGTTTCAGGCTTCCAAGAAAAAGAGATGGCCAAGGAAGATTTAAATGAGCTGGTTTATGCATCAGAAGTAGCATGGGTGTAGAGTTCAACTTGGTGTAGCTTGTTTGTTCAGGGAGTCGCCACAACCAGTGTAGGCTGAACTTCCCTCTGCTGCACTCAGATAGCATCTGCTGAGAAGGAAATACATGTTTAGGACTGCAACTTGGAAACAATTACTTCAGCTGTAGCAGGAAGTGCTCAGTCATGTTATATAGTGGCAGGCAGGTAAATAATGAGTCTATTTCAAGTATTGGTTGCTGTAGCTCAAAATTGGTGTAGTGTAAAACACAGGTCTGACATCATTTTAAAGGACCCCTGAATTTTTGCTCTTCCACACCTGAGTGTATAAAAAGGCAACTCACCACAGATTTCTAAGAGGAAAAACAAAAGCCATTTAAAACTCTGTTTTCTTACTCAGCTTCACATCCTTCCTCCTTGTGCACTTTTCCCAGAAGATGCTTATCACCTGAATTTATATCCTATAATCTCTTAGCTTCAGTGGGGAGAAAAGCAAAAGCATTGAGCTTTCTCAGGCTGAGTCTGTGAAAACTGGTGGACACATAAAGTAAATATCTTAACATTTCAGTGCCAGAGACATGCTGCACAGTACTTACCAAATAGAATGACAATCACAGGGAAATTATCTTTTTAACAGCATAAAGTATAATGTCTGCTGGGGTGACTCCAGCCCCAACAAGCCATAATTAGAAGTCACATGGTCTGTATGCATTCCTGTGTCTAAAGTTTGTTTGCATCAGGCCTAATCTCCAGTCAGAACCAGAGGCAAAACACATTCACTGTTTTTGCACTTTTCATTATCTGAAGAACAAAGGAACAGTGACATAGAAGCAGAAAAACAGTCGGGCTTGGGGAGCTCAGAGGTTCACACTCGCCCTTGCTTTGCCTCCCTCACTGGTTCACACTGATGCCCAAGTGCAGTTGTATTTGTACCTGGATGCTTCATTGATATATGCCTCAGTCCACTACTCAAGCGACTCTGGAGTCAAAGCTGGTGTCTTTGCATACTTTTTTCCCTAGAATTTGTCCAGTTGCATTTTTAACAAATATAAACCTCGGACTTCCACAATGCCGTG
The DNA here is from genome assembly GCA_039720435.1 of Amazona ochrocephala. Lineage (NCBI taxonomy): Eukaryota > Metazoa > Chordata > Aves > Psittaciformes > Psittacidae > Amazona > Amazona ochrocephala. Next base: position 62,914,649 of record CM077878.1, read on the forward strand.
TGTCAAAAATTCCCCCGTTTATTTGCATGTTTCCTAAAAATGATCTGTTTTGTTTGTTTGAAACATGCCACATACAAGTTTTATTAGGGGCCTCCTAGCTACTGTGCTGCAAGACACAACAAGCAATTTCTCCTCAGCCTTCATTCTCATACCTGCTAGCAATATTACAGATATCTGACAGACCCGCCCTCAGTCATCTGGCTTCCAGGCTGAAAAGTCCCTGCTTATTTAGTCATTCCTTTTTTGTTTTCAACCCTTTGCTCCCTCTTCTGTTCCTTTCCCATTTCTGTTAATACCTTTTCTTGGAGCTGGAACAAGGTTGCTGGAGCACAGCAGAAGCATGCAAGAGCACAATGACCAAGAAACCCAACAACTGTTCAGTTCCCCCTTCTAAAGCTTCCTAGTAATGTCTGCAATAACCCCAGTGTCTCATTTCTTCATGAAAAAAGGCAGCTCACATTTCAACACTGCAAAAACAGAAGTGGTTTTTGCTGTGCCTTTTTATTTATCTATGTCAATGTTCACCTGCCATTTTACTGAACAGTATTAGATCATTCAAATTTAGACCTTACAAAGGTAAAGGCTGTCCTGAATATCTTACTACAACTTTGATCACTCTGCCTGTACAGGCCCTTCACTGACTTTGAACCCCAGGGCACACCAACTGCTCCTTGGCATTCAGTGTGAAAACTATCGGAGACTTCTAACTGCTCTCTTCATTTAGCTACTGACGTATCTGCAACATCCACAGCAGCCTGTTTTAAAGCCTTATTGCCTGCCTTTTTGTAGTCTAAGCAGCTGGATCTGCTATATCAGTGTTCCTGCTGACATTTTCAGAGACAAAGCTATGATACATTTCTGAGGAAATGTAGCAGTGGCTTTTGCCACTGTTTTTGCAGTGCTTGCTCTCCCCTATATACTGTGTTTATGCATGTGTGCACTGTTTTCTTTAGTGCAGCTCCTAGTGATTTGCCTGCTACAGGCACAGCAGATGCATTTATCCATAGTTTCCCAGATCTCACCTGAGACACCTTAAAAAATGGTGTCGTATTTAAAAGCTTCAGTTCTTCAAATATATAAACAAGAGGTCATGCATCACAGTTCACCTATTTCTGAGCTCCTTTAGGAAACACAATGTGTTATTAATGAAAGTAAGCCCGCTGGCTCCTGATACTTGCAAATTTGAGAGGAATTTGAAAATTCTGCTTTGTGCCTTACTCAATGTAACTTCTGTCACTGCAGATGTCTTTCATTAGGTGTTACTCACCTTCTGCCCCTTCCATGTTGGACTATTTCAAGCTCTAATTCAATCAGAATATTTTTTCTACAAAATTAATTTGTATTAGGGGAATGTGAGTACTGATACTTCTGTCTTGCACTGCCTCATGCTTCTTGTTTCTTTTCCACTCTCTTCATTTTTTGACCAAAATCAATTAAAACTTCAAGAACTAGTTAGTGTTTATGAAAATCCAGGCTAAGAACACTCATAATATTTATCCACAAACAAAGACTGCATAGGCAGCACCAGTAAAATACAATTTAGCCTTGGCCTGAAGGAACCCAATGTGGAAAGTTAAATCCATCAAGAGATTTTAAAGCCAGCGTTACAACTATCAAGTCAAAATTCTAACACAAATCAAGTCAAGTGATGTTCTGATGCACTGCAGTCTTTTAATTTTCATTACTGCATTTGAATGCCACTTTGCAATGTCAGGATGATGCCAGTCAATCTCACCCTCCTATTCTTTGTAGCACTTGCTGTGTTTCAGCAGTCACACTTACCAGTGAGACTGTGGTTTTCCCCATGTAAAGGACAGGAATTGCAGTATGTTTTTCTAGAAAACTCTTTCTCAATCCTGTTTCTCATTTCCTAGTCCCTGGGGTATATCTGGTAGTCAGGGTCTGTGGCTGGGTTGTTGCAACCTCAGAACCAAGTGCAAGATGCAACTCTAATTAGACCAGTGGATCTGAGGGCTCCACAGAGCAGCAGTAAATGTGCACAAACTACTTTGCCCAGACTGTAGTCACACTTCTCATCCCACAAAACTGTGTTCTCCCTCTTCAAATGTCCAAACGAGCTGGCTACTTTTATGATCTCTGCACACTTGATCAATGAGACTGGATTCTGAAAATCCCATTAGAGAAAAACAAATGTCAGCAGCAGAATCAGGGCCCTCCCATTTCTTCCCAGAAAGTAGAAAACAAACATTGTAAATTGCCCATCAATTACTCAAAGGCAAATGCTTGAAGTTCCTTTCCCCTCTACAATTACAGAAGTTGTTCCATGCAATTAAAGGTTATTAAGGCAATACTAAATGGCCTTATTCATAATTCTAAGCCAGCTTCATTTAAAATTTAAGCCTACCAGGCTGTTTGAATATAAATTGTGATGCTCTAGAGTATAAATAAACCCAGCAAGAAGGCCATAAATTTCAAGTATTTTCAGACATGTCTATTCCCATCATTCCTGTTACATCAGCTTTCCACTCACTCTCTCTCACTCAATTAGATCATTCAGTGATCTTCTAGCAATACCCTCAGTGTGTTCTTCCCCTTCTTGGTTGAATAACTCCTAATACTACCATGGCAGGGAAGGAGGGGTTGCCTTTCCTGGAATCTGCTTACTTCTCAGTATGGATATCTAAATGGTCTCAGGATAAAAATTGGTGTTGTGAGGCCATTGCAAGACACCTTTCTGAGATTCTTAGGCAAAACCTGACTGCAGTTCTGCATACACAGAAGTCAGGTGGTACAGCCATTCTGAATGCAAGGACCCTTAAGCCTTTCCTGTTGAAACTTCAGTCTGAATTACAAAAGGTTGGGTATTTTCACTGTTGTTTTTGTTTTTTAATGGTGTTGTGAAAGGCAGAAATCAACCCCATAGAACCCAAATTATGATTAACTTATGCCAGACTATGTAGACCTTATCTCAGCCCCTAATTAGCAGGGTTATTTTTTTGGAATACCACCTGGTAACGAACCTGTACATACAAGTAAATAATTTCTCCCACTCTGAAGCCTTCGCCAACTTCACTTCAGAAGCTTCTGAATTATTTGAGCTAAGAGACACCAGCATGTGAAAAGGACAAGAAAATAATGTAACACTTGAATTTTTCTTTTGATCTCAGCAGCAGAGAGGTTTCCAGGAATGGAGCATGATAAGGTTCCCCGGCTGCAGTCTCACAGGCAGCACATCTACAGTTGAAAAAGTCTTTTGATAGGTTCTGTTACAAATCAATAAGAATTATTCCACAGGGGGTTCAGCAAATACTGGAATAAATCCAGTTAGTTGCTAGGTGAATGCATCTGGTTTTGCCTTCTAAATCAGATTTTTCTTTCCTCGATGATCTTTCTGTACAAGGAGCAGCATGAATGAACAAATGAATGCTATTACAGCAAGGCAATCTCTAATTCAGTGTGGACTTCTCATCTCTGATGCTACAGACTGATAAGGTGAACCATGCCTTAAATTTCAGTGCATAATTACTTCATCTCTTCTGTCCATCTCATATGGAATACAGAAATTGAAGACTGACTGTGGAGTATGTCTAGTGCGTATGTGAAGTAAACAATTAAACTCCTTTTCTGAAGGTTACTAGAACCTCGTGTTCAGAGCTGAACCTCTATGAGAAAGGTCTCCGAGATCAGAAGTGTGATTCTTCCTCCCTATTTGTTAACCGACAGAAACAGCCAGATAAGCAGAGGGCAGAGCTACATCCCATGAAGAAAAATGAAGTGGTAAGAAGAGGGACCTCATTATTTTTAGTTAGGTTTGGGTGCAGTGGTAGATATCTGCTCCTCCATTCCTAATCATTCTACACTGAACAATGAAAGGGGTATGGACTGTAGGTTTCATTTTTCCTGCCATAGTTCTCTTTTTGAAAAAACAAAATCTTAACTCAGTTTGTATGAGGAAGGTACAACTGGAAGCAAGCACTGTGTGAACAGAAGTACACTTCGCTCAGATTTTATTCTTTACCTTGAAGATCACCAAGACCCATATCCAAGTCCAAATAATTTTGAAACCTGAGTGAACTCCTTAAGAAAGTGCCCTGAGGAAATATCCTATGGAAGAGGGACAGAACCTTCAGGATGCTACAGTTGCTGCGCTACAAACCATAAGCATGTCATGTCTTTAAGGTTTTAAAAAAGCCATTTTTCAGTAGCAAAAATGAATGTACATTGAATTCTATAGGTGGATTAAGAACGTTACAGAGGGAGCTTTTCTTTTAGGTAGTATGATTGCATTTCGCAAAGGAAGAGCTCTTAAGTGCTCTGTTCAATCTGATGGTGAAAATGCATCCCAGAGTTATGTATGTGAGGCATCATTCAACACATCACCAATGTAGCCTCGCATCTCCCAGTTCTTCCTAAGATCCAGACTAATTTCAGGACTCTGTGACACACTGTCCTCAGAGAGTCACGTTTTTGTCATCTCACTCTCTGAGTCCTTTGAAGGACACTGCCACATGAGCATTTGTTTCAAGGCTTTCATTTTCCAACACTTCCATACCGCTGAGATTATAACCTTATGAAAAGCCGAGCCAGCAAAGACAAAATTGTGTGACCTTTATCCTTCCCACAACGCTCTGTATTCTAACCACTATGTACTGTATGGAAGCCTGAGAGACCTGCATGGTGCAAGCATGTGGATGAGAAACATTTCCAGGAAGGCAATATTCTTCGAAGCTAACAAACGGAACTGTTTTTTTTGTTTTATTACATACATCTGGAAGATGTTACAAATGAGACATCCTAGATATGAGTTTTAAAATATGCTTTATATTGGACATGACAGCAAAGTTGAAGTTTAAGGCAACTTTCGCATCTAATGTAAGAGGTGTCCTGTGACAGTGAGAAAGGAGGAAGAGGGCTCCAGGACACAACAGGAAACCTACCTTATACCAGGCTGTTTGAGAATGGATTTTCTTCTTGGTTGTAATCAAAATCCTCCAATCAACTTGTCAAAGACATATGATATCTATGTGGGGGTGATCAGAGTGGAGTTTTCCTTCTCTCTTGCATCAGAAGCAGCTTTGATATTTAGCAGTAATGGTATTCTTGCTGTTGTTTATTCCAGTTACAGAACTACCAGCCCAACGGATAATATGTTTGTTAAGCTAGGCAATGGTCTCACTACTATCATCACCATGGGCTGCACCCTGGAAAGAGTGCTGTACCACATTATGCATGACTATTTGGAGGTCTAGTTATTGGCAGACTCACTACACAGCTCAAGACAGAGAAAGAAAAGCAATACAAGTGTTTCCTTCACCTCTGTGTCCCTGGATATGGGTGGATAAGTCCTGGAAGTTCCCTTGTTTTCCTAAAGAAATCTTACCAGAACTTGCCTTCAACTATGACTTACATCACAGCTTTAATTACTCAGTTTTGCCATTAAGCCATGGGTCATCAAGTTTTAATGCAATCTTACACTGTTGATAACAACATTGTGTTATTTCCTGAATGCCAAACAACATATGACAAGAAAGTAGGCATAAAAGATTAGGAAAACAAATGTTCAAATACTTCAGTACTGAATGCAAAGCATAAACAGCTGATCTTTAAACGCTTTTGCATTTGCTTGAAGCTTTGTAACATTAAAATTGACAATGGTAATTAGTTTGCCTTTCAGAAGAATGAAATTTGAACCTTCCTGAATCTTTCTGGGCTCAACAGCCTCCAACTAAAGTGTATTAATTTGCTTTCACTGGCCCTTCTGTTAGTGCTGGTGCTGTATTTTTAAAATCAGAGACTGAAATAACCCAAAACCTCTTAACACTTCTTAAAGCAAGTTCAGGCATGGTTGATGAACAGTTGTCATATCTAACACGGACATCTTGAAGTTACTCACGTCATCCTGAGCTCCACTTATGCTCAATACAGAGCTAAGGTACCTCATCAGAATGCCTTACAAAGGGATGCAAATAAAGTGGGTCTAATAAATTACCTTCTAAAGGGGCCTGTTTCTCTCCACTGATGTAAATAAAGCTTAGGGTGACTAGCTTAGACTTAGCAAGGTCATGTTCAGATAAAACACAATAGGTGACATCTATTTTCCATTTTTCTAAAAATATGTAGGATGCATATATGAGCACTTCAGATTAAGAAAAGCTCTTCAGAATCATAGAGAGATAGCCAGCTTCAAATTTGTTCATTATCTCAGTCTCTTTATATATTTTAAGTATATCATTATCTTCCCCCTGGTACCCTTGCAGCAGTGTCTGCCCCCATCTGAATCCCTAGATCTAGGAGGAATTTGAGGTCCAGAGTGAATGTAAGCACTCTATTTCCCTGACTTTGAGGAACTTCTGGACAACATCTATAACCAGGACTGAGAAAATAACCCCCTGAAGAACAGAGAGATTCAGGATTCTTCAAAATGAAAAAAAAACTCTGGAGAGGGAGGTTTTAATCACGTTTCTCATTTTGTGCCTGCAAACAGCAGTTCGCAAAAAGAAAGATAACCAGAAAGACCCCCCTTCTCACAACAGCAGGTTGTTTAAACAGTTTTCCTCTGTATCATGCTACCATCACCTTATCAAAATACGCTTCTGTCACCAAAAAGCCGAATTCTCCCCTTGCTGTTTCTCATATCCGTCTGTTTCAGATTGTTTCTCATCTACAACTGGATTATTTGCTGTGAGCAATCACTGACCTTCCCAGAGTTGGGGAAGATGTGGCAATTGTCAAAACTCTAACGAGACTCTGGGTGAGGCATCAAACCATTACCAATTATTTTCAATACTGTGTGGAAGAGAGGAGAGGTCTGTGGAAGGCAGATGTGATACAAAGGAGAATCTGGGATTTACAGAACAGACTGACCAGTGCCAAAGGAAAACAAGGGAACAATCAGTCCACATGTACCCAGAGGATGACAAAGAGATTAAGCAAACAGCCCAAATAGTTTGTTTTTGTTGCCAAGAAGTTATGCCAGAAGAATATAGTGTCCTAACCACTATATATAAGGTATCAGGCCTTGTGAACTGAGGGGAAAGCTATATGCAGGACTTACGATCATCTCTTATGAAATTCCCATAAACAAGTTAACACAGTCTAGCTGTAACCAGCCTTAGGTATGGGCACAAGCAGTTGAAAACCTGCTTTTAGCAGAGGGGTTATTGATGAATTACTGTCAGATAGGGAGAGAGACTACTGGGCAGAGACCAGGCAGTATCTGCTCTCTTTTGCTCAGTATTTTCATTAACAGCTACATGATGGTACACAGAGTGGATGACACCTAACTGTAAGGTGTAAATATTTTGGAGCACAGGGTTAGAGCTAAAAGTGATCTATAATAACTTGAAGGGAGCGTATGAAATCACTATGAAGAAATTCAGCAAAGAGGAGTGCTAATGCTACATTGCGCAAGGGGAGAAAAATCAAGTACAAAATGCGGAGCACATGACTGGCAAGACACCCAGGGGGTAAAACTGGTCCAAACTTTCTTATGGATCAGCAGCATGAAGATGTGTAAGCCTGGGGACACAAGGAGGGATACCATTTGTGAGAGATGGGAGGTAAAATTTCTCTCTTTTTAGCCCTAAGCTACTCCATTGAGTCCCTTTTGGGGTGTTGCACTTAAAAGACAAAGGAGAGGGCAACCTGGAGAGTTTTAAGAGGGAAGCAACTAGTGCTGAGAAAATCTGACCCTGAGGAAGGTGCATGGTGAGGCTTCTTCGCCCTGGGTGAGCACTGACCCTGACTGCTGCAGCTGCTGGTCCCCTCAGGTACTGTCTGCTTCTACCAGTTTTGGACTCTTTTTTTACAGTTCACCTTCCCACACCATTCCTGAGTTTTGAATTGTTCCTTTTTCTCATTTGGTGATGAAGGACGCGCTGTATCTTCCTCCTAATGAAGGGTTTCACACCTCGTTTTATGTTGTCTCCTCTGGGCTTCCCAATGGCCTTTCTTCGCCCTTCTCACCTTTTGCTGGAGCAACTTCACTGCCAAGGGTGCTCTCAGGTCACCTTTTGTCACATTCTTGACCTCTACTTCAAGGTCACCCATCACCTCTCTTGTTTCAGTGCTCCCTTTTTAACATCTTAGGCATCAAGCTAAACATGGTACATGAAAAAGGGGTCAGCAAACCTGTGGCAAAAGCTGGGGGGGGGTGGGGGGGGGGGGGGAAACATCGGCCACAAAGAATGATGACTTAAACTGAATTTAAAGAAATGTTTCAATATTTATGAGCCATGGCTTCAACTGCAGTTCTGAGCTGTGAGGAAAAGGGATTAATTTCCCACTCCAGAGGCTGGATGGAGGGCTTTTGCTTATCAAGTGACCTATATGCTTTGGATATTGCATCTTGCTGGTCAGCTTCATATATATTTGTATGTATGTGCATGTGCATGTATGTGCAGCATGGATTTTGCTGGTGCACAGTGCTGTGGATCCGTAGCTCATTGACCCAGCTTCCCACATCACATCCCTCTGCACCTTAGGGGAGACTACCCCCTGTGCTGGCTGGCTCACAGCAATATTCCTCCCTTGGCTGGTTCCAAAGGACACCCAAACGGCAGTCACATACACAGACCTGGCAGCACCATGCCAAAGACAAGGTGTGGGGATGGGAACTCAGCCTGCCTGCGCAGAGCACTGCCTAAGGACTCTTCCTATGCCACCAATGGTTTGGTGTCCCTCGATAGGGAGACTCTGGCGCTACAGCTGTCCAGCAGGGACCACACTGTTGTCCGGGGACCACACATCCCCAAACGCCTCTGTTCCTGTACTTCACACAAGCTGGATACGGGGCATGTTCCCAAATACTCCTGCAGGAGCAGACATCTCTGCACCAACCTGAGCAGCCATGGCACTGCCTGTAGTGGGGTCCTGCCTATGATGTCTGCACTAGGGCAGAACTGCCAGGTCCATGGGAGGCATGGCACAGAGCAGCATCAGTGAAATGGTCAGTTTTGGTAGAGGTCAGTTTTCCTTAACAGACACAGTTGTGTTCTTTTTGTCAGTTTGTACTTTGAGAAATTCACAGGGCTTCCTCATTTCCAAGACCACTTTATCTTGGGGCCAGGACAGAAATGAAAACAAGTCTCATATGTTTAGCACTAAAAGGCACCTTTACACAATGTTTCTCATGCTTAGTGCATGTGTCAAGGGTTTATTCCTTGGCTCAAGCTTAAACGTATGGTGTGCGCCGCTGAGCAGGATAATGGCATTCGAGTTGGGAAGGAAAGGATGAATCGTTATTTGCTACAGAAGTCCTGACCCCACCACCTCCCTGGCAAATGCATGCAATGCTTCCCAGGGCTCTTACACTGATATGTTTGTGAGCCATCAATTATTTACATACCTGGTCAATAATTTAAATGCCCTGGAATGTGCGTATCACAAAATAACTGCCTTTGTTCTTAAAATTTGCAAGGATATGTTGCTGGCAGTAGAACAATTAATGACTTAATAAAGCCTTAGCAGGAAAATTGAAATACCAGATTTTACTGCTTTGATGGTAACTAAGCTGACTTCTGCACTTTGAAAAAGTGACCCTTGAAAGAATACATTAGGCATACGCAGAAGTTTTAGTAAATTGGGAGCAATGTACCCCGGGGTTTAAGCGAAACTGTTTCATCAAAATAAAAAGAAATGTCACTTTCCCTTAAATAAGTTATGCAGCAAGTAAGAAAATACATTTAATGAGTGTCTTGCTTAACTAACAGCCATTTGCATATGAACTTCAGTAGTGCTTGAGATGTGATGAATGTGGTGTGACTGAAGATGATGTTATCCCACACAGCAGTCTCTGTGGCAGGTGCAGGATCACTGGAGGCTTGTGCTCAGCCCTGAGAGCAGCACAGCCCTTGTGGAGAGGCCTGCAGCCCCCTCTTTTCTCCTTTCATCTCCATGGCCGGAGAGCAAAGGTCTGCACGTGGTATCAGTAATTCACACCAATGCACTGCCACTAGAAAGGTGTCCAGGTGATCCTGCTGTCATTTTAGCAATGTGCCTGGTCAAAAGGGAGCTTATGTTTGCACACGGGGCTTCTGTAACTGCTCCATTTAGATGTAGTACAAATCAGAGCTTTAATGTAATTGAAAAAATAAACCTAGACAGGTATTTTTCCTGGAAAACGAGCTGAATCAGCTTGTCTTCATGAGAGTGTTTGGGACTGCAATTCATGTGATCTGAACTCCTTTTCATTTTCATATTTTTAGGGATGCAAATTGATCCTAAAAAAGAGACTGTAACAGACTTGTAACACTGCAGAATAGCATCTTCTTTCTGAAATCTTGCAGATGGTAGATGATTAGCTTTTGATCAGTAAAACTGGACACTCATTATCCCTCTGTGGGATTATCCAAATATTCTGTTTATATCTCCTGATTAAGTAACTTTACATAACTCACAGCTCCATTTCTAACTTCGTTTTAGAACATTTTTGCATATTTTATTTAGGAAGTTTCAGTTAAAAATTTTCTTGCTGAGTTTCAATTTGAAAAAAAAAAAAAAAAGGATGCTATAGTTGAATCAGATGTTGATAAAAAGCTTCTTCTTTGATCCGGAACTGAGAAGGACGACAAATAACTAAATCTAAACAAAATAAAATACTTAGAAAATAATTAATCCTGAAAAATTGCATCCAAATATCAGAAAGTGTTGGTCAAGGAGTTATACAGATTAGAAAATGCATCAGCTTTCAATAACTTATTGAATATTAGAAAAGTTTCAAAGTTTGGAAAGAGACCTAATACTGTGTCAATACTTTCTAAAACAAGTAATAATGAACAAATATTGGATTATCAGTGGGGCAACAATCCTAGTCAATATAATAGAATACCTGAAAGGAGAGACAGATTTACAGAAAATCAATATTGCCCAATAAATTCGATTAGCTTTTTGTGATATGACAGGTTTGGTTGTTAAAGTAATAGCTGTGACATAATAAATTCAGGAATATACAAGGTGTTTTAATGTAGTTAAAAAATAGACAAAAGAAGAATCAACACTAAACACCAGACTTAAAATTACAAGCACAGGTCCTGTAATTGAGAAATCATAACTGAAGAGGTGGGTTTCTAACAGGTTCCCATGGGTATTCATCCTGCTATATTTTTACCAAAGAAATGGAGGTGTAAAAGATGATACTGACCCAAGTATGCAGGTAACATGAAGAACAGAGAAGGGGGGCAAGTGGGAGGACAGGGAACAACATTAGAGATACTTGTGTTAGTGAACATAAAGATACAAAAAACATGAAGTCAAACATCTAGAAACAAAGTCTGCAGGCCAGGCTCACAGCCAAGAGCCTCTTTTCCAGGGAAGAGCAGCTTTGATAAGGAATTGGGTATTGCTGGGCTCCATTGGCTGAGCCAGATCTCCAATGCAGCCAGCTGAAAGAGACAGCATGACCACATGCCAAGCAACAGGGAACAAGGCAGCCTCAAAGTTGCTATTCTGCGTCTATATTTTTATTGGGATGGGAGTGTTATTAGAGAATTTTGACTAATTCTAATGCCCACAATTGTGGAAAGATTCTGATAGAGGTTAATAGACAAGATGAGATTTAGAGGAAAGCCATAAGAACAGCTGAAGGACTGGAAAATATACTTTAAACAGAGATACCCAGAGATCTGTACTTTGATTAAGTCCCAGCTAGCTACTTATCTACATAGTGTATATTTTCCTATAAATACAGAACAAGACCAGAGATACAGAACCATTCAGTGTAACTGCCAGGAACCAAAATATAGATAAAATAAAAAGGTGTAAGGTTTTAATTGTACCTGCTGCCAGATGATGGAGTAGGCCCTCAGGTTTTCTGGTAGCTTCTTTATCACTCAAAGCTTTTTTAAAATATCAAGTTATAATTATTTCCCTCTAAAAATGTGCTTGATTCCAAATGGGAGTTAAGGGAAGTCCAGGGGCTATGTTAGCTGGAAGATCAGAGTAGGCAAATACAAAAGCTTTTTGGAGTTTGATGAATATTTCACTTTCTGTAGAAGAGTCCACCTCCTTTCAAGCCATGAGCTCTAGAAGTGCCTCCAGTTGTAATCCTAAAAACTCACTTTCTTCTCCTTCCTTCCATGTAGCCCTGCCTGCCTTTGAGGTGGGTGCGGGCAGAGGAGGCCATTAATGCTCTGCTCCAACCTGGCTGAATGTGTCAGTGCAATCAAAGGAACCAGCAGAAGACAGTGATGTTTTTTGACATTAAATTGTTCAGCTACTCTAGTTCATAATGTTTCTTTTTGTTTAGTTGTTTGGGGTTTTTTTCAAAATACTTGACCAAACAGATTGGAAAGCATTCTTTAACTTGCTGTGGGCTCTCTCTGTGAATTGTCCATCACTGATCCTGGGTTCACAGCACCCATCCAATTAAAAAGACCATAGGGCCAGATATTGGAGTCGACATCCTGGATGCAGCCCATGTACCATGTGCTCAGCAAGCAGCATTTCACAGAGATTTTGGCAGAAAATGTTTTCTTTCCCTCCTCGTATATGTATGCACAAAAAAGAGCAAACTCTACAGAACTATGTTTACAATCTCATTAAATTGTTAAATGGGGTTTTTGAAATCTTACTACTGCCAGAGTCCCAGCTTTGTGATTAGTAGTGTATCAAAATCCTCTTAGGAACCTTGTAAATCTATTAATCTCCCTAAGAAAATATATCAAGCTGATTAAAAAGCAGTTGAAGTTGAATGCAAAACATTGGAAAAAAAATAAAAACCCTCTGAAAAAATATTACATGTATGCATTCACATATTCAGCCTTCTAGAGAAGGGAATTAATTATGGTACACTGAATATCTTCAGAGATTATTTCTCTCTAAAGTTCCTTTTTGGCATTTTTGTTTAACTAGTTACGATAAAACCTATCAGTCATGGAGGAGCAGAATAGAAACAGCTTCATTAAAACAAACCCTCTGATAGTTCCCCTATTTCTGAAAGCTAAATTCTCTTGAAAAATTAATCACAGTGGATCTGGCAGAACTAATTTTAAAATGTGAGAACATGTGAGATGCTCTGCTTCCAGCCTGAAGTAAGATGAGATCAATATGTTAAATTAAGTGTACATAAAACCATAAAGAAGAATTCAGCAAGCAGCATTTATTCCAATTCAGGAGAGTAATTGCAATTTAGAGAGCAGTGAAGACAGGTCTTGGCAAAACTATTACTGGCTAAAATTAATGCCAGAAGACAACAGTACTGAACTAATTTATTGCCACTTAAAAGTCTGGTACCAGTTGTATGCATTTTGAATATTCGGAGGGGGTAGGGGGGGGGAAGAACAACAGAGAATCATAGAACCATAGAATAGTTAGGGTTGGAAAGGACCTTAAGATCATCTAGTTCCAGCCCCCCTGCCATGGGCAGGGGCACCTCACACTAAACCATGCCATCCAAGGCTATGTCCAACACGGCCTTGAACACTGCCAGCAATGGAGCATTCACAACTTCTCTGGGCAACCCATTCCAGTGCCTCACCACCCTTACAGTAAAGAACTTCCTCCTTATATCCAATCAAAACTTCCCCTGTTTAAGTTTGAACCCGTTACCCCTTGTCCTATCATTACAGTCCCTAATGAAGAGTCCCTCCCCAGCATCCCTATAGCCCCCCTTAAGATATTGGAAGGCTGCTCCAAGGTCTCCACGCAGCCTTCTCTTCTCCAGGCTGAACAGACCCAACTTTCTCAGTCTATCATCATATGGGATGTGCTCCAGTCCCCTGATCATCCTCTTGGCCCTCCTCCGAACTTGTTCCAACAGTTCCATGTCCTTTTTATGTTGAGGACACCAGAACTGCACACAATACTCCAAGTGAGGTCTCATGAGAGCAGAGTAGAGGGGCAGGAGCACCTCCCTCGACCTGCTGGTCACACTCCTTTTGATGCAGCCCAGGATACGGTTGGCTTTCTGGGCTGCAAGCGCACACTGCCGGCTCATGTTCATTTTTTCATCGACCAACACCCCCAAGTCCTTCTCTGCAGGGCTGCTCTGAATCTCTTCCCCACCCAACCTGTAGCTGTGCCTGGCATTTCTCCAACCCAGGTGTAGGACCTTGCACTTCACATTGTTAAACCTCATCAGGTTGGCATCAGCCCACCTCACAAGTGTGTCAAGGTCCCTCTAGATGGCATTCCTTCCCACCAGTGTATCAACTGAACCACACAGCTTGCTGTCATTGACAAACTTGCTGAGGGCGCACCCAATCCCACTGTCCGTGTCACCAACATAAAAACAAACAACAGCAAAACACAGCAAAACCCAACAAAAAAACCAAACCAAACCTCAAAAACCAAAAGCACCCAAAAAAACAACACAGAGCTGTGAAATGTGGGCCAGGAAGCACATTAAAAAAGAATTTCCCAAGCTGTGATGCTGATTCTTGTCCTTTAAAAAAAGCCTTGCTACATGCAAAAAGAAAATAATCAAAGCTACAGAGATTTTGGAAAAAATGACAAAACTATTCGTAAATCCTGAAAATGCATGTTCACAAACATCCATCTCATACACACAAACCACAGAGAGCATAACAAATGCACTGCCTGGGCTTTCAAATCACCAGGGAGAAACTAATGGCTTGCATTATTTCTTTGCTGGGAATGGAGAAAGCAAGCAGACTCATTATTATGTTCTTGCCTACTGCAATTTTACTCATATTGTTCACATAGGCACTATTAATTGAATGCAAGTGGCATTAAGCGGCAAAACTGTCAGCAAAAGTTATTTGCATTGCTGCAGAAAACAGCAGTGTTCAGGCCTCCAGGAATTTCTCTTCTATCAGCTGTCCAGATATTTTTCTGCTTTAACTTCTTCCTAACTTTGATGTCTCGACAAAATTTCCTGATTTAGCTCACTTTCCTTCTTGGATCCAAGGTATTCCAGCAAATTGGAGACTGTGCAGTGACCTGTGCCCCACTGGTATTTAACAAATCAATTACAGAGAATATGACTACCTGGGCTGTGGATCTAGGTTTACACCCAGTGGAACTCAGTGGAGGTGAGGGAATTGCAGCACTATAGCTCAGTCCAGATTTGGATGGGCACTGATAGGGACAAAAAATCACTTAACATAAGGCAGCAGAACACCATAGCGTTATGCAGAACTGTATGTACACTACACTAGTTACCAACTCTTATATAGAGGAGACTAAAAAGATGCTAGTGATGATGAATCCAGGCAGGATCTTGGAGCAGATTCTCCTGGAAAGCATGCTAAGGCATATGAAAGACAAAGAAGTGGTTAGTGACGGCCAACATGGCTTCACTAAGGGCAAATCCTGCCTGACCATTTTGGTGGCCTTCTATGATGGGGCTGCAGAACTGGTGGATAGGGACAAAGCAGCTGATGTCATCTCCCTGGACTTGTGCAAAGCATTCAATACCGTCCCGCACCTTGTCTCTAAATTAGAGAGACATCAATTTGAAGGATGAACCACTTGGTGGATAGAGATGGCCACACACAAAGAGTTGTGGTCAATGGTTCAATGTCCAGCTGGAGACTAGTAATGAGTGGTGTCCCTCGGTGATCAGTGTTGGGACCAGTCTTGCTCAACATCTTTGTCAGTGACATGGACAGTGGGATTGAGTGCACCCTCAGCAAGTTTGCCGATGACAGCAAGCTGTGTGGTTCGGTTGATACGCTGGACGGAAGGAATGCCATCCAGAGGGACCTGACACGCTTGTGAGGTGGGATGATGCCAACCTTATGAGGTTTAACAATGTGAAGTGCCAGGTCCTACACCTGGGTCAGGGCAATCCCAGGCACAGGCCGGGTGGAGAAGTGACTCAGAGCAGCCCTGCGGAGAAGGACTTGGGGTGTTGGTCAATGATAAAATGAACATGAGCCAGCTTCAGTGTACACTCACAGCCCAGAAAGCCAACCGTATCCTGGGCTGCACCAAAAGGAGTGAGACCAGCAGGTCGAGGGAGGTAATCCTGCCCCTCTACTCTGCTCTCGTGAGACCTCACTTGGAGTATTGTGTACAGTTCTGGTGTCCTCAGCATAAGAAGGACATAGAGTTGCTGGAGAAAGTCCAGATGAGGGCCACCTCCTGTATGAAGATAGGCTGAGAAAGTTGGGGCTGTTGAGCCTGGGGAAAAGAGGGCTGCGTCGAGACCTTGGAGCAGCCTTCCAATATCTGAAGGGGGCCTACGGGGGTGCTGGGGATGGACTCTTCATTAGGGACTGTAGTGATAGGACAAGGGGTGATGGGTTTAAATTTAAACAGGGGAAGTTCAGGTTAGATATAAGGAAGAAGTTCTTTACTGTGACAGTGGTGAGGCACCGGAACAGATTGCCCAGAGAAGTGGTAAATGCTCCATCCCCGGCAGTGTTCAAGACCGTGTTGGACAGAGCCTT
This sequence comes from Amazona ochrocephala, assembly GCA_039720435.1. Classification (NCBI taxonomy): domain Eukaryota; kingdom Metazoa; phylum Chordata; class Aves; order Psittaciformes; family Psittacidae; genus Amazona; species Amazona ochrocephala. The sequence goes on from CM077878.1 coordinate 62,930,962, forward strand.
GGGCAACATGATCTAGTGTGTGATGTCCCTGCCCATGGCAGGGGGGCTGGAACTAGATAATCTTAAGGTCCTTTTCAATCTTAACCATTCTATGAGTATGATTTATAGTTACGCAGTCAAAGTCAAAGATTTGAGAGGAGTTTTTAAGTGCTGCCAACAGGTCTCCTTTTTCTCAGTCATCTTGTTAGTCAGCAATGTTTCCTGTTTTCAGGTCATTTTAAGTTAAATTGGCCATTATATTGATATGAAAAGTTTAAATGGAAGGCAATCAGAGATTGTAGATATTTACCAGAGATGGCTACTGCTAGTGATCTGGTACTGAATAGCAGAGACAGTGAAAGAGAGTGGCTACAGTTATTTCCCTTTCATTAACTCAGTGAAAGAAGTTAATTAGATTTCAAAACCTGCCTTTTTCTGAAGGTCTGATATTTTTAGTAATAACATTCATTAAGAAACAATTCATCTCTGGTTTCTAGCAAGCAAGCCAAGACACTGCTTCTTCAGTGGGGACAATGCCAAGGCGGCTGCCACTGCCTGTGACATGAGCACAGCATCCACACAGCCTGGAGCCAGCTGCACGAGTAACCTTCAGCCTACAGAATACCTACCGATGGTTTCATGGCAGTGACTTGGAAAAGTCCACATATGCCACATAGTAGCCCATGTGCGTGATATTTCTAGAGAGTTTTGCACCCCAGAAGGATTTAGAGGAGCTAAGCAAACCAAAACACAGGTGGGAAAAGAGAGCTACTGGACATCAGCTACTTATGCTGCAAGAGATTTTTCTTAGGAAAATGTTTCTTAAAGGGAAAGGCAGATTTGTTTTGAGAGAAATTTGGAATGTAAATACTGTCTTTAGAAGTAGCATCTGCTCTTCTTTTTTTTCAGCATATGCTCTTTCATTTACCATTGCAAAAAGACTCATAAACTTTTCCAAGCTTTTAAAATTCGAACATTTAAAAATTTCAAGACAACCCTCAAAATCAGAACAGTTTCATTTTTGTTTCCTGTTGATCGCTTTCAAGCTTTTTTCCACAGAAAAATGATTTTTTTTTTATTATTTTTTTTCTAGTTGATTTTGTAACAAAGAAAAGGTTTGGGAGCCCCTGGAATTTCTCACAGGAGGAGCAATTCTTCTGCTGTCTAGATCTAGTCATTACCAAACTGTACAGCACTTGAGCATAGGCACAGAGGAGATGAAAGACTGAAAAAAGATGTTAGATATTCATGGTCTCAGCCTCCCTTTTGGGTTAACTGATCACAACTGTACTTTCATGACATAAACCTTTGGATCCGGCTGTATATGTGGGCAGCACAGTTGACACAATATATCCAATCATGTGATAAATAAATAAAACAGGAGCCCTAAGCTAACATGAATTTCTGTGCTCAGTGAAGTCAGTGAGAAATTTGGCTTTTGCTTTGGTGATAAGTAACACAAAGCAATGCTCGGATCTGTGGCCTGTGCTTTGAGGAGGAGGGCTGAAATGGCAAAGAGACAGGCAGTGCGTGGGCCAAGATCCAAGGCAGGCAGGGCAGCAGGCAGGCAGGGTTACCCTCTCAGCTGAACAAAGCCTTCCTACCCCACATGAAGAAAACCAGTATGGGAGGAGGGACTGGGCAAGGCAGAGCCTGCCTGTAGTGACAGGCAGGACCTGTCTTTCAGCCTGTAAACCGTGAGTAGCTGCACTACGAAGCTATGCAGTAGCAGGCACTCCATCTGCATTACACTCATCAGAGGTTTTCCAAAAATGTCCATCCTACCTGGGAAGAAACCCAGGGCCTTTTTCTGTTACTGATGCCTGTAGATGTTCACAGTTTCCCTAGCACCACATCTAGCTGCATATTCATTGATAGAACTTACGCATTGCTAATGCCACGGGAAGAGCTTTCTTGTGGAGTAGCTTGGTCCTTTCATGTCTGCAGGCTGCTTGAAACGGCTTGAAGGGAAAAAAGAAGTATCTTTACTTTATAAAATGCAGCTGTTTCAGAGCTAGAAGCAACAGTTGCTGCTCTCATGAGATGGCTTTTCAGACATCACAGTGAGACCTGGTAACTCTTCGCTGAAAAGTTATTAATAAAATACAGGTAGTATAGTGGAAAGCAACAAAAAACATGTAATGCCCTAGGGGGGGTGATTTAACAGAAAAAGCAAGAAAACCCCTTAGGAACGTATGGGCAAGGACTTGTAACACTCTACAAATGTTTGAGAAGGAAAGAAATGTGGCATGGTATAATCACGAAAACATGAAGGCAGGGAAACAGTGGCTAGCAAGCCCATACTAATACCTAGCACAAAAGCTTGGATAGCTTGTGAAATAATTCCTTTGCTTCCTCATGTTGGGTCAAACAAAGCCTAAGTGTGCCTTCGTTTTGTTTCTCAAGTTTTTCCAACGGACATGAAGGGCTCACAAACATCCTAAGGTGGGAGGCTCTCCCTTTACATACTTTTTTTACCTAACCCCCCATAAACATAGCTGACCTTTATCTCAAAGCCTAAGGCACATCTTATAATGTCATGCTTAGCAGATACCCACTCTTCATACTAACTTCAGCCTTGTGGGGAGTCTGAAAAGTCTGTCACATTTCTACCCAGCCTAATACCACTTTGATTGCCACACTAATATAAAGGTGTATAACTATATCTGAAGATTTCAGGTCTGCCTTCCTATCAAACTTATATTGGCTCTCCACTATCTTTTAATCTCATTAAGATAATTATCACACAAATGGAGAAGTGGAAAGGAACAAAATAACCTTTGCCAACACTTAGGTGGTAAGAAGGGAAAGAAGATTATTTACACACATACAAATACACAGGCATGTAGCTTTGACTTACTGCTGTTGGCATTTTCATAACATTTGATCACCTGGTTGCTAAGCACACTGCCACATTACCACTTGACATTTACATTTTATTTTCAGTTTATTGCTAAAGGTAGGAAATGAAGCACTCTCCTACTCTCATAAATTATATTAATCCTGCTAATAAGATTGCTAAAAGCCCCATTCCATTTCATTTAATGAACTTAGAATACCTGATAAACATTCAGACACTGCCAAGCAAACCTATTGTATTTCCTGCCTGAAGAAGGCAGGATCCATTGAGAGCATTTCCCCATCAGAGAGGAGGGCTGCTGAGGAAGTCCTTGTAGTCTGGGTGGGAACTCTCTGGAGCCTTCCAGAAGAGTTAAAAACCCGCAGCAAACCAAATCCACAAGAGCTGAAGTTTCGAAATCAAAAAACACAACTCCTGTAATGTAAAAGAACTAGTGGGCTGCTGTGAAACTGCGGAAGCCAAAGTGGAGGTCACCACATGTCTTCTTGGGCATCAATCAGTGGTGCAGTAAACAGCAGAAGCAATTTAATGTGACATACTGCTGAGCATCTGACTGCGAGGCTGGCCTTCCTTGCAAAAGTAGTTTATCAGACAGATGAAAGATCAAAAGTAAATTTTGCCAAACTCATCCTCTCCAAAAGATTTTGACTCACTGGTGGCTGCAGTTTAAATCACTTAATAGCTGAAACATGCTGGCCTTCTGTGCCACAGGAAAACATGTGAAGTGAGAGCTTCATCTAATGTATAAATAAGTGGCTAGGGTGACTAGCTCAGGCTCAGATGTCTAACTTTCAGATTCCTTAGTTAGGCATCCCACTCTTCAGGGTCAACCCAGAGAAGTGCTGAATATCTCCAACTCCCCCAAATTATAATGTCAATTATGATTTCCCAGCCACTAGTAGCAGTAAGAAAACATTATACTCCAATAAAGAGTATATAAAGATTTCGGAAATAAAATTGGGACCTTACTACCCCAAGCAGACAAGGGGGCAGAAGGGATATGTCTTCTGTCCTGGGAAACTCCCACTGTGATGGACAGCCATGGACAGGGTATAAACACATGCCCATACTTAGAAGAATGTGAAGGCTCTAGCTCTTCCCCCCGTTTGAGCGGCAAACAGGTGGCATGAGCAGCCCAAGAGCGGCAGAGACTTCTTTACTGTTTGCCTAGCAGTGGCAGTCTGAAGAGATGGGTGCAAGAGAGTGGGAGGCAGTCAGAATGTGGCTCGTGCCTTCTTCCAAACGCAAAGCAAGAGCTATAGGATCAGGGTCAGCCTGAGGCAGGGCTGGAAATTATTCTGAAGAATAATGATTTTGCCTGTCCTGTGTTCCCCTTTGGTCTCTGGTACACTGGTTTACTCACACCAACACACACCATATCAAACCCTGCTTTTTATCTCTCCTACAATTCCTCACAGTCCTGCATGTGCAAAGTGCCTAACCACTGCCTGGACCCATCCTTGCCTAGTCTACCTCTCTCCCCTGACAGCCTGCAGTCCCTAAACCTCTAGCTCTCACCCTGTTTCCACAGGCAAGCCCCAGCCTAGGTACAGCTAGGTAGGCAGGGAAGGCTCAGGAGCAGCTCTTACAGAGAAACAAGTCACCACCTGCCAGCTGCTGCACCGGAACACCCACAGCAGCCCACACACAGGCTCTTCTCTTTTGCATAGGAAAAAAAGTGCTTACCCTTCTGCGTGAAAGTAAACCACTGGGAAAAAGCCTGCAGATGGGGTGTGCTCCCGATGCAGTGGCTGTGCCGCAGGACCTGGAGCAAAAGGAACCCCTGGGTCCCTGGAATGGCAAGGAGTGACCAGCTTGGAGGAGAGATGGTTAGCAGAGGAGAACTGGGAGCACTAGCTGATGCCAACAGCACAGAGACCAGGGATTCTGGAAGGAAATATTATCTTTTTTTTTTTTTTTCCAAAATAATTTGTGTTCTCCTGAAGAGCAATTTCTGATAAAAAGTCAAGTCACTTCTATTCGGTGTTGGCATGCCACCTGGAATACCTCTTCCACATCTACAGTTTACAAACAGCTTAAGTTATGAAAAGGCCTTGGAAAGTAGAGCAACAGGTCTGTGTTTAGTACCGTAGCAGAGTGAGCCACTGCCATCAGCACAGTGAGCCAGGGAGGCTCCTCTGATATTACAGGTTTGGCCTGTAGCACCTAGAGGGACAGGGCATCTGCAGGTTTCAGCAGGTAGAGTTGCACATTGCTCAGAGTTAAGCATTGCAGTGATCTGAAAATTGTCACATCATTTCTCCTACCTGTGCTGTGCAACTTACAAGCACAATGTGAAGCACTCATGTATGCTGAGCACCATGCAGAGAAGCAGGCACAATTAAAAGCCCTGGTACTGAAGAGGTGCCATAAACATGCTAATTTTCCCTGTAGCTCATGTGAATTACAACTATGGCTTAACAACCAATTTAAAACAGTGTATTGAAAGAATAAACATTGCATCACTTACTAAACTGCCAGAAATGTATGTTCATAAATGAGGCGATGTCTGGGTCTCTAATTTTCTCTCTTGCAATTTTAACAAAAAAAACAAAACCAAAACAAAACAAAGCAAAACAAAAAACTCAAAATGACATTTTGCTAGACAACAGATTTAATTTTCCTTCTTTATTATATGAAGCTGTTCCATTGTTTGGGAAGGGACAGTAGTCAATCAGTTGCATTTTCCATCTGTATGTCAACGCCTCGTAATATTTGAATGTACAATTCTGAACATTTATGAGCTAATTGTCCAATACGTGTTGCAGTTAATCCTCACAAATACTAGGCTTTAAGAAGAAAAGAAATAACATCAATAACGTTCCAGTCCCAGTGTGTATCCACAATGTCCCCATTGTCTATGTGAAAAGCTGGATCCTGCAGATTTTCTGTCAAAAGAAAGGAACAAAATATGCACAGATGTTGTGCTCAGTTCACAGACATCCAAGGGCTTGAACACAGTTGTGTGGCTCCCGATCCTCATCAAGAGGCGACACTTGCCAGGCCTGTCCAGACTGCAGTTTGCTAAACAAACAGGTGTACTGATCCATACAACACTACCCAACTTTGCTCCAGTAAATGTTTAATCTAAGAAGAATGTACTGTACTGTACTAAAGCAGGTACAGAAAACCTCCCCTACACTCCCACAGGTTTCAGCAGTCCAACTACCACAATGAAAAGGCAGTGTAGCGCTGGGCTGTGCCTTGCAGTCAACTGGCTCACTCATGCTGATGACACACATTCTAGAACTATGAAAAGGGAGTGTATCTAGCACCTGCTTGAAGAAAACAAATAACAAATCATTAGGAAAGAAAGCGAAACTGCAGGAACTAAGTTTAGTTCTACATATTCTCACTCCTGAGGCAAAAGGTTTCTAAGAAAATTCTACTGTGAGAGTGCATCACAGCCCCCAGCTGGAGGGAGGGGAGAGCCCCTGTGTGTTCAGTGGGCTCTTAGGTCTCCAGCCTGCCCTCACCACATCCCAAAATAATCGGGGGCGGTGGGTGCAGAACTTCAGTGTGCATACATGACATCCACAGTCAAATGAAAAGTGGTGCCACTTTCATAACCACTTTTCTCAGTGGTTGCCATGGGCAACATGGAAACTAATATTTTTTAAATTAAGATCTCACTTCAATCGCAAGGTTACATTCCCCAAATGAAGATATTTTATATTTACACCAGAGGAACCCCAGGATGTACTATGGGAAGAGATGGTTTCCTTCGTTTCCACACTGCCTCCATCTCAAGGACGGAAATATACTGTGCGAGTATCACACCCCAGCATCTAGAGGCTTTAACCACACAGTGACTGAGTTGTGGCAAGGTATGGTACAAATATAAATGAGATCAAGCATTCCCAGGATGCCCCAAGCAGTGGCTCCAGAACAGAAGCAGGTTTTGACCCTTATTTCAGCTTATTCTGATAGGCAAAATTAGGTCTGAGGAGCAGGAACATAGACAGCAGAAGCCAAGTAAATATTTTCTTAATACACAGAGGTTTTCCATTATTCTCAGTTTTGCTTTACCCAACTTCTCCCTCATCCTGTTCTCTGGGATAACAAAGACAGACAGGCTGAGATAAATTGAGAATAGTCAATGGTGTCTCACATGTAATCTAGCACACCTGAATTTTACATCAGTGCTGCTATGAACAAACTGAAGAGTTGAAGCTTATGTTTCAAGTGACAGAAGGAAGGAATTACATTAAAAACCTGTTATTTATGAGTGAGCAAACTTGGCAGTGATTCTAGATGTTTTTAAGCACTGGAATAGTGTTTCTGGCCAGCATCAAAACAACACTTTGGGCAGGCATCAGGAATGTAATAAAGGAGGAGACACTTGTTATAAAAGCATAAGAGCCTACAGCTTTATGAGAGGTGATCGCATCTGTGGAACAGTTTTCACAGAAGAACTGAAATTAAAGTTATCCCATAACTACAGTAACTTGTGGACTTCTCATTTACAAAAGTAAAAGCCAGAGTGCTTGCTGACTTCTCATGACAGGGAACTACAGGAAGCAGAGGCAACAGATAGCTTCAAGATCCCTGCTGTATGGTGCACGGATGATACTCAGCATGTGGCAAAATACATATGTCTTGAACTCCACCAGCTCCTTATTGTCACCACATCTCCTGGTCAGTATGGACTGCTGCTTCTCCCATTCTCTCCAGAGCACAGCACCCTTTTCTAGGCACCGAAACTCTTACCCAGGGAGAGTTTTTATGCATGAAAACTCTCACACACACTCAATCTCCCCAATGCTCGGTATGGTCCCCTTTTCTTTTTCAGGTCAACCACGAACATCTGAGCCATAGGAGCAGCCCAGGTGAAGTAGCCCATGAAGATTCCTATGTTCCATTTACTGATACTTTGGCTTATATTTCCAATGCATCCCTTATCCAGATCTAAAATTTCAAAGACTATTTTTGATTTTACTACCCTGCTGGCACTCAGGTTGGGGGCACCAGCTCCTTATAAAGCACCAGAAGTCTCCTTCCATCTCTGACAATCTCTCCTTTGTCACAGAGACTGCTGAGCACTCACATTAACTGTTGATGTGCTGAAACTATCATCTATAAGGCTGTCTGCTGGGTGTCCTTCCACTCCCCTATCCATTGCCACTGGTTTAAGGACCTCATCATCTCTCAAACTCAACCTACTTTCAAACGCAAAATAGAAGGGCAGCAACAGCACTTTTGCTGTCTAATACCATCCACCAAAGCATCTCAAAGCAGTTGTTTCGGAAACACCGTTGCTTTCTAGGTATTGCCAAAGGGAAGGTTATCATCACCAGCTTGCTTCTGACATAAAACCAATCCAGATAGACTTGGCTGTGCTCTGCTTGTTAAGGTAGATAGGCTGAATAGCCACAAGCAGAAAAGCAAATGTCATAGCTGCCTTAATTGGCTCACTACGGATTGTGTCTGATCGGCTTTGATTTTTTGTCTGAGTAAAGCAACAGAAATTGGAGGATATTTATGCTGTAGATTCTCATAAAGCATCCAGGTGCCCCCAGCTGTACTATATGTAACCAGTCACCTAAACTTATTGCTTGTTTCTCTGGGCCAAACAGAACAAGTTACAAATTTAGTTTACAGATTAATGCCTGTATGCAAGCAAGGAATAGTCATTCCTCACGCACTGCTGTGAATATAACAACTGGCTAATAAGTAAGCAAGGTCAAATCTGAAACTGTTTGGAATTCAAGAGAATTGCCATTTGGAGGCATTAACTACTTCTTGCAAAGGCTGCTCTAAGATGCAACATTTGCCGTTCTCTAGAGATAAGAAGCTACCAAAATACGGTATAGTTATGAAGCTGAGAACCTTTCTGCAGCCAAATGGCAATGAAAAGGGAAAAGCAGGTGGCAGGGAAGTCCTCTACTATCCCACTCGTTACTGGTATCCAAGCACACATTCACATGCACTTTGTAGACATGAATTTCAGCCTGGACTCTAGACATAGCCCTCACTTTGAGAAAGCACCAGGATTGGATATAAGGAAGAAATTTTCTACTGTAAGGGTGGTGAGGCACTGGAATGGGTTGCCCAGGGAAGTTGTGAATGCTCCATCCTTGGAGGTGTTCAAGGCCAGGTTAGACATAGCCTTGGGTGACATGTTTTAGTGTGAGGTGTCCCTGCCCATGGCAGGGGAGTTGGAACTAGATGATCTTAAGGTACTTTCCAACCCTAACTATTCTATGATTCTATGATTCCCAGTTCCTGAATAGTTCTCTGTTGTGCTTCAACCTTGGCATTTTGCTTCACTTTATCTCTTTTTTATCTTCTTTCCTAGAAGGACAAGACTATAAGGGCTATTAAATCCAGTTCCCAGTTCCTGTAGGGTATATTAAGTAATACTCTTCCGTAAGATGTTCAAGCTCCATTACAGAAGTAGTTACAATTTCTGTCTTCACTGCTCCTGTTGGAGAGCCATCCCAGAATCTCTTTCCTCTGGCAGTTAGAAACTTATCATCCTATCCTTAGCCTATTCACTGCATAAGTGTTAAAAACATTGTTGATTATAAACAACTATGACTTATTAAATATAAATAATGAAAGTTACTTATTACTAGTTTACTTTTCTGATTCCTGTTTCAGCCTTGCCCTGGTTCTCCTTTCTACTAAAGAGTATAGTGCATAGTGTGCATACGCACTACGAAAGTTTACAGTGCATAGTGTACACCAGTATTCATCTCCATCACTATTTCGTTGGGATCTTGTGATCTTCTTTCATGTTACAGACTCTCTAGTTGTTATCTTAGCCCTTTTTGATGACTGTTCCACTTGAATTCAAGCTTCTGAGCAGCAAGAATTTCAGGCACTTTGCAAAGGAGGTGTTGCAAGTACTTTCTACAACAATATTCATATTTTCTACATGAAAGGGAAAATATTCCCTCTGACAAATTTGGACACCCTTCCTCTTTCTTTTTCTTGTTCTTTATTTCACTTTGTATAGCACCATCCTGCAGCATAAACTGCCATTTGCAGTCACTGTTCATGAATTTGACCTCATTTCACTAAATTTCATTGCATTTCTATTTCTTTAGCTTTTACCATCATCTCCTGTTTTCTGCATGGCATTCTCATCCTCCTTCACACTGCCAATACTTCTAACTTCACATCATAAACAGGTTTCATTAATGCATTCCTAATTTTATGCCAGGGTGAAAGCTGAACTTCTTTTGTCCTCCCTCTACTTGTATGTCCATAGGATCCTTTATGGCCAATTCTTAATATCCTTTGCAAGCCTTGGCTTGATTTTCATCAAGTCTCTACACTGCACTTTTCAGCCACTGCTTCACCCTTGAAAGCTTTCCACTTCTGCCTGGAGGTTTGGGGGATTTTTAAAGAGACCCTGAGTTTAGTCTGGCAGTCCTCATGGTTGGCCTTTTTCTCTTCACAAAGTCTATGTAACTTTGACCCTTTGATTGGAGTTCCATATCTTCTTCACATGATCATGTCTTCCCTCCTGCACCACTACCTCCCTCTTTTTCGCTTTTGTGATTGGCTATATTTCGAGATCAATCTACTCCACTAGATGTTATCTTCCTCTTTCTTTGATGGTCACCCTTCCTACTGAACAGTTCTTACTTTAGGTGTTCTTGCTGGCCAAATTTTTAGGAGCCTATGCAGCCGCCTTTCCTCTTCCTTTAGAATATCTACACGTCTCCATCTGAACTCCACCCTTGCCTTCAGCCTCATCTCCCCAGTCCTCTGATCTTCCTTTTCAAGGCATGCAGAAGGCTGAATTTTGACAGTAAGTAGATCTTGGCAAAGAGCTGTTCTAAGGTAGTACACATGGCAGAACTACTGTGTACAGAAGTACCTTTGACTGCTCTTGGTCACTGCCTCCCTGCAGCCATTACAGTCTTCTCTTCTTAGCCTCTAACCTTAGAAAAGGAGAAGACAGAAACTCCACCAGACTCACCTAGATTTCCCTCTTCTTTTCTCACAACAGATGAAGAAAAAAAAAGAGTGGCTTACTTATCTGAGTGTGCATCATATTACAGAAACCTAATAAGAAACACTGTCCCAGGCTTTCCTGATCGCTGACATACGAGCTAGGTGCCAGGAAGGTGTAAGCATTACCTTCCCTCCCTGCTGCCTAAAGGATACTGCCACCTTTGGAGTCATTTTTGTAACCATCTCCTTTGTAAAGTCTTGTTCAGGCTGGGCTTTCAGGTAACAAGAACATTGCCAGTGCAAACAGGGAGAGTTTTAAGAAGTGGAACAAAAAGAAATTAGCTCTTGTAGTTGCTTTCTTGTTTAATACTAGAAACAAACAAACGATGACAACAAAAAATAAACCCCAAACAGATAATCCCTCAAAATTTTAACAATAGTTTTTTATTCCCATCTTTCAGAAAGTGCTTTTTGGGGCATTTTCACAGGCAGCAGCTTCATTTAATTTAGCTTTAAATTGACAGCTGTGATGGCTTGTAAACTCTCAGTTCAGAAATCCTGATCCTAAGCTGTGCTGCAGGTATTGTTCAGTGGCCTGACTGGCAGCTAGCAGGATGGCCATGAATGTACTGCCTCATTTCAGCTTATCACTCCCTCTTCTTTGGACAAGTCGTTAACATCTTCAGTCATTGTGAGATTTCTGCTGGCCACAGTACAATGCATTTGTATTTAGGGTTCTTTTCTTCCTATCAGAAAGTCCCTTTGAAACACTATTTACAGTAGGCTGAACTAGGACTACAGTGCTTTCGATAGCATTTGAGATGCAGCATGCATGTCACAGCTGCCACTTCACTTGCCACTAAAACAGCAGGCTTACTGGTGTGTCCACCTAACCCAGGCACCTGGATCTCTTCTTATACTGGAATTATTTTCACCCACACACAACTACAGCAAGAGACCAGCCACCTTTAGGTGTCATCAGTCCTTCATTAAGAAAAAATTTATCTCTCTGTAATCTGAAGGCTGAGAAGGAATGACACAATCATCATTTGACCTCTAGAGTGCTCTTACATTGAATACTTCCACCCTGACACTTGGCTATTGAGCACATTAACTTCTATTGAATACCCTTGTATAACATCTTTCAGCAAGGCCCTATAATTTTGGTTCACAGACACTTCCCTTGGAGCTCTGCTAGTAATTTTCTCGTTTAGCTTTCCTCAATAGCTCAGAGATCTAACCACTATCTCATAGCTTCTGATGGAACTATGGATAATCTGCCATACTTTCATAATTTTTGTCTCCCCGCCCTTTGTTTTTTGCCCTGAAAATTCAATTCAAATAGAAAATGGGTACTGACAGTGGAATTAAATTGTAAGTATGAGCAGTATTCCCTTCCCGCTTATTTTTTTCCATTTACTTTTCTGAATAGTGCTTTGCAGGAAAAATAGAGACCTATTCCTATTTGGGACTGATAGCCTGTTCATTCTAGGCACAATTACTTTTATTCCTTTTGCAGCAATCAAGCCATAATACTCTCTGTCTTATCAGTTCTGCAGCCTAGAAGACAGTACACATGTGACAATCTTTCTCCAAGTAGCCATCTCACCTCAGAGGACCTTTTTCATCCAAATATAAGAATAAATAACCAACAAGCAAATCCCCAGATTTTTGCATATCAAAATGAATCTTCAGCTGCACTCTTCCTTTTCACATTGTATTTTCAGTCCTTAACTAAATCAGTGAAGGAAATGGACTCTCCTTCTCTGGACAGAGGAAAGAGAAAGGGAATGGAAGAGGCGAATGTCTGCTTTCTTTCAGTAGGATTTTAAGAGTTTCCAGTAAGAGTTGCTGCACAATAACAAAAGGTATTTTGTTCTTCAGATGCTGTTTTCCAGACATTTTTATTAAATTAGGCAGAAATAGGAGGTCTGTACCATAGCACTGGAATTGCAAGTTTATTCTGGTTTTGCAGGAGGCAGTTAACTAAGGTCATGAAAGAATCAGCAATTATATTTCAGTTATATAGCTGGAAAGATATTTATTATGCAGACACTCCAAAAGAGCAGTGGCAGGGGACTAGTTTACAGACATCATTTGGGATAATACATTCTGAATTGATGCTGTCAATATCTTGTGCCTTGCAGAGAGGCTGAGTAAAAGGACTTAGCCATTTCTATGGGGATATTGTTTCTAGTGAAGAAAGTCCCATTAGCTCGTTGCAGTACCTGTGGTGTCTCAGTCTTCCTTTCACAGCGCCTCTCTTAATCTCATCCTGCACGCTGTGGGTACACTGACAACCAGGGTAACAGCAAGTTGTTTGGAGACTAATTCAGTGACAAAGAAAATGCTGTGTAAGGCTGGCAAACAGAAAGTTTATGCCATGGTTACTGGTAGCTACCACAAGGTTTTTCTACACACAAATATGTGAGTTATCCACAGACAACCCCCCAACCCCCAGATGCCATTCCCTCCTTTGTTGTCCTGAAATTCTGGCTCAAAAAATGAAGTTTGCTCAGCCAGCCCCTTGAAGGCATCTCTATGGAGCATAAACAGACGCTGTTGAATTGAGACATGAAATCTGGTACCGAGCCAGGCCTTTGCTCTGAATCCTGCAGGAAGCAGAGCTGGAGCTAACTATTTCACGCCAAAAAGTCTTCTAAATCCTTCAGAGACTTTCCAGGGTAGTGTCCAGGGTCTTTGATTCTCCCTAAGATGCTCAGCAATTCGTAGAGCGTGCTCCATTGTCCCTTTGAGGAGGAAACTGGGTAAGGATAGATGTGCCATGCTGCCTCCCAAGAAAAACAGCTCCTTGGAAGCAGCCTGGAGTGAACACCCAGGGCTGGAAGCAGCTGTGGTGGGAACAGCCCAGGTAATCAAATGTCCCACCACAATTGTGTCAGCAGTTGCACTCTGTCATCAGTTACGTGTGTGCAGTATTTTGAACACATAATGCATTTTTTGCAGTATCCCCAGGCTTTAATTAAAAAAACCCAAACAAACCCCACAAACAAACAAAAAAGCCCAACCAGGAGCACTTAGAGAAAGACTTTTACAACAGTCAACAGCTGTGCTTAAATGGGGTCTGAGCAAAACCGGCCAAGGCTGATTCTCAGAAGAAGGTTTAATCAGTCTTTGGAGCCAAACTCTTTGCTCCTCTGCTCCTAGCCTGGATGGTCTGGTCTCTCCTCCCTTTAACAAAGTGCAACTTTCTTTTTGCTGAGACTGGCTTGGAAAATGCTCTTTACAATGAACAACTACTCTGTATGCTTTCCTAGTGATAGAAAACCCTGTTCTAGTCATTCAGGACAACTAATCTGTGGAGACTTACATTTCCTTGACATTCAGATTTCATCTGCTCTCTTGTTTTTCAGTTCACATCACCCTTTCCAGTCTTACTTCTTTTCTTCCTCTCTCCATCCTCAGTGAGATGGCGATTCAAACCATGGAATCTACCTTCCTAAGGCTCAGAAACAGGCATGCTGGACTTTCCTTCCATACTTTAAAGGAGTAATAATTTTCTAGGGCAGACACTGAACTTTCAGACAGAAAGAGATAAGTCAGCAATGTGCAGGAGAGCTTGTTTCTCTTGTTGCAGCACAGCACTCCCAGGCAGGTAAATGATACATTTGCATCACCATCCCGCCCTGAAACACTTTCATCCGCCTGTTCCCAAGGCACCATTTGCATAAAGAGCAATCTACAGGACAGCTGCCCAAACAATCTTGCCTTCTGCATCAGAAATACAGTTTAATTTTTTCTCAAATGAGCAAAGAACCTTTATGTGCTAAACCATTTTCAAGTGGGAGGTATCCCAATAAAACATTAAAGGTATTTTAATAGGAGGGCAGCCCACTAGAATTTCAACTACTATCCACAGAGCGAAGTGTGTGCAGAGAAGTAAAATATACAGAAGCACAGGGTAGGATGCTCAGACACCTTTTTAAGCAGCACCTGTATGACAGGCACAAAAATCTTACACAACCTGCTCTTATGATAACAGACTAAAAAATAAGAACCAAAGAAAGCACCCACAAAACATCATCAAGAGACTTAAATAAAGAATTATGCATAAAAAAGAGTATGTCTGGGTGCTGTCTTATCGCCTTTTTTTTAACCATTCCTCCCCATTTAACTGTTTCTTTGGCTGCCTCTGTCCATCAGCCTCCCACTCCTCCTTTTGCTTGTGCAGGAGTGAACTCCAGGCCGTGCAGCAAATTCTTTCCATGTTTCCTTCACTGCAACGAAGATCACAAGCTGGCCCAGAGCACTAACCAGGCTTAAAGACACTGTGGTTAAGGGAGAAGGAATTTGTAACAGCCTGATGCAGGCAGTACTCTTTGGCATTAACAGCATGCAGAAACACAAATAAAGAGCAGAATGAAACTTGTGGGGGAAATGCTCCCTTGGACATTTTCTAGCAGTCAAACACCTGTCTCAGCACCTTTGGTACAGCGTTGGTAACACCCATATAGAATCATAGAATCATAGAATAGTTAGGGTTGGAAAGGACCTTAAGATCATCTTGTTCCAACCCCCCTGCCATGGGCAGGGATGCCTCCCACTAAACCGTGCCACCCAAGGCTCTGTCCAGCTTGGCCTTGAACACCGCCAGTGATGAAGCATTCACAACTTCCCTGGGCAACCCATTGCAGGGCCTCACCACCCTTACAGTAAAGAATTTCTTCCTCACATCCAATCTAAACTTCCCCTGCCTAAGTTTGAACCCGTTACCCCTTGTCCTGCTCTTCTCTCTGTTATCTGCCCTGTGTCCAGGATACAATTTTAGAAATGACTGCAGTGATCAAACAAAACAATAGTGGGGCCAAACTAAGTCCAACACCAAATACTTCCTCAAACTCCGCACAATTCATTTATTCTGTTTGCAGCAAAGGAAACTTTGAAATTCATTCTCACTTGTGCTTTTTGATGGCTACTCTGCATCACCAGTAGTGATTTGAAAATTTAATGTTATTTTCCTGCAGTTCAGACCTTGACCTCCATGAACAATCCATAGTTGTGATATTATTTTTCTTATCTCAAACCTAGGAAGTGCATGAACAAGATGTTCTTTCTTTGGCATATGCAAATATCAAGACTGGTGTCTACTCTACGTGAAGTGCTTAAACCTTCTGTTGCTGACTAACTGTGCAACAAGGATTACCTTTCTGTATATTCCCATATAACACTTTGGCTGGGTGAACTTTATTTCATGCTGAGCTGCAAAATTATGGGCATGTAAAAATTATCTGCAGTGGCAGGCAAGTAACATCGGCCTTTATTAACAGGAGTATTCCATTTTTCCTAACTGCCCCTCTGCAACACCTCATAATTTCTCTTGGCACAGTAACCTATATAAACTTGTATAGGTCATGGCTCTACCTCCCTGCTAGCTGAACCACCCCCACTGTATGAATGAAGAATTAACGCTTTCTGCTTTCTCCTCGTATTACTGACATCAAATGAAATGTTGCCCTGGATTTCAAAACAGTGCCCATACCTGTTTTCACACATTTTCCTGGAGAATTGCTTTCAAAAGAGCTTTTCAATTCTATTTTTCCTCTCTTTCCTATGCTCAGCGATGGTTGCAGCTCTGGGCTGGGCAGGGCATCACAGTGGCCCTGCCTGCCACCTGGAAGCCCTCCCCATGGCATCCTCCACACTGAGCTACCTTCCTTCCCACCACAGCTAACAAAGGTGCAATTGTGCCTGTATGGAGCAGCAGAGCTTGTTTTCAAGCCATCGGACCCCTGGGGAGTGCACCCAAGTCCCTCCCAGCTCCCAGCACACTGGCACCCAAGACACAGACAGCTGATTTCCCTCCCTGCATCCCTCCCAGGGCATCCCAGCTAGAGGTAACTTTCCTGTAAGCTGGCAGCTGCTCAGTGTGCTATAGGCTGCTCTAGATCCAGGTGATTTGCCTGCACACCTGAAAACACAGACTATGACTTCATGCTTGTAAGCACATCACATTTCTTTGTCAAGCTTCAACACCTGCGCCAAAGCAAAGCAGGGAAAATACGATAAAAGGAGAAGCAATGACCTCTTGAATTATGATATTCCTCTCTTCTAAATCTTTTAGCACCCTTACATATGTCTAGGTATGAGGGAGTTTTAATTTTTATAGAATGTTTCCTTACTAGGTATTATTTCTCACTGTTTATAAACTTACTTGCATGCAGTGTGACAGTCAGACCATGAGTGCAGCTTCAGCCTCCTACACAGAGAAGATACACAGCAGCATGCTTGAGCAAGAACACTTTTCCTGATGAAATGTAACTGCTGGAGCAGTTTAGCTGAGGACATACTCTTTGACACAACCCTGTGCATTCATGCAGGCTGGGACTCTTTTGATACAGCCGTGTGTACTCATACAGGCTGGCCAAACCCCACTATCTCTGGACACAAGCAGGTGTTTCTTGCTCTCAGTTTCTAGCAGCACTGCTTAAATGCTTTCTCTCTTGCATACATTTTCTTAGACTATATTTCCAATTTTTCTGTTTTGTGCCTCTCCCTCGCCTGCCTTTTGCTCGCTGAAGAGATCTGTGTGCGCATGGTTAAACAATACCCTGGGAAATCCCACCAAAGCTCCATGCTTTCAACCCCTCTGTGAGCAGTTCAAATCCACAGCTCACACACTGAACAAGTGAACAAGTCTTTTTTTCTCTCGCCTTTTTTTCAGTCTGCTTAGCTGTTTGTTGCATTTATTCATAACAGAAGAGCAGCAATGTCACTCATCAGTTCCAGTCAGTTTAACCCAACCCATAATACCATCATTCTAGTCAGCTTGCTGAGAGCTGGAAAACTTAGACATACCTGTTTGTAATGAATGCTGATAATTACACAACACACAAACAACAAAGGAGTCTGCTAGATCCAATCACTCCCTCAAATTGAAGACATTAACATTGACAATTGCATACTGTGGAAGCTCAAAGGCACTAAACAAAATTGCCTCCTCCATACTCATCATAAAAGACAGTACCAGAGCAGAGAAACAGTCTAGCAGGAAAAAGATTTGACATTTCTTTTACAGATGAGGAATAGCATACAGAAATAACCATTCAGCCAAAGATGTAATTAAGAGCATGTAGGGTAGAGCTGGAACCAAGTTACCATAAATACTTGCCAGCAGTTTTGGCACTAAGCCATCTTTCTAAGACAAACTCTGGGACAAAACTGAAAGATTTTGGGAAGATGTATGGGATCCAGAAATTCCATCTCTATGTGTAATCCTTTCTGAAGAGCAGTTTCTAATTTCCCAGTTTACTACATATAGAATCATAGAATCATAGAATAGTAAGGGTTGGAAAGGACCTCAAGATCATCGAGTTCCAACCCCCCTGCCATGGGCAGGGACACCCCACACTAAACCATGCCATCCAAGGCTATGTCCAGCCCCACCTTGAACGCCGCCAGGGATGAAGCATTCACAACTTCCCTTGGCAACCCATTCCAGGGCCTCACCACCCTCACAGTAAAGAATTTCTTCCTCAGATCCAATCTAAACCTCCCCTGTTTAAGTTTAAACCCATTACCCCTTGTCCTCTCACCACAGTCCCTAATGAAGAGTCCCTCCCCAGCATCCCTATAGGCCCCCTTCAGGTATTGGAAGGCTGCTATGAGGTCTCCACGCAGCCTTCTCTTCTCCAGGCTGAACAGCCCCGATTTTCTCAGCCTATCTTCATACGAGAGGTGCTCCAGTCCCCTGATCATCCTCGTGGCCCTCCTCTGCACTTGTTCTAACAGTTCCATGTCCTTTTTATGTTGAAGACACCAGAACTGCACATAATACTCCAAGTGAGGTCTCACGAGAGCAGAGTAAAGGGGCAGGAGCACCTCCCTCGACCTGCTGGTCACACTCCTTTTGATGCAGCCCAGGATACGGTTGGCTTTCTGGGCTGCAAGCGCACACTGCCGGCTCATGTTCATTTTTTCATCAACCCACACCCCCAAGTCCTTCTCTGCAGGGCTGCTCTCAATCTCCTCCCCGCCCAATCTGTAGCTGTGCCTGGCATTGCTCCGACCCAGGTGGAGGACTTTGCATTTAGCATGGTTAAACTTCATCAGGTTGGCATCAGCCCACCTCACAAGCGTGTCAAGGTCCCTCTGGATGGCATTCCTTCCCTCCAATGTATCAACCGAACCACACAGCTTGGTGTCATCGGCAAACTTGCTGAGGGCGCACTCAATCCCACTGTCCATGTCACCCACAAAGATGTTGAACAAGACCGGTCCCAACACCGATCCCTGGGGGACACCACTCGTTACTGGTCTCCAGCTGGACACTGAGCCACTGAGCACTACTCTTTGCGTGCGGCCATCCAGCCAGTTCTTTATCCACCGAGTGGTCCACCTATCAAATTAATGTCTCTCCAACTTAGAGAGAAGGATGTCATGGGAGACAGTGTCAAAGGCTTTACACAAGTCCAGGTAGATGACATCAACTGCTCTGCCCCTGTCCATCAGTTCCGTAGCCCCTTCATAGAAGGTCACCAGATTGGTCAGGCAGGATTTCCCCTTAGTGAAGCCATGCTGGCTGTCCCCAAGCACCTTGTTGGTTTTCATGTGCCTTAGCATGCCTTCCAGGAGAATCCGCTCCAAGATTTTGCCAGGCACAGAGGTGAGACTGACTGGTCTGTAATTCCCTGGGTCATCCATTTTCCCCTTCTTAAAAATGGGGGTTATATTTCCCTTTTTCCAGTCATCGGGAACTTCACCTGACTGCCATGATTTTTCAAATATGATGGACAGTGGCTTAGCAACTTCATTTGCCAGCTCCTTCAGGACCCGCGGATGGATTTCATCTGGTCCCATTGACTTCTATACATTCAGGTTCCTAAGGTGGTCCCGAACAAGATCCTCCCCCACAGTGGGCCCAGGGTCCCCACCCTCACCGTCCCCGCGTCTGCCTTCCAAGACTTGGGTGGTGTGGTCAGAGCATTTGCCTGTAAAGACTGAGGCAAAGAAGTCATTAAGAACCTCAGCCTTCTCCAAATCCAGGGTAGCCAGTTCTCCCGATAGCTTCTGGAGAGGGCCCACGGTGTCCCTAACCTGTCTCTTATTGGCAATGTACCTATAAAATCCCTTCCTGTTATCCTTAACATCCCTAGCCAGGTTTAATTCTAAGTGGGCCTTAGCTTTCCTAACCTGGTCCCTAGCTTCCCGGACAACATCCCTGTATTCTTCCCAGGCCGCCTGACCTTGCTTCCACCTTTTATAAGCCTCTTTTTTCCTTCGAATTTTGCTCAGCAGCTCCTTATCCATCCAAGGAGGTCTCCTGGCCCTCTTGCTGAACTCCCTTCTAGTTGGGATGCATCACTCCTGAGCCTGCAGCAGGTGATCCTTGAATATCAACCAACAGTCTTGGGCCCCCCTGCCCTCTAGGGCTGTATCCCATGGAACCTTACTGAGCAGGTTCCTGAAGAGGCCAAAGCCTGCTCTCTTGAAGTCCAGGGCAGTGAGCTTGCTGCACGCTCTTCTCACTGTCCTGAGGATCTCAAACTCAACCATCTCAGGATCGCTGCAATCAAGGCTGCCCTGGAGCATTACATTCCCAACCAGCCCTTCCCTGTTGGTGAGGACGAGGTCAAGCATGGCACCTCTCATTGTCGGCTCCTCTATTACTTGCAGAAGGAAGTTGTCTTCCACACAATCGAGGAACCTTCTGGATTGCTTGTGCCGGGCCGTACCATCCCTCCAACAGATATCAGGGTGGTTGAAGTCTCCCATGAGAACAAGGGCCTGCAAGTGTGAGGCTGCTCCTATCTGCCTATGGAGCGCTTCGTCCAGCAATTCCCCTTGGTCAGGCGGTCTGTAACAGATCCCCACAATAATGTCACCCATCGCTGTTCTCCCTTTAACCCTGACCCACAAACTCTCTGTCGACTGCTCACCTGTCCCCAGACAGAGTTCCATACTCTCTAGCCTATCCCTAACATAAATAGCAACTCCCCCTCCCCGTCTGCCGGGCCTGTCTTTCCTAAAGAGCCGGTAACCTTCCATTCCAACACACCAGTCATAGGAGCCATCCCACCATGTTTCTGTGACGCCTATGATATCATACCCCCGTAGATGTGCACACATCTCTAATTCCTCTTGTTCCCCATACTACGGGCATTTGTGTAGAGGCATTTGAGCCGAGATCCAATTGAAGCCGGCTCATTGGCTGGAGCAGCTGGAATATCCCTACATTGCTCCGAACGTTTACTATAGGTGCTACCAACCGACTGGGTGTGTTGGGATGGAATGATGCCCCCCTCCCCCAACACATCTAGTTTAAAGCATCCTTGACCAGCCTGGCAAGCCTCCTACCAAATCCACTCTTCCCCTTCTTTGTCAGACCAGCTCCACCAGCCCCCAGTAGACCTGGCCTACTATATTGAGTCCCATGTTCAAGGTACCCAAACCCCTGACTATAGCACCACCCTTCTAACCATTTATTAACCTGCCCAATCCTCCTAGCCTTTTCAAGGTCCTGCCCTGTATCCTGGAGAATTGACGAAAAGACAATCTGAGCTCCAGAGCCCCTAACCACCTCTCCCAGAGCCCTGTAGTCCTTCTTTATAGTCTCCGGGCTACTGCTATCTATATCAGTAGCACCCACATGTATTACCAGGAGTGGGTAATAGTCAGTGGGACAGACTAGACGGCGAGTGTTCACCATCCCGCTCACCACCCCGCTCGCCTGCCCGCGCGAACTGCCGCGCAAACTGCTTCGAGCCCGCCCTGTTTGCCCGCCCTGTTCGCCGCGCTCCGGGTCGCTCGTGCTCCCTGGGGCAGGTTTTTAACCAGTCAGGTCTGCCGCCGGTCCTCCTGACGCTGCCCCCTCTGAGTCAGCCGCTCGCCTCCGCGGAGCTGCAGGCTCCCGGGCAGGCCTTGTCGAGGACTTGAAGCTCCCTCGGGGCAAGTTGCTGCTCCGAGGTGAAGCTCGTAGTCACCAAGAATAACTGAACTTTTACATCTGTCTGTCATGGGATCAAAGTTAAATATTTATAGGCTCTATGGGGAAGGATGCACCATCGACACTGGCATTCACATCCAGATGCTCCATTTGTGTGTGTGGTGCAACATCTTAAATAAGCTTATTTCCAGGTTCCTGATTTTGTTATTTTTGGTGTTTGAAAACGTGATTCACAAAGAGTTGTTTTTTGATCTAGGCTGTTACACCTGGGAGAACAAAGCCAGGACTTTCCAAACCTCACCAGTTTTGCCACTTTTGTTTGTTTTCCTTAATACTGAGCAGGTATTGCAACTGCACTAGACCAAAACATGAAAATTCTCCTGTCAGGCATTTAATTTGATTTTTACCTCAATTTCCACAAAACTGTACATTCTCAATTCCACTTCCCTCCATAATATAAAACTAATGTGATATACACAAATGCAGATATCTCTCTGCTTTCCAAACCCACCACCTGCAGCAGGATGAGGTGTCATTTGCACTGCAGATCACATCACCTGCAATTACAAATATACATCAATGTGTTTGCAAGGCATATGCAGCATATGAAAAGCCTGATTTTACCACCACTCATGCTGGAGGCTGGAGACGGTAGAAATAGAGCTGTAATACTGACCTGACTTCAGCGCTCACTTTATACACTGCCTTGCAAAAATCCCACGTGCTTTAGATCTGTTGGCAGGACACTGGTCAGTCTGCACGCCCTAACTGCATAAATTCCCAGCACAGTCTCTGGAGATGTGCAGGGAGGTTTTCTGTGTACAAAGCTGCTCCTTTCTGCTGCAAGGGGAAAGAAATTATGAGAAGTGATAAGTGTCTCCATCCTCTCATGTTGAGAGTCTTTGGTAACGCAAAAGATATGATTTCTAAACCCTGCTTAGCCCAAGAAAGACTGAATTTAGACTTTCTGCCCTTAAGACAGCTCTCTGACCCCTGGGTCTTAGAGAACTTGGGGGAAAGCCTTCATTCACCCTTCCCTTTGTGGTTCACTGAGCACAGGCAGACAGCATGAGGACTCGGGCACCACAGCCACTTCTGACCCTTCCTCAGGAGCAGCTCGTCCCATCTCTCCACCACACTAACCTATCAGAGAGAGGGAGTCCAGGCCTTCAGTCTACCCCAGAGCAGTCACAGCATTCAGGTGCCTGCCTGCCTGAAAGGTGGCAGCTTTGGGGAGAAAGAGATACCTGCCTCTGGTCTAAGAGGTGTTTTTAGGTGTCTACAGGAAGTGCCCAGGAAGTTTTCAAGCACAGCACAGAGGCACCTCGCAGTGCAAGAAGAAGACAGACTGGGTTATTGTCTGACCCTTAGGCTTTAGGAAACTAAGTCTTAACTTAAGCAGGCTGGATCCTGGACAGAGCTAGCACCTTATGAAGTGTTCATGTTCCTTTTCCAGGCCTTTCATAGCTCCTTGGCCATCAGCTTTCCCCACTTAAGCTCCTCTCCTCCTAGCACAGTGGCACCAAAGCTATAGAGCTGATCAGAATGTTTTCAAAATGGTATTGAGTCAAAAATCCCACTTCACCAAAGATGAAACATTAAAGAGGAACATGAACATTTCAACAGAGCTTTGCACATGACTAAAATGAAAATCCCCAACTTGATACCTGAGGTCTTTGATCTCAAATTAGGCATTCCAACACAGCTCTTTCACTAAGGCATTTGAAAGGGGTTGCTTTGTGTTTTGTTCCCACAGAAATACAGAGACTTCAGAAGCCTCAGGAACTTTCCATGGAATGGAATGGCTGTTCTTCATCCAGTTCTTCTCTAACACTTCACAGGAGCGGGATTCAGGTAGGTATGCTCATGTCAGCCACACTGAAGAAGGAGTGACTGAAAGCATGATGCAGGCTCTCCTCCTTGTTTTCTTTCAGAAAAAAGAAAAAAGTAATAAAATTAGGGAAGAGTTCACAGAACATTTTGCCTCCTTCTAAAAAAAAAGCAAACCCAAACCAACCCCATCACTATATTAAAAACATGTTTTGCAATTACAATATGTCCAGGAACCTCTTGTATCAATTCATCTTCCTACTCATGTCAAATTAGTATTTAAATAGTCTACTTCAAGCTTGTATGTAAGGAACAGTCTAGCTTGGTTTATGTCTTTTTAAAAGGCACTTAGTAGATATTTTGTGCAAGTAATTATGTAAGTTGCCATAGAAGAAAAAAAAAAAGGCTATCTTCTAACTCCATTACTGTACATTAATATATCTTTCCTGACATTTACTGTCAGGACTCAGTTTTCCTTACGGTCAATCTAATTCACACAATTCAATCTCTTGTTAGATAGGAACATTTCAGACTAAGAATATCCCACAGTCCTTCTGTTGCATGATGATTCCCACCACTTTAGGTGTCTGTCTTATCAATCACAAGAACTATAGACTATTCTGAAAAATAATTTGCCTTGGAAACTGATATGATTAGAGTCAAAAGTGTGAATAACATTCAGAAAACGTTGCCGTTGCATGACGTGCGCTCTCAGGAATGAAGAAAGGATTTCCATTTTCTATCTACCTTTTCAGCCTTTAGCATTTTTTGAGTGTAATTTGCATTTGAAATCGAGACAGTGTGGGTTGATGCTGCAATTTTTTCCTTTTAAACAGATCTCATGTTATTCTTCTGCCCAGTGGACTCCTGTGTTACTCTCCCAATTCCTTATTACATTGCAGACAGTTCATATGGTCATATGAAATTACTGTCAGTATAATGAAAGTGCTTCATTTCAAGTGTCTTAAACTTATTCATCCACTGAGTCATGCAGCTTTGTGCATGCTTGCATTCAAGTGACCCTCTAACGGGAATACCAATCCATTCTATGGTTCTGTGAATGAATAACAAGTTGGATAATTTCAGCCCACAAGGGTGAAGCTAGATTCCAAGAGAATATTATTTATAATTTCAAGTCAAAGATGAAACACAAATAGATTTTCAAGTAAACATTGATGATTTGTTATAAAAGGATTGCCTACTTGAAGTAGTGAGTTAGTTGTATTTTGGATTGAGGATAGGGGAAGCAATCTGAGAGGAAAGAATTGCTAAGAAATTACTCTTTAAAGACAATTAAAGTCAAATGATTTTCCTTGAGAAAAAAAGGAACGTTTGACTTAAATGGATTGATGCAATTTGATGGCCTCTTCCTTTCCCTTTAGGTCTTGCGTGTGTGGAGTTCCCTTTAGCTCTCAGGCAGGAAACAGGAAGGAGAGTATTTCTGGAAAATTAAGGTTTCCCTTTTTTCTGCTGCTGTTCAGATACACGGGCCTCTAAGTTCCCATTATCAGATGTATGTACATATTCTAACGTGTGCTGGGAGAGGGACCTCTCATAGTTCAGTAACACCATAGCCAAGCTGAGAGCATCCACCTCCAGAGGGGAGTCATGTAGCTCTGGCACGGCTGCAATGGACCAGGGGGACCCCTGAGCCTACTAAATAGATTCAGGTCAAACTGCAGCAATGGTTCTCCCCCTTGTAGATGCTCCAGCCCCACACATGGAGCTGCCCCAGATGGGAGTTCTGAACAAGAGTGATTTCTACATCCCTTCAGTTCAGATAGCACTGCATATTTATGTATGTGCACATCACCAAAAGGGATTACTGTGAACGATGCTCAGCAAATGTCTGAGAAGAGCTGTCAGATGAAGGCTTCATAATTTTTAGTATCCTCAAACAATTTGCATTAAAACAAAGAAATAGGTGGATGTCACTGTCTGAAGGTCTTCCTTCCAGCAGTGAAATACAAGAAGGCAGCAACTGAGAAGGTGCTGAAATCTTTTGAGGTTTCTTATGATGCCCAGAGGTGAGATGGATACATCAACATATCATAGTTTTCAAATAAAAGGGGTAATTCCCATTCACAGTATCAATTTTTGGTAGAATGTGGTCAGCCAAAAGGGGGGAAAAATCAAGAATACCCATTTGATAATTTTGACAAAAAAATCTGGCAGATAAAAGGGACTGAGATTAAAATTAAAAAGTGAAAATGAAGTACAAAAAGGCAGGTATTTGTCCCAAACCAGCAACAACAAACTGTAGCTTCTTCAAGTGTAAGGTCTTTGCTTTGCAGCAGGTGCATTTTGTTTGACGTTTACGCAACTGGTAGCAGGGTTATAATCCATGTGTTGTGCTCCTACTGCCCCCTTGACTAGTAACAGAACCGGCTAAGTATAATGGCTGCAGTCTAACACTGGGAAGTCTGGAAAGCAAAAGAAATTGCTAGGTTCAGTAGAAAATAATCCAATTCCTGTAGAACACTACTTCTAAGCCCCTGAGAAATGCTGCTTTTATTTCATCTGATCAAAACACCTTGCTTTCAGGAAGAAATAGCAGGTGAATAATTTTAACACCACCTTAAGCAGCCTGACTCCATTAGCAACAGTGAAATGTCTCTTCCTCCATTCCTCTATAAACAGATGCAAAGTCAGGTTCCTCAGAGGAAAGCAACTCAAAGGCTGTGTCATCTCCTTTGTTTAAGCTCCAACATCAGAGGCAAGCTGCTATATAACATGAAGAATTGAAAAAAAAGAAACAGAAGCTTCCAGTCTAGAAGGTGCAGAAAGCAACTATGCACCAAAGAAAGTCTTTCATATCCTCAATTCAGGTGTCAAGGAAGTGCTATGGACAGAAGTTTAATCTGTCCATTGGCGAGGTGCAGTATCTAACATGTAACTTGTTCTTCCGTTTTACTCCCATGGATCAATGCAAACTTCTGGTTATTTGTAAGGTTAATGAACATGCCATTAGAAGAAGTCTTTCATGACAAACAGCTCAGGTATTTGACTTCCCCAAAACAGTAGATGTTGGCTTTTGCTCTAGCTCTGGTAAATCATTAAAATGATTAACTAGAAGCTATTCATCATTCCAGTGCCAAGGTGGGTGGAAAGCGCAAAACAAGGTCTTGCGAACAGCTTTTCTTCCTGTTATTCAAAGAAAAAATTGCACATCCAGGAGAGCCTACACAATTCATTCTGATTACTTAATTTCTGGCTCTTTTTTTAGTCACAGGTTAGTGGTATTTGATGTTAGTACCATATGCATCTCCATTCAAAGGGGCCAGAGAGTGCTGCCAAAGCAGAGCTGTATCATCGGCTTAAACTCAGAAGGAAATTCAGGTGCATATTCAAGTAACACTGCCTCCAGCTTCTGGCAACAGGTCTATCAGTGGTGGGGAAAAGAAGATTCACACCACCACACCAGGTTAAGCACAGGCCTCTGTGACCCCAGGCCCAGTTGTTTAGGGTCTGACCAGAGAAATCCCCAATTTCCTTGTTCTCACTCTCTCCTAGGACAAAGGAGGCTGCTCCGTGTGCAACAATGCTCGTGACAATGTGAGCTATTGATACAGCTCTTGTAAAATCGCACACATAAAAAAAGACCAAACCCAGATGGTTGTAATGTAAGGGGAGAGGTCAGGCCTCATGAGAATTATTCTTCCTTCTGGCTCACTGCTCCTGTCTTGTAAGCAGTCTTTGCCTCAGTTCCTCTCCCACACCTCTGGCAAGTCTGAAGACTCATTTGTCTTCCAGGGATGTTTTAAGATGTAATGGATGTTTTATTATATAGTACCATAAGCCTTTTGGATGAAAGGACCAATGCAAACTCAAAGAAACTACTAATGAAAACTATTAACAATTAATATAATTACAGGGCTTTTGTAATGATTCAAGAACTCGGAACGCTTCCATGTCCGCATTATCCATTTATGATTTAAAAAAAGAGGAAGATAACAGATTTATTATAGAAATTTGTAAAAGGGATCAATTCTACATTATTATTTATTGAAAAAAGAAAGGATTTAATCTGGGGGAAAACAAAAGACAAAACAAAACAATCAAATACTGGGAGTGGGCTAAAAAGGAAGGGGAACAAACTTTTAAGATATGGTACCAATTTCTACGTCATAAAAAAGCTCTCAGAAATATGCATAGTGCAAGACTGGAGGGAGGAGCATTATGGCTAGCTCCAAAAAAGTCAAAACCAGACACAGATTAAGGCACTGAATATCATAAGAAAAGAAAAAAAAGAAACAAAACTAAACAAAAGACATTAAAAAAGAACAGTAGAGAAGAAAAGGGATGGAAGAGAAATAGGAGATTGCTTTTAACGGAAAATAAGAAGAAAATAAGAAGGGTCACATAAACAAAATAGCATATAATCAGAGAACTTTATACCACATTTTATGTTCCTCTGTATGCCACTGCATGTTTCTTACATACAAATGTTGAACTGTCAATGATATAAACATGTGTAACAGTGTCACTCCTCCTAAGATGTCTTCCAGTTGTAGTTTCCTTGACTTTTCCAAGTTACTTCTACCTTTGAGATGAAGAGGTTTTCAAACTGCACACTGTATGAGTCAAATCTCATTAAAAAAGCATCTAGCAGTATCTGATACTAAGAAATGAACAATTAACATTTCTTCTTCACCATCACCTTTCCTGGTACCACAACTTTTTCATATTTCCTGATAAATTAGAGCTCTTCAGAGAATAAGCAACCCCCAACCTAGTTTTCTCACAACAGACCTCTAAGATATAAGGTTTTCCTGGTATATTTCCTGCCTTTTTGTCAGGACCCCCCATAAGTCCTGTTGATGCATCTTGACAGTGGTTGGATCATGCTTGATATAGAAACCGGGGAAAGTTGTCCAGGAGCCACCGATCACTGCTCAGGGATGGGATGGGCATCAGTCAGCATGTGGTGAGCAACTGTGTTGCTTTGATCAGTGCTGCACTCTTTGACATCAACAAAAACCTGAGTTAAAATTACAAAAGCAAGCCTGAATAATACTAAACCTCCAGCAGACAAACCAACAGGTCTTCATTCAGTTCGCCAAAAGTCTAATTTTGCCCTGCTTAATATTTGGAAGGTTTTTAAATTAACACTAGTATATAATGACTCCCACAAGATTTTGCAAAAAGTCATAATCTGTTGCTTGTGTTCAACACAAGTATTAGCTAGACAAACAAAAGTTGGCTTGCTGGCTTGATGCTCACAAAGCATTTTGAAGATGAAAAATATCATGTGCTAAACATAAAGCTAGTCTGACCATCTTCTCATTACACTACAGATAGATAGACAATCTGTCAGAACAAGAAAAACGAGCCACAAAGCTGGTCTGCGGAGAATCCTGTTTTGCCTTTGAAAAAATGTTAAAATAATTGATAGTTTCAATAATAGATAGTTTCAAAGTATTAAGAATTTCTTTTCTCACCTCTTCAAAGGGGCCCCCAAATACTTAGAAATACAAGTATTTTCCTTTTCATGTTTGATAGAAGGAAGCATTAAAAAGACTCTTAAAAATACAAATAAAGACATCTATCCACTTTCTGATCCACTTTTATCTAAAATTAAAAAAGAAATGCGAGTGCTTTACTTGTCCCACTGTAATAAAAAAACCTCACAAAAAGACTCTGATGTAGAACTGATTTGCATTCTGACTGTGCTGAATGGACTACAGAGAGTGCAGCGACCTTTAGAGAATCTCTGCTTCTTTAAAAAAGTAATTCATACTCTATCTCCTTCTACAGAAAATGAAAGGTTGAAAGATGTAAATTAGACAAAACAAACAAACCTTTCAGAGCACATTTTGAGCTTCAGGTCTCCTGTGCACTTACTAAAATTTCAATAACTCCTTCCAATCTCAAGCACAGTAAATTCGGGCTGTTTGACAAACGACTCATCACCATCTTATTTTAGGCTGGCTACATACAGATGTATATTTCAAGGAGCGAGGTATTGAGAAACAACTTCTTTGAACTTGTTTTTCCCTTCCTTACCCTCTCCCCCATGCCATCAAATGGATGACAGGTTTTTTTGTCATTTAAAACTCCCAAAATTTCCATCCTGGCTAACTGACTTTTGGGTTACATGACCATGCAGTGCATGTACATCTTCACATTTCTTTAGTTTGTATGTTGGAGCCCACTGGCCCATCTCAACAGCCATTAACAGGCTGTTTGAAGTCCCAAACAGAATTAAGTTCCTGCTCACCTCACAAAAACTGAGGGCTGTGGGAAAGAGAAATGTCCTTTAGAAATGGCAATTAAGAAATTGGGAACGTGCACTTCTTTCATAAGACAGACAGCGAGCCTTTCTAAAGGCTCAGCTCACACAGAAGGTTTCTGTTAGACACCAGAATTACCTTAGCTCCAGTTTTCATGGAGTTGTTCATTGGAGGGCAATAAAGTTAAGCTCAAAAGCAATGAAATAGCAATTCAATAACAATTTAGAGAGGAAAAAAGGGCCATGAGAGGACATCCAGCCCCCCCCGGCCCAAAGGTATGATTGGCTAGATCTAAACTATTTCCCAGCTGATGCTTATCTAACCTGCTTTCAGAAACATCCACAAGCTCCCCCAGCAATCTAGCTCAATGTATCAGTATGTGACTTGTTTCCTTCACAGCATGCATGAAGGACAGGCTATTTGCTGTATCTTAACAACTGTCTTTTACCTTCAGATTTCATTATACTTCCCACTTCTCTTTTCACAACTGAACATGCTCCACTTTTTCTACTTTTTCTCATCTACACTTCTTATGATTTTCATTGCTCTACTCTGAATTTTACCAGTTCATATCTGGTAATTGCAGTGCCAAAAACTGTTCACAAGACTTCTTATTTGGGGCTTGTAAATGTCTTCTGTTGAAGGGCTTGCTAAAAGCATTTTTCAGATACTTCTTTATTTTTTCAGTCTCTCCATAATCATAGAATCATAGAATAGTTAGGGTTGGAAAGGACCTCAAGATCATCGAGTTCCAACCCCCCTGCCATGGGCAGGGACACCCCACACTAAACCATGCCATCCAAGGCTATGTCCAACCCCACCTTGAACGCCGCCAGGGATGAAGGATCCACAACCTCCCTGGGCAACCCATTCCAGGGCCTCACCACCCTCACAGTAAAGAATTTCTTCCTCAGATCCAATCTGAACTTCCCCTGTTTAAGTTTAAACCCATTACCCCTTGTCCTCTCACCACAGTCCCTAATGAAGAGTCCCTCCCCAGCATCCCTATAGGCCCCCTTCAGATATTGGAAGGCTGCTACGAGGTCTCCATGCAGCCTTCCCTTCTCCAGGCTGAACAGCCCCAATTTTCTCAGCCTATCTTCATACGGGAGGTGCTCCAGTCCCCTGATCATCCTCGTGGCCCTCCTCTGCACTTGTTCTAACAGTCCCATGTCCTTTTTATGTTGAGGACACCAGAACTGCACACAATACTCCAAGTGAGGTCTCACGAGAGCAGAGTAAAGGGGCAGGAGCACCTCCCTCGACCTGCTGGTCACACTCCTTTTGATGCAGCCCAGGATACGGTTGGCTTTCTGGGCTGCAAGCGCACACTGCCGGCTCATGTTCATTTTTTCATCAACCCACACCCCCAAGTCCTGCTGCCCTTTTCCACACCAGATCACATTACCTGCCATCTCAGCCCTGCCCTCTTCCCAAACTTCCCATCCCAAACCTCGCTGTTTAGGTTGTGCAAGACAGCAATCAATTCACAATCTTTCCTCTCTTTCCCAGGTGGAATAAACCCAGCTCCCCAGGCCTCTCCTCCTATGTTACGTGTGCCAGATCCAAGACCACTGCTGTGGTTTTGTCTGGCCTCTCTCAGTTTACTTCTGTACTTTTGCACACTCTACTGCAAATGTGGTCGCATGGGAAATTAATAAAGGGTAGTGATTATTTCCTTTGACCTGTTCAGGACCTGCTGGCTATGCGTGTGAGAGGGTAGTTCAGAAGTGCATGCCATAACCAAGGGCTCCTTTTTCCCCGCGGGTTCACAGGCAGGCTGCTTCCTGCCCTTGGCTTCAGCTTCCACCCCAGGCTGACACTTGCAGCTGCCATCCCACCCCAGGCGTTTGCCCTGCTCCTTCTCTGCAGCCAGTAGCTCCCTCTTGCCTCAGAGTGGCTTGCATGGTAGGGGAGCCTTGCCTGCTCCAGACAGGAGGTGAGGAGGGGAGAGGGCACCCACATCAAAAGCTGGGTTGTGCTGAGGTTATGAGGAATCACATTTTCCCTTGTCTACCCATCTGCTGTGTCTGTTTTTGAAGTAAGACTGCAAGCTCTTCATGGCCAAGACCATCTCAAAGCACTTAGCTATAGAATTACAATAACGTAAATGGTGAGTAAGAGTAAATACAGTATTTCAGTGCTACTAGAAATCAATTGTGAAAGGTCCAGCTGGAAGAAAATGTCATTTTCCAGATTCCCAGTTGATCAGCCGCTGATTTAGCCCCTTCTGTCTTCTCAGAAATCAGTATGAACTGCAATGACTGGCTCAAGCCCAAACTTGGGCCTTGACTGGGGCCCTCAGCTGTTCCTGGCCTGAACCACCAAGCAGTGTGGCTCCTCTGGGATGGTGATGATCCCCACATGTGATTGCATAGGACAGGCCTTTGCCTGTGGAAGGAGTGCAGGCAGGCTGTGAAGACTGGGCAGCTGTACTCCAGGAAACCTTCCATCCAGCTGTAGCAGGGATGAACGTCACCACCTTGATGGAAAGGTATTTCCAAACACTCCTTCTGCCATAGCAATCAAAGGTTCTGTAATACAGAAAGCAAACAAGCAGGCAAGCCAAACAAAAAAAAAAGAGAGGGGCTTAATTGTTGTTTCCCTGGAAAATAAGCAGAGATCCCACAAGGTCTGTAAAAGCCTTCAGTATTACACACTAATTTTTCACAGAAGGCAGTCAGACTACAACTCACAAGGACACTCATTTCAATAGGAATTATAAGTCAGGCACCAAATTACCTGTGAAGACCTGGGCTTTAATTACTGCTGTTACAGAAAGGAGTGTAAAACCTGCTGACGAATAGCTAATGCCTAATAGGAGTTTTGCAGACACTCAGCAATGACTGCCTCTGTGCTGAGGAGCACATGATATGAGACTGGAGTCAAAAAAAAGCAGTGAGGTAGAAGTTGAGCAATGTCAGCCTCCGTTGCTGAGTAAGAACAGACCTGCTAAATGTAAACACATTGAAAGACTCATTAAACTCACAGACCCCTATCAGCTACCTAGTAAGATCCACAAATCCCTAGCAGATTAGATCACACATTTTGGGATCAAAGTTGGCATCTCAGTCAGGTCACAGGAGTTTATACAGATTCTCTACCTCTCATCCAGTTCCTCCACCATGTTAGCAATGTATTTTTTGCTTACTGTGAGACTGTGGTAGAGGGCTTAGATCAGTGCCAGGTTAACAGGGCTAAATTACTGTGGAGTTTGCATTGTGTCCTGAATACAGCTGAGTGTTGTTTTGATATTTTAATTTCAGTAAAAACACAGACCGGCAGGGGAAAAAAAAACCCCCGAGAAACAAACCAAACCAAACCAAAGTAGTCTGTCATCCTGATAATGCTTCACATTGGCTCATTTACTGGTAGCACTTTGCAAGACGGCACACCTTATGGAAGCCTGATGATTTTCGAATAGAGGCAATGACTAATTCCAATGTGAAAAAATCTGCAGCACTGCATGTAATTTTCTGTTAGTTTCCTGAAACAGGAAAGTTAATGAAATCAGAGTAGTTACCATAGCCTTAAAAAGGAATTTGAACATACTAATGGAATCTTACAGAAAGACACCAAATGCCAACAAGTTTTAGAAAATGTAAAATATTTTGTAGATACTAGGGTACATGACAGCAAATATCATCATCAGCAGATGCATGACAGCAAGTGTCATCATCATATCTCAAGATAACAATATCATCACATTTTTACATTAGAGTCCTGCCAAAGAGGTTTTTTTGCTCATTATTAAAAAACTTCTTTGTACTGCAACGTTAAAACACTGAAACTGCCACGTTTGAGCAAAGACTCCATCACGTCTGTATTCTGTATCACATTTTATGATTCTGTGAAGTCCATTTTCATGCTATTAACATACCTCAGACTGTCTTAGTAACTAAACAGCTACCAGGTAATCTGCTTGCAGAGAAAATTCGCTATGACTCCTAAAGCAATGAAGGTCCTCAAAACATGGTTTCTGCCAATTTTAAAATTGTTTTTTAACCCTTGTTATTATGGTTCTAATTGCTATAATTAGCTGTAGGTACTCAATCAGTTCTGAATCCTACTAGTCTAATCAATCAGAGTATATGCATTTGTTACTGTACTCTGGCGTATGTATGCTTCTGGTCTGAAAGTTCAGTCTTATCTCTCAAAAAACATTTGAATTTTATCTAATTCAGTAGAAAAACAAAATACACAGCATTTGCCAAGTGAAGTTTACATATTCAGTGTAATGAACACAGGCTTTAAGTACACATTATGCACAGCAAGCAATCTGAAAAAAGTCCATGCTGTTTTTTCAACGAGAGTTGTTGAAAAGAGGGAAACAGAACAATTGCTTCACAGAGGCGTTGCTTCCTTTAATAATTTGTGCCACATAAAGAATACTTTTCGCACTAGGTCATTCAGTAGAGATTTTGGTGGAATGCGATCATTCAGTTTATGCAGCAAAACCAAGCTACCATGATTTAATTCTGCTGCGTGCTCAATTTTTATATTGTACACCCATCAGCTGTTAAAGCATAGCTCCTACTAAGCTGAAAGCACAAAAGAAAGAGTCTCGGGTTGCTGCTAAAAAGTTTGAAAATGTTTTATTCATGTATTTGTAGCACATACATTGCAGGGAGTACTGCTGGATTCAAGAGAGAATTGAATGACCGTTCACAGATGAGATTTCATTAGTTTAGGATTTTGGTTGGGCTGTATCAAATTGATCATGTTTCTTCTTCAGCTCCAGCTAATTCATTCTGAACATTTTTATGAAGACTAAACCAGAGCAATTATGCATTCATGAGCAGAATGCTGAGGGCTTCTCTTGGAAAACTGAAGGCCGATAACCAAAGTAAGGATCAAGTATCTTTCCCAAGGCTACTGCATAATGATGAAAACATTGCATCTTAAAGCATGTATTGCAGAAGCCTAGTACTGCTCTTTAAATTGCTGCAGGTAAAACGATGAATTTAAAATAACCAGCTTCTTTATCTGTTGGGGCACAGTAGACCTGTACAGTGCATAAATGTAACATGCGCTCTGTAATGAAGAGCTTTGTGCTATTCAGAGGTGGAGCTGACAGATCGTGTTTCAAAGTTATCGTTAATGCAAAACCAAGAAATGTTCCCAATTGTATCCATTACAATCAAATTGCTGGATGATAAAGCCTGCCGTCTAAATCGTTTCAGTCATGTATGGGAAATCAAATCTCTATGAAGCCTGAATGTGCTCAAAAATGCAAATCACTCTGAACTGCCTCCAAGGTATGCATGTTTATATACATCCTCGCTTTCAGGTACAAGGTGTCATTGTGAGGTGTGCTGTGGAGACTGATGTAACCTGAGTGCAGGGAAATGCTGACTTGGAAAGATGCACAAAAAAAAAAAACTGGTCTTGCAAGCACTCCTTCTCATGAGCCCTTCCACAGGTCAACGGGTAGTGTAAGAACTACTCTCAGGAGAAATTACTCCATACGAAATATTGTACTAACGACATTAGGGAGTATACTGTTGTCTTGAGCTAGTGTGAGAGTATTTGCATTGCACAGGTAAAACCTAAATCTTTGAGGGATTGGGCTAAAAGCTGTGAATGCCTTGTCAGAATAGCCCTATGTTCATTTGAAAAGTCATTGAGACACAAATAATGTCACATCTCCACAAAGAGAACATAGGGCTGTTCTTAGCATTGCAGCACCGTGCACACTGCCTTTCACACATGAAGAGAAAGGTTCAGGGTACATGATTTCATCTTGCTGACAACAAGGAAGGCACTAGCAGGAGCTTATAGGTATGACAGCATTGGACCTGGCCCAAAATACTTCACCTTGTGGAGTCTTCTGCTGAATGGAAGCTGTTCATTCAAAGTCCCTAAACCAGCTAAAAACTGCAATTTGAAAAAAACTAAAGAGCTATTCAGAATATGATGTTGTGAAGGAAGGAACAGTAGGCTGCACACAAATTCTAAGTGCTCATTTTAGGCTATTTCATTCAAATAACAACACTATGCTTTATTCGGTACATATGTGGCAAGCGTATGTTTACAACGAAAGCAGTGCCATGCATCAAACAGAAGCAGAATTGTTTCAGAGTCATTGCAATGTACATTATCCAGACACACTCCAGCTGGACAGACTCATGAAAGTGAGAGGCATAGGTAAGTGCTGGCTCCAGTTCTTATAGGTGTCATTTTAAAAAATTAAATAGCTGTGAAATGTGTAGGCTCCATTCTTCTCCCTTCCCTCCTGCCTTCCCATTTTGTCACATAAATCCATCATGGCCTTTTTCCCTGGATAGATTTCTTCATCACTGATCCCATTGTTCTGTGAATGGAACAAAGTTGCCAGATTGTTTTCCTATATCATTCATCTGGACTGGTGAAAACTCAAACACTCCAGAGGCGTTAAATAAAAAAAAAAAAAAAAAAAAAAAAAGGAAAAAACCCAAAAAGATAAAAAGAAAAAAAAAAAAAGACAAAAAGCACACC
This sequence comes from Amazona ochrocephala, assembly GCA_039720435.1. Taxonomy (NCBI): domain Eukaryota; kingdom Metazoa; phylum Chordata; class Aves; order Psittaciformes; family Psittacidae; genus Amazona; species Amazona ochrocephala. Next base: position 62,967,152 of record CM077878.1, read on the forward strand.
ACCACTGAAGCCAACCATGCCAATTCATTTGAATATTTACCGAAGAACTTAATTTCACTCATATTCCTATACCTCATTTATTTTAATGGTACATCATGGAGCTAAGGCCCATTGTTGCAGCCTTTTTTGTTCTGCCTCTCTTTGAAGAGCCTCACAATTTTCAGTTTTGGATTTTTTTTTTTTTTTTGTTTTGTTTTAAAAAAGATACAGGACAGGTAATGGTTGGTTATCTTCATGCTCTCTTCTGGAGCACACACAGGGACACTAAACAAGGGAACAATATGCTCCTATACTCCCTGCGCATTCCAAGATTTATTCAAAGCCAGCTTTGATAAACTCATCCTGCTCCTCAGGTTTGTTCAGCCTACTGGAAAAGTAAAGGAACACAATCAAAGGCTTGCCGCACTGCATTCCCTCCAGAGCCTTTGCCTTGGGAGGCCTCTCTGGGGGCCTCTTTCCCACTGACAAATGCAGACGGTTGTACAGCCTGCCTAAGTAGCAAGGCACTTTTAAATGCCTTTCTCCATAGCCAGGGAGTAATCACTCAGAATAGCACTGGGCCTTTAAGGGTTGTTAGAAAGTACCACACCTGGAAAACAGCAAAAGCACCGTTTTAGAATGTCATGAACTGGAACTATTTGGTTTTGACTTCTCATGCAGGTGATTTAAGCCTTTCAGCAAAATACTACACACGTTCCTACCTCTTCCAGTCTCTGTTCTTCATCAAGTGTGGTGAAACCTGTATTATGGGGATATTCTTATGATATTACTGTAGTCTGTGGGAGTCAGAAACCTCAAGCAGTTAATTCACATACTTGATAACTGGTAAGTGAAAAACAACTTTAGCTGTTGTAGGAAAAATAACTCATTGCCACATTAAAAAAATAAAGGAAAACTCTTTACATGCTGTTTATCTAAAATGAAAGAGGAAGATAGCTTCAAAGTGAAGAGGCTGTAGTAAGTATGGAAATCTTACTACAGTTACGAGAGATGTTAATGAAATCTCACCCACTGGTTTCAAAGCAGAATCCAGACTCCCAGTGTTGCTAAACCTCACAGAGAAATAAAACTAAATACACTTCAGCAGTTCTAGACCTTGAGGTTTTTAATCACATATACCATCTTGCTTAACAGTTCATTCACTTTAAGCAGGCAACTTACAAGTTTTCGTAGAAGTGTCTGGAAGTGCATCTAGAATGCATTGCCTGTTCACTGATTTATTTACAGTTTTTTCCAATGAAAATCAGTAGCTAATAAATCAAAGTATAATTACACAAACACAAAAATACAATCATTAACATTTTACTGGATACAAATGATAAGCATAAGGAAATGTCCATGTACTCTGACATGAATTTGTGTTAGTTTGCTATTAATATGCAATATTCTGGATTGGTGGTAATATAACAGAGATGTGTCTTAAAAAAAAAAAAAGATATTCGAGAGCCACTCATGTTTGACATGATCTCATGCCACAATATCTAACTGTACACAGCAATGTGGTCATGTATACTCACATGTGATCATATCAACGTTATTCATTTTTTTTCTGACAAGGTTCCACCATCAAGGCAGTTGAACCTCCTCAACAAAGCTTGCTTTGATCAAGTACCAGACACTATTATCTACAGTGTTGGATGATACAGAAACAATCTGTGCAAGCATAGCAATTTTGATACAGAAAATTTTTAAAAAGTAGTATTTACAAAGGTAACTTTTAAACTCACTGATTAAGGTTCCAGTCTTCATATTCCAAACACCTGATCATTTCATTTCTTATTTTTGGCGTTTCGCTCTCCTTTCCCCATTCCTTCTCCCCACCACAAATACTAGCCCATGTTTAAAGTAAACTATCACAATTAAAACTCTTCAGAAAAAAAAAAGGCAAAAAAAACCCAAAATCCAACCAAAACAAACAGTAAGTTATTCAGCTTGTAAAAAAAAAAAAAAAAAAGCAGCACTAGAACATTACTCAGAAGATTCCATAAATCCTTCATAATTACGGAAAGTTCCAGGAGCAAAAAGAACTTACACAATTTGTAGAACTTGGGAGGAGAAACTGGGGAAAGAGGAGATATTTATTCCTTGACTTTCTTCTGGTTTGTCTGAACTTAACTTACAAAAAGCTCCTGGTACTTTTCCCAATGTTCCCACATCTCATTTCTCTGGCACATATGGTTTAATATGCAACCAATTTAAATAAAATGTCAAATTAAAATTCCCACCGTAAATAATTCAACTGTTACAAAAACTGATGGGCTTCAGCCATTTCAAAACTAGCCTTGCCTGGCTAGCCATTTGGTTAGGACTCAGGTTAAATAAAGAGGATTCTTACATAAATTTGGTAATCTATTTTCGCCTTGTAACCATTTAATTCAAATGAATTTTAGAATAAATCCTTCTCACTGATATTTTGTTTCTTTTGCATACATCCTACTACACACAGGTCATAACCATATAGGTTCTGCAAGTAACAGAGCCGTTCGAGCTTTTCTGTGTTTTCTAGTGGTTATATGAGCCTGCCTACTTCAACATTTAAATGGAAAAATCTCTTCAAATTCTTATTCTAAATGGTAAACAACCATTTAGCCTTTTTTCTTGGTGGAATGTTATCATCCATCCTCATTATAAGATACTGCAGTTCTTCTCAGCTTTAAATCAGGGGGTGTCAATATTGTCTCTTTTTGCTTCCATCTTGTATTTCAAATTCCAACTCATTTGGTAGAAGAGCTCATCATTTTACCTTCTTGCTGAAGTTGGTCTTTCACACTGGTCAGCTTTGGAAAGTCAGAATACTGAGTGCTTCTCTAGGTCAGACTGGTACTAAAATTTGAGTATGGAGTGGAACCAAGCTGGCTTAATGCGGAGTTTGTTCTGGTTTATTTTCATGCTGGGTCAGAGATCTAGCCATCTCAGATGGTTCAGGAAATCAGGTGGGGAGTGGTAGCCATTTCCATGCCAGAGTCTCTTAACAGCAAAAATACAGAAGAGAAACTGAGAGAATGAAAAGAAGACTTGTGGTAGAGTGAAGGGAATTTCCATGTCCCTGAGTGGTGGTATTGTTCAGTGAATTTGTGACAGCTGACAGGTAAGTAGAACTTGCTGAAGAACTGTTTGAAGGTGTTGGACTTGTTCCATTTGTTCCATAGGCATCGCAGTAAATCTAGAATGCAAGGGGGAAAAGTAGTAACAAAAAGGGGGCTTTTTTCTTCCCTTTTTTTTTTTTTAAAAATCTGAAGACAAATTAGTAGCAATGAACAATGTGTAGCACCACTCAGTCAATTGCTCATGCCTCTCATTGTGCCATTAAGGACAAAGACATCTTGAAATGCATGCATGGCATTATTAAAGAAATAAATCTAACATTTTTCTAAGTGTTTTTCTGTTGTTACGTATCTACCAATTTATCAAAACCCTTCACTAAAACAAAAGACAGACTAGAGAAACAGGTTTCAAAAAAACCTCACACTGAAAAAGAACAAGAAAATAAAGGCAAATGTAAAGCTATGCAAATACAAATCTTACTATGAAAAGGCTTTTGGACAACTGTCTGAATTCATTGCCTCTGCAGACTAAACCACAAAAATATGAGCAAACACTGGGTTTGTTTTCTATTGCTACTGTTTCTGGGCCTCGTTTAGGGATTCCTTTCAAGCAATAGTGGGGCTGGTAAATGCATTTTGTATTTCAGCCTGTCTTGTGTCTTATCTTGCTGTGGTATAAACTGCAGAACTTAGAACAATGGAACTGCACTGATTAGATCATAACCTATCTGCAGCTAGAGCACACAGATGAAGAATGCAGTGGAGAGCATATAATAACAGCAAATTAAAAAAACCCTGACAGAAAGCAAGCTAACAACAACAACAATTCCCTCCCATAATTCTGCATTATAGGGATAGAACATAAAATACACCCTATGTAACTTCAGTATCGGGCTATTTCCTACACAATACACAGGAAAGCTTTCAAAGCTAAGCTAACATGCTCTTTTCTTCCAGCGGAAGAATGCATGTGGTACATGACAGTGAAAAAACAAGGGTAAGAATCCCCAAAAAAGAGCACAATATAGCAAGCCTGGCTTCCGCTCTGTGGCAGCAAACTTGTATTATACCAGAGCATTCTGGTAAGCTCTGATAAGGGTTAGCTGAAATAAACCCAGGTTTCTTTAAAATAAATAAATAAAAGCTACTTTAATAAATAATACTCTCCATAAGAGGTGTCTTTATTGTCTCATATTTCTAGTGCTACTGAGAAAATTAATTTTCTCTAGCAGAAAAAATAATTATAGTCCCTCAATACTGAAGCCATGAACTCAATGTTAAATTTATCAGAAAATCGCATGAGTGTTTTCTTTATTTTCTACAGGGGAATGATAAATAAATAAGCATGAAGCAGAAAAACACCAGGATGGTGTAAGGCTTCTGGTAACTCAGGGTTTGGGCAACTGGCCACATGCTGGAAGCAATTTAGGCCTGCAGGATAAAACAAAAATAATAAAACCACTGTGTGGAAGTTTCTGTTGAAACCAGTCCGAAAGTGATCAATAATGAATTGCAGTGTTAATAAACTACAAGCTGGATACCAGGCAGGTCCCAACCCGCCCTGGAATTCTTTTGGTCCTTACACAAAGTCTCCACTGCCTTTTCCCACTTTGCTTTCTTCGTTTAAAACAGAAAACCTAGTTTATTGAATTTTGTTATTTTTTTTTATTGTGGAAGTGGCAGGGCTTAGATCCAACTTCCATACCCCTACAGCAGGTGGAACCCTTGCAGATCTTCTTAACATGCATGGGACAAATACTGGTAACCCAAAGGGTGTGATCCTGCTCCCATCACTGCCACGGGCAAGGCTCCACTGAGTGCAATGGAGAAGAGATAAAGCCCTTCCTTACAAACAAGCGGGGGGGATATATATATTTAAAACAATCTCCAGTAATCCCTTTGCTGTTTATTTTTGTGGTATTGCAAAATTGACCCTTTTCAAAAGGTGGTCTATAGGCATGGAAGCGGTAGTAGGGAGCCTCGCTTGGCTTGACTGCTTACAGAAAGCCAAATCATTACTGCATTCATTACCTTTGCACCAAGGGTAAAACTTGGCCAGCACAGCAAAAGGCTATTGTCTTAGCCTCAAGCTCCCAAATCTCTTGCTCCCGCCATGACCCTAAGACGGGATCCAAAGCCCCATATGGTGCGGGGGGATTCAGAGCAGGGTGCCGCTGCCCTCCCGGAGCTAACTTAGGTTTGAAGGGGTCGTTCCCCTTCTTATCAGCGGGGGGGAGGGGGGATTAATGCTGCTCCTCGAGGCTTTCCCTCGAGGATCCGGGGGGAAGAAAGGCGGCCAACTCCAACTTCTTTCGGGGCTTTTTTGGTTTTGTTCTGACGGGGATAAACCACGCCATCGTCATCTCGGGGCGCTGGGCACGTACCCGCCGCCCGCCCGAGCCCGCCCCTGCCGCCGGGAGGACTGCGGGACGAACCCCGCGGCCCCTCACCAGCCGCGGCTGCCCGGGCTCGTTTCCCCGCCGGGCGGAGGAGCCGCTCGGTGGGCCACCGCTGCGGGGGGTCCGGGCGGCGGGACGGCGGCAACATCCCTAACGGCCGCCAGCGCAGCTGCCCCTCAGGCGAAACTAGCCCCAATCCAGTCCTGAGACGACCGCCGTGGTGGCGGGAGCCTGAGGGAGGGTCCCGGCGTAGCCGCTCCCTCCCCTCGCATTCCTGCCGGCGGGGAAGCGAGGAGCCGCTCCGAGGCTCACCTGCGTGGGGAGGAGGAGGGCCATGAGCAGAAGCCCCAGGCCGAGCCGCGCTGCCAGCGCCGTCCCCATGTCCGTCTGCTGTTGCTGTCCTGCCGCGCTGCCGGTGCGCCTGTTTGCGATTCTGGGGCTGCGGGCGTGGAGGATGTGCCCCTCGGCTGCGCCCGGCCTTTTAACGGCAGCGCGGGCTCTCGTAACGCCCCGCCACCGCCTACCCCTCCTCCTTCCCCTCCTCCTTCTCCTCCCCACATTTCTGCCCCCGCCCTGTGTGTCCTCCGCCCTGCGAGTCCCCACATCCCCTCGGGCTCTTCTTCCCCTCACGGAGCCGGGCCGCTGGGGCAGCACCTGCAGGGCCTTGTTGGCCTTCCTCTCTCCTTCCCTTCGGCAGACCCGCCAGCGTTGGTATCCCCCGTCTAGGTGTGACAGGCGGCGGTGTCTTTGTTTAGTGCCGGTGTTTCGTGTTCTGGTACGGGGGGGCTGGCACAGGGCTGCAGACGTTGGGTTGCAGTTACTCGAGAGAAAGTCTTATGTTTGTAGAAACATGAAGCATTTTCATTAAAAAAAATAAATTAATATCAAATCATGAGAGAGGAAGAAAGGTAAAGAAGGCTGTTCAGTATTTCCAATTGATGGGAACAGTGGGTAAAAGGCTTAGGAGTTCAGATCCCATCTTGTTCTAAGCTGCCTTACCCCTAGTGCTCAGACTTCAACCACAGGTTGCAATCAAATGCACTCTATGGATCTAAATATTTCATTGTTACCATTATTTCTTAAAGACTAGGAAACCTGTGTAACAAGTGGAACAATAGGTTCTTCCAGCCTGTGTATTTAAGGTTCTAGCTTCTGTCACACTGAACACTACAGGTAAATAGTATCTCCTCCCTTAATAGACAATAGATTGTGCCAGTGCCTCGCCAAATCAGTCAGGTGTTTCAGCGTACAGCTAAATTAGCAAAACTATCTGTGTCCGTTGTATAAACTACAAAAAGAGACACTGATCTTACGTGACAAAGCAGTTCTTTCCATTTAAAAGACATCCTGTTAGCTCAGACTAATCAATAGATTTTATATTTGGATATGTTCGTGTTTATTTCAGAGCAAAGTGTAAAGAGATATCCAAGTTCAGCACTACTTAACTCCTTTGCCATCTCCAGGGGCAGGACTGCTTTTTGAGAGTTTCTAAGGACATTGCTAGAACTCAGTCCCAAGGCACAGGAAACATGGGCAGAATCAGATGCTGGGACTTCTGTTAAGAAAAAATAAATCACTCTAAACCCAGCCTCACATTAATTGCTTCAGAATGCCTGACAGAACTATAGCAATTTTGGTTTTCCAGGAATAAAGGCATTTTGTAAGCTGTACTACCCAAGTTAGCAATCCTTGTTCCATACCAAGATGAAAGACCTTCTGAGAGCTACACTAAGCCTATTGCACTCCTGAAGTGACATTTCCCCATCAATTTCCTATCAGAGACATAATCTATCTACAGAGTAACTATGGGAATAGTCATCAAATTGAAGGTCTTTTATCTCTGAATACTCGCTGGCTGTCTGCTCAAAGATGGTTACCAGAAGACAGGCTTTCATGACTATATAAGAACAGAAAAAAGGAAATTGTGATGGCTTAAAATAAGAGATGGGTGACAAAGCTGAAAACATTCCTGTCACTACTTCTCCTTACAAAGAGTTTGCTTTAGTTGTCACAGTTAAATGAAATCACAAACAGGAGGGAAGGTCACCTTTTAACTCGGTAGACATGCCTAATGCTACAGGAAAGTGAAATTCCCTGTGAGAGAAGTCACGTGAATCACAGCAACAAAGTGAGGGCTCATGCCATTCTCACACTGGGTCCCCTGGATGAGCTACGAAAGTAAGGGAATCTAGTTAGGGCTCTACAGTAGCCCAAGTGAAGAATATTCTAGTGTAAAGCTGACAGAGATGGTTTCCATTATAATCTCTCTCCTCCTTGTTTGGGAGAAAAGGAAGCGATGCTGCTGTTTCACAACCCTGTCAGGATCATAACTGGCTGTTGCAGGTTAAAGCAGCAGCTGAAATATGTTAATGTCAAAGCTGGGACAGATGAGAATAAGGGAATAACTATCAGAGGCCCTTTCCCATTCGCTCTACCCAGTGCACCTCACCTGAGGTCTGGAACTGCATCAATAAAAAATGAGGACGATGCATGGCTCTTGTAAGGTGACATGAACCACACAGCATTAAACAACTGCTAATTATTATTATTATTATATTAGTATATTCCACTTTTGTCCTTTTTACAAGTTTCAGTGAAAAATGGGGATATATATTTTTTTTGCTAAAAATCTGATAAAAGTCCGTTCCTTTATTTAAAACTGAAGAAAAATGCAGAGATTTAAAAACATTTGGTGGGGATGATAAATTAGCTGAAATAATAAAATTATGTTAAGTTCATGTTCTGAGGGTATAAACCGTACCTCTCTGAAACACTCCTGAAATTCTAATGTAAATAAGGAAAATACCGGCAGCAAGAGAGAAGTGCTAAAAGTATGTTGAGCCCAAGACTTTCTTTGAAACTTTTGTCATTGGAAAATAGAATTATAATGCCTGCGCTCCACTAGATTTCTACAAGCAACTCTCTCCATTCAGGAAAGCTGCAATATTCTTGATTCCTCCTGAACACATAAATCACCTGCACTCCTAATTCCAAAATCTTTACTTTTTTTTTCAGCTAAAGTCTATAATGAAGTCTGCAAAAGATGCATCTGCACAAGAGACCAGGATCCAATATATAGATTTTTCTACGAGGCAAGAAACACTGTAATTGAGTTGAGAACTGTATAAAGTGAAGCACTGCTATCTGGTGGCCAAAAGGCACTTCCGTTTCTTTTTTTTGTCATAAAAGACAATATACTCTCTCAACCAAACATCCTTTGACAGCAGCGTGCTCTAACTACTTTCATGATGCCAAGATACAGTGTTAAATATTATTGTTAAATTCCCATTGCTTTGCTTCCTTTATTTTTTTCTGGGTCGGATTGGTACTCAGCTCCTCCCACAGTTAAGCACATAATATTTAATGAGAAAGCTTACCGAAGAGGAGAAAATTACATTGATCTTTTGAGTTAAATATAATTTCAGCTGCATATTCCACCGGTGACTTTTAAGTCAACTGAACTTTGCAGTAGGCATAATTTTCAATCTAGTGACGAGAAGCAAAACTTGTGCTGCTTTGTATAATGCGTTAGCAAACAAGATTAGCTAAATTGACTGGCAGGAAAAAAAATCTGGTTGTCTATAAAAGGAAGCAGAGAAGTAGTCTCCAGGACATATAAATAAAGTATTTTAATTTGAACAAGCTTTAGCAAAATAAGTATAGTCAGGGCACTGAGTGGAATTCATGAGAACTGATTGTGACTTAACCATTGATTTACTCTTGCCTTTTGACTGCCAGGATCGATCCATTTAAACTTAAATATTTTAAGTAGTACTCACCTGTGTCATGAGTTATTTTAGTTATTTAATACCCATCTGTGAACATTATGCATTTATGTATTAGAGCATGACCCTTTTCCAAGTGACAGCTTTGAAATCCAGCTTTGCAGCTTTGCGCTTATTAGCCCATATGTGCTGATCTATGCTGACAACATCTGGTGATAAGTTTCCGTGATGTCTGTTTTTGCTATATTGGATTTTGCCTTGAGAAACTCACAGGTCAATACTTTCTAACACATAGGAACACCATCTTTTCATAAGTTAGGCTGGCCCTTGTCCTGCTACTTGTTTAGTCTTGCAGCAGCATCAATGCTCCAGCCATATAACCAAAATTGGACATATTTTTTGAAGCACCCTTCTTCACAGTTGCACTTCCACTATCATTGCAGAACAAGATGGAAATACTATGGGAGCTGGCAAGTTGAAACAGATTTTAGACAACTGGACAAAGCTATTTGACATGTGTCTTGGGTAAGAACTTGGAATATGTATTGAGGATTACATTCCTTCTTCCAGGGGAGAGCTTATATTAAATTTATATTAATAGAGCTTTCAATGGAAGGCATAATAGCTTGTACTGTCAATCTCCACTTGGTAATAAATGTTGACTGGATCCAACTATACATATCTTCAGACATGGGCCCTGCTGCCACAGTCCAGACCCTGATTACACCAGGATTCCAGTAGTGTCAGTTTCCCTTCTATGCCAATCTGAGGCAAAAAGCATTGTACTGGCCTAATTTAGAGGTATATGGTTGTGGAAGCAGACAAAGTCCTGGGATCATAAGCATGGAAATTTGAGCAGAAGGGAAATTGTGATTCCAGAAATCGTGTCAAGAAGAAATGTTAAAGAGTTGCCACCGTAATACCCATGGATCTTTGATTTCTGGGTAGACTTCAAGGGATGGTGTCAGCTTACACAACTAGGTGTGGCTTTAGATCTGCTTGAAAGCGCACCTTTCTCCCTAAGTCAAGCAAAATCTTGGGTGACATCAATACAAATTAAATGGTAGCAGAGCCTGTTCTTTGTCCTTGAGGCCAACTGACATGCCTAGCCATGTCCATACTATTAAACTCTTCCAGCCTCCACAAAATGGAGGCTGACTCTAAACTGTCTATTAGTGGGTAGCTGTCCCTGGCCTGAACCAACCCTGAATTATGCTCAGGAATTGTTTGGGATCATGCTACTTGGTATGGGACAAAACCAAGACAGGCTTTCCTTCAACTCCTGAGGCATAATGTCAGATAACAGGTCTATAGACATGCAGAAGTAAAAATGATCAAAGGCAATTTTCTCTGTCTTTTGATTTGATGCAGGTTAAAATATAATTCTCAGGAAAAAAATCAGTGAATGGTATTCCACGGGCCATAGGCCTCTTGTTTCTTTGCCAAACTATCCTTGCAGAATTATTCTCTTAATACAAAGTCTTCTTTGCTGCAGATTTAAAGTAATGTTTTATTACATTGCCATATTAAAGTACACAGATAATAATGATGGTCAGATATGTCACAAACTGTTTACCAGCTGAAAACATACCAAGCACTTCACACTGAGAGGAGGAAAGAAGGGTCACGTGACAGCAGATGTCTACATCTAAGTGAGTCTCTTTGGAAATCCTTGGTAGATGATGAAAGGAAGTGAGTGCTTCTATGATGTAATTCATCTTATTTCAACACAGACATGTGAAACAGATTAATCACATCCTGGAGATGCCTTCATCTCTTCACTGACAACCAAAAGAGTGTCGATTAGTAGCTCAGACATTTGTCACTTCTGTTTTTCCTTATTTTGAGGAACAGATATCGTTCCTTCAACCTTACTTCATAGAACTTCTATGGATTTTTGCCACTTTCCTTTGTACTTCCTCAAATCTTTCTTCATTAGATCATGTTGTCTAAAGTAGCATACTCCACTCAAGCCAAGAGTTCAGCATTCAACAACTCTGTAGATGCAGCTTAGAAAGAAATGTCTTTTTTTTTTGCAGCAGCAGCAGCTTTATAATGTTTGTGGTCTGATGTAATTTTGAGAGTATCTCGCTCAGTTTCTTGAACAATAGTGCAATGTTAGCCCTTTTACCATCTATTTGAGTTTTACTTCTATGACAAGATTTATTACTGGTTGCGATTAGTGGAACCAACTTTTTCTCGCCATTAGCTTGAGCAATACCTGTGTAAGTCTCTGATTTCTCCCAGTGGCTGTGGTATTCTGCATTACCTCTCTCACCAGTGGATGAAAAGTTAGGTTTCCTGATATTGCACCGCTACTTCACTCTGCTTCTTTTCAATGGGGCAGGAAGGCCAGGAGGCCTCCATGGGATAAAGAACTGCTGAGAAAACTTAGAAGGAAAAAAGAAGCTTATAGAAAGTAGAAGCAAGGAAGGCAGCCCAGTAAGAATAAAGGGATATTGTGCAGGAAGTTAGAGATCAAGTCAGAAAAGCTAAGGCCCAGTTAGAATTGAGTCTGACCAGGGGTATCAAAGATAACATCAAGGATTTCTATAGGTATGTAACAAATGAAAGACAGACAAGGGATAATGTGGACCCTCTCTGGAAGATATCAGGGCAACTGGCTACCCTGAATTTGGAGAAGGCTGAGGTTCTCAATGACTTCTTTGCCTCAGTCTTCACCTGCAAGTTCTCTGACAACACTGCTCAAGTCTTGGAAGACAGATGCAGGGACTGTGAGAATGAAGACCTTAGGTCCACTGTAGGAGAGGATCTGGTTCGAGATCATCTTAAGAACCTGGGCATACACAGCCCATGGGACCTGATGAAATCCATCCGCGGGTCCTGAAGGAGCTGGCAAATGAAGTTGCTAAGCCACTGTCCATCATATTTGAAAAATCGTGGCAGTCAGGTGAAGTTCCCAATGACTGGAAAAAGGGAAATATAACCCCGATTTTCAAGAAGGGGAAAATGGATGAGCCGGGGAATTACAGACCAGTCAGTCTCACCTCTGTGCCTGGCAAAATCTTGGAGCGGATTCTCCTGGAAGGCATGCTGAGGCACATGAAAAACAATTAGTTGGTTCATGACAGCCAGCATGGCTTCGCTAAGATGGAATACTGTCTGACCACTTTGATGGCCTTCTATGATGGGGTTACAGAACTGATGGACAGGGGTAGAGCAGTAGATGTCATCTACATGGACTTGTGCAAAGCGTTTGACACTGTCGGGCACGACATCCTTGTCTCTAAATTGGAGAAGCATCAATTTGATGGTGTCATGGTTTAAGCTTCTCGGCCACAAACAGTTTTGCTCACTCACTCACTTCCCCCTCTTTCTTCCCTCTGCTCCTGGAGGGATGGGAAGGAGAATCGAAAGAATGCAACTCCCACAGGTTGAGATAAGAACAGCCCAGCAACTAAGGTGCAACACAACCCACCACTGCTACCACCAATAATAATAATGACAAGAGAAAAATACAAGGGAAGAGTTTTTTCTTCCCCCCCACTACTGGGGGGGGGGGGGGGGGAAGAAGAATCGAAAGAACGCAACTCCCACGGGTCGAGACAAGAACAGCCCAGCAACCAAGGTACAACACAAACCACTGCCACCACCACCAATAATAATAACAACGAGAGAAATACAAGGGAAGAGGACAGAACTGCTCACCACCCGACAACCGAGCTGTGAACTAAAACCACAACTCTTCTGGGTTCCGGCCCCCAGTTCTTTTTCATCCTGGACATGACGTGCTGTGATATGGAATAACCTCTTTGGTCAATTTGGATCAGGTATCCTGTCTCTGCTTCCCCCCGGCTTCCCCCCTTCCCTGGCAGAGCATGAGACTCAGCAAGTCCTTGGCCAGCCTAAACATCACCAAGCAGTAACTGAAAACACTGGCGTTATCAGCACTGTTCCCAGGCCCAAAATCAAAAACACAGCGCTGCAGCAGCTAGCAAGAAGGGAAAAAAGAAAAAATGACTGCTACTGCTGAACCCAGGACAGATGGGTGGACCACTCGGTGGATAAAGAACTGGCTGGATGGTCACACACAAAGAGTTGTGCTCAATGGCTCAATGTCCAGCTGGAGACCAGTAACGAGTGGTGTCCCTCAGGGGTCCGTGTTGGGACAGGTCTTGCTCAACATCTTTGTCAGTGACATGGACAGTGGGATTGAGTGCGCCCTTAGCAAGTTTGCTGATGACACCAAGCTGTGTGGTTTGGTTGATACGTTGGAGGGGAGGAATGCCATCCAGAGGGACCTAGACACACTTGTGAGGTGGGCTGATGCCAACCTTATGAGGTTTAACCATGCCAAGTACAAGGTCCTACACCTGGGTGGGAGCAATCCCAGGCACAGCTACAGATTGGGCAGAGAAGAGATTCAGAGCAGCCCTGCGGAGAAGGACTTGGGGGTGTTAATTGGTGAGAAATTGAACATGAGCCAGCAGTGAGTGCTCGCAGCCCAGAAACCAACTGTATCCTGGGCCGCATCAAAAGGGGCCTGTTCAGGAAGTCAAAGGAGGCCCTCTGCTCTGCTCGTGAGACCTCACTTGGAGTATCGTGTACAGTTCTGGTGTCCTCAACATAAGAAGGACATGGGCTGTTGCAGCAAGTCCAGAGGAGGGCCATGAGGATGATCAGTGCACTGGAGCACCTCCCATATGAAGATGGGCTGAGGAAGTTGGGGCTTTCAATATCTGAAGGGGGCTTACAAGGATGCCAGAGAGGGACTCTTCATCAGGGACTGTAGTGTTAGGATAAGGTGTAATGAGTTTAAACTTAAACAGGGGAAGGTCAGGTTACATATAAGGAAGAAATTCTTTACTGTGAGGGTGGTGAGGCACTATAATAAGTTGCCCAAAGAAGTGGTAAATGCTCCTCCTCTGGCAGTGCTCAAGGCCAGGTTGGACAGAGCCTTGGGCAACATGGTCTAGGGTGAGCTATCCCTGCCTATGGCAGTGGGGATGGATCTTGATGATCTTAAGGTCCTCTCCAACCCTAACTATTCTACGATTCTATGGTGAAACAAATGAAAAAAAGTTTATTGAAAATCTCTGCATCCTAACTACTCATTTTAATCATCATTAGTCTATGACTGTTGAGATTTCTTCTCTCTCTGACACATTTCAAGACTAATGTTTTTAGCCCTGCTTAGCAAGCATTTTTTTCTGATAACAGTGGGAGTATTTATCTTCTCTTGAGAACTGTTGAAAACCTGTATCTTGCAATTTGAATATAATATTCTTCCATTTCCATATTTTGTTACTGTTTGCTTAATTTTTGTTTTTACTTGCTGCTATCTTTCTGCCAGTAGACAAGGCAGATTTTTACACGCAGTTATTAAAAAGAGAGTGTATATAAAAAGGTAACTCCCTTACAGACTATTCAGTTTCAGATTTCATTCCTAGTCATGACTGTGGCATGGTATCCTGAAAGGCTTATTCTTTTGTAACCTTTTCTGGGTAATTTCTAGTTTGAGTACAGGACAGGCAAAGATAACAAGGTAATGAGAATGTATCATCGAAAGAAATGACAAACAGGAACAGAGGAAGTTGGAACTGTTTACTTTAGAAAACAAAATAACAAAAAAAAATATGTATAAATGGACAAGTTCTAGAAAGCAGATCAGCTCTTTTTACCATTTCATAGTAGACAAAGGGAGCAGTTTAGGATTTGAAAAGATGAACTGCTGGAAGTAGACACATAGGGTGTACCACTAAATGTTAAGACTTCATGTGTTTTTTACATGGCAAACTCTGTCACAGGGTATCATTAGCCAAGCTGCAGGGACTAGAACATCCAGAGTTTAAATAGCAAGTGTTGCAAGGACACACTTCCCTGGGAGACTGATCATCCCAGCTCTTACTACTATGTGACTTACATATCTTTAATATCTCTGGAGCTGTGAAAGGATGAGATAGCCTTGGCACCAAGCAATATGATTATTCTGACATTCTAGCCTCCCTATTGCACCTTTATTTATATTATTTCTTTTTTAATACCAAAAGTGTATTGAAACCTACAGATGATTTTTTTCCTTCCTAATTCAGTAATGTTTATAAGTGTCAATCAAGTCAAGTTTGTCCCTTAGCCACAATGGAAGCTGAAATATTTTGAACAGCCTTTTTTCTGCCTTTAAAAGCAAACCTGACACAAACCAATTGAAAACCCCCTAGCAAGCCCAACAAGCTTTAATTGTACACAAATCTAGAAGGAATAATCTAAATTTCCTCATTGAAAATTAATTATGTTAGTCTTGAGTATATCTTGAATTAGTTACTATCAATTAGAGAACGTTATATTCTAAATAGTAAAGACATTTAAGGAGAATATGGAGGAAACAGAAGTAAACTAATTGAAGTTTGCTCATGGAATGTGTAGTTTTATGGCTAATAAGTGAGGTTCAAATAACAAATGCTTAATTGATTGCTTTTCCTTTTTGTTTGCATTTGTCAACCACTGCTAGTAGTATCTAGATAAATCCTAGAGTGAATCTGGACCTGAGCATATTCACTACAGAACGAATGAAAGTCTGAAAGCCTGTCTAAGGAAACACTAACTTTTCCTACAACAAAAAAAAAAAAAACAACAAAACAAACAAACAAAAAAAAAACCACAAAAAAAAAAAAAAACCCACACAAAAAAACCCACCAAGAAGTGTTTCAGACAATTGGCAAACAAGAAAGTGAGGGGAAAAACAAACAAAAAAATCTCATTGCAAACCTCTCAGCAAAGTGGGGAGTGGAAGAATAAGCAGTGAAACTGCAGAGCCTTTAATTTCTGAGGCTTAATACCAGGCTGACTGAAGGAAGTTACTCACTGTTGTCCTCCCATTTGCTTAACCACTGATGTAACACCGATTTTCACTGGCAAGGCAGATATGTATTTCTGGTTTAGGTGGGTCATCATGATGAGGGTGGCCTTCATTAGCTTCTTCAGCACTGATCAGAGCAGTCTACACTGCCCATCTCCATTTCCTTTCTATTATAGCAGTTAGTCAGATAGTGGAAAGGATGGGGGGAGGGGGAAAAAGAATATTGCTTTATATGCCTATATCTCCTTCACTTAAAGAAATATGAAACAATCACCTTACATACCTGAAACTTACCCACCTTACCTTATCCACTTAGTTATCCACTATAATGTCAACGATGAGTTTTCAAGGAATAAATAGGGTGAAAGCAAAGGTACTTCATGAGATCTCGCTGCCTTCTAGAAAGAGATTCTCTGTGCAGGATGCCAGTATGGCTGCAGAAAAAAAAAGTGTGCAGAAGTTCATAATGTGGTTACTACTGCATGAGATGAAATGGCATCATAAAGAGCTGGTAAATTGAGAGAGACAGTCAAGTTTCAGTGTTCGTGGGGGCTGGAGACATTAAAAGTGTCCTAAAGAGAAGAAAAATAATGTTTTATAGTAAAAATGGTACAGTAGATTATACTGGTAAATGTGTGAGAAAGGGAAATCAGTTTAGAGCAGGGTGCCCACTGAAAAGGCAGCACTGGAAGGGCTAGAAAAAGAGCTTCTGCTGCATGAAAGATTAGTTTTCAGAGATGGGCTTTGGAGGAAGAGATGGTGGGATTATTTGGTCATGGATTGGGTGCAGGAAGCAAGCTAGAGAAATTGCCTCCAGACTATGGACTAAGAAAAGGGAACACCTGAGCAGCTACAATTAAGTGCGACACTGGAAGAGGTGAATTAGCAGTCAGGGAGCTTTCGCTCATTATTCAGCTGAATATGGACAAACTTAAAGGTGATGCTGACACAGGGACACTGTTTTCCCAGGCTGCATAAATATGCATTGAACCTTCTCAGTAAACCTTGAAATAAGCAGTATCATTTAAAAGGAGTGTGGTTCCAACGAGGTAATGCTGAAGTTAAATCTGCAGTGACAAGTAATCTGGTGAGATGTGCACTGCAGAACATTAGTCAGAGCTACTCACAGGGCAGAATGGCAGCATGGCTTTATTTTGACATTGAACGAGTGTCAGCAGATCTATTGCTGTCACTTGACCTACCTTGCAGGAAAATAAAGGTAACAAGAAACCCTAGGCAGTGGGGAGGGAACTTCCAATTGCAGATTCCCACATATAAGTCAAAAGCTATTCTGATTTTTTTTCTCTGAGCTATCAAAACTAAAAGACAAATCTCCTTGTAAGTGAATGTCATAGGGATCCTATTGAAATACACAAAATGAAGACCATAAATAAGGGAAGAATTATCCTGCCCAGACAGGAGATGATTCCACTGGGAAAAAAAAAAAAAAAAAAAAAGGCAGAAAAAATGAAGCAGTTCTATGAGAATAGCCATGGGAAGAAGTCTACATCTTGGTCAGACAAATATCCCACCCAAACTTCAAAAGGATGCATAGACCACCACTAACCTGCCAGATGTGACTGATCACTGCTTCTTACCAAAGCTGAAACTTTTCACTGTATGTTGCTGAGGCATCATATGATTGGAAAATCACCTGAAAGCAGCTTAAAGAACACCCCTGTGAGACGTGTGTGTGACCGGCCTGGGCTCGAGCAAAGCCTCAGAGAGCGCCGCCTGAGCGGGCGGCAGCGTGCAGAGGGAGCTCTGCACTGCCATCTAATGGCAAGCTGCAGGAAGAGACTTTCAGACTGGTCTTCACCCCGTCGGAATGCTTTGGTTCTAACCGCAGTTTGATAAAAGTAACACAGGAGTAATTAATACTGCATATTAATCTTCATAATAATACTTAATTTTTTGCCTTTTTTGTAATTAACAAATGCACTTAGTGACCCAGGTTGGAGGCTGCCAGGACCTCACACAAGTGGAGTACAAACCTTAAAGACGAGAGCTTTTGTGGCCCTTCTTACTCTGCTGCTGTGTGGATTACTTTCTGGTTTTGTAAGATATTACTAGGTGATCATATTTGATGAATGTAAAACACAGAGGGACTTCAGGTATGTTCTTTACCTTGCTTTTTGAGATGAGAGGCAATAAAGATGTATACAATCAGACTAATGTAGAAAGACTCTAATACTTACATCTTTGTTTACTGTAAGTTATCTTCACTCTTAGCAAAGTTACTGCAAGACTTTAACCCTAAATGAGGCAAATCAAATTCTAAAGGCTCTGAAAAGAATGGGACCACGCAGAGCTAGGCCTGAGGGGGTTTTATTGGGATTTAGGTGTGGGGTTCTGCCCCCCCCAGAGGAGACTATTTCTGCACAGGGAATTCCCTCTGTTCAGACATTCATTTCTATTCTGACTCACTGTGTGCCACTAGAAATGCAAGAAAGTTTCTCTTACCAAACTTTTTTTGGTTTTCGCTCCTCAGTAAGGATATGTCTATTTTAAGAGATATGGGTGGAAAGTGCTAAAAAGCTAACAGCTATATTCCCACCGACATTGATCAGATATCACAGAACTGGGCACTGGAGCATTCAAACTACATAAAGATGTTGAAGTCTTCCTTTCCAGGGAGGTTTCTAAGGCAGGGAAATAGGTTTGCCAAGGAATTGCTCCAAGACAAAATATCCCTAACATAAAAACCTCTCGATCAAACGTTTTATAACCAAGTTTATAGAAGTGTAAATTTAAGCAGTCACTTATACTGCCCATGCTAATTGCAGAGCTGCTGTACAGCAGTATCCCCACAGTTATATCACTCACCATATTTGCTGATAATTTTCCAAGGGAGGATGGGTCTCTAAGGTGAGGTGACAGGTATCGGGCATTTTGAAGCAGAACTTTAAAGCTGAGGAGCTCTTCCATCAGCCAAAATTACACCAAACTGTATAACCACTTACACCAGGGCAAGATGCTGCCAATCTGATGGGATTGCATTTTGTTGCTGGTCTGTAGGGACACAGAGAATTCACCAAATGCTGAGCAACCAGGGCATCCCAAAGCACCCAGAGATGTGGCTGGTGCATGGCAAGGAGAAAGCTGGGAGAAGGCAGGAAGGGTGGGAATTGACCTGTGCTGGTTTCTGAGCTCCAAAGAGGAGCGATTATGGATTACGACCACATAATGGGGGTGTGGAGTGAAAGCGGGAGACATAACGTGAAGGAAAGTGACAAAGATAAGGAGAGGGAAAACGCAGGCCACAATGGGATTTGTATTAGACTGTCACAGTGGCCAAGCCTTTCCTATTAGTCTGTGGTCAGGAAATTCTAGGAGGCATCTCCCTAGTGATAGATTTCCGCTGCTTTCTGGTTTGGGCGTGTGGGCAGAGCCTGAGGGGCCGACAGTATTACAAAGGGAAGATCAGAGTGTGTAAAATCCAAACGTGTGAAAAGTATTAATGTAATTACTCAGGGTGCTTTCACTGTGCCATTAGGAGAGCAGCACCGGTGCGGAGGGAGGGAGGAAGAACCCTGCCCAGCAGGGCTCGTCGGCAGCCTGTCTAGGGCAGGGGGGGAAGCTGCTGCCGAGACACCCAGGCAGGCAAACCCGCGCTCTGCCTCCCTCCGCCTCCAAACCAGCGTGCGTTAGAAAATAACAATAGGGAAACCGCTTGGACAGACCTCCGTGAGGCAAGGAACCAGCGGAGGGGAGGAGGGAGGCAGAGGCCGGCGCCTCCCGAGGACCTTCCCTCCCGGGGTGCGAGACGCCCCCGCCCGCAGCCGCTCCGCAGGGCTCCGGCAGAGGGCGCCGGGCCCCGGCTGAGGGGGCTCCGCCTCCAGCCTGCGATCATCGGCGGGGGGACGGCGGCGACTAGGCCCGGGCCCGAGGTTCCTGGGAGACCCAGGTAACCGCGCCTGGGCCAAGGCGCGCTGCTCCCCGAGCCCTGCCGGGCCTCCCCTCTCTCCTACCGCCCCCCAGCCCCCCCCTTCCCGGCCCCAAGGTCGCCGGTCTGAGGGACGGGGTCAGGTGTGAAGGGCAGGCCTACACGCCGCGGCCTGCGCCGAGGCGGCGGCCAGGGAAGCCGGGGCTCCATGAGGACCCCGAGCAGCGGCGGGCGCTACAGAGGGTCAGAGGCCGTCCCCGGGGGTGTGTCTGTGTGTGTGTGTCTGTGTGTGTGTGTCTGTGTGTGTGTGTCTGTGTGTGTGTGTCTGTGTGTGTCTGCGGGCCCTCACCGCACGCCGTGAATGCTGGCGTTGTCTCGGCTGCGTGCTTTTGAACGGGCTTCCAGCCTCCGGCAGCGTTCGGTGAGAGGACGCCCTTCGCGTGTGGGGCTGCTGTCGGCCTTCCTGGCAGGGGCTTTCTCGGCTGCCGATTGTACCTGCTGGTCAGCGGGGAACGAAGTAGGAACGAGCACTAGAAATAAGCAATAATAGTTGGTTACACGTTCAAATAACTGTTCTAGGAGTTCGTCCCTAAAATGGGGAGAGGTGTCTTATGTGAGAATTGAGCCACCGTAAACTTTATGTCATGTGTTGTAAGTTCATGCATCTAAGTACAGGATAGCCAAGGGACGTGTGGTTATTTTTATTTGGCTAATAATTGCCCTCATTGATCAGGGCTTTTTCCCAGCCACAAAAGCCACCTCGTAGGGATCTCAGCAGAGTTCTCTTGGCTGTGGGGAAAACAAGCTCCAGTTTCAGAGAGAAACACGTGTTTCCACACATGGAAGGTCATAATAAAACGCAGTGCTCCACCTAGCTAGGAAAGACTGGATATTAATTCCTAAGAGTGTTGAAAGATATCTGGGGTGGTTTTTTGGGGGTGTTTCTCCTATTTTTCCCGGTTAGAGATGGCTCCCCATGCTGGGGAGCATGTGAGACTGCTGTTGCTGGTGTCAGCCCTATTGCAGTACACAGAGCAGCGTTGTTTCTCTGTAACTCTACCCCGATGCTAAATTTGGAGAAACAGGGCGGAGTGCTTTGCAGTGTTCGGCCATGCAGGGGTGTTGTGGTCCAAGCAGAATCTAAAGTTAAGCAACTTTCAACTCTTCTGGATTTGCTTGCAGTATTGAGCAGGTTGTTTTTATTGATGATGAATCATGATAAATGTTTTTTTTATGCTTTTTATGACTTATGCTTTTGTTAATTGTATTTCAGGTGTAGGGAGGAAAATGCCACAAATGAGTTTGGGCAGTTGATATTAAACACCAGAAAAGGAATTATGGACAGAGTATTCCACTGATGATTTTGGTGTTAGCTTTTCATCTGGTGTTTTATCTCTTTGTAATGGTGGATGGTGTGTGAGAAAGGCAGCTCATAAAGTTGGTATAGCCTTGCGCTTTTAGGTGATGCACTGATTGCTCTACCGGGAACTAGATTATAATCTTTTTGTTTTAACTAGCATGTTGTACCTTGAGAAATCCATCCAACAGACAAAGCAGTTGCTCATTTTTACTCATGAATGTTTGTTTTATTTTAGGGTATGCTATGACTGGCTTCAGGCTCCCCATCACTACTTTTAGAAAGCTAAATGTCTGGTTTGGACTATGGGAGAAATTCTCTTCTAATAAACTGTATCCCTCTTGGAGAACAAGCATATTCTGTAGCTGTCAAGCAAGCACAGTAAACTACAGAAGATGTCCCAGCTCTTCCTCAGTAAAACTCTGTGCACTAAGACTTTCTCCAGAGTATATCTCAGTACTTCCTTTGCGGAACAAAAGTAGCAAAAGCTCTAAAAGGAGCAGACAGACTGT
This sequence comes from Amazona ochrocephala, assembly GCA_039720435.1. NCBI lineage: Eukaryota > Metazoa > Chordata > Aves > Psittaciformes > Psittacidae > Amazona > Amazona ochrocephala. Next base: position 62,988,892 of record CM077878.1, read on the forward strand.
GCAAGAAGAAGAGGAAGAAGAGGATGAAGAAGAAAGTGATTTGGAGGATGAATTTGAAAATGACCCCAATGTAGTAAAAGATTACAAGGATCTTGAAAAAGTGGTGCAGTCTCTTCGATACGATGTGGTCATGAAAGCTGGCCTAGACATTGCAAGAAAGTAAGTATGGCAGGAACAACCTGCTCATGATAAAGGTGTCATGAAATTTGAGGCTTGATACACTTTTAATGTTGGAATAACTCAGTATTGGGAGATGAGGGGGGCATTGTTTGCTGGTTGGGTTTTTTTTTTTTTGCATAGCTGTTTTGACTGTCTAAAAATGTTTTGGATGGATGGGTGTTCTTGTGGGTTTTACCTTGAAACAACCTGCTTTCTGCTCTTTGCTGGCTGCAGTATTTCTAAGATTGCTGAGGAGGCATTTTCTATCAGTTACTATTTATTTAAAATGAAAAAAACACAAAATACTGTACTAAGTAATACAAAAAGATCTAATCTGAGACTGAGGGAGTAAAATAATACACTACTTAATGGCTGTAGAAATAGGAGATGGTGAGTATAAGCCTGACATACTAGTAAATATATCACAGTGCAGTCTGTAAATATACCACAGTGTTTGATCTAGTGCAGCCTACAGAAGCCTTATATTGCAGTGCTTTTAGAACAGAATGTTAATATAACTTGATGAGTTACAAATTATTAACCTGGCTGGTGCAGGAAAGGGGATATTATTCGTTGGATATTCAGGAGACAGGTCTGTAAAAACAGCTTTTCATGGCTTGCACAGAGCAACTATACTCTATTATTTCATTTAGTATCTATGAAAGACTTTACTTCTAGTTCAGGTCTGTCCTGACTTTAAATAAAGGTATCCTTTATGCACAAATGAGAGCTGTGGCAATGTGCCTTGCACATGAATGGTGTTCTTGTGTATCTGCAAAGAAACAATTGCACACTGTAAATGCAATAAAACCTTGTTTTTCTTCAGTAAAGTAGAAGATGCATTCTACAGTAATGAACTCAGGCTGAATGGAGAAAAACTATGGAAGAAAAGTAGAACTGTAAGACTTTTTAAAATTTAAATCTTTTCATACAGTACAAGAAAATAACTAAGGCATGACCTCTTCTCCCTCTAAATCGCTCTGCAAAGGCGAATGAATAGCATTGCTAACACCACTTCCAGCCTTGTGTGTGTGTGACTATGGTTCTCTGGGTAAGGCGTTACTCCCTAAGGCAGGCAGGAGACTTGTGTTACTAGAGAGTAAAATCTAAGGCTGAAAGTCAGGAGAAGACAGATGGCAGCAAGGACAGAACTTTCAAAGTTGCTGAGGGAAGTGATGATACCGATGTGAGGTTGATGGTGTCCAGAACATTGAATCTGAGATACTGGTGGAGCAGGCATATGATTAAAGAGAAAGTTTGATGATAGGGATTGAAACGAGGGGAGCTCAGGTGAGGTTGTTGTATCTGTAGCAGAGCACACAGGAACACATCTGGGAGAAGAGCCAGAAGGGTTGCAAGCCATACTCTTTAATGACAGAGCTTGCCAGAATGATGACAGACTTCACCCACCCTGTGTGTGAGGGTGGTCCCACATGGTGGTTACTGTCATCAAAGGGTCGTAAGTTTTGTTTCCTGGTTCTCTAAAGACTAGTTTTTGAGAGGCATACTGCTTGTATGGTGTTTGAAAAGAACATAGGCAGTTGGCAAGCACTCTGAAACACTTCATGCTCTTTTAAAGGCAGGAGGGAGAACACTGCATTTTGCTGGTTTGTGTTGATACAAAAAGATTGGCAGGAAATACCCTTCAGGAAAAACCCCCAACATACTACATGGCACCTTTTTCACAGTTAGGTGTCGGCCATAGAACAGGAAGCGTAAAGCTTTTGGCAGAGAAGGTCATGAGACATTTAATTGCTTATTGCCAGGGATTTCCTAGAATTTCATAGCTGGAGGATTTGTAGTGTGTCTGGTGTTGCCTTGCCTGCCTCCTGCCCTGGGAGATAAGAATATTAAATGGAGAAAAAGGAACAGAGTTACAGTTGGACATAGGCTGTAGGGATTTGTTTTCCCAGGAAATGTTGATAATCAGTCATCTTTTTCTGTTTCCAGGTGAAAACTGGAGACACGCTGGATCTCATTGTAGGTGAAGATAAAGAAACAGAAACTGCCATAGTTATGCGGGTAGTCTTAAAAAAAGTATCTAACAAAACTGAAAGTGAAAAATACAAAGTGATTGTGAGGCGCTGGAAACACTTAAAAGTGCCCAAACAGGATGTATTTAAGTGACAGGGGATTGCATGTGGCAGCGTAAGAGTTTTGCAGAAAACCATATTTGTTCTTAAATACGAATTTTGGTTAAACAAAATTACAGTACCCTTTGTTAAGGGCTTGTGTCAGAATGTTCTCTCCCTCTGCTGTGTATGTCAATATCCATGCAATAAGCCTGTTGCTTTTTGCTGTTAGTTTTGTTTCATGGCGCTGTGGGATAAAAGATCCAACCCTTACATTTCCAGGCAGTTTCCTTACAGATGTTATAAATGATGAACCAATAAAGACTAATTTGATCACTGTTTAATTGCTGTCTAATTTTGTTAATCAGAAAGGTTACATTAAAGCCGACAGCATAACAAGCAGAACTGCTTTTTTAGTTTTATCTCTACATCTGTAAAATAGTTAGGGATCTTAGGGATAAACCCCCCAATTATGTGAAAGTGCTTCCTTTTTCATTACTGGTTTGATCTTGGTTAACCATACCAACTCTATGCTTATACACAGTGCTGTTATACCAAGAATACAGATGGACACTGATTGCAGCTGCGTATTTCTAAGAAGGAAACTTCATGATAACAGAGAATCATCGACTCATTTAGGTTAGAAAAGACTTAAGATCATTGAGTCCAGCCATAAACCTAACACTGCCAAGTCCAGCACTATGTCCCTAGGTGCCTCATCTACACCTCTTCTAAATCCCTCTAGGGATGGTGACTCCACCACTGCCCTGAGGAGCAGCCTGTTCCAGTGCTTGACAACCCTCTCAGTGAAGAAATTAATATCCAATCTCTACCTCCCCTGGTGCAACTTGAGGCTGTTGCCTCTTGTCCTACCACTTGCTACTTGGGAAAAGAGGCTGACACCCACCTCACTACAACCTCCTTTCAGGTAGTGGTAGGGAGAGGTAAGGTGCCCCTCCTTTTATCCAGTGAAGAATGCATCCATCCAAGCCATGAGCACCCAGTTTCTCGAGGAGAGTGCTATGGTAAATGATGTCAAAGGCTTTACTCAAGTCTAGGTAGGCAACATCCACAGCCTTCTCTCATCCATTAAGCTGGTCACCTTTGTCAAAGGAGGAGATCAGGTCATAGAATCGTAAAATATTTAGGGTTGGAAAGGACCTTAAGATCATCGAGTTCCAGCCCCCCTGCCATGGGCAGGGACACCTCCCACTAAACCATGCCACCCAAGGCTCTGTCCAGCCCGGCCTTGAACACTGTCAGGGAAGGAGCATTCACAGCTTTCCTGGGCAACCCATTCCAGTGCCTCAGCACCCTTATAGTAAAGAACTTCCTCCTTACATCCAATCTAAACTTCCTCTGTTAACCTGTTTTAACTTGCTACCCCTTGTCCTATCACTACAGTCCCTAATGAAGAGTCCATCCCCAGCATCCTTGTGGGCCCCCCTGTATCCTTGTAGGCCCCCTGAAGGGGGGGCTTGAGGTCAGTCAAGCAAGATCTGCATTTCATAAAACCATGCTGACTGGGCCTGAACACCTTGTCTTGTATGTGCCATGCGATGGCATTCAGGATGGTCTGGTCCATAACCTTCCCCAGCACCAAGGTCAGGCTGACAGGCCTCTAGTTCCCTGGATCCTCCTTTCTGACCCTTCTTGTAGACGGGTGTCACATTAGCTAACCTCCAGTCAACTGGGACCTTCCATTAGCCAGGTTTTGCTGATAAATGATGGAAAGGGGCTCAGTGAGCACTTCTTCCAGCTCCCTCTTGGGTGGATCCCATCTGGTCCCATAGCCTTGTGTGTGTTTAAGTGCCGTAGCAGGTCATTAACCATTTCCCCTTGGATTATGGGGGCTTCGTTCTGCATCCTGTCCTCGTCTTCCCGCAAGACTGAGGCAAAGGTGGCATTAAGTACCTCAGCCTTTTCCTCATCCCTTGTAACTACATTTCTCCCTGCATCCAGTAAAGGATGGAGATTCTCCTTAGCCCATCTTTTGTTGCTCATGTACTTACAGAAACACTTTTTTGTTGTCTTTTACAGCAGTTGCCAGATTAAGTTCTAGTTGGGCTTTGGTGCTGCTGATTTTCTCCCTGCATAACCTCATGACAACTCTGTGGTCCTCCTGTGTGGCCTTCCCCTTCTTCCAGAGGTCATAAACTCCCTTTTTCTTCCTGAGTTCCAGCCAAAGCTCTCTGTTCAGCCAGGCCCATCTTCCCCGCCGGCTCATCTTTCAGCACAGGGGGACGGACCGCTCCTGTGCCTTCGAGATTTCCCTCTTGAAGAATGTCCAGCTTTCCTGGACTCACATGCCCTTCAGGACTGTCTCCCAAGCGACTCAGGCCAAAGTCTTCCCTCTGCTGACCCCTCTTCTTAATTCTCCAATAATTAAACCCCCTTATAATTTCACGATTGCTATGCCCTCTAACCATCACATCACCCACAAGTCCTTCTCTGTTCGTGAGCAACACGTCCAGTGGAGTGCCTTCCCTAGTTGGCTCCCTCATGAGCTGTGTCAGGAGGTTATAAATCAATCATGGCAGCAAGATTCTGCTCTCATGGAGAAGGCTGATCAGTGAGGATATGTATAGTACTGCTGGTTCTTCACATAACCATGCAGAGAAAAATGAAATATGTTTGTCACATACTAATTTCAGTGTGGCACTTAGAAGTGTATTTAATACTCAGGTGGTGTAAAGATCTGAGCAAAGGTCAGGCCATAATGTGATGAAAACCACTTTCCTGTATTACTAGAGGAAAATACTGTCATGTAGGACAGGCATCTCAGGGGTAACCACTCTCACTTGTGTAACATTGAACATAAGCTTCTCCCAACACATGCAACTTGTTGGATGAATGTGGTGCAGACAGCTTTTATTCTGTTCATATATGTTTAGACAGCCACGTGCAGGTGTGTGTTTACAGGAAAGCTGGTCAGTAGGAGCAGGGAGCTACTGTTCATTCAGTCCGTGGTCTGCTCCCAACCTAATTTGGAGAGCCCAAAGGGAAGACGATAGCCCAGAATAGGCAACAGGAGCATATTCCAGAGCACTTTTTCTTTGGTGTTCTTGAAACCTAAATGGGCAGGCAAGAAACTGTTGCTCCCAAAGCAAACCCAGTGCTCTGGTAAAGCATCGGACTATCAGGTACACATGAAAGCTTTGGTAAAGCAATGACTGGATTTTCACTGAATGAAATATCTCTGAGGTGAGAGGAAGCTGTGGTGCCCACCTGGTTAGGAGTGCATGGGAACTGTAGGGCTCAACTGTCAACAGCTACTCAATGACTCTATGATGACTTGCACCTGCTGCTGCCCACAGCCTTGGAAGTGGTGGCTGCTGAGTGTGGGATTTAAAATACTTTCTAGCTAAAATCTGTGCTGGTTTGGGCTTTTTTCTTTTTTTCTTTTTATGGTTGTGTAGATGTGTAAAGATGCAGATACATTTTCTAGTTCTAGTTCTAGTTCTAGTTCTAGAGGCACAGTGACCTTGTCTGGTCACCTGTGGTTCTTAACAGGACATGATCCTGCTCAGATTTCCTAGGGGATTTTGGTGATCCTTACATTGCAGAAGTGAAGAGATTCAGCATAGCAAGCACCCAGAGGCACATGGCAGACTGCACTTTCATTGCAGGCATTGCTGTTTCCATTCTATTTGTTGGAGTTTGCACCAAGTGCTATGGACATAAACAGGTAAGATGCACCCTCTGTTCTCCAATTCCACTTACCATTGCTATTCTAATTGGCTCCCATAATCTCCAGGGATGCTGAGAAAAGCAAGTAGAAAGATGTGTTACAAGCAATACATCAGTGAGCTCCAGCTGCAGGTCAGTAATCATTCATTACCTGCCAAGTGCTTGTCAGTATAAACAGTCACGCTGCCTGTCAGATCCAGCAGTGGCAGCTTTCACACCAGAGATTACAGGGCCAGAATATGACCCCACTCATAAACAACAGGGATGCTTTGGGGCTTGGGGATAGCCAAGGTACAGACATGAAGAAATTAACTTTCTGAAAGGGTCTGTTCTGTGTAGAATAAAACCAGTAACAACAACAAAAAGCAAACACATGCCTGGCATCCAAGAGGAGCAGGAAAGCTGCAACCCTGAAAGTCATAGACGAAGAAATAGCACTGGTAGGGTAATTTCTTGAGTTAGACAAAATATAAATACAATATTAGGCCAAATCTTGGATTTTAACTTCTGGAAAAGGTTACTGGACTACTGGGAAGTAGACAAGAGCTTGCAATCAAGACCTAGCCCTTTCCTCATGATGACAGAGACATTTTACCAGAGCCTGTAGTGAGAATAAGGGACACTGGTTTTAAACTGAAAGAGTACAGATTTACATTGGATATAAGGAAGACATTCTTTATGGTGATGATGAGGCAGTGGCACGGGTTGCACAGAGAAGTTGTGGCTGCCCCATCCCTGTCAGTGTTCAAGGCCACGTTGGATGAGGCTTTGAGCAAGTCTAGTGGAAGGTGTCCCTGTGGGTGGCAGGGGGGTGCACTAGATGGTCTTTCCAACTCAAACCATTCTGTTACTCTACAACTGCTATCAAAACCAGGTCTTCACTGACAGATGAAGGTGGAAACAAGCTGTCATAGTTTTTAAGCGTTGATCCACTAGTGGTATCAGCAAAATAAAGGAAAAGAAAGGCAGACTTCCTAAAGGAGTCTTGTGATGGTGGTGAGAGCACCCTCTGTGGATTCAAGACTGAAATGTTTGGTGAGAGCTGAACCTGTTGGCTTCAGAAAAGAAAGCTTCAGTCACAGTCAGGGTGATCTCAGAGGAAAACTATGAGAGTAGGAAAGTGAGTATCTGTTCTGCTTGGCTACATTGATCTGTCCGGGATAAGCTTCTCTATTGATCAGACCTTTTTATTGGGGCCAGACATCGCTAAGCAGGTTGCGCTTGTTTCTGCAGCCTGTAAACATTTGATCTGTGAGCTAAAGAAAGACAAAGCTTGGTTAATGACTGATGCTGAGTGCCCGGCGAGCAGAGCCAACATGTTCTGGGAGGTATAGAAATAGGCACATCACAGCCAGTTTTTGCCAGCCATTCGAGGGTGCTTTCAGACAAGGTTGGCTCACATAGACTGGGTGTAAAGCATAAAACTTGCTTGGGAATCAGCTGTGCATCTTCCCTTCATCAGCCATGAATTTAAGGAGGGAGTCTATCTGATAACATGGTCAAGTGTCTGATCGGATGATGTGGCAAAGCATCTGCTGTTTCTTTGCATGGTGGAAGAACTCCATGTAAGGGCTTCTTTGTGGAGATAGCGCTGAGTGGTGATAAAGGGAGGTTTGGATGGCTTGAGATGTGACTGACAAGTTCACTGGGGACTGTTAAAATGACCATGCTGTTCAAGCCACCTCTGCATTAAACATAGATGAGTCCAACCTTACACAGGTTGGACGGAGCCCAGAACAGCCAGCATACCTGCCCTTGCACAGAGGGATGACCTGATCCAGAAGACTTCGTCTGGTCCTGTAAGAGGCAGGCACCACCAGTTTGTGGGTTCAGGACCCAGTGTCACTGGTACAGCAAGCAGCAGCATCCGACAATTTATTTGCACGTTTTGCCTGCTACAGAAGTAATGTTACACACTGCAGCGTCTGCTGCCTATGGGCAAACCTGCATCATGGAGCAGGGTGCGGGAGGATCCTGTGATGGAATAGTGGGAAATTGCTCATACAGGAGTTGCTGGGTCTGGCAGGTATCAGCCTAGTCAACTAAAGCATGCTGATGCTCTGACTAGGTTCAGAGTTCTGCTGCCTACCACAGAGAGGGGAGTTACACTCTCACCCCTTTGTTGTCCCCCAGCCAAATGATAGGTAATTCTATTTTCCAGAGAACAGAAAGCGAAGTGTTCCTGGGGTTTATGTTTGTTTGGTTGTGGGTTTGTGTTTGTTTATTTCTTGGGGTTGTTTCCCTTTTTCTTTCTGCAATGGCATGTCAGAAAAGGACAATCATCTACCTTCAGCACCTACCAACCTACAGTGCTCAACACCCTGGGCAGGTCAACTGTGGTGGTCATTCTACAACAGCATGCATGGGGAAAGGAATGCAAAAGGGGGGTGTGGGGGAGCCAGGCAAACCTGAATACTGCTGAAGCTAAAAGTCTTCAGTTTCCAGTGCTTCAGCATTCAATGGACATACAAGCACTTCAGGGAGACCCTGGCTTTTCTAAATTACTGGAACAAGGAGGGATAGGGAGCAAGAGACAAGGGACATTACATGACATAAACCCAAACTCTAGGTTTTATACAAGGAACCAGATCTCAAATGTAGGGTCTGATGTTATTGAGTGACTCGTTCTTACTGCTGACAGGTACCTCTGGATTTTCTTTCCACAGGAAACATTTGTAGATCTTGCTAACACACTACCTTAGGAGCTAATCAAAGTGGTACATTCCTGAAAGTCTTATCGATTAAAGGAATACTCTGCCTCCCAGAGAAGTGAGCACTAACACACAAGACTACAAAATGCTTCTGGAAACAATGACAAGCAGTTGTTTTGCCATAATGAAATCTGAGAAGGAAACCGGGAATGATTACTTGAGATTTGTGTGTGCATATATATTAATTAGCTGATCTTCCTCCAGTCTTCAGTAATCACCTTTTGTTTCCATCTATTACCACAAACTTTAGCATGATTGCACACGTGGTGATTTTGCCCATTTTTCTGACTGGGAAGTCATGGCAAGTTTTTAGACAGAAAATAAGGAAAACCTACTAAAAAACCCCCAACAAACCAGGTTTGTTCTACTCATGTTTGTCTTGGGGGGAAGGAGGGAGGGAGAAGTGGGAAAAGAACATGTTGTATTCTCCAGAACAGCTTTAATTCCTTCCTATTACAGCTCTTCCCGTCTTGTGATGATAAAATTCTTCCCGAGTTGTTACTGAAAGAAAAGTGCTCAGTGGGGACCTTTGACCCATCATGGACAGACAGATCAGGAGATGGAGTAAGCAGGTGGTCTGCCCATGTCACAGGCCCACTCTTTTACGGCCACTAACTAGAAAATGACAAAAACGGAAAGGAAGATGCTGGATGAAAACAACAGTGTAAGGGCGAATCTCCTGACAGTCAGATGAGGCAGAAGGAAAATGTGAGCATGATGGAGTTTTGATTTTGTCAGGAGTCATCTGCCTCCGGCACTGGGACTGACCAACCCAGAGCAGCTCCTTCAGCCAGTGCTCTGCTGTGGGATAGATGACCTCTCAGAACAGGGTTTCTGAGCTGTGATGAAGACAGTGATGAGTAGTCTGTATCCTGCGAGAAACTTCTGTAAGAAATTAAACTATCACTACCCACAAGAAGTTTAGATGAATGACTTCTATAATGGAGGGGGTAAAACGAGGATTTCAAAAGCACTGTTACTACTAGGAATGTATCTTAATATTTATTAGGACAAAAAAGTACGTAGGAAAGAACAAAGACAAACAAACACGGATTTATTTCTTTTTCTGTCTTTCTTAGCAAAGACAGAAGGAAGAATTAGGAGAGGGAGCTAAACCATCACTTCATCTATTAATTTTAAACAACTTCAAGCACATTTGAAAGCAATGTTTTCAGAATGCTCCTGAAGAAAACCCCGTAACTGTTGGTGCTAATTGCATTGTGCTAATAATGGAAAAAATCACAGTCAAACCAAGGAACTGAAGAAGTTTTGGCAACGACAGTGACATTGTTTCACTTACTCAGAAAAACGATAGGCCTGAACCTGCCACACTTGTTCTCCCATAGATTTTAAGTGCAATCAACCAAAATGTGCACAGTTAAGTAAGAACACCTGTCAATTTATACCCCATCCTCAGTACAGGCAAGCTTAAGACATTGATTTTTCCAGCTGTTTCACATCCCTTTAATCAGCAAAACCAAAATCTGAATGAAAATAAATTATGACTAAAACCTGCATATTATTTTCTATGCTTTTAGGGCTGTAGAATTCATGTTATCCCCTTCCAGCATGAAATCAGACCTGGTGTGCCTTTGCAGAGTGTCAAGCACAAGATCCTCTGTTTCTCACTGCTATAACACAATATAAACATCAACCAATGGCTGAAAAGCAACAAATGACAGATTTTGAAAAAGTGTACCTACAAATAAATTATATGCATCTTGAAGATAAGAAAAAAAGCCAGGCACAAACATGTCGTAGAACATGAAACCCTTTGGTGGCTGTAATACCTCAGCATAACAAAGTGGTTGACTTCAAGTAAAGATTTTTCTCATTTGCAGACTCGTTGATTCTGACAGCTGAAAGCAGTTAACAGGCAATAAAGTGATGCATACTTGATCTCCCTTTTGATATGTTGTTTTGCGTCTTCTACAGAGAGAGCTTCTACGTAAGTTTTTAATTTGTGGGAAATGCGCACGACACAAAAATACAGTTATAATATATTACACCATTTCTTTTAGAAAGCTGTTAGAAGTCAGCTATTCAGTGCATAACCAGAGCTGATAGAGACACTTGATATTCACCTTAACAGGGTTTACTGACCTAGTAAGTAGAAAGTAACAGTCATCCATAGCAAGTCAATGTGTGCATGGCTACATACGTTCCAAACACTTCAATATCTAGCAATCTTCCTATGATAGCCTCACTTCCAAAATGACAAGTTTATTCTTTCAAACAAAAAAAAGCCTGAAAGACAGAAAAATACTTTCAAATGGTTGCAGCAAACCAGGGTATTTTCATTTATGCTTTGCCCAAATAGCTGAGGTTATCTCAGACCTTAGTAACAGACACTGTAAGAAAAACCTCCTGCTTATACTCAAGCAATCACCAGACAGCATTCCTCTTGTATGAAAATAATATACCTTTAATTTATTTACAAGACTGACCAACTGGATGAAGTGGCTGTACTTCAGATGCACCGAAATAGCTTTCATTAGTGAACTACATCACTGTTCATATGTCTGTATTTTCTTGATATCAATTATAAAACATACAATCAAGCAAATCATGAAAGGGTTTTGAAGAGTGAGATAAAAGGAATGTATACAACAATTAAAGGGGAAAAAAACAATTAAAATCTTTCTATACCCACTTTCAAAAATGTAATTTTAAAAGGTGAAAATTGTTTTTTCACTACTTAGATAATATGAATTGACTGAATTTTTTACTTAATGTCAACATTTACAGTAAAATCCATTATATCTCAAATTTGCATGCTAGCTAGAACATCTGTCAATTGTAGAAAAGCTTAATGTAGATCAAATTCTTCTTCACTAAGTGGTGAAACATGTATGACATTAAGATAAGAAAATGCATTTCTTACCTTCTGGCCAGCTATTCACAACAACAGATTATGCAGTTGTTGATATCTTCTGTAATTATTTTATGTTCCATAAAAGTGCAGGTAAAAAAATTCACAGAGGTGCTAGGTAGCATACAATTACAAAAGAAAGTCTTGGTTTCTCATACATTCAGTTTGCTAAATTTATGCTAAAATGAAAGATTCAGACATCGTGGTATCAAGTTCTTGATCTTTGGTAAAATGTTTTCATTTTTTATTATAGCCATATTTGCTTTGATATCCATCTTGTGCATGGTCTGCTGTTATTTAAACCAACAGGAAACATTTGTATGGACATAAACAGTGTCAGTGTATTATTTAGTACATTCATGATTTTCTTCATACATTCTTTGAGAATGTTGCTAGCATATGGGGAAAATGAGCGAATGCTACTAACTATTATGATTTACTCCCAGTTTAACGTAATACTTTTACTAGTTCTTGCCATCAGGAAATAAACCGTTTTGTTTTGCTTTTAAAAGAAAGGATCCATATGACTCTAAGAGCAGTAAATTCTAAAAATCCGAAAGTAAAAATATCAAATATTTTGTACTTTCTTACAAATGCTAAAATAGAAAATTACACTGGAACTGCCTTAAAATTTTACACTATGACCCATCTAAGTAAACAACAAAAAAGGACCACAGACAACATCAACAATTGCTCCAAGGTGTTCCAGCAATGGTCAGTAAGCGATCACTGTCTTTACTGTCTTAAAAATTCATGTTTGACTCTTTCTCACCATCTCTATCAGTATTAAAAGAAAGAAAAAAAGGAGAGGAGAAAAAAAGAAGACAAAAACTAGTCTGAAAGCAGCACTCTCCAGTGAAAAGTCATACAGCAAATTCACATTGGGTACAGGGTGATCTTTGTTACACTTTAATATATTAATGATGTAAACCTGACTGTATGAGCCTAAGTTATACATACACAGTTATGCCTCCAAATAGCTACTAATTACACTAAATCAATTTGGCAAAGTGAGGGAATTCAATATTCCTACACCCGAAATATCCAGGTGCTGCTGCATTTAAGCAAAGAATGAGTTACATTACTACAGCTTGCAAGAGGGGATCCTGAAACACTGAACTTCATCTCAAAACCCATCTTCGCACATACTTTCTGTATCTGCAATTCAGTATGAACACTGGAAACCTTTGGAATCATGATTTTGATGGTAAGGTCTAACATTTTTCCAAGTTTTTGTTCCAGGTCTTTTCGCTGTCAGCAAATATCTTTGCTATTTTAAGAACACACAGCAGCAAGCAGGCAATGGCAAGACATTCCATGGGTACACACTTGGGTCTGTTCTGACACGCTTTATTCAAACATCCTCAGTCACACCAGCAGTGACACTGGATGAAACAAAAGAACTCACGGGGCAGGATCAAGCTTGTCGTGTCAAGATTAAAGGAAACCATTAATCGAAAATTCACATTGTGTCTGTGCTCACATCTCAATTTTTCAACAATTAATTCTTGGGTTTAGAAATAAAACCTGGGTGATGGCCAAAAATGCAAATGACACCATTCTGACCCATTCTTTGACATGGTTTTATTATTTTCAATATCTCAGTATCATCAAGAACAGAACAAATGCGAAGCTGCAATTCCTGCAGAAACAAAGTCTAATATTCCAATGATTTCCAGTGAACATGGCACTTTCAAATAGAAATTAAATTTCAAACTCTGAATTAAGTTACAAGACTTGTTTAGAAGGGTACAATGAAAAACTGCCCCTGAAGAGCACAACGACTTTAAAAAAATATTGTTTATTATTAGAAAGTGATAAAAACCAGAAGATGCAGAAATGGGGAGTGGAGTAATACAGTTTCAATACATGCACCAGTGAAAATCATGCTCTTAGCGAGTCATTGATACTGCTATCATTGATGACTTATGGTCTTTACCCATGTACAAATGTAGTAAGCCACTTCCCACTGCTGCAGTGCCCATAAGAATGCAACACACATTAAAAAGCACAAACTTAGTGCCTGACTGTCCTAGATGCTGATCACCCTCAGCTCCTGACAGGCCCCTCAGTCTAAACCAAAGCATAATCCTGACAATAATTTAGTGGTCAAAGTCTTAGGAATTTAAAGAATCTGTCACTTTTTTTGTTTTCTTTGCTTTTTTCAGTATATCACACTTTTTTCTGTTAGGACGCCGGCATCTTTCATCAATGCTCGGTATACATTCATAATGCCATACTTCTTCCATTTTCTCCACAGGGTAAACTGCCTCCACGTAATGACGTATCAGTCTCAGCCTGATAGGATCGAGCTGTTTTTTGTTACAAGCACCTGAATGGTTGTATTGCAGCCTGAGATTCTCTGGAGTAAAGAGTTCAGGAAAGAGTCTTACAAGAAGCCTGGCAGCAAAGTTGCCGACTGACAGGCTCTGCTGCACTATCTCTCTTACCTCCTTATCAGACAGCAAATACAGAGAAGGCACAGGGAAGTCTGGATTTGGAACGACGAGTTCATCAAGTGGTATCTTGCAAAAATCCTTGCTGCTTCTTTCTGGCGGCAGTGGCGGCCCTTCAAATTCCTCTCGAAACCTCTCAGGGTTTATTACATAGCTGAGAAATTCCCTCCTGTCGGGCCCTGGCACATGGATTCTCCGTTGCTGTTGGTATGAGCGCCTTTGCTCCGTGTCTCTACGTCGACACCTCTCATCAAGCTTCCCAACAAACTCCAATGTCCACACTCTGTCATTCTTTGCTCTGGGGTACAGTATCTGCACATAATGTCGAATTAATTTAATTCTAGTGGGGTCAAGCTGTTTCTTGCCTAAAGATCCACTACAGTTGTATTGCTTCCTTAAGTTTTCATGAGTAAACAGTTCAGGAAATAAGAGAACAAGCAAACGAGAGGCAAAGTTGCCTATGGAAAGACTGCTTTCATATATGCTTTTAATCTGTTCTTTGTTCAACAGGTAATCTGGGACAGGGACATCAAAATCAGGAGGGGGAAAGTCAAGTTTGTCGAAGTCTATGGGTACAAGCCAAATTTTTTTTGAGCGTCTACCTGGTTTTTCATATTCAAAACTGTCTTCCACTTTTATGATTGAAACATCATCTGGTAAACTAGAAGAATCATAATAGTCATCTCTCATCTGATCACATTCACTTCCATCCATGTATGTGTTTTCAAGCTCATCATTTATGCGCTGCACGCATTGCTGCAACCAGGCTTCTTCTTCTTGTACATCTGGAAAGTAAATTTCAGTGTACCTACGGATTATTTGAAGCCGATGAGGATCCAGCAGCTGTCTTCCAGAGTCTCCAAAGCAGCTATACCTTTCAGCTAATTTTCTGTGGTCAAAGAGTTCTGGAAACAATCGGTGTAACAAGAAGACAGAAAATTCCCCTGGAGAAGAAGCTTCATCTAAGAATTCATTGAGATCCTGAGCATCCAGCATGTAATCTGAGGCAATGGCACTACTCCTGTCTAAGGACAAAGCTTCATCCTGCTCTTTATCATCAATAAAATGAGAGGATTCGACTTGCTCAGTCTCATAGAAACTGGATGACTGCACATTCTGCTGACTGTTTTCCATTTCCCTTTGAGCCCAAAATCTATTGAAGAAGTCATTGACTTGAGGCAAACATTCCACCTGCCACACAGCTGTATTCTTCACAGAAGGATAACAAACTTCCACATAGTTACGGATCAGCTGCAGATGAAGAGATTCAAGTTTCCTTTTGTTGAGAAAGCCGCATGCGCTGCAGCTTCTGCTGAGCTCATCGTCGCTGAAAAGCTCTGGGAAGAGCTGCACCAGCAGCCGGCAAGCAAGGTCTCCACCTGATGTGCTTTGATCCATGATTTGTTTGAGCTCCGCAGAAGTCAGCTGGTACTCCGGGGGGGGCTTGAAGTCTGCAACAGACTCCGCTGGACTGACTTGCTTTTTAATTCTGCTAACCTCCAGAGACAACAGGTCAACTTTACTGTGAAGCTGAGTCATATTCGTATTGAGGGTGTTAAGCGTGTAGAACATTTTCTGTATCAAAGAATATATATTTGGGTCAGAATCTGTGCTGGCTGCTGTTACAGCAATGGCTGCAGCCGAGTCCCTTTTGCGTTGGTCATTCAAAGTCCGAAGAGGCAAGGGACTGCTGGGGTTGATTTTTTCAAACAACTCATAGGAAGCAAACTGCTCTGCTCCTGGTGGGTTCTTCTTCTCCGTGATTTTGTGTGAGATGCCATAGAGAGGTTTTTTGTAAGATGGAGTGGTTACGTCACTGAAAGATTCTTCTTCACTGAGCCACGTTACGTTAGAATTCTTGTTCTTGTTTGGCTGCTCTGCATTTACCTGAGTGGGTGAGCCAGTATCTCTGTTTTTCAAGTTTGAAAGGGGACCCTTTAAATGAATAAATATTGTATTAGTAAGACTGCCTTCAAAATATTAGCTATAAATATGCTGCATACATATGCAAAGTCAAATTTTCTCCAGAGGACTTGGCTGTGTTAAATACATCAGAATCAATAGATTCATTATATAAAAAATTTAAAAAGACAGTAAAGTATTACTGAAGGTGGTTTTGTTTGGTTGCTTTGGTCACAGTTTTCTCCATGGAATAGAAATGCTGTAATAACCCTTAGTACTCTTCAGCCACAGAGCTCTAAACGCTCTCACAAATCAAGTATCATTATGCTTCACCTTGCATATGAGGATCTTGGGCTGTAAAGAATTTAAGTGGCAACAAGTCAGCAACAGAGCCAAGAATAGAATCTAGGTTTTCTGACTCCTGGTCTTGTGACCCTGCCACTGCCTCCAACAACTGCATTTAACATTCCAGCACTCTCTTTAGTTTAGCTTTTAAAAATACCTCAAAGGCTGTAAGATACCAAAATTATGCTTCTTTTCTTACTCAAGTGAACTGTAATTAAAAAAAAAAGTCAATTTAAATAATAAAAATTGAAGAACAAAGTGAAAAGCACCTTGCTGCTGCCTTTCTAAAAAGGGGAGCCCACCATTTATTTATTTCTGAAAGGCAGGAAGTTTAGACTCATGGGTACCTAAGTCTAAATTATTTATATAACAACCAGTAATGATCTCTTAAGGAATTACTGTTTCCAATAATTTCTAACTCTTCTGCTTGAAATGGAAAGCAAGAATTTTCACCAACCCGCTGCAAATATGCAGGGCTTGGGTGGGTTGGGTTTTTTCGCAAACACATGGATATTGCAGATAGAAGCTTAGGAAGCTAAGTAGCTACAACAGAATCAAAATCCAACATACAGAATTCAAACATGAGAAAACACTCACAGATTTTACAGAAGACTGTACCAAAACATTTTGCTTGGCTTGTTCCACACAACATTAATTAGATAAAAACCCACAGAATTTGAATTTAAGTATTGAAACAAATGAAACACAGACTTGAGGTCTGACATGAGAGCCACAAACAATTTGAAATCCTAGTGAAGACCCTGCTACATCCTACAGTGGGGAACTTGAAAAGTTTCCTCTGAGAAAACATAACTGTAACACTCACGAAATTGATGGGGTCCCTATGTGCACACACACTTGGCATCCGCTTACTGCAGGGACAAACTGCATTTAATTACTTTTTAATTTCTAATGCCATGTGTACTCAAAAAAGGCTCAGAAATAACACGCTGGTTTCCATTCCAAGTTTAGAAACTAGCAGATTCAACTAAGTTGAGGATGTGAAGTACCATTCACATCATACAACCCTATGTATGAAACCTCATGTTTTTCACATCCAAAGTTGTGTGGACAGACAGATGATAAAATGAAAGCATTAATGCAAAGGCAATATATTTCACAGATATTTGCAGAATTCCCTAGCCATGGTGGGCTTACAATGGATGTCCAGATCCCATTTAGAAGACTGTTCTTCCAGTCCCACTCATACAGCACATTTGCTAGGAGGATAGCAAGGAACCAGAGTCCTGTAACACCACCAGCTATTAAAGGGTGACTTTTACCCCAGCAAGTGGTATAATATGCCCTAACTAAATCAGCTCTTTGTGACTTCTAAAATACTAGAACACAAGAGAATGAACTGGGAGCAAACTGAGATCCACATTGCTCCCACCTAACTATAGGGTCTGATGTCGGGTCTGGAGTCATACACTACCTCTACTTGTCCATGGAGAAACAGAGGTATTTCCAGATGGCAACAGAGCTCTCCAAAAATAGACATCACCTGAAAGCAGGTCATTAAAATCTCCACTGACAATAAACATACTTTTGCTCCCCAGTCAAGACACCCATACCAAATTACAAATTTCTTTTACCATTTTAGATAAAAGAACAAAACAAAACTGCAATTCTGGAGAATACATTTGCTATGCATACACTGTGATCTGCTACCTGAATAGCTAGTTCTTCCATGAACATTCCTGTTTACTGGGAATATTACAAATATTCCTTCACATATGGAATATGATGCATTCAATTCCTTCTCTACTAAATAACTTGCCATGGGCCACCAGCTGCCTGTCAGTTTTGATCAGAACGCCTGCTGTACCTTTTCCCTAATTATTTATGTAATAAAACTTGGCAATGCAGGAGTAACTTCTATTAATGCATACCTCACACAGAGCCAGGGCACAGCAATATTAGAATGTGTATTAAACACCACAAATTCATTGTCTTCATTTATCTTATTGCACTTTGAAGTGAGTATTATGGAAGTCTGCGTTATCAGTTTTGGATGCATTGCTCTGGAGGAGGAGAAGTGTTCATGCTAAGAACTACAGCAGATCTCTGCTGTGATGGCAGCAGAACTTCTGTGCTTTCACTAATGCAGCTCAGAGTGTATGGATCTTCTTGCAGGACAGATTTGGTTATCTGCATTTCAGAAACACATAGTCACTGTTTGGCTAATGGGCCTACATTTAAGGATTTTTTTGTTTCAGATACATTCTTGGTTTTTTTTGCTTTCAATAATCTTGTCTTTATACAGTTTCTATATGGGAACAGCACTATTCACAGCATAAGTACATGGCTTTTCATGAATTCTCCAGTTAAACTAGTATGCAGTATTTTAAAATCCATTTTGTGTGCACTGATCTTTAAATATCAATGTATTTCAGATAATACTGCACCCAGTTAAGATGATCAGTTTTAAAGTCCCATCAAAAAAATAAGCAAGATATTGTCCTATGAGATTCACTCTACATAAAATAGTGCTGCTTTTTATACTCCATTTGCATAGCAAGTTTTTATATTATATGCATTTGCAAAATGCAGTATTTTGGTAAACATCGACCAATTTAAGTAATTGTGAAATAGTCTCCCACGTTATCTCTCGGACTCCTAAAGCCAAGTTTTAAAAGCTGTTTAGTTATTGCTCTGTTCAGTGCTAAAGTCCAGCACTTTATTATGCTTAATAAACAATGTCTAAACATCTTTAAGAATACAGAGCAGAATATTCTAGTATATGAGTAAAGAATAATAAACACATGAGCAAGAAACACTTAAAGGGGTTCTATCAAACATATGAGAACTTGGAAATGTCGTGTAAATAAACTTTTGTAACTTCTTTAAATCTTTGACACTTCAAAAAAAAAGAGAGAAAATGAATTTCTGGTTATGAAATGACAACTGGAATTAACCAATAAAAGGGAAATGTCTTCTGAAAGTCATTTAGTAACACAATCACCAGCCCAACAGTACAGTTATATAACATAAGTAGTACAGCTCTGCTTATACCATACATAGATGCCTATGTGACTTGTAGTGAAAATATACTACAAAGCACAATATTCTCAAAAATAATTAACATTATGTTCTCTGTTTAATTAGAAATAGTTAAGGAGGTCATCAACTAAACCAAAATATTGGTAAAGTAACTTAAAAAATGTAGTCAGGATTGAGGACTATTTCTGGTTGGTTATTTAACTATACATGCCAGTTCTTTGGGGTCACTCAAGAACGAATTTTCATCATTGTTACTGGGTCACTTTCTGGTATTATCAAGTCCAAAGTTCTAATTAATTTCAAACTAAATTAAAAAATTTATTAAAGGCAAACAGCAAAATGCAACCCAAGCACAGTTCAGAGACCATTATGAAGCTTTTTGTAAGAATCTGAATGCATGTAAAACAATTATAAAAAGAAAAAGAGAAATGAAAAGAAAGAAACTGTGTAATATGATTAAAACCTACCTACCACAGGCATTCAGGGAAAAAAGCAGCCCCGAGAAGTCAGAGAGACGACAGTCAACAAAAAGAAATATGAAGAGCTATGGCTAGGAAGGAGAAATGAAATGCGCAAATACAACATGCAATAACTGCCTAGGTAGCAGAACAGCAGAAAAGGGTACGTGAATTAGAGTAGGTCACAAACTAAATATAACCTGGGGCCCGTCTGAAGTTATTCAAAAGAGGATGAATTTGAATCTAGGTTATTTTAATAAAGTGCTGAGTGTGAGAAACAGGAGGTCATTACACTGCATTAGAGGGTGTTAGAAGAGATGTCACTACCCAGCACTGGCCGTTACCCTTTCAGGAATCTCACAGAGAACAACAAAAATGTAAGGTCAGTCCTGAAAGAAGAGCTGAAACCCCAGAATTTCAGTCTTGGAATGAAAGGGTGGACAACACCTCCTCAATTATCCCATGTGCAGAAGACCTTTCTAGGAACAGATGATCACTGCTCTCCCTACTGAAAAGAACAAGGACAAAAAGAAACTTGCTCAGTTTCAGTTAAGATTAATGAAAATCTCCGACTGCTAGAGAGTTGAAACACTAGAACAGGATAATGGAAGAGACTGAGCACGTCCTTCACTGCCTGCACAAATATCTGGAGTGTCATAAGTTGGATGCTGCACCCTAAGTTGTAATATATTCTGTTCTTGATATGCTGAAGTCTTCTGCATCCCTGCATTTTTATCTTTCAAATAATACACAAATTTATACTTGTCTCACTGACATTGAAATCTGTGTCACAGAAGGAAGAATTACAGCTCTAATTCCATCACTGAGGATCCAGCTGAAGGGCTGAGTGACATGAGAGGGACTATAATCAGAGTCACAGTCAATTAATCCCAATCACTACCTGCCCATACATTCTCTGACAAACAACAAAAATATACTTCATATGAATGAATTAACCTATAACTGTATTTCATATATATAGTTGCTCCCACATTATTTAAAGAAATCCCCGGACCAGTAATATGTGCAAACTTGGTTAAGATTAGCCACATTTGCCTCAAACTCACTACTAATGCAAGTCTAGTTAAATAACTGGCATTTTGCTTGTAGCAGCAACAAATTTAGCCTATAAAATATGAGCAGAAAAATCACAGAATCACGTAGAGAGAAGTCACCTCTTGTGTAAAGCGTCTTTTCTTCACGCTGGGTAAGACATCTTGCTGGCTTCCTTCACAACCAAGTGAGGTTTGCTTCCGTTTGTTGGAATCCTGCAGAAAAGTAACTGTGCCATCCAACGAGTGCTTCTCAGCAGATCTGGATGATACTGAGCAGTCTAGAGCTTCATCTTCATTTTCTGTTTCTACTTTCACAACATTATTTTTAGGAATTTTTACTGGAAAAAAAAAGAAGGTTTAGAAAGATAAAGCGCTCTCTCCAGAAAGCCATGACACCCACAATGCAATCTTTTGGGTTTTGTTTCTTTTGATGAAAATGTGTTTTGAAGAACATCATTATTTTTTATGACTTGTACGATAAGTGTATGCTGAGGCCACCCAAAAGACAAGTTTTTATTAAGCTAGGAACCATTCAGTCATCCAGTAAATTACAGTTTCTTCCCCAAAGAGTCTAAAGTATGAACAAATAAAGTTACAGTAGGAAGACTAATTTGGAAGGGGAGGAAGCTATTTTAGATAGCTTTTTAAAAATCATTAATGTAATCTGTCTTGACTCAAGCACATTTTTATCAGGTTACAAAGGTTTTAATTCAACAAGTATTTTTGCCTGACCATAAATGACACCAAATATAATATTTTACCTTCATCATCATCAGTGATTTCAGCTGAATTCATCTTCTATCTCACTAAAGAACAAAACCAAAATAAGTATCAGCATCTTTTGGCATCAGGAAATATCTACATCTGCTTTTATAATCAGAAAACAATATATACAATATACTTTTAATCTGGAGGATTAGGCATTAACAGCCCACAGATAACTTCCACATCTGTAACAATTATCAGTAAATTTCATGGCCATCTATAGACCTGCCGACATGCAAACCATACTGCAGACAACATATGACAGCTAGGAAAGTATTTAAAACAGTGTCTTTTTCTGCTATGGAGAAAAATAAAAGCCACCTTCTTTACAAAGTATCTTGGCAGTATATAAATGGAAGATAGCTCCATTACACTCTCCATCCTGTACCAAGTCACCACTTCTTATTACAGTCAAATGATTTTGTATTGTCATTGTGGGTGACTCAAAGTCATCAGAGAAGGAAAACTCATCATAAACTGTAATACACATGCTGCGGTTAAGTTTTCATTTAAAAATCTTTGATCTTTTGGTATGGTTTGCATCGGTTCAAGCAGAGCCATCTGCAGATCTACATAACTCCTTTTTTTTCTGTTAACCTCTAAATAATGTAGGAATATATTTTGTAAGGAAAAACAAACATATGTATTATTCTAGCACGATTCTAGCGCTACTTTTCACATGAAGAACTCTGCTGTACTTCTGTTACATGGAAAACTAATTTTGCAAGTTACTTGGGGGCAAACCTCAATCTGTGAACATGTTCCTAAGATACTCCAAATCTTTTGGAGACCTACAAAGCAAACAACTCAATCAGATCTTGCTGACCGTTACAGGGCACACAGATGCAAACTGACACTCAGTTGGCAAGCTGGTGACTTGTAAACCGTTACCCACTGCTCATGTTCATCTACACACAGCATTAGGTTTACTTGGCCCCAGAATATTATTACTTTACATTTTCCACAGTTGCATTCTTCTTCCTGCCTATCTTTTAGCTAAGGCCTGAAATCAGAACAGGCTTCTCTCTGGCTGGAGTAAGTGAATAAAACCAGTCAATCAAAAGCATAGGTAGACCCAGGGGTGGGAATTACAATGAAATTTAAAAGACGGATGGGGAGAGAAAGAGAGAGACTCTGGTCTGGAGTTTATAAAAGTCTCTACCTTTCTTTTGAACAGTGTCGAACAGAAGTACTTTTAAAAGAATACAACAAACCCTATTAAAAACTCTGTAAACACCTTAATACTGTGCAGCTATGAATTTTTCTTCTTCAGCAACTGATGGCTGTTAATGGTAAATATGAGGCCACGTTCTGGATGAGATTTTGTACAACTGCACTACAACGCGTAATGCACACAGATCCAAACAAAAGACGCATGGAGTTACAATACCAGCTCATACCAGGCCACTCTAGAAGCCAAAATACTCTTTGATGTCCTGGTCTGCAACATGGCCCCTAAATACAGTCTTGTAAAGGGCATCCTCAAGGGGATAACAAGAGATTGACTTCATCATCACGTCACCAGAAAGTCTCTCTCAGTTGGATGTCCAGCTACTGCAAACCCCTTAGATAGCTACTCCTTTTAACCACCATAATTCCCTCTTTCAGGACTTGCATTTAGTAACTGATACGCATATAAAGAATGCCAACTTTACAGTCTATAATCACATCACTTAAAGTTCTGCAAACTTCTGCAGAGACATAACAACATGAACCTAAACTGCCCACACCAACTTCTAAACCTTGATACACACTAGTGAGGGTTTATATCAAGTCTTACTAACCCAACAGGACTTAGGAATTTAGACACAGACACTACAGCCCTTTATGAAAAACCCTAAAACAGTGTACTTCATGCAGCACCATCAAAAAGCTACACTGGACCTTAAGAAAAGCACATAGTACTAATTGTTCATATAGTCATAAACTGATACCGAATGCCTAGATCTTAACAGTTTTCCAGGCTGCACTAGGCTTAGCTCTGAATGATGTGGTACAAGACCAACATGTGCCAGTGCTCAAGAAGCATGACAAGAGTCATTTTGTGAGGGCCAGAGGTTACAGTAAGTGAATCAGCTGGTACCACTACAGGACATTCTGTAATGGAAATCAAAATGGTTTTCCAGATAATCCTAGACTGCTCTATCAGAGCAAAACACTAGAAGATGATAAACACTGAGCCAGAAGGGAAGACTATAAAGGTAGTGGCAGATGGAACAACATGAACTATTTAGGAGAGGCTATAGGGAATTATATTTTCTTTCTAACTCTGGCTATTACTGCTATTCAAACAGGAAAAAATGGTGTAGGAGAATTCCTTTGGGAGAATACAAGCAAACTGGAAAGAGAAGATAAATGAGGAGCTGAATAACCACTCTCTAAAACTGGAAAGAAGTGAAACTAAAGCAAAGCACATACCCCGGTTAACAGTTAACTTTCTAAAAGAGGCAACACCAGAAGATCAAAGTTATCCCAAACTCAGGTCAAGTAACATTAAGTCAAAACATTGTTTCACAAATTTAAAACTGTGGTACTACTCCAGTTGATTTTTTAATTTGAAAACTGCCAGAATACAATGAAAAGAGAATAGTCAAAACCAGCATCAGAATCAATGAAGACTAGAAAGACTGGACTTTGTATACCATAGAATCAGCCTGTCTTCATAGGAGAAGGTGCTCCAGCCCTCTGATCACCTTTGTGGCCTCCTCTGGACTTGCTCCATCAGGTCCACATCCCTCTTCTGTTGGGGACCCAGAGCTGGACACAGTGCTCCAGGTGGGGTTTCACAAGAGCGGAGGGGGAGAATCACCTCCCTTGAACTGTTGGCAACACTTCCTCTGATGCAGCCCAGGATATGGTTGGCTTTCTGGGCTACAGGCTCACATTGCTGGAACACATTCAGTTTCTCATCGGCCAACACCCCCAAGTCCTTCTCCTCAGGGCTGCTCTCAATCCATTCTCTGCCCAACCTGTATTTGTGCTTGGGATTGCCCTGACCTAGCTGCCCTGACCCTGCATTTGGCCTTGTTGAACTTCATGAGGTTCACACTGGCCCACCTCTCAAGCATATCAAGGTCCCTCTGGATGGCATTCCTTCGCTCCAGCATATCAACCAAACCACACAGCTTGGTGTCATCGGCAAACTTGCTGAGGGTGCATCAATCCCACTGTCCATGTCACTGACAAAGATGTTAAACAGCATCAGACCCAATACCAACCCCTGAGGAACACCATTTGTCACTGGTCTCCACTTGGACATCAAGCCATTAACTGCAACTCTTTGAGTGTGACCATCCAACTTCTTATCCACCATCAAACCCATGTCTCTCCAGTTTAGAGACAATTTTTGTGCCAAAGCACGAGGTCCAACCCCTTCCTTTTTGGGAGTCCCAGTAATATCTCTCTCCTTATCACGTTTCCTGCCTTCTTAAGAACATTTGTAAGAGATTTGTAAGAACTTGAGTATTGAGAGAAAATGAAGCACATGTAGCAGCTTCTGACAAGAGACAGGATTCAACTACCCCTCTGATTTCCTGCCTCATAGTCCCATCTGCTCCCTCAGTCAAGCATGGGTGCTCACCATAACCTTTGGTGAGCTCTTCCATCTTGATAAACTGACAGAACACAATTCACTTCTTTCTTTTCTGGGTTATTTTTCTGCTAATTCAGAGAGGTAAAGGGTAAGGCAAGTAACTGGCCCCAGGTAAGGAGCATGCATGAGGTTTGTGACAGAAAGGAAGAATTAAAACCAACCCCTCTCTTACCGGCAAGCCACTAGCTTGGTTCAACCATTTAATGAAACTTCACCTATCACCTATTTACACCACTATCTTGCTTCAAATTTGGGTAGCAATGGACTTGCCTATGAGAAAGGGAAAAGTCTGTGTGCTAGTGCAAGCATGTCCACGCATGTATGCATATGTAAGGTTAACAATAATTCAGTTGATTAAGTCCACTACAGATAACACATTTCAGATTCTTCAAACTACTGACTGCAATGAATTAGTACTTATGAATAATAGTTATTGCCTCCTTAGAAGAGGCAGCAGTGTCAAAATCTGCTTTGAGGTAGCATTCTGGGCCAGATTGTGAGAATAAACGAAGCTGGAGTGAAAATGAACTAAAAGAACCTGGCACAAGAAAGTGCAAATCAAGTCAGGTATGAGTCCAGTAAAGCAAATTCCTTGCCACGTTGAGTACACAAACACACTACATTCTTATATCTCTCTTTTCAAAACAGAAGATACGTACATTTATCATCCTTAGCGTAATACTGACTCAATGCTATTTACAGGACAGCAGTTGGCTAGCACTGGGAAGGAGTGAACACCCTGCGCTGAAGCTGGAAACATAGTCTGCAGCCGTGACTGACAGAGCAATAGCCTTGGCAACTTAATCTTGCTGAGATACAGATGGATACTGCAGTACATCCTGGGTTTTGGTGAAAAAGAGGATCTGGAAGAAGCATTCCAAAACATACCGAACACCTACAACAGCTATTGACATAGCCAGATCCTAATGAAGTTGACTGGAGCTATAGTTTAAGCACCAGTATTTCCATCTGAAATGACCAAAAATATGGTGCTTTACAAAATATGAACATAAAACTTGAATTTCAAGTTTTAGGATTTTGCGTGTAAATAGTTTAGCTTGTGAACCAAGTTATTTTATACGGATTTTCTCTGGGTTCTTTGGTTTCTATCTTGTATATAAAGTTAAATTCCAAAAAATGTCTGAACAGTTCAGAAACACCTAACAAAACAGACCTACTATCAGTAAATGAACATACTGTTTCTCTATGCTTGCACTAGAACATGGGTAAAACTCAGAAAGTATAAATCTTGTAACCCTTATTATGGATCCTACACCCCTGAACACTAAAAATGAAGCAAATAGCTAGTACTCTAATTTTTATTTCAAGAGACTGAGCCTTTCATTAATGGTATTCTAGTATAGTCATTGTCTAACCCTATCTAATGTAGGATAAACAGTAAGATGTGCAGCACTTGGACAAATTCAACAATTAAGGAAGAAAAGGTAAGCAGACCCCATCCTCAGAACACAAACAGTAACTCATCAGATTTTACTGCCTACATTTCATCTACTGAGAACAGTTGTCTTGAAAACAGTATGTCGTTTTTAACTTCTACATAATTCATGTCACGGAAATAAACACTGTGCTTATGTATCAGCATGTACTCACCTTCCCGTTTAAACTGCCTAGATAGCTACTAGTGCTGGTACTGCATGGATACCTGTGTGAGCCATTGCTAAGTGTCACGCAACAGAGCCTGTGTGATGCCAGTGCTTACTTGGGAAAACAGAAACATTACTTTGAGCTCAGCCCTCCAGACTCACCCACACATCCTGACACTTCTGAAACAGTTAAGAAAGATGAACCAAAAAGGATGGTTCTCTTAAGGCGCTCAGAATAAGTAGATTTTCAATCATGTAAACGAGGATACCGTTCTTTTTAAACTGAAGTACAATGAGCCTATTTGCAGAGAACTGATGTGATATATGGTACTGTGTCCTCCTACTTCAAGTTAAGCTACTTCTAATAAATTGGATCTCATTACAAGGAAACTCTAGACACCAATCTAAGTGTGTTTGATTTGTGATCTTGTGACTTGCAGCAAGATCCGGACATCCCACTCAGCTATCAGCTAAACTTGTAAGTGGTTATAGATTCTAGATACCAAGTTTCTGATGGCCTGTTTGTGCAAAACCTTTTCAGCCCTGCTAGAACTGCTGCACTAGCAGAAGCTCCTCTGCATCTGGCCTGCTGGCTAAGATTCAACAGCTGTTTTCGGAACATGCTCAGTACTGTGGGACTCTTACAGAGGACTGTCATAAATAAGTGTAGGGTATTTCACTTACCAATGGCACAGTGCTTAAAGAGGCATTTGGGAGCCAGAAAATCTGGTGTGTTTTTTTTTGTTGTGGGGTGTTGTTTGTGTGTGCTTTTGGGTTTTTTTTTTTGTTCTGTTGGTTGTTTTTTTGTTTGTTTTGGTTTATTTCCTTTCCTGGTTTTATTCTACTTTTTTTTTTTTTTTTCTCCTTTCCTTTCCTGCTCTCGATTTTGCAGCAGAGGCAAAAATTCAGGTACCCAAATCCCAGAAGAGGAATCTAATCATCTGGTTATGGCACACTGGAGGGCACGCAGGAAGAGCTGTGGGACAAAGCACAAGGGGACAGGGAAAGAAGAGGGGATCCCAGCTCACCTTTGGCTGTCACTATTGGCTGAAACCTCTTCCCATAGATCCTGCTCTCCCTTCTTCTCACCTGATTAGATGATGAAGGAGACAACTCAACGAAGGGACTTAATGTTCCCTACTTCACTGCTATCACTAGACACAGACCTCTCTTCAAGGGACTCATCAGGTTATGATGCTTAATTGTACTTCTGTACCATTTTGGTAACAACATTCAACATTGAAACGGTATAAACCATGGCTAGCAGGGAAACCCAGTACATAGCACAATGCTGTGAGTTCCAAAGCATGGAAGAACACCTTAAAAATCAGGGCATTTAGTGCACCATGCTGCTCTTGCAAGTAGAGCAAAAAATGTGTTCCTTTTATCGAAAACAAGCCTAACCAAAATACGCATTGAAGCTTTAAGGATTTAAAGCACTTAGGTACAAAAGATTTTATGAGTAAGGGAGCAAATTGCAAATCATACTCTAAATGTATTTCAGTCTCATATCATCTAGTACAATGCGTAATGCCACTTAAAAGTACCTACTTACTGGTATATAATAGAGAATTGAATCATAAGCTTAAATTCGATCATTCCATAACGTGCATTCTTCTCCTATTTACCACCTAACAATTACTCATGTGTTGGCTCTGGAGGACACTTTCCCTACCTGTGACCTACTTATGATTGTGACCACTGTAATAGCACAATGCAAACTGAAAAGACCTTACTGACAACGTAATATCAAGGCAGTCTGCTGCATCCACAATCATTCTTACAGAATGCCTGATGGACCACTTTCAAATTTTGACTTAGCCCCCCACCCCCCAAAAAAAAACAGAACCAAAAAAGTCCGCCAGAAAAATTACTGTTGTTCTGCTATTCATATCTAAAATAAAGTAACTCTTTACTCCTCAAACTCCCTTGTCTAATGTAACAAGTTCTGACAAAAAAAAAGGTAGTGCAAAAATCGCACAGAAAAGTACAGAAGTGCACATATGCTGTATGTGGAAAGCAATTCTGACTCCATAACACTTGTTAATGATACCAACAAATGTAAGTGATTCATTGCCTTAACTAATATACTCTAATAAGAATGCCTGTTATCAGTTTTATATGTTTGCTATTATAATTTAAATGCTTGCATAACACTGTATCGTTCAGCTCACCAATCAATGCACAGCAAATGTGTAGATGCTTCTTTTTTAAAAGCATATCATCCCACTAAATATTTTAGCATCTCCATGTAGGTGGGAAGGAATGTCTCTAATTCTTCATTATTGATTATAAAAATGTTTTTAGAAATACAGGAGTTTAGATACTGCATATCATGAAATGTTTATTCCTTTTAAAGCCTCATGGTGGTGGTACATTGCTTCATATACAAAACTCAGAGGCTTCAATTAGAAGTATTCTATTCAAGTTTGTTTGCTTATGAAGAGATGAAATGTTCTTTACATTTTGGT
The DNA here is from genome assembly GCA_039720435.1 of Amazona ochrocephala. Classification (NCBI taxonomy): domain Eukaryota; kingdom Metazoa; phylum Chordata; class Aves; order Psittaciformes; family Psittacidae; genus Amazona; species Amazona ochrocephala. The sequence goes on from CM077878.1 coordinate 63,018,047, forward strand.
CAAAAGTTAAGATACATGTGTTTGCTAGTAATGTTAAATATGTGTTTAACAGCCTATGTGGATATAAGCTGCTCAATTTCCTTACTATTATCATGCAGTGAAAGATACAACACTCTTCTTAAAGCACAGGTAACCTAGTAAAGTTAAATGGTGGCAATACCAAAAAAGCTGATATTTGGAAGGAGGTAACATTGGCTAAATGTTACAAAGAACTGTACATCGAACTGCTGTTCCATAGCCCAAAGTAGCACCTCCTCCTACACATACTTTCCTGTAACAGGACTTTATCCAACATTGCAATGGTACTATGCTATGTAGTTAAGAGTGTGGTTTACCCAGAGCCCACCAAAACTACTGTATATATATTCATCCTCAGTAAGGGGGAATGATTAATCACTCTAGTAGCTAGATACTCACTGGACAGTCAAGCGCCTGTGGTCCTGCTCCCTCTCTCTGAGTCTGCCTGTATTTCATACGAAACATGCACTGGATAAAGCACAGAAAGTGACTGATGCATCCCAAGGGAAGAAGACCACAGACTCAAAAGCTGGGGTAGGTAGGTGGAAACATAGGTGGAAGCAGTCCTGTCCCACACAGGTGAGCAGAAGGGTGTTCTAAGCACCCAGTGACAGCATGAACTACCACCCCTCATGATGCTTTAGAAGAACAATTCCTGCATAATGCTTTGAAATATCAAGAGCAAACACACTCATTCCCAACACCCAGCCCTGCAGTCCCAGGAGACAGGACAGAAGGCACGCACCACTGCTCAGGCTGCCCAGGCGCTGCCTCCTGCTCAGCATGTGTGTTGCTTTCCAGGCTGTCTCTTCGAAAACTCTCCTGCTGGGCTGCAGAAGCAAACCTAGAGAACTGAGAGTTCTGAGTTCTGCTCTGGGAGCCAAGTAATCTGCATCTTTTACTTCCTAGCTGTAGCACTGGGCTCAGTAATTTCAATATTGCATCTATCCTAGAGGTACATCTGATTCCTCTAACTTGTGCAAAAACGGTGTACCTCACATTAAATTCAATTGAATTACACACGTACCACTCCAAAACTGTGCTGCAAATTTAATTTCATGGAGGCAATGTTTGCCTTCTGTACAGTTCCACAGGCCAGTGATTTGATTTAAAATACTACAGAATTTTGACAAGGCCTTCTCAAAAAAAAACAAACCAAAAACCCAAAACAAATTAACAAACCACAAAGAAACCCCCCAAAAATGTTGGTTTGCCTTATTTTTTTCCTGTACTTCTCTGCATTCTCATTCTTATTTTCTATTTAAATATCCTTCACTGCTGAAAATCTCATACACATACTCCTCCATGTGATGTTCAGAATAAGCAAATAACTAGAAAGGGTCACTGCCAGTATGCTGCCTGAAACATTACCTACTAATGTTCCAAATTACACCTGAAACTATTGTAACAGACAGAAATGGGGGAAAGAAGGGGAAATCTGTATTGTTTGATTTGCAGCCCTGACTGTCCTTGATCTATCTTTAGTCAGGTTTCCTTATAACTTGCGACTTCTCGGACCACAAATTTTGAAAAGGCTGGAGAACTTAGGTGAAAAGGCAGCAGGATGCAGAAGTCTGATACCTGAAACCACCTTCATTAAGAAAAAACCCTGATTTCAAATTGGCTACTCTTCTTAAAGAAACAGAAATAAGAGTGTTGCTTCAGTTGATTAAACAATGAGCAAAATGCAAGCAGACAAATACCAAAAGCAGAAGCTTTCTATTCTATCATTTTTTGAGCATGATGCTGAAGCCAAAAGTGGAGGTTTTGAGTAAAATTTAGTCTTGATACCCAGTACAGACACTTGAAACGTTAAATACCCTAGAAAAGAGTATTCCAACATTATAATCATGTTCAAACTATAAATACATGTAGAACAAGTTCTAAAACTATGAAAAAAGTATATTTTTAAAAGCACCAGCAAATGTTGTTGGAAGCATTACTCTCATGGACAATAAAATCCCTATACTTAACATAGTTTGAAAACCTCCTCTGCTGCCCTGTGGAGGAGGACAGGAAGCCTCAAGCCTCCTGAAGCCAGCCTGCAATGAGGGCACGTTGCCAATAGGACTTACGGGGCATGTTTTCAATTTGGGCCTTTATTTAATTTTAGCTACCTCTGCAGATGCAGTTTAAATAAAAATAAATAAAAAAATCACTCCTCTCAGTTTTCTCACAAGTTGCCCAACACAGAAATTTTCTCAACCTGTCCTCTGTACTTTACCAAACACCAATTTAATCTTGCAGCGATCAGCAAATTACTAACCTAGCTTATTTCCAGCATTAATACATCAATTTGGCTTCTCTTCAGTCAGGTGCTTTCCCTGGTCCATTAGAAACACTTTATTTTCCTCAAGGCTTCATTCTCTCTCCTCTCATTCCTTACTTTTATTTTAAAACGCTGTTCCATGTGAACTTCATACAGACAACTTAAAATCTCCTCCAAACTGCATTCAGCTTTGCTTTATTTTTATCTACCAGACACCTAAGCTATGAAAATACTTAGCAAAGAGAAAGTGTAGTCGGCCCAGTGCTGAGTCTAATATAGCAGAAATCTACTAACATATAACGGCAACTATTTGTTTTATTAGATGTATTCATTCACGTACATTAATAATCTGAATAGCAAGTATCAGCCAGAAGCAAGGAAAAGGTTTTTCTTCCCCTGTTTAAATGTCTCTGCCCCGAGGGTCGGGCATACAGTGTTTTTATAGGTGGCAGCGACAAACTACCAGCACTTCAATCCAAAAAGCTCTGGGACTGCGTCAACGCTATGTGGAAGCCGTCACATGGCTGCTGGCCTGTCGCCGGCTCACATTCTGCTGCTTCAGAGTTTGCTCCCTTCTATTTACAAAAGGCTGTGTGAACATACCACAGGAGAAAGTAGGGTAGAGGCAGCGGGCAATTCCCCCGCGGTGGCCTTCTCCAGTCCCCCCAGCGCACCACCCACCCAGAACCGGTGTGAACTACCACCCTCTCGACGCTCCTGCCACCATTTTTCTCAAGCCAGACCCCAGCCCCATCTCTCACGGGGCTCCGTTGCTCCACGGGCTCCTAAGAAGCCACCGCGCGAAGCGCCCCGGAGGGACCCGGTTCCGAGAGGGGGAGGGAACCCCGCTCGGCCGCGGCTCCCCCCGCGCAGCCGGGACTCCCCGCGGAGGGGCGGTGGCAGCGGAGGGCGCCACGTGGGAACGGCGCTGCGGCGTGGCCCCGCCCGGAGGCGGGGGCTGCGGTGAGGACGCCCCGCGCACCCGCACGCGGCGGCCGGGGCCGCTTCCGCGGTCAGACCCACGAGCCCGAGGCGGCGGTGGCGGCAGCGGTTGGTGCTTCCGGTCCGAACCCTGCCCGGGCGGATCTATGTGGCCGGCGTCCGGGGGGAGAGGAGGGAGGAGGGGATAAGGTGAGGCTGGAGGTGACGGCGGCGTGACCGTTCCACTCTCCCCGCTCCTTCTCCTTCCCTCCCCCCTGCGCACCCCGCAGACGGAGGCACCGGGCCGGGTGCGCGTGCCCCGCGCCGCAGCGCTTCAGCACCGTTCCAAGTCACGAACAAAGAGCCCCCCGCGCACCGCGGCGGGGGGAGAGCGGCGGCGGAGCCCCGAGCCGCGGCCGGGGGGGAGGGGCCGACCCCGCGCCTCCCGCTCCCCCGCTCCCCTGGCGCGGCCCCTCTCCCGGTTCCTCCCCTACCCGCCGGGGCGGCGCTCCCCGCCGGGGGCTGCGCGGAGCGGCGCCCCTCCCGCCCGGCACGGGAGGCGAGCGGCGGCAGCGGCACTTACCTCAGCTCCGCGCGTGGGCACGGGAGCCCCGGGACGGCGGGGGCGGCTGGAGCGGCCGCCGCTGGTGCCCGCGTCTCCCCCCCCCGCTCTTTGTGTGCGAGGGTCCGCGCGCTGCGCTCTCGCGTGACGTGACGGGACCGTGTGTCATTTCCGCACAAGGACACTGAGCCCCGACCCGCCGCGGCCAGCGCCACCCGCCGCCCCGGGGCAGGGGCAGAGGCGGGAGGGGAGGGGGGAGGAGCAGGCCGCTCTCCCCCCCCCCCCATCCCCACCCCTTCGCCCGCTCCGCCGCCAGCCACAGGGAACGCGCGGTTCCCACTGGAGACCCCGCGCGCCCCCGCCCCCGCTTCCACTCGGCGCCAAGCGGGCAGCCCCGCCACCGGGCGCCGCTTCACCACGGCCCCCCGCTCCCTCCCCATCCGCGCCTCCCCGCATGAAGGCGCGTTTCCGTCGCGTGACGGGGACCGGGATGCGGACAGGGAAAGGACAGGGACGAGGCGCGCCCGCCGCAAGGCAGCCGCTGCGTGGAAGCGCGGCCTGGCGGGGCCGGGTGGCTCTGAGCCGTCCGCAGTCTCGCGTGGCCGCGGCGCGGGCACCCCGTAGACGGGCGCCACGGGCGGGCCGCGCACGTGCGCGCGGGGAGGCCGTCGGAGCGGGTGTTCACACGGGACGGCGGGACGCGACACAGCCGTGTCCGCGTGGCCGTGGAAGGTGACCAGGGCCGGCGAGCACGTGGTGGCCGCGCACCGCCGCTGTCCCACTCCGCCCCCCCCACAGCATGAGGTAAATGGCTGTTGCCCACTCGTGTCTCCTGGAGCCCCACAGCCCCGCAGCGGTTTGTGTGCGTGGACCCGCGCTGCCTGGTCAGCCGAGGCGCCGGCAGGCTCCGTCCGTCCGGGCGAGCGGTGAGGCTGCCCGGCGGCTCTGAAGCCCCCGCCGGAGCTGGCTGCGGAGCCCGTGAGTGCCTCGCACCCCGCGCCGCCGTGCCGTGCGGTGCGTCAGGCGGGCGGCATGCGGGGGTGCCGCAAATGCCTCCTGACACTCGCCCGCGGGCACCGGCCGAGCCGTGCGGGGCCCCGGCGCTGGCAGAGGCGCCGCAGCAGGCTGGCGGCACCCGTGGCAGCGCTGTCCGCCTTTATGTAACGTTAACGTCGGTTTCCGTACTGCCCGGTAGGAGAGGCTGGTGTGTGTTTGGTGCCGTTTAAGGCTTAGCCTGTCCTTCAGAAAAAGTTAATTCGGTGAGTTGGTTTAATTCACATCCACGCTTAAGGCCGTTTCCACGCTGCACGTTTCGGGGGTGGCTGGCAGCAATGATTTATAAACCAGATCACATTCTTTTTTAATTAAGTATCCTTGTAGATGTTATCTTCTCTGGATTTGACAGGAGCACACAAGACATTGCATTAATCTGGCAAATCGTACGTGCCTTTTCTACAAACAGCTTGTAGAAAAACAAACTGTTTCCCAAAGATTAAAAACGTAAATGTGGGAAAGTCCGGTATTGTAACCTATGGCCAGTTTTGGCAATTACATTTTTTGGCTGTATGTAATGACTGAAATTAGCAACATGCCCAACTTGACAGCTTTCCATGAAATGTTTGACTTACACAATAAACTCTGCTGGTACTGCTGTTCTGTTGAATGGAGTCATTTTGCCTTTTAATAAAAGCACACAGCCAAGTGCTCTAATTATATTGTAATTGTTTCTCTTTTTCCAGAAGGAAACGGATTAAGTCTAAAGGTGTTTGTAAAAGGTGCTTATTATAAAATAAATAGGTGAGGACAGATCCTGCCACAAAGGGCGATGGATTCCAGCACGTAGGATGTATCAGATCAAAGTAGCAAGGCAAACGCACGCTGGGCAAGTAGCAAGTAAATTGCGGGTTAACACATGGGAGCTCTGAGCCCTGCTGTGAATTTTAGAGCTAAATCTTTCATTTGTTATCTCTGAAACTACATTTCAGTGTAAGAAGCTGTTGGTTTTTAGTAAAAGTAAATATAAAAACACATACAGGAGAGAGAACTGGGAAAAAAATCACAGATAGGTCTTCTGCCCCGTAACTAATTCAGCACTTTCCTAGGTAGCTGCACTTGCCTTAGAACTGGACAATACCAAGGATGGCTCTTGAGATAAAAAATCCTCACTGTTTCACATTTTTAGCACTTCCTTCAGAAGCAGTTCTCTAAAATTTCCCTCTTCCACTTCATGTTGCTCGTCTAAATTTGGCATTTAGGGCTTTTAGTGTGTTCACAGTGTTATATTCCATGAATAATCCTAACAGATAGTAGTCTGTTGATTTCAATTTCACTGTTCTTTTTGTTATTGTTATTAATAGACGGCTGTTTGAAGAAGTCCTTAAAAGCAGGGACTAGCAGCATTGTAACTTCTCCAATGAATCACTTGAATGGAGTATACATTTTGCTAATGCCTGTTCTGCAGTTAGCAACTTACTCACTCTTCAGAGATAAAGAGCACTTTCGATAACTTTTCTGAGCCTATAGTTAGCATTGTGAAGACTGAATTTTATAATACAATTTGCCCTCTCCCTTTATTGTAAACCTGATTGAAGGTTTGCTTAAAGGGTACCACGTTGCAACACCTGGCCCAGCTGCTAAGTAGTGCTAGATCTCAGTTGGATTTTATTTGAATGCTTCACTTAGTGGGGTTAAGGAAAGGCAACCATAAGGCAAGAGCAAGCCAGTGGAATCCCAAATTCAATTTCAGAGCCCTTGAGAAAATACTTGTCAGTTTGAACTCCACCTCATTTCTGCTCTATAGTACTGGCCTGAGGCATTGTAGCTACTAGGGACCCAAGCCCAGGAGGAGACCTGAAGGGCCTCAGCTAAGCATAAGGAAGCACAAGCATATTGTTGCAATAACAGCATTCATTGGAAAGGGAGTGAGCCGAGTTGTCTCCAGGCAATGCAGGTAGCAAGCTTAGATTGGCTTCTCAGCCAGACAAGTCCCATTTTTTTTACCATTTGAACTTGTGCTATACAAGTGATTTATTCAAACAGTCATTTTTTTCCCCCTTCATGCCTTTGGCTCAAAAGCCACTCTGTGACACTGCAGCAATCTCTCAAAACTTCCAGGTCACCAGGGAGGGGAGTTGTGGTGCTCCAGAAAGAGAGCTCTTCAGGAAAAAAATCCCCATTGCTCTTGAGCGCAACCGGCTGTTGCTGGCCTGACCAAACTGCAACCAGACTTCAGCCATTACCACCAACAAAAAATGTGTTCAGAGCCTCTGAAAGCTGAAAGCACCATTTGCAGCTGTATGGAGTTTTGTAAGGGTACACTGTGAAGGCTCCTTAGAGGCTTACCCATAGAAACTATAAGGTGCCAGGCCTTCCTCCTGGAGAATGCCCTCTCTGTATTAGTTCAAAGGATCTGGTCAGCTCAAGATTCCCCTGGACAGTGGTGACGAACCACAGAGGTGGGCAGGGGGGCAGCAGAGCTGGCAGTGCTCCTCATAGCAGTAGGCCCTGAGCTGGGAGTCAGAACAGCTCACTATGCTGAAGGCTGGTACAGCAACATGGAGCAGGAGAATGACCCTAAATTTAGAGGCCTTTGTGCTTCCTGTGCCGCATACATTTGGAATAAGCAAGAAACCTTCAGCAAGGCTTCTTTCTTGTAGATCCTTGCAATAGCCTATAGCACTCAGCAGGCAGGGATGCCGCGTGAGATGTCAAAAGCACTTTCAGCACCAACTAATTTTGGCATTTTGATTCTGTAAAAAGTATTGCTATGGTACCAGTACATCGTCTGTCACTTTTCTCTGCCACACATCTTGAAACTAGGCCACCTTGCAGCCAGACGCAAGAGTCAGGGAGTTAGGAAGGAAAGCAGATGAGAAAACAGCTTCAGTGGTGAGAGGACTCCAGTGTGCAGAACCAGTTCCTTGAAAAGTACATGCATTTTACATTAAGACCCTAATGGAGGGAAAACAAGCCCGCAAGAAACAAGCGCCCACCAGTACCGAGGCTTCCTTCTGCTTGTTCTTGGGATGACTTCTAGTGATGCCTGTGCTGCTGGCACACCACATGTGCAGCAGGCGGGGTGGGTGCCCCTCTTGCAAGTAAGCCCAGAGCTCAGCAGCTGTCCTCTGGAACACGGCATGGTTTCTTTACCAAATGTAGTTTGAAAGCTGCCACTGGAAGGGTGCTTTGCCCTGGGGATGGCCTAGTGGATGGAGGCTCATATTTACTGCGCGTTCCTACGCGCTGGCTAGGGTTGAAATGGACTGGATCAAACGGTCTGGATTGCCCTCCAGAGGGAAGTCAGGTAGGCTACCCCTTGCCGTTGTGGCAGGTGTTCAGCTGAGCTCTTTTTCCACTAACCATATGTGTGACATCAGGAATTGGGCACCGACTCACCAAAATTTGTGAGGTTCTTAAATGAGGCAGCTTGGAATTCACCTTAAGTTAGGCATGTATTGGATATAAATAGATGTCAAGGAGACTGAACAGGTTTGCCAAAAAAAAAAGAAAGAAAGCACATAGGTTTTGAGATCTTCCACCTTGGATTAAAATTAAAAACCAGAGTGATTTTTAGGACTTTGAAGGAATCTGAGAGGCACCATTAAAAAATCAGTCCGATTAACTCATCCGATGCCTGATTTGCAGTAAAACATGGTCTGCAATGCGAAGTTTAACCAAAATATTTAATGGCAAATAAGGCAACGTAATAACCAGCTTCACAAAGCTTAATGCTTTTCACTGCAGGTCAGACTGAAAGGACATGTATGGACACATTGCGCAGTAATATTTAGAACCTCTGTTGGCCCACGGGCAACAATACAGAACAAGTAATGTGCTTCCAGCAATATCCATACACTGCTGTAACCTAGGCAGAGAAGAATCGTGGCAGACACCTGAACTTCATTTGTATTTTTAGACTTCCTATGGTTGCAAGCAGTGTCAGAGGGTTCTGCCAGCAACATATTATACTGGTTGGGAATACTGGTTTAGAGACCCAGTTAACATAATTGCATTTATTTTTTCTAAGAAACAAAACTGTTACATGATACATATTTTCTGGATTTTAAATTTTGTAGCAACCCTGGCTCTTGTTCTTTGGTACAATGATAGATGTTGTTGGAAACTGTTAAGAGTTGCTGTTCAGCTACACTTCACAGAGATGGGCAAGAAATGTCATAATTGTATTGCTTGCCGAACTGAGGATGTCAAAATAGAGAATCATAGAATCATAGAATAGTTTGGGTTGGAAAGGACCTTAAGATCATCGAGTTCCAACCCCCCTGCCATGGGCAGGGACACCTCACACTAAACCATGCCATCCAAGGCTCTGTCCAACCCGGCCTTGAACACCGCCAGCGATGGAGCATTCACAACTTCCCTGGGCAACCCATTCCAGTGCCTCAGCACCCTTACAGTAAAGAACTTCCTTCGTATATCTAATCTGAACCTGAATCCACATGGCATCTCTGGATTTAAAATAAAAAGGGCAGTTCATCTGCAAGCGCATGTGGGTTGGAAATGTTACACTTGGAATTCAGCTCACCGAAAAAGATTTGGAAGAAATGAACATTCAGTATAAAAAAACATTTTCAAGACTGAAGTGGCACCAGAGCGTACTGGCAAGGCAGCAGCTATGTAACAGTTGAACACCAAAGGAAGGAGAATTTGATATAAAAGCTTAAAATAAAAATCAGATCAAACCTGTGGTGGAAGATGGAGTAGGACAGAAATGTAACAGAGCTTCAAGAATAGAGTAACTAAGCCAGTGAGCAACCTAAAATCTCCTTCTGCGCTGCAGCAGTTTACTTAGACATCAGTTGCATCCATAACTGTTTAAAAACTGACAAATCTGAGCAACTTCACTCTTGGAAACATAAGCCTCTTTTAATCACTTGGCAATGAAATCACAGTTCTCTTTATGTTAATTCAGCCAAGAACTGTGCCATTGTATGCTATTTCACAGCTTTGCATTTAAAAAGAAGTAATGCTCACTTAATGCACAGTCATTGTATTATCCACACCATAACTAATTCTGAATGATCAAACATTTATCCCATGAAGGTCTGTTTGCAAAATTCTGTCTCATATCCAGAAGAGGTAAATATAGCCCAGAAAGTCCTATCTCTCAAAGACATCTGTGTCTCCTAGTCCAAGTGCAAACAGTACACTCTCCTTTGTGTGTGTAACTTTCAGTTCCATACCCTGCCCATTATATACAGAAATCATTCTTTGGGCCTGCTGCATGGTCTCATACCTCATTAAGATAAGTTCAAATATTTGCAACAATACTAAAAAATACATATTTTGGTAAGTGACATAGGAAAGTCGGGTTCTCTGAGAACTCAGCTGGCTGATTTGCTCTATTTTTGTTCCATGTAAACCCTTTTTTTATTTATTTAATGGAAGTAGCAGTATCCATATTGCAGAAATCCTTGTGGAAGGAATCCTCTTTGTTTAAGAAGCTGAAACTGACACAGCCCGTTTGTTTTGAGACCCAGCTGCTTCTAGCATGGCCATCATGTTATACAGTGCCTTTCGCAAACGAGTCACTGTCTGAAAAGCTGCTAGTCATCTTCCCTTTTAGGTCTTTACCCTCACTACTATTGGAAAGCCACTCCTGAATCTTGCACTGTGGGTGGATGGGAACCTTCCCTTCTGAACATGGATTTCTGATTCATAGTTGCGAGATGCTTTAACCCACCTAGTTATAACCCATCTAGTATAACCCAGTCATATCCTATGGTAATGACTTTGAGAACAATCATGTATTTAATAAGTGAATGCATTTTATCCAACAGAAATGTGCCTTTGAAATTGGGAAAATTTAATCTGGAACTATTATTTTAATGAAAAGTGTAGGTGTGGAGATGTGGCTTTACATGAAGAACAGAAACCCCCCACCTGCTTCGTGGTTATTACTACAATAGAATGTGATTGAAAGCAATTACTTTCCATAAAAGTTTATATAAGAAATACTTCCAGTCATAAGTAATGTGACCATTTTTTGCAGCAGCAGAAGTCGTCTTTAGGAAATACTAGATGTTTAAACCCTGGTTATTTTCCTGCAAAGGTATCTTATCTTAGTCTATGTACACCTAAAAGCCATCCAGAACTGTTTGTGTGCAAACAGCATCTGAGCAGAGTTGGGATATTCACCGTTTTTGCACTCTTATATAAAATATTAACATATTAACTTCCATAGGTTGACAAAAGCAACAAAATTGTTTGATTAAAAATAGGACTTACTAATACAGACATTTTTGCTGTAATGTTCTCCTGCTAAACCCATTTCTTATGAAAATAATGATGCGAGCAACTAAGTGTAATTGTAGAAAATTATTGCTAGTGATTTGCATATGAAACACACCTTTTACTGCCTCTAGTTAGCATTGTTCAACTGGCTTATAAATAGTACAGCTGACATGCTGCAAGCAGAAAACAGTTTTCGATGGGCACATGCTATGAATGAAGAAATGTTCAGACACAATGTGCAAGTTGGAGAGCTTTCATCAAAACTAGCCAAGAGGGAGAAATGCTTCATTTCCTAATCACACTGTTTCGGATAAGCCAGTCACATCTAGAAAGCATCCTACTCATCTGCAGAGTTTAAAGCTTTCTAAAAGGAGAGTTTATGTTTCTCCGGAGGGGGGAAAAAAGTAATCTGCTCTATCAGTACTTGGTTTATATTTTTCTAATTACTTCCATATAACATTTCATTTTTATAATTTGACATATAATAAGTGCTGAAATTTGAACCTTGCAGTTAATGCAAGTCAGTTGCTGTAAACATCAAAGGCGTAAAAAAGAAAATAGGTTTAAGATACTGTTTTCAGCACAATACTCGCTTTTGTGTACAATCTTAAAACTAGAAATGTTGACCGTCGTTCTAATAATAAAGCAGAGTATTTTCAGTCTGTGATGTTTGAGGGAGGGGGCGAAGGAAGGAAGGCAAAGTGCTATGGGGTAAAAAAGAAAATCTGAAACCAAGATTTTTTATAATGTTGCTGCAAAACTGCAGTTCTATACAATTGTCTCAAAATATGCCTCAAAATGAATTTTATAAAGAAATGCCTTAAATCCCAGATAAATCTGAGAACTACTGTTTTAGCTGTCAGTGGGACACCTGTGTGAACTTTAGCCAAGAGTAACATTCTTGTGTGATACAATCCCTCTTTTCTACTGCAGGTAGACTTACAATATCATCACATGAAGTCAGCAGAGCACTGCAGAATGCTGCTTTCCAGCTCAGTAAGTTGTCTGGTTGCTGCTTCTGTTCTGGAGAACAAGGTTTCCTTTCCTCCAGAGATGTACCGTGACAAAAGCACTTTGCAAATGGGAAAGAATTAAAGTCAACTCCACGGACAGCAGAGAACGCATCTCCTACGCGTGGGGGAGCCAGCGCGTTCCTCTGGCTGATGGTGGTGGCGGTGAATTCGGCAGCAACGGGAGCTGCGGGCACAGTCACGCAGGAGTGCAAGCGCCCGGAGATGCGGACAAAGGTGACTGTGTGAAGCTGTCCTGTGTCGATTGCCAAGTTGTTTGTAGCCCTGCTCTCCCCTTCACAGCTTACAGCGAGCCAGATCTGTGCTTTATCTTGTTGGTTATTTTAAAGGCATTTAATGCAGAATTTTAGCTTAATGGCTACTCGCTCTTAGCTTTAGACAAACAGGCTTACCCTAAACGAGAAACACGTGAATGCTAATTATGTAAATAATTAATGCATTTTAAGGATTGGTTTCTGAAAGGAAAAATAAGATCATTTAATGCAAAGACTGTCAGAACAGCTCAGTTCCAGAACTGGAAATATTCTTTCCTTTGAACTGCTTTGAGAGACTGAAAAGCTTTCACTTTATGTTTGATAAGACACTGTGCAGGTAAAAGTACTTTGAAGACTACAAAGAATAAGAAAAGTTTGATGCCTCACTTCTCTGCGAGATTGAAGTAGCTGATGAGAGTAGCAACAGCCAGCAGTCTGACCCAGAAGCCACTTCCTTGATTGACCTGCAGCATGACACAGTTGCTTGAGTTAGCCTTCTGCATCTATGAAAATACAAACACTCTTCTCAGAAGAAAAAGCAATGGAGAGATCTCACCGGCAGGTTTACCCCTGAGGAGGCTGGTCTGGCATCTTTAACACTGCCTGGGGCAAGAAGCATTCCCCAGCCACCCCAGGAGGATTCCTTCAAGTTTCCATTAAATTAAAAATAGCTTTTCAATCTTTTAGCAACTTCTATCAAGTTGGATACTAAGTTGAATATGGTGCACTTGTTACTGCAAATAAGTCAAGGCCTACCCTGGGTTACATTAGGAGGAACACAGCCAGCTGATCGGGTGTGCCAGGCCATAAACCCCACACAGTCTGATAAACCTTGTTCCTTTCCTCCACCTGGCTGGAGGCATGGCCCCTCATTTCCTGGATGGAGTACTCATTACCTGATTCTTGTAACTGCAAACTGGAAGTTCCTTATTAGGGTCAGAAGGAGTATCAGCCCTTCTACTCTATCTGGGGAACTGCTTAACAGCAACTGGAGCAGTAATTTTCCTGTATGGACCCTTTTTGGCCACTGTTTCTCCTCACAATTCACATACCCCAGCTTCCAAGTGGGTTCACCTCATCACTTCCTCATGTGCTGCTTGTGGTGGTGCATACAGAACCACAGCATGGCATGCAAACGTGCCTGTGGTACCCCTTCCCTTCAGCAGTGAACAGCTTATTTGATGGCTGAAGGACGAGGAGGAAGACATACTATCTTCCAACAGCTGGAGCCGCTGAGACACAGGCCTGTAGAGGTGGGGTGAAAGAGAGATTATCTTCAAATTGCTGGTGCTGGCTGGCCAATCTACTCACAGTTGGGGCCTCCATGTCTGGCCAACCCATTAGCTCCAAGGTATTGGTATATGATGATGGTGTGTTCCATACAAACTTCCGTCCCATGGAACACACGCACTGGTCTTCAGATACCTGGTTGTTGCCCAGGCTGCTGTAGGTGACCTGTACTACTGCCAATTCCCTCAGATACTGGATACCACTCCCAGTGGTTGTCCACTTGCCTCCATAGCTTACAATATCTTCCTTAAGGAGATGCCCTTCCTCCACAGTCAACAGGAGCTGCCTTCAGGGGCTGCCAATTGTTGCTCCTTTTCCAATCCCTTTGTTGATGCCCCATCCCCTCATGAGGGATCCCAGCTGCTGAGCTTCCTTGCCCTCTAATTCCTGAATGTCAGCCCCAGCTGACATTCCAATGCTGGGGCTCAAGTGCTGCCCAGCATTGGAGCAGCCAGTTGATAATTAGCTCACTAGGTTGATGGCTGTGATCTTCATGCATATCTTGCAGCTCATTCAGAGGTGAGGAGCTGATGATTTGTTTTTCCCCTCTATTCTTGTGGCTGCTCTGCTGCACAACCAGATGCCTTTCTGATTCCTCCTCCTGCTCCCTCTTAATAGCAGCTTCTTCCTCCCAGACTGAATGAGCGGACTTCTGCTTCCATCATTTCTTCTTGAATTATAGGGGTGACCAGAGATGAGTGTTGAATCTCTGGTTTATCCACAGTGTCCCTTTCTATGTGCTCAGATCCAGAGACCCTCTGCCCCTGCCCCTCCAAGGGTGCTGACCAGTGCTTGGTAGGCATATGAGCACAAGAAACTTGTGTCCCTTTAGCACTGCCAGGGCATCCTTTTCTCTAATGTTGTGTCACTTTATAAGGATCCTGCAGTTGTTGGGGGGCCAAGTCCAACACCATCCGAGGTGAAAACTGGTCTGGATACCTGCCCATATTCACCCACACACCCTTCCACACTGCCTCAGGGTACATCCCTTTGTGATGTTCCTAAATAGCCAGTTAACCTAAGGAAAAGCTGGAAACAGACTCTTTAGACACGCCCAAGTGAGCATTCTGATTACCAGGGGACGATCAAAATACTGAAGAGTAGTTGTTAACACAGTGAAAAGCAACGAAGAACCCTGCAGGAGATGAAGGGGAAGGTGCCTTTCTTTGTTTACTCCACAAATTGGCTCTCAGAGGAAAAGAAGGAAAAGGTGTAATTGTTAATTGTCTCCACGAGATGGTTCCCGAAGTACTGGGACAGCAGCAATGCAGAGCCCAACTACCACATTAGGCTCAGAGCCAGCGCTTTCCCCGTCGTTCTCGGAGGCGAAACGCAACGGAATAGTACACGGCACAGCAAACTGCAAAAGCCAAACCTTGCCTTTAACAAGCTATCAGATTTGATGTACGGCAAGAGAGGGAGCATGACACGGAGTGGGTCAAGAACAAGTAAGGCAGCATCATGATCAGCAGCAGCTGAACAGGTATAGTAAGTTCCCTCTGGCATACTCTGGTCAAATACCTTGTTATCTGAACCCGACACTGGGTGCCGAAAAGGATTGTGGTGGGCTCACCCACCACCCCCCACAGTGGAATGGAGGAGAAATCAGAAGGGCAACAGCAAGGAAATTTGTGGGTTAAGTTAAAGACAGTTTAATAGGTAAAAGGGGAAAAAAAAAGGAACTGAAAAACCCAAGTGATGCAAACGCAGTCACCAGCAGCTGACTGATGCCCCGACAGTCCCCAAGCAGCAGACCCCCTGGAGCTGGATCCCCACACCCCATCCCCAGGTTTTATTTCCGAGCATGTTGTTACATGGTGCAGAATCTCTCTGTGGTCAGTTCAGCTCAGCTGACCTGGCCGTTCCCCCTCCAAGCCCCTTGCCCACCACTAACCCAGCCATTGCGTGTCAGAGTGAGGAGCAAAGAAAGCCCCACTGCTACACAAGCACTGTTGAGCAATAGCTAGAACATCGGTGCGTGAGCAATGCTGTTTTGGTCAGAAATCCAAAACACAGCAGCATACGGGATGCTGTAAAGAAAATTAACTCCATCATAGCAAGACCCAGCATATCAGGGTAAAGTTTTGTTCTTCTCCTTACCCTTCTCAGTGACGCTGCTCCTGAACTGGCATATTTTGGGCTCACAGCACAACAGGGATGATACAGAAGTCATGCAGGTCACCGGAGAGCTATCCTATTAGTCAGGTCCTAACACACATGGCCATGGAGGGACTGACAGAGCTGGGGCCGCTCTGGCCAGTAAGAGGAGGCTATGGGGCAATTAAACTGCAGTGCACAGCTGCAGGATAGGGAATCATGGCAGAGACAGCAGAACCAAACAATACTTGGCAGTGGCAGGTGATAAACAAGAGGCAATAGCCACTAGTTACGGTGAGGGATGTTCATGCTGGACATTAGGAAACCTCCTTCACAAGGAAGGTGGAGCAGCACTGGGACAGGTTGCACAGGGAACCAGTGGAAGTTCCATCCCTGGTGGTTCCCAAGACCAGAATTTATGTTGGTGACAGTCCACTTCAAACGGGAGAACTGACTAGGTA
This sequence comes from Amazona ochrocephala, assembly GCA_039720435.1. Classification (NCBI taxonomy): domain Eukaryota; kingdom Metazoa; phylum Chordata; class Aves; order Psittaciformes; family Psittacidae; genus Amazona; species Amazona ochrocephala. Next base: position 63,034,201 of record CM077878.1, read on the forward strand.
ACTTTCAGCAGTCCCTCCCATCCAACATTTCTATTCTTGCAAGTACCTCATTTTCCAAACAACCTTCATTGTATGTGTTATCACAGTTGCAGAACTGGAAACGCTCAGCTGTCAGTTGAATGACTTTCCATACAGAACTATGAAACAGCTATTCCAGCCACTGCAGACATGCTCTTTGTAGGACATGAATTCAGCAGTTGGGACCTTGTCCTGTATTTTGTGCACCTGCAGAATGGTCCAGCTCTACAACACCTGGGATGAGTTCCGAGGAGCAGTTAGAAGGTATGTCTGGTTGAGGGGGTGGATAACTGAAGTAAATGGTGCAAATACCTTCATCATCAGTCCCTCAGACCACAGGCCTCCCCCTCCCCAGCCTCCTTGTGGAGACAGGTGGGGATAGGGAATCAAGCAGATAAAGATAAAACCGGAACAGCCTTAGGGCTCCACCATTGCTCAGAAATTGTATAAAGTGTGGGGAGTATATTAACACAGAGCAGTGACTAACTGATCCAGTTTGACAGAGGGGTATAATAATTTGCTTGTAGTTTACCAGGAGAAACCAAGACAACAAAAAATTCTCAACAATTACAGGCAAATATTGAATACAAGATTACCTGAGAATATTGATAAGGGGCAATTCATGCTCATTTTTTTAAATTAAGGTTGAAGAATAGTTTAAGAGCAATTGGAACATTCTGGTGATAAAAATACAAAATAAAAGCCATTATTTTTTGCTGATTTCCCTTTATTAATACAAAGTACAAATAAAAAAATGTACTTTCATGAAAAAATAAAACAGGTGTACACAGTTTTGCAGCATGTTTGATATTTATTTCACACAACTGAGGTGAGATGGCTCAGAATATCTCCAGCAAACCCAAGCTTCTTGCAGCCCTAAATCATTAGGAACCAATTACAGAGGTAAGACAAAGAGATGATGTATGGCTCCTACTATATGTAAAAAACAGAGCCAAAAAAGCTGAAATAGGACCCTGGCTGAGTTTCGGTATTTCTTTCAAGCACATGTTTTACATTAGCAGAACTTCTGGGAACATCACAGGTGAAAATGAACAGTGGTTAGCTAAGGCTGGTGGTGACTGCTGCTGCCTCGGCTAATCCACACTGCTCGTGCTCACCTTCTGTCTCCAGCCATCCTGCTGCAGCAATAGAAGAGTCAGAGCCTCAGGAAATGCCAGGGCAGGCATGAGAAAGAAAGTGCAAGCAAGAAGGGGCCTTGTGTCAAAGCCATTCTCCAGAACAAAGTGAGACCTGAGTTCTGGATGCTGCTCCTAACCACAGATTGTGCCTCATGGTTGCTTATTATAAATATAATTATTATGGTTTAATATAGGCATATATTACAGACACTGTTATGTATATTATATGCAGGGTGTATTTTTAGAGGACAGAGTTTTTATTTATATTTTGCATTCGGTGGAATGCAACACGCTGGTCTATGACAAACAAGCTGTGTGACAGGGGAAGGAGTGCAGGGGGAGAAGGAGGGAGTGGAGAATTTAACAGAAATAACTCCACTTAGTGTTTGAGTGAGGGATGTAATGAAATCTGTTTGCTGTGCTAGCTGTCTCCAGATTGGGCTGTAATTACACCACAGAAGGAAGAAAGGTAGCTGAGTCTCAATCTAGATCATTTATGTAAACTCAGCCTTCTTGTCAACGGCGCTCTCAGATTGCATGCATGCAAACCACAAAAATCATTTCCTATGAACAAAACAGAGACAGTCTCAAATTGCAGGCTTCTGATACACCTTATATGCTGCCTGTAATTGGACTTCACAATTCAACACACTGAGGTTCAAAACTTCTCCAGTATTTTCTGCTTTATATTCAGTGTGGTGAAAGACTGCACACAGAACATTCCTTCTTCCTTTTTGCCAAAGGCCGATGTCTAGCCTTACAAATTAATATTTATTTGGCTTAAACGCAAGTGTCACAAACCCAGGAAATTCTTTTGTGTAAGACTGTGTTGAAACAAGCTGCTGGATCTGAGGGAGGGATATTCCCTCCCCCAGAAGAGTTGCAAAAACCCCTTTGACCCAGAGCGACATATCATATACACACAGTATAAAACCCAGGCAATCAGTTCCCTTAACAGAGCCAAATTAATATTTGATTAAATATTTTAAAGCTCCTACTTACCATGCTTGACACATTTTCTCAGCAAGTTTCTCAAACACGGAAAGCATTAAGCACAGGGCAATTTTACATTTGAATACATAAAAACAGTGTGAGGCGACGCGACTGCGCGCAGGCAGACAGAGGATTTTCCCCCGTTAACTCCCGAACTGCCCTTCCCCTTGGTGAGCGGGTACGTTAATTCCCGGCTTCGCCAGCTCGCTCTCCCCGGCAGGTTCGAGCAGGTTTCCTGTGACACCTGGATCTTCACGCCCCTCCATCCCTCCCCTCTGGCAGGAAAACCACCGGCCTCCGCCCTGGCGCCGTCCCCGCCGGTGCCCAATCAATACCGACTTATTTCCTGTCCATTTGCTGAGGTCACGCAAACGGGACTCATTAATTATTTCTGCCAGTGCAGCCTCAAGTGTGCTTCTGGCACGGTAAGCGAGAGCCAGCTCTGACCTTCTTTTATCTCCCCCCTCCCAAATTCTGCTGGTGGCGGCAGCAGCCGGCACACCCCTCCATTAGGATGATGGGGTGACCAGCAGTGCGGGGTGCTGTAGAGGTCCCTGTCGCGGTGATCCCACTGGTGGAGGGAGAGGAGCTCCTCCTGGGGTGGCGGGTCAGGGAAAGCGGGTCACGGCGTAGACGATGTTGGCCAAGGCGGCCCTGGCCTCGGAGGGAGGGAAGCGCTCCAGGGCCGCCAGCGCCCGGTTTCCGTGGAAGCGGCAGAGGTCGATGGCAGATGTCACACCTTTGCCGGCCTTGATGGCTCCCTGCAGCTGTCAGGAAACACAGGCACAACAGGGTGGGTTCCAGCAGGGCCGGCGTGCACAATTGTCTGTGAGAGCACTGGCCTTCCACCACCCCTTCCCGAGGTCAAGGTGAGAACCAAAGCCAGCAAAGCTCTGAAACACTCCCAGCCGCTCTCTTCTGGCTCCCCGCTACACCACAACCATGGGTAATTTAAACTACGTCAACCCTTACTTCACCACCAGAAAGACGCTGGGTCTCCAAAGGGCACACAATTAATAAAAAGGAAATACATGTTTAAATACCTGGGCATTTCATGCCCAAGCCACTGCCCCAGAGCTTTGTGCAGAACTGGCAGCCGAGCTGCTTGCTTGCACTCTTTGTTTTCTGCAGCCAAAACCTGCATGTTATGAACAGCCATTCCACCCCCTGGTTTGGAAACAGGCACAGGATGACACATGTTGAACTCTTGTCTTTTGTAGTACAGGTTTCTATTTATATACCATATGATTACATTTGGTACAGTGGGCAAAGGCAAATTTTGTCAGTAAACTGGGATGTGTTAAATGATCATACTGTGCTATATCCATGCAAACTCAGTCTTCTTAGAACAGCTAGGGAATTTCACAATGGTTTGGTGATACACCATATGAGAAAGGAAGTATTTTCATGGAAAAACAGACATTTCACGGTAAGCTGCTGGAAAGATTTGGCACCTAAAACACCTGAGTAAATTACAGGTTAAATTTCCTATGAAACAACACAAACAAGAATGACAAACCGAACATGTTGCTTTTCCCCAGTATCTCAGCTTAGCTGAAGCTGAAATAATAATCACACTTAGCAATTAAGGGGTTTTTAATTACTATTTTTTTCTTGAACAGCACCAGGAGACTGTCATGAAACCCTGTTACGTTTTCCGCTCTACAATACAGGCGTCCCCAGAGCAGCTCCAGCCTGATGCCTCATACCAGCGCCTGGGAATCAAGGCCAGGTAGATCTCATCCCAAAAGCATGACAGCATTTCATGATCTTTAATGTGCCCCACCTCGCTTTCATAGCTGCCTTTACATCACCACTGTATTGGCTTTTAAAAGAAGGGTTTTTCTTGAACACAGGTATCTACAGTAATAATTATGCAGTTTTATAAATTATGTTTTCCTCTAATACACAGCCCAATGCCCTGATTAATTTACACCATATAATCTTATCAATCTAGTTTAAATCATGTAAAAAAAAAAAGCTAAGCTATGACCAATTTGTAAAAGTCATCCATTTTTTATAGATACTTGCTTTCATACAGAATGACGTTTCTTATCCGAGTACAAACTGAAGTGGATTCATTATCTGTATTTAAAGATGAAATTAGCTGAAAGCGTATTACAGCACTTGAGCGTTCAAGTCCCAGTTCATAAAAATTTTACTCTCCACTTCAGTGGTGAATCTTCCTGCACTGTGCTCTGGAAAGTAACTTGCCCTAGGGCATAAATGCTCTGCATAGCTAATTCAACATGTCTTCTAAGGAACGGGAATCAGCCATTCACCACCTCTCCACAGCCAAGGTGTGGATAGGTGAGATGAGGTACACTAGCAGTGTGAAAAGGCATTTCTCTCCCCTTTCTTGAGGCACAAGTTTGTGACATGATAGAAACCACACACCTTGAAGCACCCTCTGCTGATTTGCTAAAGCTCATTAAAAAAGGTTTAGCATACCTTGTAATGCTCATGTAAGTATACATTGAGATGTAAACAAGAAAGAAAATAGCCCCATAAATGTCTTCAAACTGTTCTAAGGTCAGAGGAGCTTAGCTTAAGCGTGTGTATTCGCATATATGTACTTAAGACTTACTCATAACACCAGATCTGGAAGGGGAAGAATTCTAATGCAAGGACACAATCCATTTACACGCTTGTCTTGTGTAGCCCTTGGACACATGCAGTGCCTTGAAGCCAAAACAATCACAAAGCTCGTGTCAAACTATATGCAGAAGAATCGCTCTACAAAAATCAGGCTAATCTGCTACTGAATGCTTCGAAGCAAAGTTCAAGGAACCTCAAAATGAAAAATACCTGCTCATGTGGCAAGCTCCTTCCCCAGCTTCTCAGTTAGAAAAATTAGCAATTACAGTCCATTAACAATTAATTCATTAATGAATAGTCCATAAAAACTTCCCTGTTTTCTCTTCCATTCGCAGAAGCAGCTGGTCAACTTAAATAAGAACACAATGAGGCAAAGCAGTCTGGATTAACCAGACTGCATGCTACTTCTATCTCAGCTGGGGTTGCAAAAGGAAAGGTGGGGGGAAGACTACAAATTGGGCTTCTTGTAGTGGGATAATTATTGAAGAAATACAGGATATAATTCTATAGGAAACCAGGCTTCAGTAGCACTGCTACATGCAAAAGAACCCTCAATTTAAGATGTAAGATGTACTGTTAGTTGTATTACATCTACATTTTCCACACTCTCCTTATTTTTGAGCTTCAATGATTTTATGTAATGAACTTGACAAACTAAGTAGAGAAAAAAAATATCAATGTATCCAGTTTGGATGTATTATTTTGTAATTTCATTTGGAGAGCAGCAGCTAATTTTTGAGGCAAATAAACAGAAAAGCAAAATGAGCTGCTTTTATTTATTACTTTATAAACTTTAATTAAGCTCCCTCATTAATTTCTTCTAAATAAAGGAATCTGCTCTTTTAGTCTCTACTTATATGGCATCATTTTGTGCTTCAAACATATTTCTACTTGTAGGAACAATTTCATCCATCATTAAAACACAACCTTCTTCAGATTTCATTCAGTCATTACAACTGAATACAAGTCAAAATACAGATTGCTTCAACACACTTTTCTACAGTTGAACTCCTAGCTATGCTGGAATGCTGCATTTTAACTTTCAAGCTTTTGTTCAGACTATTGGCACTAAAACCTTACTTCATTCTACAGGTGCCAAGAGTCTGCAAAAAAATCACCCACGGGTTTTGGTTACTTAAACTCAGCTTAAAGAATAGTCTTGCAACAGTACAATGAAGTTAAGGCTCAGATGAGAAGTGCCACCCCCAACATACCAGCACCTTCTGTTTTCCTCAATATATTCAGATATTGGCCAGACTTGACAGGTTTACCTAGTACACATTAAGCTCAGAGCCCCAAATTTTTATCTCTGAATGTGGTTCTACAAATCAAAGAAAAAGCAACAGCAACATCATTATCTTCATAGTCAGTGAAAAAAGATGCCTGGCTGAGTGCTGGGTCTTGCTCTGCTCAGCCGGTTCTACCTGCTCAAGCTCAGCCTCATCCACTTGACTTGCGATTAAATGATTTTCATTTTTTCCTCCTTTGCTAGTCTTTGGCTGGAAGAAGAAACAGCTCTGATAAAGAGTTACAGAACAAGCAAAAGAAAATAGATATGGAAAGGAGGGAAGTGCTGAGGTTTCTCATTCTGAATGCTCTGAATACACACAGGAGGACAAATTGCTGAGGGAGAGACTGGGCTCTAGCTCTTCAGCCTCTTCCTTCCCTTCTCATCATTTTCTTCTTTTCAGCCATTTTATACTGGCAAACCAAGAGGAGAAAGGGACACTTTCTAAGCATTTCCACCTTTAAGGCTGCTTTCCACTATCCCCCTCTGCACCTACATGCTCTAGGCATATCCTGCAAATACATGGTAACAAGCCATTGATTGTTGCTTGAAGATTGCCCTTTGGAAACGAGACTGCTGACTGGAGTGTTTTATATCAGCACTTTGGTTTCAAGCTTCCATTTCCTATCCTTCAGGAGATAACCATAAGCACCAAATAGTTGGAGTTGGGGCATTTTCCACTCAACTGTAACATTTGCTGGGCCACGAACAGAACCAAAACCTGGGACAGCAGCTACTTTCTATGTAACGGGGGACCTGGGTTCAAGATCTTGGTCTCAGGGCTGCTTCCATCTCTCAAGTTAAAAGCTACTGGATGGAATAGAAGTAGTTTTTGAGAAATGGCCATATAACTACATATAGTCCATTTGTGGTTCTGGCCGTACATGTGGGATCAGAGGGATGCTTATGGATGAGAACTTCACTTCCCTGTTCACAGACTTTACCTTCTAAGTCCACCATAAAACCAAAGAGTATGCCCGCATGCTGTATCTCTCTGTTTATGAGCTAGGAAGATGTTAAAACTGAGAAATTATTTCCTGCAGTAGAGCATGAAGAGAATAATAAAAAGAAAACATGTGCGGTCTGTGTCATACCATATAGGCCATACCATATATACAATTCTAGTGAACTTACATTCCTGTTCCTACTTTGTGGCACTAATGTTTGGGAGTTTTTACTGAGTATATACAGCAGATTCATAAGGGATTCTACATTTGGATTAACTACCTTGATAGGATCTACACAGCTTTTAAATTGTACTGATTTGTTACAAATATACAGAATAATAAAATGGTGATGTTGAATCTCAAAACCAACTGCTAGTTTCACATAGGGTGCTAAATGGTCATCCAACACCAGTTGCTTCTAAGCAGATTTGACACATTTAAGTAGATTTTAATCAATGACCAACAGGCAAAGAGGTCCACATCCTGTTCTTCTGATGGTTCAACTACACTCTTTTTCCTTCACAGTTAGTTATCTACATGTGTTTTTTTCTCTTGAAGCAGCGTGTCCTCACAGCAAAGACAATGCAGCCTAAGAAGTAGTTGATGAACAAGTGGATTCAGCAAGCAATTACTGTTTGTGGGACTGTGTCTGGAGTTGGGCACAGAAAGTAAAAGTGAAAGCGAATGACACTGCCATACTGCAGGAAGCACAGGCCCAAACACAATATTTAAACTGACCTGCGGCCCAGCAACTGAATAATGCTGTTTGCAGTGTTCTGCACTGGCTTTTCTAAATTTGTTTTCTGGTTTGTAGGAACATTATGCTCCATATGCACTGATGGTTTAGACTGATGAAAAGTTACCTTGAGTACCAACACGTTTCACAGCCAGTAGGTCAATTTTGCCAAATTTTTCCTTTGTTTTGTAAGTACCTTCGAATGTCTCAGCATCCACTCTTACAGTTTTTGTAGTTGGACAGAGGGTTATGCTCTTCCTTCTCAAAACGTGCTGGACAATCATTCAATTACATCACTTCATAATGTCAAACGATAATTACTTTTTTCCTAAGTCTTTGTCGGCTATATGCAGCATGATAGGCACTATTTATCCAATATTTTCTTACAATCTGTTTCTATACAAAAGGTAAAGAAATGCATCTTTAAAGGGCATAAACACCCTGCAGAAACTTCCATTAGCAGAGTAGCATTTATTGTTTTTACTCATCTGACAAACAGGAAAATTCCCGTTTATTTCAAACTCAAAAACTACCCAGGAAAAGATCAAATCTGGAGAGAGTCACCCCCAACATCTGAGGAAAGATGGGCTGCTTACAGGGAGCACTGCTACTCCAGCTGTTATGCAGTTCTTGGGATACACGTTGCCAAAAAATTACAAGTCGTCCCAAGACAATGATTGATTGTACAGACCCTTTAATATTTTAGAAGGGACACCAACTGCTCCTCCTTATGCATTTCCATGTCTTTCACAGTGAACTTAACAAGGCCTACTAGCTTTTAAATCTGAACTGGTAGTTAAGTGATGACTTTTTACCAAAAAGCATGTATTTCTTTAATCACATTAAGGCAAAGAGGGATTGTTAATTGTCATCTTAGCATACACAAACAATTCACTTGGTACTTACATTAAGAGATGTGATGATTTGCTTTTATGAAACAAATGCTGTGCTGGATTCTTACTCCAAAAAAGCTACAGAAAATACTCATTAAAAACAAAGATGCAGATGATTTTTGGTACTGGATGTCCACCTTGATAATGCAGATGTGGTTAATGCCAACAAAAGAGAAAATTACTGCTTCTGAATGGTTTTGGCAGCTTTGGTAATATCATAACACAACAAATCCCCTATATTCAGTAAATCTCTGACTATTCTCTTTGTAAAAAAAGGATCTAATGGCAGTGGTTGCTCCAAAGCAAATGAGACAAATTTTCATGGAAAACCACCACAGGTCATAAGCACCCACAAACAACAATCCTTTGGTTTTAACTCTTGTTGCATTTCAAGAGCAAAAGAGTATTTGGCCTATAGTCCCATGACACATCTCATGATGATTCTCTGGAATTTAAACAAACATGGCTACTGCCATTTCTACCTGTAACTGTAAAACTGCTCTGCTGGTAGCACTGCAGCAGGATGAACACACTCTGGTGGTCAGTGCTGAGCTGGAAAAGGGGAGCCATGTGACTCTTGCTAACACAACTGGATGGCACTGTGTCACTGTTATGAGTTGCGTGACAGTACGGTGTCACTGAGAAACCTCCTTGTTTCCAAATGTGTCCCTTCCTCTTTTTCTTTTGCCTACCAAACGGGAAGTGAAGACATTAGTGCCACGCAGTGTAAGAACAGCTGGATCTACCGCTTCTTGACTCATGCTACTTCCAGTACAAAATGTACAAAAGCTGCTGTCATGCACAGTTTCAACATACAAAGCAAAGTATGTAACAGCATACTATGCTGATGCACCATATTTCCCATGCCAGTTTGGATGAAAGGCTCTGTAGGAGTCAGCAGAGCAAATGGACAGGGCTACTATAAAAATAAAGTTTTGCTATGTCCTCTTTCACTTGACTCAATGCATCCTTTCTGAATATTCATTTAGAAAACCAAGAAAACTTTGCACTGCCATATTCATTGGCTGCAAAACACAGGATTTATTTCTTTATTTAGCTTTTTAATTATTCTAGAGCCTTGGCCAGAAAATGAGCATTATTCCCAGCTTACTCATTTCTGCTACTAGTTGTGCCTTTGTTACACTCATTTAACAAGTCTGTATAACGCCAACCACCATTAAGACCTTGACTTCAGTGGAGAGTTTTTAATCAATATTATAAAATAGTAACAATTAAATTGAGAATCTCAATTTATTGTTTCAAAATTACACAGCTTATCTTGCATGCAAAGCAGATATAAAATGGATAAAAGCTTTTTGATGTTAAAGTCTGAAAATTTTGCCAAAATAACACATACAAATGAGGGTGACAGGAAAGTAAGTGTCTCTTCCAATGACATACATGAATTCTGTCCCTGCCGTACACTGGTACTTTCTCTTTTGTTATTTGAGAAATACTACTAAAACAGAGCTGAAACTACTTTTTAATCTCTTGTAAAGGCTTTCAAACACCACAGCGATGGATCAATGATTTGTGCGGATGTGGTGTGTTGGGGGGGATAGAGTGGGGAGGGAAGAGGAGGAGAGGGAAGGAAGAGCGAAGCATTCAGATACAAATGTGAAAAAAAAATATTAAGAATCACAGACCTTAAAATAAGCCTTTTCTGATACTAAAGTCCTTCTGATTAAAGGATTTGAGAAAAGCTGGGAGAAAAAAAAGTACTAAAAGATTTTTGCAGAACAGTGACCTTACTGACATGACAGTTTCAGACCTTAAATTAATAGAAAGCATTTCACTTGTACATTTGTGTCAGAGCCCTCACTTAATTTACCAGTACCATCTAGGTATCTTTTTGTCTGTGAAAAAAGCAGGGATACCATTTTAATATAACGTGCATCAAAAGAACAATTCAAAATTCTGGAGCAGTCTCATAACTGAACTAAAATAAGATCTTTGCCTTTTTAGCAGGCAAGTTAAATGGGTGGATCTTAATTTCTCAAATTTACCTTCATTCATTACTGTAATTGAAAACCATAGCAAGTACATATTCCTAAGCAGGCTAAACAGCTAATGATTTCTGTATACGTGTATTTATGAATTCGACTAAAGGAACAACATTTTTATCTCAACTAAGTGGCACACCGAAGCTCATAACAAGAATTAAAAGAACAAAAAGAATACAAATTACAAAATTACAAATTATTAAAAGAAAAACAACACCACCAAAATAATACGAATTTTCAGAATTTCTACAGTGAGATTTGGTGACCTTTGCTTTTACAAAATGAAACAGGAGATATCTTGAAGACTCAATGAGAAACAAGCCCCCAGATTTGATTTGGAACATTAAAGTAATTCTAGCAACTGAACAGAAAGATGAGAGGGGCCCTTGATACTGAGAAGAAAAGACTAAGCAATGTGCAAAACACTGACTCTAGTGATGCAGAAATAAAGACATTATAGCAAAGGGCAAAAAAAGAAATACTAGTTTGTACAGCACAACATGGCTTCTAATTGGCTATGTGCATGTACTGGTCGAGCTACTATGCCAGGGTGAGCTACAGGTTACTGGGTTCATTTAGCATGGATATAACTAATGACCACCTCTTTCAAACAAAGAAAGACAGAAAAGAGGGACTTAACATCAGATTTTTGAAAGTGATTTCTGCGAAAACCAAAGTTGATTTTTTTTTTTTTTTTATTTTGAGCTCACAAAAGACATGGAAAATTTTTCACCATCATTACTAAACTCATACCATTTGTGCTTGTGTAAGAGATGATTAGCCAGAGCCAGTAAAATCACATGCTTTATGGCTGAAGTCAGTTGCTCAAAATACAAAACTTAAAGGGCTTTTCCCCCTTCCTCTCTTTTTATTCAGGTATCCAAGTTGCCCAAGCACAACATATTTTTTAAAATTTCAGGGATGGATCCAAACTACGAAATAATTTCAGCCAAAATATAGAATATGCTAACAAATATTGAACCCAGTAAAGCAAATGTAGATACTTACTTCCCCCCTTTTTTCTTTTTTTAACTATGGAAATGACACTGGTTGGATCACAATTGTAGCAACTTAAAGGAGAAAACCCATTCTGGACATAAGAAAGCAAATAGCCCATTTTAAACATTCACAGAAGCATCTCAGGCATATTTGAAGAAAAAATTTAGTGCTTTCAGTGGCGATTTACAAAATCACAGTTCTATCAGTTTTCTTCTACTGTAGAAAAAAAGGCACAATGATTTTAAATAGCAAGCTAAGGCTGGGATCCTTTTTATGCTCTAAGAAGGAAGGACAGAGATTTTTTTTTTAATAATCCAAATTACATATTTTCTTAATAGAGTAATTACAGGAACAGCATGACCTGTACCTGTGCGTTAGCCTTCCATGCTAGCAGCAATTGCTGTAACACTTCAGGCCCCAGATCAAGAAGCAATTACCAATCATGCATGAGGCTTAATGATTAATACATTATTTTCCACACTGATGCTGGAGATAACTGACTGGACCCTCATAATCCTCTTAAGACTGCAAACAAGTCAGGTTTGTGCTCAGTGAATCAGTTTGGGACACAATGTCACCTGTCTCCACCACAAGCACACTGTGCTCCAGTATTTAACCAGGAATCTTCTGAGCCATCTACTGCGGCTCTCAAGAGCTTTACAGCTCCTTCTCCCAGCTACTTTCAAGCTAATTAGTTCAGGTCTGCCTTTACTATAGAGCAGCCCCAGTAGCAAACACAGTGGTGACTTAAAGTTATAATGGGAACTGGAAGAAGCACATGTGATTATAAAACATGTGTATGTATATGTTTTAATGGACAGCATGGCATTAAGGTGAGATTAAGTAACTGCACACTCTATCAACACACAGAGGGTGCTGATGGGAGCTAACCCACAAATAACTGCAGAAAAAGAACACAGCAAAACCCATCAGAAGCCTGGTTTCAAAACTCAGTTTAAGGAAGTAAATGGGATAAATAATGGCAAACATCATTATTACATAGCTACATTTGATAGTTACAGTACAGCCCACTATTACTGGCTTTTTAAAATCAAGAAATTGCACAAGCCATTTTCTCTGCCTCCATATATGCACGCAGAAATTATAAACTGACTTTAGAAAGTTGCTCTCAACTGTCAAGAATATCTTTGAAATATTACAAAAAAAGCTTTACAAATAATGAGATTTAAATGCAATTTACCAACCTTCTTGTAGTCCATTATATTTCCTTTTCCTTGTGCCTTAAAGAGAAAGAGAGATTTTATGTTAAGACATTACATGCTACTGACTAAAGTTGCAAGAATAAAGAATGCAATTAGAAGCACTACTACTTTAAACTGACTTTCTTTAGGAATCTGCTACAGAAAAAAAAAACCAAAATACAACCAAATGTGTTACCAGCTTATACAACATGGTTCTGTTTCAGATGAGAGCGACACATACTCAATGCAATTTTTAGGTTTTTTTATCATGACTTGTGGTTAAACATTTTTTGAATTCAAAATGTTTTGGCCTTAAGAGATCTTGCTGTTTGTATTAATTAATCTCTCCCATGATCTTAAGGTCCTTTTCAACCCTAATGATTCTATGATTCTATGAGATTCCAAAATAAACTATATTTCTTATCAACAATAACAGGATTTATTATCTTAAGAGAGTACTCTCCATATATCCACAGTGATTTGCACAGAGGTAATAGCCTACAGCTGTCCAAAGAGAATGTCAGGACCATGTCAGTGCTATTGGACCTAGGTTAGAAGCAGTTTTGGTTTAGAATTGTATTTAAGTACTAGCATTACTCTTTACTTAGGTAGCAGATACACACAACCTGTAACTTCTAATACATTCAGAAAGAAGTAGGAATAAATTTTAATTTTCTTCTTGCCCAGATGCAGAAAAGTATGTGGCCCAGCTTCCTCAGTTTTGTCACAGGATGATGTAGAAGAGAAGATGTCTTTCTTACCCAGCGGCAGTGGTCTGCTAGATGCAGAGCATTCCTTCTGAAGAGCCTGAAGCCCTTCCCTTAGGTTACGTCTTGCTTTGTCATTATCACCTCCATCAACTCCAGCTCTTCTCTTTTAAGGCACATTGAGAAAAAAAATCACCCATTTGTTTCCCCTAGCCTCCACAACGGAAGACCACAAACCTCAGTTCTTCCGGAACACGTCTCCTGAAAAGACGTAGATTAGGACCACTACTTCTCCATGTCCTCTGCGGGGACTTCAGAGAGCAGCCAAGGGCAGCAGTTGAGCTGGCATAAGGAGAAAAGCTGACGCCTGCACTGAAGAGGAACACTATGGGGCAAGCACAGCACTGAGGAGATGTTGCTGAGACGGCATAGATTTGGAAAATAAATTAATTTTTGTAAGGGAGGAAGAACAGAGAAAAGAACCAATGACAGATTGAGCAAATGGAACAGAAAGGAAAACAGGAAATATCAAACTGATTTCTCTGAAGGAGAAAAGGGACTGATCCACAAAACCTCTTTAGTACTCTCTTTAAGCTTCTTAAGAGTCAGCTTTTCTGAAATGCATATTAAGAAAACAGCCTGATAGCATTTGGGAGTAGTAAAACCACTGCCAGTAACTGCTTCCTTATTTGGGTATTCTCATCTCCTTGATTTGCCAACTTTTATTTATACTGTCTGGATCTTACGGCTTCTTCAAAATATACCTAGCAAGTTATATTGTGTATCAGAACACACAACAGGTATGTTCTTTAACAAATGACTGCCTACATGAAGATTAACACTGCACTGGAGAATATGCCAACTTGTTAGAGGAAGGTGCTTTTTAGTCTTGGCAATATCGGGAAAGGTGTGCTCAGTGCCATCTCCTCCATTTAATACTCATTACAAGCAGCAAGAAGTTCTTCACTGTGAGGGTGGTGAGGCACTGGAACAGGTTGCCCAAAGAAGTGATAAATGCTCTATCCCTGGCAGTGTTCAAGGCTAGGTTGGACAGAGTCTTGGGTGGCATGGTCTAGTGTGAGGCGTTCCTGCCCATGGCATTGGGGTTGGAACTGGATGATCTTCAGGTCCTTTCCAACCCAAACCATTCTATGATTCTCTCAAGAATTTAAGTCAATGGCAGTTGTGCTACTCCAAGCAGCAACCTTATCTGATCTGTTTCCTAAGCCTTCTTTACTACAACTGCACCTTTGCTTTCTTTCTTTTTATCCTCTCAATAATTAGGCTTTTTGACTTTGACTGACCCCAATCTCAGACACACAGACTTTTTTTCCTTTTACATCAGACTTCTGCATCTGGTTTAGCTTCCTCAAAGGTATTAAGCCTGTCTTGCAAAAGCTGCACACTTTTACCAAACTTAGATAACTTTCTAGGCTTCACTGCTTGGTTTGGGAGTTCAGCCTCTGAACGTCAGGACTTGGGGCCCTCAAAGATTCTACTACCAATCATATTAGACACATGAATGGCCAACTCAATTCAGCCTTCCTCCTGAACACCAAAGACCATCATGTGCCAGTAAGTGAGGGACAGTGATACCACTACATTCCGTATTAGTGAATAAGGTGGTGTGAAATCAACTCACCTTGCTAGGATCCAAAAAGAATCCCTGAATCCCCCATTAAATTACTCAGAATGCATCAGATAAGCAGACCGCAAGGTTTAGCAATGCTTTTGAGCAAGATTTTCAGGACATTTTCCAAGATTGACTTTTCCTTCTCAGATGCGATGGTCCCTTTTACATGTCTTAAATCCTATACTTGAGAAATGCTTTACAAAACATTTGATAAATGCTTTTCTTCCAGCTCATTGGGCATTCTAGTTTTAGATGCACAAAGGTGGGGAGTGTTGGTAGTGAGGCCAGTGAGAATAAGAGAAACTTGGGTCTTGATGGATCATCCATTCCTGTGCACATATATACATATGTGTGTGTGTATGTGTATATATATGTATATATCCATGTATACACACACATACCTAGACATTATTTTTCCTCCTATGACAAGGCTTCTCTCTATGCACATCCCAAGTCCTTTTTAAGGCAGTCTCTAAATTTCATCCAAATCAGAATCTTATCTTCTCAAAGCACATATATCTAACGTTTATGCAACTTCTCAAACCTGGATATCTGATGTGTTTTGCTCTTTCCAAATGAAGAGACAAGGGAGCTTGAAGACAAGGTCTTCAGCTCAGCAGCAAAAAGGTGCAAAGACTACCCCGGGAATAACCACTGTATCCAGACCTCTGACAAGAGAGCTGTGGTGAGACAATCACAAAAATTCTGGGCCCTCCGCAGAAGTTCAGACATCCCTCATGAGCTCTCTGTAAACTGCTTTCATCTAAGATATGTATGACAGGCACTGAGTTCCAGCCACATGCTCTCAGAGCTGCATACCCCCTGTGGAGGCTACTAGGTGCAACGGGGCTCTCTTGAACCTAAAAAACTTCCTGTAGGATAAGGAAGCTGCTAAGGCGAGGTGCTGCCTTTAATCCATTGTACGAATGCTTAGATGGGAAAACAATTAAAGGAGAAATCCAGATTACTTAGCAATAATTAAAGGTCTATAAAGTGATTTCCATATACCCCAGCTATTAAGAACAATTCTACCTGCCAGGGACTGAGTCCATTGCTCATGCTTTGCTTATTTAAACTGTATAAATGACATTGCACAAGAGGGTGGCTTATGAGCATACCCTTATGAATACTGACGACATGAGAAAGTCTCTGGTTTGAGTGCTTGGCCTACACTGAATGACACATAGTGAATGTGACTTCAGAGCTTGCAGTTAATGAAAGGTAATTTTCCTTTCTAAATCAACAAAAGCCAAGGAAGGCTCCTGGAGAAGGTGTACCAAATGTAATGAGCTAAAGCAGTAGTCAATAAATACTTTTGCATAGTTCATGACACTTCCCCACCCCCTTCAGAGAGAACTGCTTTACTGTTTCTATAATGCACATTTTTGGTACAAGAATTAACAAGCAGACAGACGGCACTCCTGGAGTCCTACAACCTCCTCTAGATTCTGCAGATGGGAAATTGTTTCAAAGCTTTTATACACTGTGTTGTGGTAATACCATTACTCTCCAACTGCAATCATCCAAATTCATTTACATTCCACCCACATAGGAGCCTTGTGTTGAGATTGTAGAATTCCAAAATTCCTCATCACCCATTATAAACTACCAGCCCTTAATTTCAAAATGACAAAAGGTTTGCTTCACTTCAAGATCTCACAAATATTTTGTAGTGATCAGTAACCCAAGTTCCCCAGATGCCCTCCTCCCTCCCCAGTCCAAAATACTGCTCCTAGGGCCAAGTTGGCAGAAGGAAATACATGCCTACCTTTCAACCAACTGTAATGCAAACTTCTCTGCTTTAAGCTGTCAATGAAAGTAGCTTTAAGCTAAGACGTGGGCTTGCACAAGTAGTTCAGAGAACAGACATATATGTTCCATGCAAACGAATTCACTTGTTACACTGACACACAGAAGTTTGATGAAGCTTGACTTTCATGTCCCTAGATTTCCCCCTCTTACAAGCATGAGAGACGTGTTAAGTATTGAAGAGCAGAGGTAACCTCTTTGTTGTCTTGTTTGATGTTAATTTCTAAGTTTCTTTGCAGATTGAAAGTATAGACAGGAAGAGAGATACAAACTCCAAAATTAGGAAATTCTAAACAATGCTTTCATTTACCTCTCTGATCTGTTTAATCCACGCCTCCCTCCCAAGGAATTCCTGATGGAGGACTGCAGGAGCAGAATTCAAACTGAAGGCCACGGTGTCAGTAGAACTTTCTTTAACAAATGGCTGGAGGTCTGAATGTAGCTGAAAGACAAGAACATCTTCCTTCAATTCCCAGGAACAGTCTATTACATACCCACCCACTCACCAAATGAAGGTCCATATCCTGATTCTATACCTACTCGCCACTTTCTGCTTTGACACTTGTACTTTGGTTGCACTTTTTCAAGTTTGGGGGAGGGATAAGAAGATGTTGCAAGCATTGCGGTGGCAGGAAGTTGTAAAGAGAAGCATGTAGAGAATCTGCAAAGAATCTTGCAAAGGACAGCTTGCAGAACTGGGCAAGTGATGGGATACGGGCAAGGAGGTGACTGTTGAGTGGCAGGAAGCAGGAAAATTACAAAGAAAAGAATGATCCGGTCTTCAGTGGAAAGAGTATCAGGTTTTAATCTGTGAAGGGTTATACATTCTACTTCTCCGTAACTGAGGAAGCTGATGAAATGTGACCCTCCTTCTGACAAAGGAAAAGTTACACAGCTAGGAGTTTTCTCTGGAAGCTATACAATAGAATCATAGAACAGTTAGGGCTGGAAAGGACCTTAAGATCATCTAGTTCCAACCCTCCTGCCATGGGCAGGGACACCTCCCACTAAACCATGTCACCCAAGGCTATGTCCAACCATGCCTTGAACACCGCCAGCAATGGAGCATTCACAACTTCCCTGGGCAACCCATTCCAGTGCCTCACCACCCTTACAGTAAAGAATTTCTTCCTCATATCCAATCTAAACTTCCCCTGTTTAAGTTTGAACCTGTTACCCCTTGTCCTATCACTACAGTTCCTAATGAAGAGCCTATCCCCAGTATCCCTATAGCTCCCCCTTTAGATACTACAAGGCTGCTATGAGGTCTCCACGCAGCCTTCTCTTCTCCAGGCTGAATAGCCCCAACTTTCTCAGCCTATCTTCATACGGGAGGTGCTGCAGTCCCCTGATCGTCCTCGTGGCCCTCCTTTGGACTTGTTCCAACAGTTCCATGTCCTTTTTACGGTGAGGACACCAGAACTGCACACAGTACTCCAAGCTTGAGTTCTCCTACAACTGGACCTTGAGCTTGTTTGGAGGTCCTAGCAGGGGCACGCAGCTACCATATACCTTTATACACAACTATATGTCAACAGTGAATGTATTAATATTAAAGCATACACAAAATATTAAGGCTATAGTCTGCAGAAGAAGCAATTTACCGGTAGAGTTGTATCTAGTAATACCACATAGTAGCATTTCTGTGGCAATAAAGCTGCGCTTTATAAAACCACTTCCTTCTCCTGGAGGAACTAGAAACTGTCTGAACTCAGCTGAAACTGTCTGTCTGTCTTGAGCTACATCTATACTTGCAAGTAGTGCAATACAGTAGGAACAGATGTTTAGGGCAAAATAAGAGTGTCAAGGATCCAAATTCCACACTGTGTGTGCTTTCCTTTGGACTAAATGTAGCTGTGGACAAAAAGACTTGTAACAGAGGTCAGAGGCTTTCTCTGGGAAATCGTACTGCTGCTGAGGTGTAGGGTACTCCTGTCCATGTCTGGTGACTTTCCCCTTTATCCTGCAGCCACCCTCTCTGGAAGTTACTTCCACATCAGATTATTCAACAGGAAGTGTATGCAAGTCCTTCAGCCACTGGAGCACAAGCCTCAGCAAGTGTGCTGCTGCAAGCAGCTGAATCTCTTAGTTTGAATCTCTGCATGGTGGTAGGTGAAATCAAACACATGCTTCCTCCTGCAACTCCTGCTACTGAGACAGTGGCTTTAGGAAGAATGTAGGAACAGAGAAGGTAAAGTTATAAGGGCTACAGAAAGATGCAGTGAGGGATATTAATAGAGCTTAAATGAAATAAGCTACATTGCCAGGAGTGTGATTTTGCCAATCCATAAGCACTGTTCATACCAGCAATTTCTGCAAACATCTTCACCCGTCAGCAGTCAAATCTCTCAGTGTCACTGACCTGCTGTCGAAAGTCTACAGCATAGTGGCAGTATACAACAGAGCTCAAGAGTGACACATCTTACAAGTCTTTCTATATTTAAGATCCCAGAACAAAAGGAAAAGGAGTACCTTATGACTCATAGACATGTGTTTTCCATACTGAAATGCCATGTCCTGAATCTCAGCGCTGTGCTTTGCTAGCTCCATTGCAGCCTGGCAGCTCTTTGCCAGCAAGGCACTATGTGACAGGAACACCTGGTCCTTCCACGTTGATATGCAGATATCATCTGTAAGGCAGTTCTCCTGAAAATGAAACAAAGGCTAACATGAAAACACCAGAACTGCAGCTGTGTCAGCTCACACAAGTTAACAGTGTGGCACAGGATAACATGACATGCAGCGAGTAACAAAACTCTGGGTGCCATGGTGCCAAAAAAAGAAGGGTATCTTTTGGGCGTGAGTACAGAAAAGTATCAGAGTAAATATACTGGCAGCTTCAACAAACAGCATTTCCATTTTCTGCTCAAAAAGAACAATGCAAAATACATGGAGCTGTCAACAGATTCAACACAGATCTTTTTCTTAATGACTATCATTACACTGAACATTATCAATGACTATATTCCTCATGAGGGACTGGGAAGAAAAAAATAAAGAGATAAAAAAGACAACTCCTCTCCCTCAAACCCAACCCCAACCCAGAGTACATCTGGGCTTCAGCCCCTTGCCAGTTATCAAGAACCAACAAACCCTAATGAAATTTAGAAGTCCCTACAATGTCTCCTTTTTAGGCAAGAAAAAAAAAATAGTAATTCCAAAAGGTATTAAAAATCCTTGTAGAACTGCACTGGAAAAAACGAAGGGCTGTGATGGAGGACGTGGACCTCTTCTATTGCCGTATTAAGGATGAGGAGTGACTGAAAGCATTCAAAAAAAGAAAAAAAGAAAAAAACAAGCAGCTGCAATTTAGAAACGTCAGGTGTTAACTTCCCCAGGGGACTGAGAGAGATCTCGGTGATGCCTCTAGAGAACGTCTTCACCTTGACCGTAAGGTCACAGATGCTCAACACTTCTCAAAATCCTTTGTATCCAAAATACTGACTTGGGTTACATTCCAGAAAGTGTTTTAATAAACACAAACCCAGTTCCTTCCTCCCAAACCCAAATTCAACTGCAGCTCCTTTGGCTCACATGGCGTTAATAATGGCACTTATTCTACAAACGGATCTTCAAAGCTAGACATGACTTGTAATCTTTCTCACATACACATGTTATTGTCACACCTTTAGGTACTCTCTAATGAGGGAAAAAAACAAAGCTAGAAAATATACAGTTGTTTTGCTTTGAAAAAGCTAAAATCAGTAATGAGAAGCTAAAGAAAAAAATTTCAAGCATATAAACATTAAATGTTTGCAGTTTCTCAGTTCAGCCAAATCCATAGCGTACACTAAGCCAAAATGTATTCTTTAAAAGAATAATATAAAAAAGACTCTTATGTAACAAGCCTCTTCTCTTAAAGTGACGTCAATTAAATTACTCGGAAACGAGCAAGAAGTAATTCTGTGACCCTATAGTTTTCTAGCAAGGTATTATCTGTCATGACATCGGTAACAAATGAAATAGAATCCATCCGTTCAGCTCTAATTTTCCTCCCTTATGGATATCACCCAGAAGTGCTGCGTTACAAGGGAGAGGATAATTTGAGACTAATGGAAAAAGTAGAATTCTGCAATGCCAAGTAACACAGGGCTGTATCAAAATGCCTTTGCTTTCAGACATCCTATTAACTTATACAAGGAAAGTGAGGAACAGAGAAACCACATGTTTGCTATTATGCATATGATAACTTACAAATGCAAGCCTAAACTTTCCTCGTGTTCCGTCTTACTGTAGTATATTTGTTTTAATATCTTAACTCAGCCCAGAGCATGTGCAAATTCCCAGGAC
The DNA here is from genome assembly GCA_039720435.1 of Amazona ochrocephala. Lineage (NCBI taxonomy): Eukaryota > Metazoa > Chordata > Aves > Psittaciformes > Psittacidae > Amazona > Amazona ochrocephala. The sequence goes on from CM077878.1 coordinate 63,055,456, forward strand.
TGGCAAAATATCAAAATGAGCATTTAGTTCAAGTAGTTTCCCATATATCAAGTCTTTTTTTTTTTTTCCCCCACTCAGATATAGATCAATTTATTTTAAATTTAAAATCAGCAGCTCTTGGAAGACGCAACACAATCTTTTACTTAACAACCAATCTGCTCAGTGAAAAAACAGTATTTACTAAAATTTGCTGGATGATACTGAAAATTGGCAGCGATTTTTATAATTATTTGTTTTAAATCCAACCAGGATAAAAATATTCTAGAATGGTATCCTGAAACGATTTGTGAAGTTAAATAAATCTTTCAGAAGACCTATAAGTTGAAAATGCTTGCTTGCTAGAGCCTTTGAGTAGCAACAGAAATGTAGACATTAACAAATGTCCACTGCAGGAACCGAAGAATCATAGTTATCATAGAATCACAGAATAGTTAGGGTTGGAAAGGACCTTAAGATCATCATCATCTAGTTCTCAACCTCCCTGCCATGGGCAGGGACACCTCCCACTAAACCATGCCACCCAAGGCTATGTCCAGCCCGGCCTTGAACACCGCCAGTGATGGAGCGTTCACAACTTCCCTCAGCAACCCGTTCCAGTGCCTCACCACCCTCACAGTAAAGATTTTCTTCCTCATATCCAATCTAAACTTCCCCTGTTTAAGTTTAAACCCATTACCCCTTGTCCTCTCACTACAGTCCCTAATGAAGAGTCCCTCCCCAGCATCCCTATAGGCCCTCTCCAGAAGAAGTTTCATTGCAACTCTATGATTTGTTACAAAAACATATTCTTCTTCAACAAGTTTAAATTTCATCACAGGACTGAAAATGATGATACAAGAAGTTACTGTCTACTACATGAACATTATGTAGGCGCTTCAAGCATCTAAAATGGGTATCTAACAAAAAAATGACAAAAATCTGAGGCATAGTTAAGGATATGTTATTGAAATCTTAAAAACATATGTATCGCGAATCTCATGGTTACAGAACGAAGCCAGCTGTAAAAAGGTATTATGCCCATGTGGCTGTGCTTTAGCATAAAAGCTTGCATGCCAAAATAGAGTTGATTTTAATCACAGAATGCCTTATGACCACATACCCCTAAAGCTTTTGCTGCTTAAGAAGGCAGAGGCAGACACAACCTTGCTTTAGCAAAGTTTTCCAACAATCCAAATGCCTTCTTTTTTTTTTCCCCAAGCTTAAGTCTCATGTCGTATATAATGTCCACCAACCACACTGCATTCTTCAAAGGTTGTGTATGACAGGAGCTAAACACTATCTTAAAACATCAAGGGAAAAATGAAACTAGTTCTAGATTGCAAAGTCTGAAAAATCTGACATCATGACAACATTTATTATTTATAGAGAAATTTTCACTTTTTTGTAAGTTTTTTTTTGTCAGCAGTGGATGACTCAAAGAATAGAACATACAAGTGGACATTAGCTGGCCCAGAAGACTCCTACCAGCCTTTCATACAAAGCCTGTTTAAACACGAATTAATTCTATCTGTAGTTGCCAGTGCTCAGACCTCATTGACAAGTTCTGTGACTAAGAAATGGGTCCAGATGATAATCAACCCTGATGCCGCATGGGTAACAGAAACTGTATTAAGAACGCCAAACCCCTTACCATCCCTGGAAGAAAGCAGCCAACTCCAGATACTGTTTGGACAATGTTGGCATAGGAGTACAGGGAAAATACCCAAATCCAGCTCTGCTGATCATCATTCCTATAGGAAATTAACAACAGCTAAGGGTGCTCCCATTTTACTAATGGCAAGGTCAGTTACCATTTTGTTAGAAAGAAATTGGCTAGCTGAGATTTTTATGTTAAGCTACTTCGATAATTTAGATTGGGTTTGAAACAATCATCTCAGGCAATGGGAAACAAAAAACTTTCAGAAAATGAAATTTGCAGGACAAAATGTACAATCATAACCATCAGGAAGGGCAGCTCTTAGTGGTGGCAACAAGGATCCCCAGTACAAACGTGGCACTTACAATAAATCAGTTTCATTCGTCACACCAAAGAAGACGCTTTGGTGTGACACAGTTCAAGCTGAAAACATATTCAGACAAATATGAAAAAAAAAACGTGCCTTAAAAGTGCACAGACCCATTTGCAAAACCAGGAAGGAATCAGAGCCTTTTCATTGTAAAACTTCAGCTATAGAGTTTGTAAGAGAGCCTCTATTTTGGGGTTTGGGTTTTTTTTCTTCCATACCATGGCAGCCCTTTCTTAGTCATCTGCTGTTGCACAGAATAATCAAAATATCTCAACCACTTACATCAAACTTTAGTTCAGTTCTCAATGGGCAAATAACCCACAGAAAAAGACAAATATATTTTAATACTGTTTTAAAGTTTCAAATTAGGTAGTTCAAGAACTTCTATTTTACATACGTAAAATCTATTGCAACTATGAATCTCTACCAGTAGCAAGACCCTGCGAAGTGTCTTGCACATGGTTCACATAAGCTTTCAACAGATGTACTCCTGCTTGCTGAACATGACAGGACATGTTTTATTGGTCTCTTAACAGATATCTTCACTGCTTTTGGAGGAACAAGGGTGCTCGCAAATGGGTCAATAAAGCATGCCACTGGCTGCCTAGTACTTTGATCATGACAATGCACAAAAAACAACACACAATTTTAAAGAAGTTTGTACACTTCTAATAAATGGAAACATCTCTCCACATCTGTTACTTTAAAACCTCCCTGGAAAAGCTTAGTATTTAAAAGAACAAACGCAGTAAACAAACAGCACTGGCCTTCTTTCCAGCTATGGTGCTTTTTTTCCCCTCTGACACATTTACCCATTCTTTTCGCAGATGCTCTTTACTCAAATTCCATATTTTATCCTTCCCTTTTGTCTTGCAACAGAAACATTTGTTAGAAGAAAAAAGAAAAAGTGAAAGCTCTGACTGTGCTGCACTGCTGAAAGGTGGTTTACGTGACTCAAAATACATTTGATTTACCTCCTATAGTAAAATTTATAAGCAAATCCTTTAGTTATAACACAGACTCACGGCAGTCCAGCTGATGGACATGTGCAGAATCCCAAAACATTACACCTCAAAGCAGAGTTGGTGACCAAACATCAAAGAAGATGTGGTACAATTCATTGCATGTAGTCAGTGCTTTGCCAGAAATAAAACTTATTTTTGTGAAGAAAACCTAACTGGTCTAAACCAAATACCTGTTAATTCACTATTTGGTAAAATGAGTACTTGTCACTATTGTATTTATTTTTTAAACTTGCTTTACATGTTAAGTTTATGCACAATTTTCACATGATTGCATCAAAAATGTCAAAAATGCCTGAGAGCTCTTGCAGCCATCAGTGGAACATGTTGGAAATTGTTTTGTCTTACGTAACTGTCACATTCTGACACTGAGTTTTGGTAATGTAAATTTAGCATCAGCTACATACCCCAGAGACAAGGAAAAAAACCCAAACAACAAAGCAGTTTCCCATGTAAGTCCCTAATAATTTAAGATGCAAGAACAGTCTTGCAGATAAAGAGCAAGAGACAACACTCAAGTCCTGCTCTTGATTCTGCTGTTTGACCCTGGGCTTTCCTCTTGTTCAGTGAACTGACAGGGATACTAAAGCATTCTTCGTTAATGTTCATTAAATGATCTGGGATATTAAGACAGCAGGTTTCTAAAAGTGTGACAGTATTCTGTGAGTTAACAAACATTTTGGAAGCCTTCAGTCTCCTAAAAGTAGGGAACAGAGACTCAGTGCAATATTTTTTTCTGTTAAAAATAAATACCATGATGATGACTGAAGGCCAGATTAGATAACTTTCATCTTTGCACTCACTAAAGCACAAATTTTTAATGCCAAATTAGACCTAAATTTAGGAAAGAATGATGAGAACTGGGAAGAATGCCTTTGACTCACAGAATTTTGGGTTGAGAAGGGATTTAGCACAAAAAGCTGCAAAGGTTTATCACATCACCCCTTTCTGCTCCAGCTTATGGTCCAAAATATTAGCTTAATATTGCTAATGCAATGTCTTAAACCACAGCAGTTATTTGATACTTTGAACATGAGTGGCAGCCCTAACCTTCAGGCTGTCTTTGCAACTGAAGCCCACACTTTGTACTTGGGATTGTCACTTCAAATAAAGATGAGAAGTTAAATAGTATCTTTATTTTCCCCATTTCACACAGATCTAATGACTCACTATGCAGACAAGATGAAGAATGACCAAACAGAATGTACTAAAATGGGACGGCTGTAGGATTGCATGTGGTTTTACAGAAGGGAAAAACGTGGTAATGAGAGCTGTCAAATAATTATATCCATTATATGTCTTCAGGAGTAAGTAAGGTCAGTATTGTCAGGTCAAATGATTTTTTCCATTTTCCTACAGGGTCACCCAAATGAAGCAAACTAAAAGGTTTTTTTGAGGTAAACATGAACTCAGAAAAAGGGTTAGCTCTGCAATTGTTTTTGTCTACCATCTAGGCACATCTAGCAAAGCTCAAAACAACCTGTCGCTAAACAAGTCTATTTTATGGCACTTAGGAGCTTTATAACAATTGCATTAAAGTCATTTAACACATGAGGTACAGTTTTACTGCCTCAAAAAGGGAAACGAAAAAAACCAAAAAAGTGAGAAGGTATCCTTCTGCTTTTCCAAATTTAAGACATTCCCAGAAGTGAAAATGCCATTTCATCACTATGCCCTACTCTTCAAAAGAAATGATGTTTGACATTTGAGATTTAGTTGTGGAGTAGATAGCATTTGTCTTACCTCTAGGAAATGTAGTTCACATTTTTGCTTTGTTCAAACTGCAATTAAGGATGGAAGGAAGATGCACAAAGGAAACAAATAAGACAGACCAACAAATGACTTAGTCCATTTGTCCATCTATGCTGAAGAGACATCCAGGAAAGGATAGGACACTGCCTCAGCAGAACAGTATGAGGAGAGCAGCAGGGATGTGTCTCATATACAACATGAAACTAAATTTCCCAGAGGACAAGATAAAAAAAAATAAATTCAAGTAGTTTTCAAGTAGATGCCACATTTGTTTGTTCTAGGTCTCATTAGAAGCCAGGCACTATTGATTAAAAAGATCAAACTCCAAACACTGTAATGTAAATTTCAGTACCTATTATGACACCATACTAATTGTATTTAGAGGTAACTGGGTGCCCCTTAGAAAGGGTATGCTGTACTTTCAATTTGCCTTAGACAGACAAAGTCATAGAATCATAGAATAGAATCATAGAGTAGTTAGGGTTGGAAAGGACCTCAAGATCATCTAGTTCCAACCCCCCTGCCATGGGCAGGGACACCTCCCACTAAACCATGCCATCCAAAGCTATGTCCAACCCCACCTTGAACGCCGCCAGGGATGAAGCATTCACAACTTCCCTGGGCAACCCATTCCAGGGCCTCACCACCCTTACAGTAAAGAATTTCTTCCTCAGATCCAATCTAAACTTCCCCTGTTTAAGTTTAAACCCATTACCCCTTGTCCTCTCACCACAGTCCCTAATGAAGAGTCCCTCCCCAGCATCCCTATAGGCCCCCTTCAGGTATTGGAAGGCTGCTATGAGGTCTCCACGCAGCCTTCTCTTCTCCCGGCTGAACAGCCCCAATTTTCTCAGCCTATCTTCATACGAGAGGTGCTCCAGTCCCCTGATCATCCTCGTGGCCCTCCTCTGCACTTGTTCTAACAGTCACTGAAACATAACAAGTTGTATTTGCAATTGGGCCAGGGCAGGTAAACATCATGCAGCTGTGCTTAGTTTATTTTGCACTTCCTTGCAATCCACACAAGCGGAGTCCTTCAGTAACTCAACAAAAAAAGACTAAGAAAAAGAATATTAGGTCCTTCTGCAGTGGCAAAAACCCAAAAGAATCCACATGTCTCATTTAAACAGCAACCAAGGTTAAGATAAAATGCAGTTTCATTGCGGAGATGAACTTGTGGAGCTTTACTTCTACACAAAAGAGTAGTTGTTTTTTTAAAATATGATATATCTGGGATCTACTTGTATTTAAACCTGCCCAAATACGGAAAATAAAATTTAAAATGTTCTTTGCAAACACCTTCAAGAAGTTATCTATTTTAACACACAACCCTGAGCAAAAGCACTTGGAAGCATCCCTGAAGGCTGAAGTCTGTTTACCCATGGGTTAAACACAGCAGGTGCAGAAGGACCATCAAGTTCCCAACATCACACTGCTGCCACGCTTCCACCCAGGTTTCCTCCTGAGAGGTGCCAGAGAATGCTCTGTGCACAACCCAAGCACCTCCTGAGAAAGCCATTATTGCTTCCCTGCTAGAGGCTATCTCTTCCTCCAAGGGAGGAGCTCAGCTCATTAACATGCTTATTTCCTATCTACCTGATTTCAACCAAAATGACAGCAATAAGCTTAGAGGAGGTTAGTTTTAGTAACACGTCTTTGCTGCTACAAAGCAGGAAAGAGAGATACTGACCATTGGAGTAGCTGGGTGCACCCTCCCTGGTGCAGCCCCTGTTAGCTGATAGCCCACCGTGGTTTGGCTGGTGCAGAGGCATCAGTGCAGGTGTCTACTGTAGTGGTAACCCACATGATCAGGGCTTCCACTATGGTATTAATCTTGCTACATACTACAACGTGGCAACAGTAAACTACAGCTGCAATCTAAATACACAATGAATATAAATGAACTCATATTTCTGCAACCTTCAAGCCATTTCACCTACTGAATGTGAAGATTCAGGTCTCCAAGGCAAACTAGGCATGTGAGACAATGTCACTGCGAGTATATCTATCTACCTATAGGTATTCACATATTCATACTGGTCATCGGTGAGTGAAAACTTGCTATCATAAAACCTGCAAAGGTCACGGCAACTTCAGATTATGGATTTTTTTGCATGTGTTAAGATACAGTCATAGCAAATGAAAGAAAGCTTTTTTACTTCAACGTCCTGCCCAAGCAAGCCTACTTCAAGAAGTGTCCCTGCAAGTTTCCTTAAATATTCTGGTAAAGACAGAAATGCCTACATCTAAAATTTGACCAATTTTCATTGTCAAATAGTAACACAGTATATCCATAATTGCCCTTGAAAAAATACAAGATTATTTGGTGTGAAACTCTGGCGGCTGCTGCTTTTGCCCATGCCAACTCCTGCAATTCGTGCACGTGATTCTGGTGGAAGAGAGTACAGGGCTACACTCTTACGCACTCTTGTTTCTGGTGACTTCTGGTGGAAGAGAGTACAGTGCTACACTCTTACCACTCCAGGACAAAATTCATGCTTGTACTATCAAAATGTGAATGCTCTCAGAAGAAGACAGGACCTGATACGAGTTCGGGATGAAGTATTTTGTAAGCAACTTTGGGCTTGGAAATGAGAAACTTAACATGAAAATATCAGTGATAGTTTCACTGCATTAAATACAGTGTATTTTCACACTGTAATAAGTGCCTCTAACAGAATCCTAACCAGAAACCTCTGGAACTGTTTGGAAAGCCCATAAGATGACATGGCTAGAGCTTCTGGTAATGACACATGAAATTATTTTATTAAGCACTCACAAGAATAAAACAGTCCTTCCTTGAGCATTTCTAGAAATGAAATGTCCACCAGAGTTCACAGATATAAGAACGCTACCACTGAAACTCACTAGGACTCTCTTCCTCCCTCTCCCTCCTTCGTAAACAGGTGAGAGAGTCATCATATTCATTGTAGTCACACGTGAGTATCACCAAACTTCTTAGGTATGTAAAGTACTGAAATTCTTACCTCAGATGACTGTGAGTTTTCATAATATATACCTTGAACTAAGTCACCAATAGCACTTGAAATGAGCTCCACAACCTGTAAAAGAAAAGGAGAAAAAGCCTTACATCTTTAATTATAACCAATTTTCCTAACAAAGCTACTGCCAAATTTCCAGAGAGATAAACGGCAGTAACTTTCCTTGCAGAAAGCTGGTTGTGAAAGACTGCAGGATTTATTGGATATATTCTGCATAAGCATGATTCTCTCTCTGCTTAAACCTCAACTACAATAACACTTCTATCAAAGTTTTCAGCTAATATAAATGAAAACCAAGACTTTTTTTCCTGAAGTGTGAACTATGGAGCATATTCTCACAAGGACCTTCACAGAACTAATAAATCCCAGTTCATGAATATGAGACGGTATCTCATCTGGGCTTTGTTTCATTTTGGTTTTTTCCTGCCAAGTAAATATTTCACAATACCTCTCATTGGGAGCTGTTAAAATTCTAATCTTTGTGGCTAATACAGAAAAGTCAAAATCCACAGAAAGGTAACCTTTCAAATGTGATCATTTGGTATTCGGGTGCCCTGGGAATGCACTGTGGATGTATTTAGTGCATGGCCTGAGGCTCAGCTGTACCACATACACTGAAAGTCTGCAACACGGGAATGTTTAAATCAGATTTATCAATCTGTATTATCTTCAGGGTTCAGACTTTTTATTTTATTCAAGTGAAGCCTAAAAATCTGAACTTGATCCAGAATGTAAAACAAGCACTCCACAGTCTCCCTGGAACTACTGTAAAATTTCAAGTCATACACATGAACTGTCTTAATTGGAACAAAATACTCAGATTTATTGTAAAGTTAAATGCAGGCATTTCAAATAAGCACACCTTAAGGCTACCCCTTTAGTTGCTCACAAAGTTTTAATTTCTTGAATGCTTCATTTCCTATGCATGACTCTATATCTGATTCCTCTTTTTGCTTCCTAAAATTCAACATAGTTCTTATTGAATTAAAAGGTTTACTTTCAATTTTTATCATTCCTGTAACTGAAGACAAGAAGTCAAATGATAAAATCCCTAACAGAACGGTACCTTAACATTTAGGCATACTTTCTTTGATAATAAAAACACATTTGTATGCTAGCTTTGAGTACCAGCAGAAAGGTTGTGTGTTTTCCTTTTTTTAAGCACTGGTTCATATACATATTCATATACACAGAGCAAGTGCTAACTTTAGAAATGGTGCTGATTAAAAGTCATGTTTTTTCTTGCAATGCATATGGGTTAATTTGCAAGACCTACAAAAACAGCCTTTAAAAAAAAAAGGAAAAAAAAAAAAAAATCCCATTGCCCTTTTGGAAACTAGATACCAAAGAAATATTGTAGCAATATGAGCTGCAGAGGAACTGAAAGGACAATGATCCTACAGTGTTACCAGATGTGTTGAGTTATTTAAGTGGGGAATAGAAAAAATGAGGGGCTTATTTTTGTCCTTCCCCCCTGTTTAAAAAACATGTCCCCCCCCAGCCCCCCCCCCTTTTTTTTTTTAAGGTATCAGATAAGCTTTATTCCCAAATCCAGGAGGACTGAGTATCGCCAATAGGTCTATGAAAGTCTGTAACTAGATGCCCAAGATCAGATTGTATTACAGTTTATACAAGCAACATCCCAAGATTCTTCTGATGGCTAGGATACATAATACAGATCAATCACTCACTAAAAAATGTTATGGTTTGTGAAATGGTCTGAGCTCAGAGACCTACACTGGTAATACGAAGAGGAATTTACAAAGACACTGAGTCCTACTCTAAATGTCAAAGTGATAGTATGAACTTTTAACAATGCAGCTGGCTCTGGATAACCAGACCTTTTCCTCTCTCGCCTGAAACCCTAGATCGAGCAGGACCCTGTTTTGGGGTTTCTTTTTTCCATCTCTCCTCCCTCTTTTTAGTGCAACTCTGCTCTCAAAGGCAATTTTAACTGACTTAAAACAATCTCAATGAAACATTTGTGAACAATTGTACCTCTTCCTCTTGTAGTTTATAAAACATCTTAGGAGAATTACACATCTGCTATTTAGCAGAATCCATATATTAAATACCAATTAGGACTTTAGCGACATATTGAACACTATATGCTAGCAAGAATTTAATATTACCTCCCTTCTTTCCAAATCTCTCTTTTTTTTTTCTTTTAATAACATTTTTCTAAAGGTAAATGCAAGGCCATGAAGATCACTACCAGGAATGTAATTCCAGTTTCAAGAGCACAGTGGGATTCTTCCATGAGGCTCTGTTAATTTATCAACCCTTAATCCGATCTATGAAAAGCATCTGCTGCTTAACATCAGTGGCCTAGGGTCCTGAGCGCTGGGAAAAGCAATGAGAAATGAGGAAACCAGGTAATTTTCCTCTGCATCCCAAACTGACAGAGGGGAAGACAAATTATTACAGATTCAGTAGTGCTCATACAGTCAATGATACACTGAGTAGTTCTTCAGCAGCACTTTTCATCAGAAAATTTGAAAGCAATCAACAAACACTGTGAAATTTATTTCCTCCTCTTTTATGTAAGGAGAAAACAGAGTCAGGGAACTGATTTTCCCCAAAATCAAGCAGCATGCCAGTGGAACAGCAGAAAACAGTATCCCAGTTGTCTCCATTCCTATTGGTGCCTTTCTGCTTGACTAGCGCCCTGTTTCACTGGCTGATATTTCTAAGAAGCAAGTCTGAAGAGCAGCGAAGGTAGATGAAAAATCCAGTGCTTCCAACTGCTTTTCTTTTTTCCTCATTTGAAGGTTGAGCCTCATTTTAAACAAGTTCAAAGACGGGAAAAAGGAAGAAAGGACTACCAGAATTAGTGCTTGAAAGCAGCAGCATCTGAAAAGAAACCAAAGGCAGCTTATTCATAATCTCTCTTCCTGCTATTTTTCCACTCTTCTACACATTTTTGAGAAGTCTGGTCCCTCTTGGGTGCTTGAGATGAGCAGGAGTAACATCACATTGAGAAAAAACAAACTTCCACTCTATTTTTCATTTTCTACTCTGCATCAGCATCTTCTAAAGCTTATTTTCTGCTCCCCTGGAGCATCTGCAGGGCTAGAAACAGCCCAGGGGATGACCCATTACTTGCAGGTGACAAGTGCTCATGCAAATAATTTCACGCCCTTTAAACACATGTTCTGCAACAGTTCTGCCAGTGTTTGGTTTTTAATTTATTTCTTTTTTTTTTTTCTTCTTTTTTTTTTTTTTTCCTAAGGAGGTGTTACTTCAACACCTTTTGTAGAGATGTGATCTCTTCTGATTTTAAAAGGTCAACACCAAGGCCTTCAATTTAGGATGAACATGGGAAAAAGAGATGGATTGTTAAAGCAAAAATCTCTCCTACTATCTGGGCAAACTAAGTGCATAACATGACGTGAATTCTGGATACAAGCACACGATTGCTGATTCCACAGCAAGATAGAACCCATGCTCTGACCTCTCCAATTAATGCAAATATGAAACAGCCCAGAAGATTGTGCTATTTTTCAATGCCAGAAGAGCTCTGTAGGTTTGAAGTTTCATGAAACTTAGTTTGCCCTTTTCTGGATAGTAACTTATTTGTAGAAAATGCACAGCTTTAAGTTTACTTTGAGTCTAGTTTCTCAAGCTCAGGTTTTTCTAATTCATGACTGAAGAAATAAAACGGTGGCAATTTTCTTAGCAGTTCGGAAAATTACTCAGGATGCTCAACCAACCACACACTGTATTTCCTCACTCCTTTCCCTAAAATCAGAATAAATCTTTAGTGTATTTACTAAGGATTGACCCATCTACAGGATAATTCAGGGTTCAGAATTCCCAAAGCATTGTGTATACATGTCGACACAGAATAGGGCCATGCCGTTCATTGCCACAGGTACAGCAGCACATTTCTTGGCTGTAGTTGATTGCCCTGGGAAATCCAGTTCTGTCTACGAAAAACAGAGGTGTATTTTAATTAAAAGTGAACTTTAAAATCTAGAATGACTGCAGGAAAATCACAGATTATAAGACATTTTGGTAGAACACCTTCTTCAGAGTTAGAAAATAAGATTCAGACTCCTTCAAGCACAGTGAAAAGAATGGATTCTGGGCCCCACTTACCCTTCACCAGATTTCTAAACACCCTGGATGAAAAAAAAGACATTGCTGCCATCAGTTTAGCAACTCAAGCACTTTGTTCCCTTTACTTGTCTCTGAAATATTTTGTTTAAAGTTCACTGCAACATAACACTGCATATGTATTTTTTCCTGCTTCTCATTCTAGTTTAAAAAAAGGAATGAGTTTGAGCTCCATTCAATGTGTGGTGGTTTTATTTTATTTTAAATTCAGCAGCTGAAATGGAATTGATTACACAGACCACTATTTTGGAGTAGTAATACAGTGTCTCTTCAGTCTCTACTGGATATTTTCAAGGGGAACATCAGGGAAAGGATGAAGCTCTTGTTCGAAGACAGGAAACAGCACTAGGAAGAACACAGCAAGGGATGTATCTTTGTTCCTCATCCTGCCCAATTTCCATCTGACAAGCTTCCTTAGATTTGCCAAATTCCTTTCAAAGACCACAAGTAATTCTTTCCTTTCTCAGTGTTGAAACAATATCCTTTCCTCACACATTTGCTATGACAGACCCTACTTGGTGCTGAAGCATAGACTTGAAAACATAGCAAGACTTCTCCATACAAATAAAGAAGAAAATTAGATAGACAGGAAACATGACATATACAGATAAAAGTTTCTTCCAGTTGCATTTGACTTCCCTTCCCAAACAGGTGTTAATTTTTGGAAATATTTTCACTTTTAAAAATTTAATGAAAAGTTCTTAAAATCAAAAATTTTCCTGCATTTGATACCGAAACATTGCAACACTAAGAAGCTAAAGATGAAATTCAGTAAACAGCTGAAATTGGATTTTGACTGTTCAATAATACCTAAATAAAGGGAGCAAAAACTCTAAGGAGTTCCAAGAGCACTGTAATTCAATTGTTTTTCCTCGTAATCTCCTCAAACATCATTAGTCATACAGGTAACTAAGTGTGCCAGCCTACAGAGTTTTTTTAATGTAATGTTTATTGAATACTACTGGATTTGCTATTTGAAATCATCTTGAGCTCTACCATTTTCTGATGCCATCCCTCTCTTAGCTGTAACACGCAGAAGGGACTCCTCACAGTAAATTGCTTTCTAGCAAGTTTTAAACACCACTGGAAAACACATTCACGGTTTTCTTCACTCAGTCAATGATAAATTACTAGCAAAACACAATGTGCAATATAAACACATCACCAGACCCAGTACTTGGTTAAAAGGTAATTCCTAGAAATAAAAAAAGAAAACTAACCTTCAAAAGAATTGGCAGCAGTCAATTTTAATATTGCTCAGTATTGTCAAATACCTACCTTAAGGTGAGTCTACTTTTTTTTTCAGTAGTGTTAATTTACCTTTTAATGCTGACGCAATACTATCCACAGAAGTGGTTTCCACTAGTATAAAGACTTTTAGTGAATAATTCAGCCATTTTCCTATCAATAACATAACCAGCAGAAGAAATATAATTTTCTCTTCTCTACGTCCACGCGTACCTCACACGGCGTATTAATATCTTTGCAGACCCAATGTAGCAAATCCTTCCATTGAAGTACTCAACCAACTGTTGTTGAGTGATGTAGGTTAGGGAAATACGTAATATCTACAGCTTGACCCTTTTGGATAGGGTAATTTCATTACATACCTTTCTTCTGTATAGAAGAGCGAACAAAGACGGTATAGTGACTACAGGGTTCTGTAGCTACAAAACCCCCCTCATCAATAAATGACACAGAAAAGCATGGCTGTCAGGTACTACATCCAGTCATACTGGTGCAGACAACCGTTAAGCTGGGTATATGTTCACAAATGAATTGTGGATTAAACTGAATCAAAAAAATAAAAGATCTGATCAGCTCCAAGTTGACAGAAATTAGACCTGCAATTGGTATTAACTATTTTGCATAGACTGTATCTGAATAAACAATCAGAAGTAATATCATTTATCACTCGACACAGAGAATCAATAAAACAAAGCTGCAGATGTTTGTTAAACTAGCAAATCAACAACTCACTCTACCACGAGCAGCAGAAATCAGACTCTAGACTCCAAGAGAAATGCTGCTGAATTTCAAACCACTAATATTAACAACAAGTTCCAGTTCATACAAAGATTCAGTCATCCTGATGACCAACAAGATGTCAAATATCTCGGCGTTTAGTTTAAAAACACAACTAGTCTACATTACTGCCATAATTTTATGCACTATCTGTATTATCGCACTGAAGCCACTCCTGATGTAAAGGCATTTTTACTAAAAATTTGACCCTGGGAAGGTCCATTTCAAAGAAAAGCTTCACAGCAGTGCAAAACAAGAAGATATGTAATCTATTATCCTATTTACAAGACACATATATTTTAACCTCTCATACTAGTACAATGCATACGAACACCTGCTGGGAAGGAATGAAGGTGAGGGAGCCAAATTCTTCTCAGTGGTGCTCACTGAGAGGATGAGGCAATGGGCTCAAATTAAAACATGAAATTCCATCTGGACACTTGAAAACACTGTACTGTGAGGATATCAAACAATGGAACAGGTTGTCCAAAGGAGCTGCGAAGTCTCCATCTGTGGACATACTTAAAAGCCATCTGCACATGGTCCTGGACAACCTGCTCTAGCTGACCCTGCTTGTGCAGGAGGTTTAGACTGGATGACTTCAAGAAGCCCCTTCCAACCGCAGATGTGGTGGAAGAGGACCACAGCTGATCTTGACTACTCACATCTGTAGCAGCAGTAATAACAATTTTTCTTGTCTTTGAAATAATAAAATCAAGGCTACAGAGCTGGTGCCAAATACTCTCTTAGCGAAGGGTTAAGTTTACTAATTGTACTGGGAATAGATTGTCCTTTTACAAACAGTTCTGTTCTTGGGAATACTAAGAAAGGCCACCCAGAAAAATCTTAAGATTCTTATTTATCACTGCTGCTAACAGCTTTGAATTGCAACAGAATCATCACAAAAACATATTTTCACTTTTGAAAAGTGTATTCTCAGTTAAAGTCATACTCTAAGTGGACAGCTGACTGCATACTAACCCTGGTGACCTCCAGTCTTCCTGCAAAACTGTGTATTAACTGCCTTGTCATGAAAGTCCACCTCTAGAACCAAATTTATTGTTAATTTGCACTAACTCCTCACTCAAAAAAAAGGTCTGAAATACTATTGTTAAGACAGTGTTTAATCAGAACAGATTTGATTACTTTTTAATCCTACTATGCACTCTCAAAATCTTACTATGTTTAAGAAACAGACTTTAAATAAAGCCAAGAAAACAGAACTTGTGATCTTCCACGGCTTCACCTATAAAAAGAATGAAGTTGGCATGGTAAATATTGCTCATGGAGGACATCACCTTCCTCAACTTTGTGAAAATTCATTTTCATTTTATAATTTGTATATGAACTAAAGCTATTTAGCAATGAATATCACGTGATGGTTATTCATGGACGTGAAAAAAAAGAGCTGTAATGAACACCTCTGCTTTAAGAAACAGAGACAGTGCCAATACCTATTCTAAGTGGTGAATGAAGCAGCAGAACTGCCGGCTCTTGAGAGTCCTTTCTCACAGTGTGCATTCTCATGCAGAATAAAATATCACATGCCCACAAGTTGTCATTACTTCAATTTTTTAGAATAAATGTTACTTTCTTTTGAATATCCATTTCCTACATATTCAGGCAGCGATCAGCATCTTGGATACAGTTTCTTGTTAACAGTTAAGGAAATATCAAATACAGCCACTTTTTAATGTTTGCCTCAAATCTTTGAAAGGCAATTTCTTCTTTGTGAAGTGAGGAGGTTTGCCTTTTAAAAAAAATACAGTAAGAACCTTTCTTCCATAATTTGGCCTTAGCATTTAATTAAATTGATTTATATATACACACACACACACGAGGCATATATTTCTCAAAGCTTGCAAGCATTTTCAACTCCTAAGCCATTTGTCTTCACCACTATACAACTGTCATATCAGTGTCATACATTAAGGGAGGAAAACAGATGGACAGACACTTCTACCCCAACTACCCAGAACATATTTCCCAGGTATTATGATTATCTTGATATCTTGAAAGACCTCTGGCTTCCCTCTCAAGAAAATCAGCTTTTTCTTCAGTTCCTTCAAATTAGTTTTCACTGTCTTCACTGATGCCTGTCATCTCTGAAAAGCCCTCTTGCTTTCATGTATAGATAACATTAGTATTTTGCAGACCATTCTGTTAATTAGAACGAGACAAACAGCAGTTCTGCCAGAAAAAGAACTATTTAACCAAGTGTTAGAAGTGTGTGGTTTACCTCTGAGGAGGACAGTATTCACCTGGAATAATAACAGGTATTTGATTTGAGAACTCAAGCAGTAAACACTGACTTTGGTCTGCTGGGCAGACCAGAGAAGCAGAAAGATGTGTCCAATTGCTACTATGAGAAAGGCAAATTCAAATGCAAGTTGAGAAAATAGTGGGGTAATTCAGAGGTAAGAACGTTAAATGGACTTTGTGCAAACCAGTATGAAAATCTTTAGTAGTCCATTGAAAATTCATCACAACTGAGTGGGTAACTTTTTCCCCGAGACTGTTTACTTGCTCAGTCCATGTAGCATTCAGACAGAATCTCAAACACTCAATTTTGCTCTTGATAGCTCCGTGCCTCGATTCTTTTAAAATATTTTTGCAGTACATTTTTGTGAAAGAGCTTCAATGGTAGATTTGATAATTCCATGCTACCTATGATTATATATTTTGGTATCAGTCTCAATCGCAGTCCTTTCATGTTCTGCAGTAATCATTCTGCTACAAGGCACTGGTTGTAAGTCATATATGGCCTTGAGGGAAGTTGCAGAAACCACTCTTTTTGAGAACCCTCCCACCCCCTTTTTTTTTCCTAACTATTTTTTCATACAGAAGTGGGAGGACAGAAAACAGACTGAAATCTAAACATAAATTTTTCCAGCAGTACCATGGGCAAGAACCACAGAAAAATAAACTCTTTCAATACAGACCTATACTAACCCTAGAGGAGTCTAGCTTTGGGGAAGCTTAACATAAGCATTAGCTTTAAAAAATGGTACAGGTGCAAAAGGCCACGAAGGTAAAAGAACTATTTGAGGAATGCAGTGAATAGGAATCAAAACAACATTAAGTGGTTGTAATCTCAAACCCAACATTCACTGCAGTGCAACAGAACTCTAACGGATCAAACAGAAGACTGTTGCTAACCTATTACCACAATTGCAGATTAAGGCCAACTTTAAGAATTTCAATTAAATTAATAAATTAATAAACTGTGTCACTTAATCCTCTAATTTAACTTCTTAAAAAGATTACTTTTCAAGCATATAACGACAGCCACTAGGATAATGAAATTTTTAGAAATATTTAATTACATTATCAGTTAGAGATGGCAAAAGTATAATAGACAAAAATGTGTAAAAGATGCAGAAAACCGAATGCTTCATTTGCTCTGGTGTTATTTTAGGAACTATAAATTCACTTAAAGAAAAAATAGGTGCAATGGGAAGAGCAGAATGCAGTAATCAGGAGATTCACTAGCATCATTCTACAATTTTATCATCACCATCATAGAATCATAGAATAGTTAGGGTTGGAAAGGACCTTAAGATCATCTAGTTCCAACCCTCCTGTCGTGGGCAGGGACACCTCACACTAAACCATGCCATCCAAGGCTATGTCCAACCCAGCCTTGAACACCACCAGCGATGGAGCATCCATAACTTCTCTGGGCAACCCATTCCAGTGCCTCACCACCCTTACAGTAAAGAATTTCTTAGAATCATAGAATCATAGAATAGTTAGGGTTGGAAAGGACCTCAAGATCATCGAGTTCCAACCCCCCTGCCATGGCCAGGGACACCTCACACTAAACCATGCCATCCAAGGCTACCTCCAACCCCACCTTGAACGCCGCCAGGGATGAAGCATCCACAACCTCCCTGGGCAACCCATTCCAGGGCCTCACCACCCTCACAGTAAAGAATTTCTTCCTCAGATCCAATCTAAACCTCCCCTGTTTAAGTTTAAACCCGTTACCCCTTGTCCTCTCACCACAGTCCCTAATGAAGAGTCCCTCCCCAGCATCCCTATAGGCCCCCTTCAGGTATTGGAAGGCTGCTATGAGGTCTCCACGCAGCCTTCTCTTCTCCAGGCTGAACAGCCCCAATTTTCTCAGCCTATCTTCATCACAAGAACCATAACCTCTAATGACAACAGAAATGCTAAACAAGAGTTTAAAGGTCAGGTGTCAAAAATCTGATTACTAAGTATTGCTACCAATAGATATTCACTTTTATCTCTAACAGACAGGATTCCCCCAATGCTTATATACTTCCATCAACTATTATAGAGTGCCTTTTTGCTACCAAATGAATTTCACATGACTGTCAACAAAACTTCAGTAAAGAAATCTTATTAAAAAAATCCAGTGCTTGAGAACATGGGGCAGGAAAAACAATATGTCAATTAAATGGACATAAGGTTTGTTTGAATTACGATCTCCTTTTATGTTTTACTTTAAGATAAACTGAAACCAAATTTATCTCTCAGTAATAGATACAAATGTGTAAATTTTGTTGCACCCTAAAGATAATTATTAAAACAAGTCAGAGTTTTAAGAACTGACTCATAATTATGTATGAATCACAACAATTCAATTCTCAGAACTGTTCTTGCATTCCCTAATAAAATGTATGCTACGTTGTACGCAAATGTTGAGTATGTACCTCAATATTTTAAGACACAGAACTGCTGATTTAATTTAGGAGTGCCCAAGGAAGAGCTTTATTTTGCAATAATTCCATCATGATGGCTATGTTGTCTTACAGCATAGCTGCTGTTGTCCCATTCCTGGCAGTGTTCAAGGTTGCACGGGGCCTTTAGCAACCTGGTCTAGTGGAAGGTGTCCCTGCCCCTGGCAGGGGGTTGGAAATAGATTATCTTTAAGGTCCCTTCAAACCCAAACCATTCCGAGATTCTATGTTACATTAAAGGTTCAAAAACATTACATTCTTCCTCAGTTTTTCTCTCCCCCTTTACTCAGACAAGAGTGTTCCTCATATATACTTTTCCATAAATCAATTCTGAGCTCTTTAAACTTAACTATATTTTTCAGCAGCGTCTGTTTTTGAGACACATCCAAGTAGTACTCTAAAATACTAAATTAGAATAAAAATACTCAGCAATATAGATACTGTCCTACTCCCTATCTAGTCCAGTAACTCACCATCAAACAGTGACTTGGGACAGTACAGCAAGACAGACATGGTAACGTACTTCAGAAAAGCTCTTTATCCTGCTTTCTAGAAAAAATCGTGGAGGTTGTTTTTCCCTTTCCCCCCTCAAAGAACTCAACTTCACTATCTAACTTCATAACCTGGGTCTCAATCTAATCTCATCTCTACTTCTTATCAAATTCATGCCTCAGTGTCACCTAGCTACTCTGTGAACTGATCACTTTAAAGGTACTTATCTCTAACAGCAGCTTGTATCAGGTAAGAAAAAGGACACATGAGCAGAGGTGAAAAGTTAAAATAATTCAAAAAATATACACACTTTGATTTGAAAATGCTTTTATCAGCAGCTTCAGTTTTTCTCTATTAACACTGCAACTGGGAGCAAACACATTACCCCTGATTTTCACCTTTTCTCCACTGTTCTTTATTCCTGCCTTCTCTCATCAATCAGCTACTGAATCTCAGAAGGAAAATTCAGATTAAGGGTCTTTGTTTATTTTATGTAAAATGTAACGTAAATATACTTAGTACAATTTAAGGTTAAAATTTTCCACCAGAGAAAACAATGAAGAATAGCTCTTTCAAAATAACTTTCATTGCTCTCAAAATAACTCATCTCACATTTACTTTTACCACCAAGAAGTACTTCCTACTCGCCTCAAACAAAACGCAGAGCACTGTTCTAGGGGACAGTAATTTGGACCTATTACAAGTCAATGGCTGCCTTTACACTGGCAAGGAGGCATTTCCTTTTAAAAGGGAATTTCTTACAGGATTCTTGATGGGATGCACTCTTCATGTCCTTTACAGTAAGTTTTCAGTTTTGAAGAAAGGACCATAAAACTGCCACTGATCCTGGAAATAATTTATTTAGCCAATTCATGATTTCTCACTGTTTTAATACTTAAAATATATTTTTCAAAAGATTGTGCTCTTCTCTTGACATCACTCAAGGCAAGAGAAAGCCTGATACAAGTGTTACCTTTTTATAATTAAGCTTAAAAATTAAAATTGTAGATTCTAACTTTGTCAATTCTCAAAAATGCCAATTTACATCAAAAAAAGCAATGGGCATAATTCCAGAAAGCGGATGCTCTCCATATTCTTCACTGGTCAGCAAGGAACCAAGTCACTCAAGTTCAAAACAGCTTTTCCAATTGGACTAAAACTGATCAACCAGAAGTAGAAAGCATAGTTGAAGACCAAGCAGCTCTTCTATGAAGCACAAGGCACATTCAGATTGTTGCAACAGGAAGACATCGGAAGATTTACATGACTAGCTTGTTTACCGAATAGGCCTTGTGTTCACATACACATAAACAACACATTTATGCCTTTAAGAATACATAAATTTAACATAAGGAAATGCATCCACTATATAAGTACTACATCTGTGGTACAGTTTATTTATAAACAAATAATGCTTAATAAAACAATGCTTTATAATAGTCTTCTGGCAAAGCTTTGCATTGATAGAAGATTCTTAAACTCAATTCCAAGCTTTCAGGCTGTAGATTTTGAAGCACTTCTGTGAATAATTTAATCATTCCAATAATAGCACAATGAATTATAGTGGGAAAACAGACATGCTTAAGATTTCAGTAAGAATTATGGAGAACGCCACCACTGCCTGTATTTCAGGGGTAGGCTTGCTTTCTTTTCTTTTATCTTTTGGGTTTTGGGGGGGCTGGGGTGATTTTTTTGTCTGGCTGTGTTGTTTTCTGGGGATTAGGTTTCGGTTGGTTTGTGGGCTTTTTTTTTCTTTTTAAAATATGAAAGGATGCCATTCCTACCAGTTTACGGAGTTGCAAGCAATACATTTACGTCCTATTTTATCATTTTCTTTAGTCTTCAGCACATTACAGTAGGCACTGCACTAAACCGCATAATTTCATCCTTCTGAAGTTTTATGTATCACTGTCTTCCGAGTACAAGAGGATCAAAACTGGTCATAATTATATCTTTATGCACCCTCTCCATAGTTGCATAAGACAACTGATGATTCTAATACTCTAGGAAGCAAAAGACTTCTTCCAACTTATCTGTGATATACACTGAAAAAGCACATTACTTGATAATATCACAGTCAATATTCACACATCACTTGTGTTATAATGTCCATATCCATTATCTATCTGACAGATGACAGAAATGCCAGTTAATGCTTATTACATTTGCTGTGTTTGCATCTGAATGCCACCAGACCAGAGTCAAAGGACTTTTAAACAACAAAAGTTGCTGTTAGCAGTTTCATACCAACAGCCTTGGCCAGGCAAAGCGAGATAACAGATGTTAAAAGACATAGTACCTTCCGATGGCAGCAAAGAACTAACAGTTAAACATATCATCTTACACTTTTTAAAGATTTATTCACATATTTACTTAAAACTGCATATAGCCACAAGACAGTTGGGAGGTGCCCTATTTTATTAGTCAAACATGCTTTTCCATCTTTCCCACATCTACATGTTTGCGATGACTATTACAAATACCTTATTACAATCCTAATATCAAAACACTGCACCCTCAAAATGAGAAAAATGTTCAAAATAATGCCATCATCCCACATAAACACACCCAAACCAATAAACCACGACATTACCAGGCATTACTACTATTTAAGTAGCAAAAACCAAATATGCCTTTCCTTGTCAAAGGCCCACTGTTCCTAAATCCACTATTGATACACCATCTACTAAAAGATCCCAACCAATTCGTCTTGAGACTCAATTCTGTTTTAAAATCCATGGGTTAGCAATGTACAATCTACTACAGGATGCAGCTCTGAAATAAGATTTTTTACCCATATTATCTTCAAACGTAATTTATCACCACAATCAGCAGGCCAAGAAAAGCCGCCATCTAAAATACAAAGTAGACCAAGAAATACAAAAAGGATAGTTTGCATAAGGTGATAAAAAACATATGAATGTATAAAAGGATTGTAAGTACATGTGACCTGATCAATCTGATGCTTTGTAGCTGTAAAAGGTTTCTGAAGAAATTACTGTTCATTTTACGGTTTTTATCTGAATAAATGTAGAACTCTGCCATAATTACAGAAACGCAGCATGCACACACATCTGCCCTTCAGTTCTTTATTTTTAATCACAGTCAATACCAACTTCATAATCATAATTAATGCCTCATAATTTCCCAAAGTAGAAAATGAGAATTTCCTCTGAATTCTTTCTGAATTCTTTTGCATGTTCAGAAAACAAAATTTTAGATGACTTTATAATAGTACAACAGCAGAATTTAGCTTACAGGAGGCTTCCTAACTGACACTTCAAGAAATCAAGAGTTCTTGAGGCTCAGATATTAAAATAAAAACCCAAACAAAAAAAACACCCCAACCCTTCTTTTGCATAGCTTTAGTAACATACAAGAAGCATGAGGATAAGTTTAAAAGAAACCCCCCAAACCACAAGCCCTGAGCCTCAAATCTTGTTAACATCATCACAGAGATATTCTACAACAGTAGCAAGTGGAAAATTACTAGGCATTAACAACAACAATTCCTATATTTAATGTTATTTAAAAATCAAAGTGTTACCTAAGGCAATTACCTTGCAGCCTTTTAATATCTACAGGGAAAAGCCTAAGGGAAAATAATTGACTTTGCTAATTTTACCCTTGGCAATTATAAAATAGCTCTGCATTTCATTACGACTACAGAATTTCACATCTAATTGTCAGCCCTGAGAGAAGCACAGAGATAAATGCATCATACACAAGCTCAGACTAGAGTTTAACAACACAATAAAATTATCTCAGTTCAGTTAATGTTAAATCTCTGTTTATTTTAAATTCTAGTCTACACAACAGCTATGCATGCCTATAGAGGTTACAGCCTACCATGGTCAGTACCATGCATGTAACAATGTAACATTGCTCATTTCATTAGCCGAATTGCTGAGCTACCAAGTAAATGCCAGCAAAGATGCAGTACTGTGATTTTTACTTTTTACATCAAAGAAAACAAAACATTATGAAGGAAAAAAGTCACAGTTATTTCACACTGCTGAAAAACAGATGCCAGATTTGAAAATTCATCATTTACAAAAGAATAAATACAGTATGTTTAAATCATTGCACCTGTCAAGAGATTTCTATAGCTTGTACTTCAATTTTTTCTAACTTTGCTAGTAGGGTTAGACGTATGAAAAAGAATAATTTACTAAGTCAATCAGTTTCCATAATGGCATCCCACTTATCGTATGTAGAAGCTATGAAAGTATTTAGATGTCAGAAAAATGAAAAAAAGTGCTAAAATGTTTTGGCAGAATTTTCCAACATGCGGTATAATGAGTGCTTTAAAAAAAAAAAAAAAAAAAAAGAAGGAAAAAGAAAAAAAGTGTATCTTTGCACTTGTGCTTCATTTCACTGTAGGCTTGTTTCCTGGCAAGTCTTCAGGGATTATATTCCTGCTGCAATACTTAATGATGTACTAAATGCAAAGTAATAGGTGTGACATTTTATAAGTTTCCTCGTATGTCGAAACAAAAAATTGATGTAGGGTTAAATCCTTTGCCTCGTCTTAAAAATCTTGTTAAGTATTAAAAAAATTGAAATGAACAGGTACAAATCAGCAATAATTAGTAAAATCAATTGCACACCATTTTGGTTATGGTATGGCAACATTTTTGCACTGTTTAAAACTTTTCTTAATACTTACTACCAGTTATCACCATAAAAGCTTAACTCACTATTCCAGCAGACTGACATCTAATTTTCTCTCTCTTCTCCAGAATCTCAGCTCTCTGTTACAAAATGACACCACTTTTGAAAGAAACTGTCACACTCATGATCAAAGCAGTACAGAAATACTCAACCACCATCACGAGGAACTTTAGCATGAGAATCTAAAAACACAGATTCCTTAAGCTCATGATTAAAATTATGTTGACTATTGACAATTGCATGCATGGCAAACATTTATTTACATTAGGATGTACAGCAATTTTCAGACGTATGAAGAGTATCCCTGCAAAAATGAACTGTTTGCTGTTTCCACAAGGATGGCACATTAAGTTCTTCAGCCACATACATAATTAGGTGTTACTCTAGACTGGCACAGGGATGCCCAGGAATCTATCTCCACCATGGGAGGTTTTAAGACCAAGCTAGACAAACACGTCAAGAATAATTTGTTGTAGCTGATCCTATCGGGGGAAAAGAAGAACCCACTAGAAAATGATCTCTTAAGGTCTCCATCAGGCTCATTTTCTAAGGTCATACATATATACAATTTGTTTATCATGAAAAACATTTCCCTGTAAAGTTTCAGTTTGGCTAAGCAGCTGGATTGCAGCTGCCCTTTAGAAGCCAGTACATCCACACTAATAGGGCAATCCAATACTCAGGGGCATCCAAATGCCTAACAACATAATTTCATAAAGAGTAAAAAGTCACCTGAGTGTTGTGCAGACAAAGCAATGAAGCCTTTTCCCCCAATAATTCCCTGACAAACCTTTCACAAAGCATAAGGCAAAACCAAATAAACCAAACATGTCTTCAGCTAGCAGTCTGCCGGAGGTGGTATAGTCATGAGTATGCCACCACATATACATTAAATTCACCAAATGAACCATTTATCCATTACTACAGTGCTTCAGAATGTATACTGAAGACATCACCACAGTAATCCTACAGGGCAGTGGTAAACATGTTCACAGCAGCAGCAGCCTGTCAATCCACCTAGAGCTATAAGTATGCTGATCTTTAAAGGATGTTCCATATACGCAGACATAACTACTGATTTTTTAAAGGACCTCTCTTTCGGAAGAGTTACTAATTGTTACTTGCTCTGGCAGTAGAAGATTCTTTTTCTTTTTACCTTGGTATTCTGCAACTGTGCAAGGCTTGTGCAAGCATTTGCTAGAAGAAAATCTCCACTCAAAACAGCCATTTTATTTCCAAACTGCATATCTTTCAGAGGGCCATCGCAGGACTTGAGCTCACCAATATTCACTATGCCACGATGCACCAGAAAGGCAGTGTGGATCAGTTCTGTAATCTCAGCCAGACTTCTTTGACTGAAAGCAAAGAAAAAGTACACTTATTTTTGACACGATCAATAAAATACATATTCTTAGGGGAAAAAAAACCACCACAAAAAACCAAACAAAAACCAACCACGTGCGCTAAACAGATGTTTTATGAATTATCATGTAGTTCTTTTATGCACTTCCAGAAGCAACAACCAGAAGGTGTTAAGCACAGAGAACTATCACTGTATTTCCAGGTAAGTTGCAGGTACCACAGGTTCCATTTGGAGCTGTCACTTGTTTTAATTCTTTTGCAAAATAAAGCTAAGTAATCAATACAGTCTTCATGGTGCTTTCTTTTTTGTTTTGTCTTCTAGAAGCTTGAGGGACACTGACATGAAGAAATTGCCAAGCAGAAAGAACTGATGGGAAGGAACAAAGAACGTATCAGCAGGGGAGTCATGAGCAGGCTGATCCAAACACCGTAAGAATGCTGCAGTCAATGACTGCTCAAATTAGAGTTAAATTAATAACAGGATACCTTGCAGTTCAATAATACCAAGGGGGGGGGGGAGGGGGAAGAGGGAGGCGTAGGGGGAGAGGGGAAACAGCTGAACATTTTGAAACTGTGTACTAATGATATTTCACTGGCTGTTTAAGTCAGAAGCAGCAGAGAAGCAGAGGTGATTGTCCAGCGAAGGGGCAGAACAAATTTTATTTGGATAGGTTTACAAATCACTTCTTATTCCAACACACATTGTGCCACACCCTGAATTTAGGGGCTCAAATCCCTGTGAGAAGCGGGCCACAAAGGTTATCCCATAGGGGCTTGCCCTCTGTTTATTTTCATTTTTGGAAAAGGCATGACAAGAGTCATTAGCACAACCCTACCCTCCCCTCTTCGCACAATTCAACCGTGTAGACCCCGACAGTTACTGACTGTCACTCCAAGGAGCCCAGAGATGTCACCTTAGCTCAGAACTACAACAGGGCAATGAACAGACATAATAACTGAGCAGGGACAAGTGGAGAGGGGAACTGAGCAACTGGAGCACTCTCTTAATGCCGCAAACATAGACACACACAGACTTTCCCCCCAGGAAATCTTCAGCACATTCACATATTTTCTGACTCAAGCAGTTCCCTTTATGTCATGGAGACTTCACATATGAGCAGAAATTCAATGCATGCTCTCAACTAGACAGACGATTAAAAGGCCCTAAAGTTCAAATCAAATTGCACCCTTGTACAAAGGTGTATTATGCTCCCTGTGCTTATTCAGAAGCGACCAGGAGCTGAGTAATCAAACTGATCCATACCTTCACATACACATACACCTGCTCACTCACACATGCTCAGCTTAGATTCTGCCTCAGTACCAGCATAGTACTGAGTAAATTAATACTATTTCCTCAGGACAGTGCAGATGTGTTGCAACCACATTTAATGATATTAATTTAAAGTAACCTTCTGCCCCAAATATTTCTGATCTGTGAAGAACCCCCGCAGCAACTGTTTCAGGCCAGTGATCTGTGCCAATTAGCAAGAGAGAAGAGCTAGTAGAGTCTGGGCAGGTACGCAAAAGGTAGATGAGCTGGGACACGAGGATAAACAGAGGCTCCCAACATATTTTATCGCACACACACAAAAACTTGAGCTGTTTTTAAAACTGCCTTTATAATTCACAATTTTTGTTCCATGTAGAGAAGAATGACCTGAAAACAAAACAGCCAGCCATTCTCCATGTAGACAATAGAACTGAAGGTTGACACTGTTTTTCAAAGAGGCTAGGGAGAAAAATCCCACAACCTACAGCCACAGTATTGTAATCACAGTTGGCTCAGCTCTAACAAAGGGTTAATAAAATCTCAAGCTCGGAGAAAAAGACTAACAAGACATCTCGATGCTCCTGCTGTCATTACCAGGGCAGCCCTTGGAGGAAACGTCCATATCAATTCGGGTTATCAGACGGACAGCTGATCAACATTAAACAGACTTGGCTTTGGGCAGATTGAGCTGAGCTACCTGTTATGAATAGCAATGAGAGCCCTCTGCTCTCTGCTGCCAAGCTCTGCCATTTCCGACTGCCGCAGATCCCAGGACATATGGGGATCCCTAGTGACGAGCACAAAAAGCTGCAGCTAACTCAAGCGACGGCTCATTTCCCCCAGCTGAAAGCAGGCATTAATATCCTGAGGAGATCAGACCTGCCTCCACGACCCCCAACTATTGAAGCAAAACAACGACTGTCCTATTTTTTCATTTAATAGGCTTTTAATGAAGGAAATAAAAATCCCCTCTTTGACTTCAGCATCACTCTTCATGAAAAGGTTACACAAATACATCAGTGCCATGCTTTCCAAATGCTCAGAATCTGGATGTTTTAATTTCTTTTTCCATAATACATTTGTTCTCCAAACGGTATTCATATTATCTGTGCTAACAAGAGCCATATTAGGGAGATAATCTGCCTCTAATTCTGATCTTCCACACTGCTGTTCCACCCTCTCTCTTTAGCAAACTAAAAATATAAGAACCAAGGCTACTGCAGAAATCCCAGGCAATAGATTTCTTAATGCTTTTTTTGTGAGAACCTCCATAATACCCAGGCATAATAAGAAGTCCACAGCACTGCTGCAGATACAGGAGGGTTCTTGACATGACTTTGTAAAGGACAGCATCTCACAGAAAAACCCTGCTGTTATCAAGTTGCTATTGAATGGTTAAAGGGATACTGTATACAGCTTTCTTAATCTGAAGTACAATTCAGTGATTAAATAATTCTGTATTTGAAAGCAGCTAATCTCAAAAAAAAAATGTTTATGCAGTGCTGAACTTAGAACAAGATATGACAGCGTACAAAAGCAGAAACAACAGGGCAATGGGATTATGGACTCCTACTGATTCCATCCTGTTCCTACTCCACAGACCAAGTTCAGACAACAAAAAAGTCGCTACCACAATTACCTACATAGCAAGGCACCTGAAGTTCCTGAATGGAAGCAGGCTAAGAACTGGGAAAGCTTTTTCACCAAATGCTAATATATTTCCACAGCCTTTGCCTCTGAAGTAAGCACTCCCTGCAAGCCATCACCAAATATCCCAGAGACTCTACTTACAGAAAACATGTTTCAAGAGATGATGCCATTTTGCACTCCACATGTGCCCTAATGTCCTCTTCTTTCTCCCCTTCCAAAAATCAACCCATGTTCAGGAATGGTTATTCCAAAAAGGATGGTACAGAGACTTGGGCAGTACCCGGGGGACCTTACTAAGAAGTGCTGATGTATGAAGATAGGCTGAGAAAGTTGGGGCTGTTCAGCCTGGAGAAGAGAAGGTTGCGTGGAGACCTCATAGCAGCCTTCCAGTATCTGAAGGGGGCCTATAGGGATGCTGGGGGTAGGCTCTTCATTAGGGACTGTAGTGATAGGACGAGGGGTAATGGGTTCAAACTTAAACAGGGGAAGTTTAGATTGGATATAAGGAGGAAGTTCTTTACTGTAAGGGTGGTGAGGCACTGGAATGGGTTGTCCAGGGAAGTTGTGAATGCTCCATCCCTGGCGGTGTTCAAGGCCAGGCTGGACAGAGCCTTGGATGGCATGGTTTAGTGGGAGGTGTCCCTGCCCATGGCAGGGGGGTTGGAACTAGATGATCTTAAGGTCCTTTCCGACCCTAACTATTCTACCATTCTATGGTTCTGTCATAAACAGGTACAAGTTCTGCTGTTAGGTGCACGACTTAACCAGAGTTAATTGTGAAACATAGCCTACCCTTCCCTCCTCAACTAAGATACCAGAAAGGCTGAGGTTGGAAGGGACCACTGGGAGCCATCTAGTCCAACCCTGCCACTCAAGCAGGGCCACCAAGACATGGTCACCCAGGACCACATCCAGGCAGCTTTTCAGTATCTCCAAGGATGGAGACTCCACAACCTCTGTTTCTCTAAGCAAGACATACTGGCTTGTCACTCTTTCAAGTCAATTACTATCTACCAATACTTTTTTCCTCACCTCTCCCAGTTTTGGGTAAGATCCTCAGACTTGTTCTTGACTCTCTTAATTTTTTTTCGCCCTACTCTATTGTCATGGTTTAAGCCCAGCTGGTAACTGAGAATCATGCAGCCACCCATTCACTCTCTCCCTTCTTCCCCTTCCCTGCTCCCAGAGGGATGTGGAGGAGAATCGAAAGAATCCCACAGGTTGAGGTAAGCACAGCCCAGTTACTAAGGTATAACACAAACCACTGCTGCTACCACCAATAATAATAATGATAAGGGAAACAACAAGGGGAGAGAGGATAGAACTAAAAGGGGAAAAGGAAAAAAAAACAAAACAATAAATACAAGCGGTGTTCAATGTAACTGCTCACCACCCGCCAGCCAGTACCCAGCCCGACCCAAGCAGTGATCTGGACCTTCCAGGTGACTGCCATCAGTTTATATAGTGGGCATGATGTGCTGTGGTATGGAAAACCCCTTTGGTTAGTTTGGGTCAGGTGTCCTGTCTCTGCTTCCTCCCGGCTTCCACTGCCCCTCCTCACTGGAGAGCATGAGACTGAAAAGTCCATTAATCAGAGTAAGCACTATTAAGCAACAACTAAAAACAATGGTGTTATCAGCACTGTTCTCAAGCTGAAAGTCAAAAGCACAACACTGCACCAGCTACTAAGAAGGAGAAAAATGACTGCTACTGCTGAACCCAGGACATCTATTTAACAAAAATCTTAATTCACAGACTCTTCCTGTTTGTAGTGTGTAAAAGAGTACAGCACCCAAGTGGCCTCTTGCTCTACTGCTCTTGACTCTGTGTTCCCCCACTTCTAGTATCAGGATACCTAACCTAGATCTCTGAAAAATGCTTGATACAAAGTATCTCTCAGATTATAAACTCCTCAAGCTGCAATTGTCATTCTAGAAAGTGCAAAGGACCCACTAACTTTACCAGTAATCAAAAAACTACTCAGCAAGGTCCATCGGAGCTATATTGACTCTCTGTGAAACACCAGCTTGCAGGAAAATACCAGAAAAATGCAAAATTAGGTTATATACACAATTAGATCCTAAACCAAGTGCAATTTCTATTCTTCCCTTTGCTCCTCTCCCCCAGTGAAGGCACACACATCACTGAGATTTAAGTATGTTTTGGTGAACTTTGCTGAGCAGACTTCAAAAAATCTTTTATATGTGTCCTTATAAACTACCACAGTAGCTGCAACATCCTGCTGCTGTGATGCCAAAGCAAGGAATACAACTTCTGCAGAAACCCTACACGCACACAGGCACTACCTCTATAGAGAAAAATAAGGAACCAATGAAGAAATGCTGTAAATATGCTTCTATGTAAAAAAAAAATCATTTTTTCATTTCACAATTTTGTTCTGGATTAAAATTTCCTATTCGTATGCCTTGGAGTCTGCCTCACCACACAGCATCACTAAGGGTCTTATTATGGAGATGAACCTCTCATGCAGAGTCCAACACAAATTTTAAAGCCTACACAGAACTGTACGACATAGTAAAGGTGACTGGCAAAATACTGAAACAAAATTCTATGGAAACAAAATAGGTTTTGATAGTAAATATCCTACGCAACTTTTAAAAATTAATTTTGCAGACTTCCTCCTGGCATCCTGAATACTCTTCTTTATTGTTTGCGCTATCTTTAAAGATTTGGAGCTATGAAACATTAGCCAGTGTGATTGCTTTAAGAGCTCTTATACTTGACTTCAGTCCCCAATTTCAAGTCCTACTCTAAAAAGAAATAACAGCATTTTGCAAAACATACGATAAAATGGAAACATTACATCGTGAAATTGTATTGCTGTGAACAAAAGAGTACTTTAGTTTAAATACTCCTCTGCAGTATTTGCACTGGAAACTCAAGCTCTCAGTTAACAGCAAGAAAACTTGAGCCAGTTTAACTTTCATTATCAACTAATAGTGAGAACTACACTGGCCCTCTCGAAAGATGATATGTTATGCAAAGAATCATTAAATAATTTAAAATGCTAACAGTAGGCATATTATTTCACAGAAATGGATCAAATACTTAAATTAGCCATTAAAATCCATATTCTAAAATTCTCAGCAATGGAAGCCCCTCTACTCTGCTCTCGTGAGACCTCACTTAGAGTACTGTGTGCAGTTCTGGTGTCCTCAGCGTAAAAAGGACATGGAACTGTTAGAACAAGTCCAAAGGAGGGCCACAAGGATGATCACGGGACTGGAGCACCTCCCGTATGAAGACAGGCTGAGAAAATTGGGTCTGTTCAGCCTGGAGAAGAGAAGGCTGCGTGGAGACCTCATAGCAGCCTTGTAGTATCTGAAGGGGGCCTATAGGGATGCTGGGGATAGGCTCTTCATTAGGGACTGTAGGGATAGAACAAGGGGTAACAGGTTCAAACTTAAACAGGGGAAGTTCAGATTGGATATGAGGAAGAAATTCTTTACTGTAAGGGTGGTGAGGCACTGGAATGAGTTGTCCAGGGAAGTTTTGAATGCTTCATCCCTGGCAATGTTCAAGCCTGGGTCGGACAGAGCCTTGGGTGGCATGGTTTAGTGTGAGGTGCCCCTGCCCATGGCAGGGAGGTTGGAACTAGATGATCTTGAGGTCCTTTCCAACCCTAACTATTCTATGGTTCTATGATTCTATGAAGCAACTGCAGCATACAAAGACAATGGAACTGATAAATCAAGAATTTTTTTAAGAACTCTCATCACTGAACTTTTGAATTAAAGAGACTAACAGTATACACCCAAGATTTGATTGTTTTGTCCGTCGCTGTCAATATACAAAGGATAAATTTGGATGAAAACCCTTATACTTGGGATTAAAAATAAAAATACATACCAACACCCATTCTGTTTCAGGGACAACTATAATTACATATATATATGTAAATCTGAGACATAAGATCGTTCTTGAGGAAAATTACATACGGAAAGGCACTGACTAAAGAATTAAAGCAATACTCTTAAGCACTGACAATGTATTTGGGCGGGTATGTGATTTTACTTTCTTTTTGTGACCAATGAACAGAAGGAAAAGCATGGTAGGGAGGGAATGTGTTTAAACCAGTGAACATGTATGGCAGGTGCTGTGGTATCACAAACAGGCAAAATGTTCAGGATAAAGCAGCAGACTTAAGCACAATACCAAATATTCACTGCATGACCTGTATCCAGCAGAAAATATCTACCCACTGTTATCCTTTAACGAGGTCAGAGACTAAGACTTCTGTGGTTCTTTCTGTCTTGGTCACTAAGCTACTGTAGAGGCATCTTCCACTTGAGGGATAAAGGAAGTTGAAAGACAACAGTTCAATGAACTTTACCGAGTACGCTGTTTAATTGCATTCCCGTCAATCAGTTCATTTTTAAATCAGCTATGTATCTTACCTCTTTCATCTTCTTTTCCCCTTCCTAGCATCACAGCTTTTGAAGTTAAACTTCTACCTATACTCCTTCATGTATTTTTCCTTCTTTATTCTTGAAAAGATATATTTTTGTTTGTATCACCCCTACCACTGAATATTGCTTAATTTCTCTTCCCCCTAGTAAGCTCTTCCCTCAGCCCATTATAGGACTTTAAAATGTTCTGACTTTAAGTGTGAGGATGTTTACTTCAATTCAGCCAGCCAGTTTCCCTAAGCACTGTGGGTAGTCGCCAGGAGAGGGAAAGAGGCACCTGAAGTCCAGCTCCTCTTCCTTTTCTTAAGGCAGGAATTATGAAGAAGGGTTTTGATAGTCTTGACTTGAACCATAACTAATATAGGTCTACCACAGAACAACCAATTTTCCCTTTGTTCTCCAGACAGCAACTGAAAGTTCACCTATTTGCATCAGTTTCCAACTGGTGCCACTGATGTGCAAAGACAGCCACCACTACGTCACTACAGCATGGCTAGGAGCCCTCAAAGCCTTGGAGCTAGCTGCCTGCAGTGAATTGCAAGTGATTCATATCTGCACTGTCATCTACCAGCAAAATGAAGCCCTAACTGGTGAACTTGAGTCTGAAGACTCTATCTGGCTTACTCCTGTATTTAGCATTAGTGGCCAGCAAAGTAACAATGATCACAGCCTACAGCACAGCACATTTTTCTTTTGCTGGAAGGCACCATCACAGTGATTCCCCTTTCAGATTGCAAAGGCTAAAATAAAATTTCTAGTCTGGAAGCAAAAGCATCAATTCTGGGAAGCAGGTGAGGGAATCTAGACAAAGACCTGGTACGAACCACTACCTCAAGTTCAGTTTAAAAGTGAAAGTGTTCAGCAGAAAAGCCAGCAGAAAAATACCACCAGAATCAGTAAGTCAGACTCATGTCCTCCAGCATTTGGAGGCAGACATGCAGACTGGGACCAATAAAGAAGAGAACATCAAGAGGAAGCCTGCACAGTAAGAAGTACCTAACCATTGTATGATCCAGAAAAGCAGTGACAATCCAGATGTGTGAACAGATGAGGAGCAGGAGGGCTGGGGTGACAAGGTAAGAATCCAGATACACTTGCTATAAAGACAAATTCTGTCGTGTTACAACTTCAACTGCGAGAAGAATACAAAGGACATTCTACAGCGGACAGGTATTAAAAGAACATTTTTCATTGCCCAGATGTGAGACATGGAGGGAAGCCTAGGTATGTTTTTAAAACAAAAGCCCCACAGGCAAGGATATGAGAAATGTAAATAGCTCTGCATTTTATTTCAGTCATCTCAGATTTCATAAGCACTAGAAAGTGCTAAAAAGGGAGACATCAATTACTCTTCCTTTTCTTACAGACCCTTTCTACACGGCTAGAGAAGAAAAGTAGACAGTAGACATGTGCCAGTACTTACCAAAGTATTATTTTAAAAAAGTAGCTTTATGGTTTTGGTTTTACAGATATTTTTTTCCTCTCTTTTTTAAAGGAGAGCTGGCTAGCTTAATCTAATTTATCAAACCAAAGGAAACAAACAAGACTATTCATCTGAAGCTGTAAAGAGAGAAATAATAAGATATCTGGAAAAGATTTCTTGGATTAGTCTAACACTGATGGTAAAAAAAAAAAAAAAAACAACAACCAAACAAAAAACCCTCAGTAAAAAAAATTAAAGCAACTTATTTATAAGCTTATTGTCAAATTTATTAAAATTTGACATTATTAAAATCACATACTGTAATCCCCATTTAAAAATCACTGGTTATCCCTATGGGAAGATTCACATTTCCAAAATTAAGTGAAACTGTCAAATGCAATATTGTCTTTTTATAAAGTAATTACCAAGACTTAAGCTTCAAATAAATAAAAGCTGAAATTCTAGTTGTTGTATGCTATAGATTATATTAACAATTATCTAGACCACATCCAGTACTACCTCAAGCCATAGCAAGACCTAAGATGTTTGCTTCTTTAAAAACCTGCTTCTCTCATTTTGCAAATGATGATGCACATAGCACACGATAATATTGAATACTCTGAATAATGTATTTTGGCAGTCTGATGTATTGTCACCAGCTTGAATTTCTAAAAGGAAATTTCCTAGCTGAAGAAATGTTGCATTCAACTTGAATTCTCTGTTAAAAATTTAATTTTCTGCAAAGAGTTTGTAACAGAACTAAAAATTTACGTACAAGTGAATGTGATCTTGATACATTTGTTGTATGAAAACAGCTTAATCAAAACCAGTATACATTCTTTATAAATGTGACATAATTTTCAGAAGCATAAAGTATTATACATAAGCAATATTTCCAACTGTAAAACAAGCTGAATTGATTAGATAAATTAAATAGAAGAATGTGAATACTTTTTGGAAACTATTTGAGAATATTTTGATATATGACCAAAAAGCCACAATTCCCCAGTTAAAAAGACAAAGCTGATTAAAACCAAAACAAAAATCAAAAAAACCCGTGGCTTAGACAAAGCCAAACCAGCTATAATTCCTTCCCTCTCTAGCTCAAACAAACTGGAAAACTGATAGCAACAAATGCAAATCAGAGAAACAAGGCAAAGAAGAAAACTGATGAAGGAATGAATGAGAAAAATGCAGAGATTGACAGGGAGCTGTGCAAAGGCAATTAAAAAAAGGATATACTAAAAAACCCTCAATGCTATGTAGAATGTTAAGAACTGCACTGGCCCATTAAGTAAGACTGGGCAGAAACATAACAACTTGAAGGCAAGGGATATTAGAAAGCCTGTTATATTTTTAATCAATATATTTACACAACAGATATAAATATCTTCCAGCCCAGTGGCGAATAATAATGTTTATAACAGCAGCAGTAGTTAAAATTTTTTGGTTAGCAGGCCCAAAAAACTTGCACTCAGGAACTTGCACAAAAGAAATTACATAGATGGTAAACAGCAAAGCGAATGAACCATCCTCAACACAGAGTCAACTGAGATGGCTCAATATGCTTTGTTCAAGTGAAAATATGAATTGCAAAAAAATTATCAGTCAAAAGACTCCAGCTAGAATTACAGAAAGCAGACCATATACATACAGGACGAGGGACTCCCAGGAAAAACACTCAAGGTTTGGAAAAATGTGGAAGGATGGTGAAGGAACAGACCATCCCAGATAATCAGCTGAGATACAGGTTACCACTGTGGTCAAAAAAGCTAGGATCCACTGATCATTTAAGGAAAGAACACTAGCAAAAGTAGTGTTTCTGCAAACCTTAGGTTTCTGATGCCAGTAAAAATCATTACTGGGAAACTTCATTCCAAAAGAATTTGGGAAAGCAGGAAAAAGTTGGGAAGAGTCATACTAATAATCAGAGTAAAGAAAACAGACAAAGGGAGAAACTACTACTAAATAAGTAGAAGGCTGACACTGAATCTGTAAGTTTGACTTGTATCTGCGCTACAGAAAACAAATGCAAGAGAAGAAAATGCTCAGATTATCAAGCAAAGACAAAATAAAATCCAGTAGCTTGAATGTAAGCAAATCTAGAGAATAATAAAGTGAAGGCACTTCCCAAAATCTATTATTAAGAGCAACAACGGACTTCAACAAAGGCACAATTGAAGGTAATACCTGAGGAAATCCCATTTAAGCGCAAGTACTGAAGCTGATTAAAGTTGGGGAAATCCTATTGCCTGTTTTGTATTGCAAGCCCATGCAACTATCGAAATGATGTCTCTTAGTTATTCATGTATTCATGAGCCATAAAGCCAAGGGAGGGAAACTTTTCAGAAAATAAACAAAAGACAACTTAGATTTGGCAGCAGAAAATATTAGTCCCTGTATCTGAAAACTCACTATTGGCCAGAAGCCCATTTTCCCTTAAGGATATCTAGATGCTTTCAAGCATTGGGATCTCCAAATGCATTTATTTATTTCAGCCACCTTATTCAGGAGAAATATCAAAATCAGCGGCACTTTGCCCATTACACTTACTTCCCATTCCCAGTGAAGGAGCAGCCAAATCTAGGCTGGAAACCTGTTCTGTTACTATGGGTATATTAATTCTATCTTACAGCACAGAGAATAAACATTTTAAAATCCA
Source organism: Amazona ochrocephala (assembly GCA_039720435.1). Lineage (NCBI taxonomy): Eukaryota > Metazoa > Chordata > Aves > Psittaciformes > Psittacidae > Amazona > Amazona ochrocephala. The sequence goes on from CM077878.1 coordinate 63,092,054, forward strand.
TTTTAAGCAAGTTCTGCAAGAGGAAAGAACCTACTTTCAGGATTCATGTCTGTCTTCACACATTAAGGTATCCACATTGGTAATGCAATGCATTTGGCACTGTACTAACCTGGGAACACATACAAGTGTTCCCACAAAGAGCAGGAGATAAATTAAAACAGAGACTATCTATGAAATTATTTTATGTATATAAGGGTGTGTATTTTACCTAAGCATACCCATTTTCTTTAATTACAGTTTTCTACATAACCATTAGGGGGCTCTAGCCATGCAAGTCACATTTATTAAAGGCAGCATGTCAAATAAGAGTTGACAATTACAGGCTATATTATACACATTATGCCAGATGGTAATGAGCCATACACAAAGGGCCAACCATCCAAAATAATCACACCATTTTCCACAGAAATGTTGAAGAGGTTATGGTTTATTACACAGTGCTCATTAGATATACAGTGGCAGCATTAGCAATTTTTCCTTCATTTGTGTCTCATTTAAGACTCTGCCCCCACAAGCCCATTCAAATTAGTACACAAGGTTAAAATCATTATGGTCAGAGAGAAAAAAAACAATTAAGTTATATTTTTAGTTTACAATAACGGCAGATCAAAGGTCCCTGGAATAAATTATTCTCCCAACTATTATCTAACATAGGATATGAAAAAGAATGAAATTCACTGTCATTGCCATAAAGAAAGATAGCCTATTTTAAATAAGCAAACTCTGTATTACTTACTTAACACCACTAAGTGAAAACAACAGTTAGGTTGTGACACAAAATGACAAAAGCCATGAAATTGAAAGCTGAAACTGAACTTTCAACCTTGGCTTTGAACTTTCTCACCTGCATTTCAACTTGCTACTTCAACAGCATGGAAATATTTCACTGTTGAAACAGCAACTCATCCTTCAGAGCAGGTTGAAAAAACAGTTGTCTCATAACTAGAGTGCCATCTCTGAGGAAAAACACATAAGATGATTTAAAGCACCTTTCTACCCAGCTGCGTATGTTGACTTCCAGCTAGAAAATGACTGTTGGAGACATTTATTTTCATGCCTTTTTGTGTTTATAATAAATGTGGGTGAAAAGATGTAATGGGGCAAACATGAAAATTTGCCCGAACAAGCAAGGATATGTTTATTGCTTAAAAACATGTCCCCCAGACTCCAAGTGACAGCTGGCATTTGGAAGCCAAAAAACTGTGTAAGAGAGAGGGCACTGGACATGTCACCTGACAACACAACTGCAGAGAACTGGCCTTTCAGCCTAAGCTCCTCTTGAGGCATGCAGAGCATCACTCAGAAATCTGGGTCTCACAGCAGGCAGCCACCCAACTCACAAGGCCAGGGTGTCCTTACACCTCCCTGCTGGCCACTCCTGCTGAGCTATTCTGCTGTTACACAAAATGCTGAATTATTCATTCAGACAGATGGCAAAACAGTGAAAAAAGTCAGCCAGTCTGCAAGAGATTATGGGGAGAAAGGTGGGACACCTGGACCTGTTCCACAAAGTTACTGGGAGGGAAACATTACCTGCTCAGGCATTCCTGACCCAGTGTCCTATATCCCTGGGTGAAGAGGATTTTCTGAAGATTCGAACGGTCTGGGGGATTCGCATCCTTTCAAATACTTGAGGGAGCCAAACCTGGACTTCCTGCGCTGTTAGTGAATACTTAGTGGCTAAAGAACACAGAGCAATCTTAGCAGCAGATCTCCAGTTTGGGAACTCCCCTAGATAATTTCCTAGTTAAACTAGCCAACAAATCCTACCTGTGATTTCGCAATTTTTTGAAAGATAAAAAAGCATGTTTTAATAGGATCTTAAAAAAAAAAAAAAAAAACAAACACATAAAAAAAACCCAAAATCTTACAAAACTAAAAAGAATTCCATTAATCCCAGGCAATGCAAGCCTAGGATAATCAAACAAGTACTATGATAACTAAATACAGTAAACAGTTTTCTCTCAACAACAATAATTTGCATCAACTTCATTCTACTACCTGCCAGTTGTACAGTTCATTTTATTATTGACAAAACTACCTTCCCAACAAGGAGGCATTTTCACCAACAGACACCAGTAAATATGAAACTTGTGCAATGCGAAACAAACGCAAGCCCCTGAGTCATTATAAAATCCAAAGGACATCAGGCTATTTTAAAGGTCTAAGCAGAACACAGCAAACATTATGCAGCAGTCTTACATAGTTATTTTCACACTAAGTTTCCAGACAATCCAGAGTAAGTTTGAATTCTGCAATGTTAACCCAAAAACAGAGAACCAGTGGCCAATTCCAAGAGAGCAATCACAAGCAAGCCCACCTCTGCACAACTACTAGTGGTTTAGAAACAACAGAATCATCACTGATTCCTTAAACCGCAGTACCATATGTTTTATAGCTGAAGGTAAAAATAAGACATTTGAACTCAATGGGGTGGAAGAAGAGAAAGACAAAAGAAGAGTTTAAAATGGAGCTAGCTTTACGCTCTTTTTTTGGTTAACTGAAGTGAGCAAGTTGCAGGTATTTTAATAGGAGTCGAACAAGGCAGGGTAAGAGATGAACAAAAGCTTTGGCAACAGCTGCTGTAGCCTGGCCTTAGAAGAAGTGGGACGGTAGGATACCTGATGCAAGGAAAGAACAGAACTCAGAGCTGAGTAAGGCTTGTTGATAGAAAAAAAAAAATATATATATATATAAAAATAAGGTATGTACTAATGGATTAATTTGTGGATTGGATGACAGTGCTGTCACCAAAGCATGATGATGGACAAAATCACTTATTTTGCTATAGAATGACCAAGATTCCTTCCCTTATGCCAGCAGCATGTGTCAGCCAGAGTGCTTATGGAAGGACTCTAGGCACAACCCAGGATACCCATCCATCCAAGGTTACCTAGACTTGCTCTATAGGCCCTTAAAACCAAGTATCCTCCAATTACATCTCATAAATTTACTCCGTAACAAATTTTACATCATGGTTTAAAAATAGTTTTGACTATTCTGTGCTTTATTTAACCAAAATATTTAAATACTTGCGCTAAAACCAACTGTGAAGGGAAATAAAAGGTCTCATATGCAGGTAAGTGGAAGAAACAGGCTGCTAACAGCTAATTTTATGACAATTCTTTCTCTTATCTTATATTAGTTGTTCCTCACCCCTCCAAGACTTTGAAGCATGGCTATCATTTTATCTGCAATGACTATGGGAGGTGGTTTGAACCAACACAACAGAAATTCCCATTCCTGTGTAGTGCAATGCACAGATCTCCAGCATGAATTATCACTCCCAGTGTTTCTCTGAAATATCTCTGAAGAGTTTGTCTATAATTGTATTCAATGTAGCTGAAAGTTAAGGTGCAGTAACCATGACATTAAAGCTCTGCTACTAATGACACTTGAAATACACAGAACCTCTTTATGTGAGAGAAAAGAAGATAACCTTTTTTATGGAATGAAGAATGAATACCTGATAAATAAGCAGTCCTGTTAAGAGACTGTGTTCATATGTCTAACTGCACAAGAAAACGCATGAAAAAATACAGTGTGAATCACCAGAACACAGCGTACCAGATAGGGCTGGGGTTTATTTTATATATATAAATATGTATATATTTTATCGTGCTTATATAAAACATGCTATATATTCTGAAATACCAACAAATATCCAACTCACAGAGAGGAAAATAAAAATCAAACCATACACTGCTTGCACAACCACAGGTACTTCATACTATCAAGGAAACCTGTCACTCTGAACAGCTATAACAGCATTTATGTTAGCGATTAAAAGTACTGTTATCACACCTGCTATCTTCTTGCCTTCTGAACTTTCAATGTTCAGAACTGGATAGGGAAATCAATACCATAAATTAAAATGGTTTATTATAGGAATGTTTTTGCTTTTCACAAAGCAGAAGTATGCAGCAGATGGATAAGGCCTGCTACGTACAAAAAAAGAGACTAATAGCTAAAGGGAGACAGCAGACTTCTCGGAGACCTTGCCCCTTACACCAGGTGTGTTGACAGAACTGCCAGCAGGGAAAGGATAATAAACCTTTTGGAGCAAGGCAATGACTGCTGCTTCTGGGACCATATCAGCATAGTAACAAGCATTTGGTGCTGCTGATGTCTGCAAAGTTTTATCATTATTCTTAGTATATATCCTATGCAAATGGAGTATTGTGGAATATTGAGAAAATGTCTTTTGATGAAAAACATAACCTATTATTGTACCATTGGCATAATTTCCATCTATTTTTACCTTATTTACAGCAGTTCTACACGGTATCTGCATATCTCATTCTTTCATTTTTTTGTCCTTTCATCCCAGAATGATTCAATCTACACATTTTAATAAGGTATAAAATGTCATCAACCAATTCAAGCAACATTAACCTCTAGTGAGTGATGGTGGAAAGACAGCTATATGCTAATAAGCCACCTTCAAGAACAAGCTTAATTTCTGCAGAATTCTTACCTGAGTCCATAAAATAGGATCCTTTATTGATTGCAGTCACTACTGTAGTTTTGCTAACATTAAATTTGCTGACTGGAACAGCACGTGAATCTAGCTGAACTTTTTGTACTGGTTTTATTACATGAGTAGCAGAAGCCAGAATGAAATTTCAGCTCTAAGAGACTGAAGTAAGCTTTCCACAAAACACTGTTTTGGTGAAACATAACATTTATGCAAAAGAAATCATAAATACTGCACAGTATCTGAAAAGTTTCATCCCTTTCTGGAAATATCAGATGCAAAATTTACGTGGCTGCATCTTCTCTTTCCACAAAAAGTACACACAAATTTGGCCAAGTCCTTGGAAAAATTAAAAACTGCAATTGCAAATACTTCAACGAACTTCAAGGGTTGGGCAATCAAGCTCCTAAAATGTCACATGTACTGAACGTGCTTCATAATCATGCTGTCAGTGCTGATCAGAAGTTTTCAATTGCTGCAAACACTAGAAAACCAATCACCTTTCTGATTTCTTTCAACGCCCAAGCACCTTCTCAAATACAGCACGTTTAGAATACTATACTGTATTCATATTCTTGAAATCTTTATCCTTAACTCTCCAACTCCTTATTCCCCTTCTCAAATCACTTACCACTTTCATCATACATGTTTCTAGTAACTTAAATTCAGCATGCAACTGTTATCTCCAAATCTGGACATGCTGGTCTTGCAATCCATCTATACCTAAACCCTCTTATTAATTTAAGTAATAATTTAAGTTTCATTTTAATCTAATAGCCAAGGTGTAACAAAGGACTAACATTCTCCATTCCAATCTACTGAAATACCATCTCATGCCCATTGAAAATGTTTCTGTGAAGATGATTCATTTCTATGAGTCATTTTCATTAGGTTAATTCTTACTATTGTTCCTTAGTAATTTTTCTTCCACTGCTGCATCAAAAGAACCCAAACCACTTCCTTTGTGAGATCTACCATATGAAGACATCAGCATGCACTTTTATTTCAGTCAGTGTCTACTTCAAAAGGAGTCAGCCCAAAAATCTGTTTCTTTCAGTTCAGCTGTCACCCCCTGAAGAAAATTCAGTTTCTGAAATAAGGAATTTTTGATTTTACATTCTTCTTCAGAGTTCAACTTAGAACCCTTTCTCCCCCTCTTCAAAAAGCAACCAACACAACAACCACCCTGTCATGTGGAAGCTTAAGGCAATCTTCTCTTGCCTCTTCATATTTTTCATGCCAAAGAAAAATTATTACCACCTTTAACAATCCTGGCTATTGCACTACAGTAAGTGGTAGATTCTCTCTCTTTCCTTGTATTTTCTCTATCTACCAACCTGTATGTACTCACAGGCTCACTTTTATATTGGAATATATTACAAATATTGAGGCTTCTTTGTCCAGCAACACAATGTCCTGTCTACATCACCCACAATAACAGGCTGGGGGGAGAGGCGTGGTTAATTATTATTATTTGCTTTACAAGCATCTCAGAGCTGTCAAATTTCACAGGATAATCTACTGAAAATTAACAGCCAGATACCAATGAAACAACTGAATTAATTAATTTACTTACTATATAATGTGATCAGGGTCCAGAACATGCTGTTATTTCAAGTGGAAGAGAATGGATGTTGCATGGTCCTTATGCAGTCTCCTGAACTCAACAAAAAACAATACCTTCTGAGCTAGGAGGGCAATGCTCATTAGCAGTCAGGCCCACTTATATTTATACTCAATCCCAAAACAAGCTGTTACCGCCACAGAAACAACATATTCCCCGTATATATTCCGATGTGCCACAGATCATTACATAATTCTATATACATATACTTGTGGAGTATAATGAAGACCGCCTCAATTCCATCCCAGCAGATGAAAAATTTTGTAGTATCTTCAGTTATGTTATATCAAAGTACTGACTGAGTCATATTAATTAAACTAATAGGTACGGTAAGCCTTGTCATGCTTCATATTGCTACAATTTTTTGAGTATATCAGAAATTTGTATTGAAACTGAGTAACTGCATAGCAAAATTTGTCAAGGAAGAAGTTATTAGGCTGTGCTTGGGAACAGGATAGCTGGTACTTCAGCAGATGGGAAAGCATGGGAGATATTTTGGGATGTGTAGGACAAATAAATTATACAGATACATGCACTTAAGAACTTGCTGTGAAGCTATTGGTCATACTGACATCATGATTCTCAGGAATAAGCAGTCCCCAGAGCTGTTCTGCGCTTTCATCACAGCACTGGTTTGTGCTTCGGTGATGGCTGCAAATTTCTCTTCACAAATACCATTTTATTTTTTGCAAAGAAAACGTGAAAGTTCTTAAGCAGAAATTTATTGCAAGGGAAAGATTTTACAGCAAACCACCAAAGAGCAGTTCTTGTGAAGTGCTCTGACGCGTGGAGGCGCCAGGAAGGCTGTGCTAGGTCTTGTTACCTGCAGGTCATCAGGCCTTTCTTTGAAAAGTTCCCACTAGGGTGAAGAGAGGACTTTTTTGCTCCCACAGCTGCTCCTGACCCACTGCAGAATTTTGTCACAGCTGCAGTGTTTTGTATGCTATGGGGCACATTGTTGCAGTCCAGTAGTTACTTCACAAGCAGCGAGAGGAGGAAGCGCCAGGAAAAGGGTGGGCAGACAGCAGGCAAGTGTTATGATTTTCTCCAAGGATCCCTGCCATGCTTTCTGGGATATCGAACATTAATTCCTTTTTAAAACAAACAAACAAACAAAAAAGAACAAACAAAAAACAAACAAAACCCTTCTGTAATATAGTAAAATTCTGAGCATCGGTAAAGTACTGAGTTTACCTTGCTCAGTTATCTAGTGCTAGCCACACATTCTGAATTAGATTTGAGTCCAGATCTCTGCAGCCTTTCATTAGCTTTAATGCAGTATCTTTTGATTTATTCCACAGCATAAGGAGAGGATCTTTTCATATTCAACACTTAATTGCTGTATTTGCACATGCTGCGTATACTGAAAACAATAAAAGTTAATGAAGAAAAGTACTGGTTGTAACGAATTAGTAATATTGCTAGATTTATGTTTGGAGTTTATTGTTGTAGGTAGAAGATGATCAATACGAATATATAATCAAGTTGTATGTGCTTTTCATCTCCTGAGACTTGTCTTGTAAATGAGATGAAGAATCTCACGGGACTTACCCTAGAGAGCGAAAACTAAATAGAATAATTCAGAATAAGAGCTCAGATTTCCTCTCACTGAAGCTAAGGGAAAGCTACCGAGGACTGGGAAACAAAAGTCTACATTTCTGAAAGATTATAAAAGACACCACTGCTCATATTTTGACATACTTTTGCCATTATCTTTCAAGCAAATAATTTTGTCAAGAACACTGTACTTATTAATGTACTTAGATACTGAATATTTTAGGACCATGCATTTTCTCTGCCAGTTAATTAGCTAAGCTTCAAAAGTCCATGTTAGTTGGGATAATGCACCTTCACTGAAAGCCAGTCTTCCAGAAGATAGGAATAAGAACAGTAGGCCCCAAAGGAAATTATTTTTATGATAAAGAGTCCTAATGTGCCCCAGTAAAGGTGAGGACTGATTGTTATGGCCTATTGTTACTATAATTAGAAGTCAAACACCAATTACCAGTTCCATTAATAAGATTAATCTCTGCAATATCTACAGCTGAGACCCAGGGCTTGTGTGCAATAAGCCAATGTGAATCTAAAGTGCAACAGCTATTCTGCACTATAGCTCACCCTTTGAATACTTACACCAGACAAAAGAAAAAAATGTTCCGCCTTCTTTTGAGTTAAAACATGTTCTATCGCAACTTACATGACTGATGGGAAGAGATGCAATGCAGCATGAAGTCTCCCAAACTCTCCTGACAGCCACTCTTGTTACATTGCACCAGGTCAGGGAAACCTAATCCAGTTTTCCATTACTAATGAACTCAGACAAGTAGAAATGGAAAAACAAACAAACAAAACCCCAAACAACAAAACAAACAGAAAAAAAACCAAACTCCACCTTTTTACAAATATGGAAGTATCCTTTACATAACAGGAGTCCATGACAGAGTTAGGCATAATTTCTTTACTTCAAAATACAAAGGTAAGAAACAGTCAAATATAGTTTCCGAAGTTACTACACTACACAGTTCAGAATATGGGAACAGAAAGAAAGGCAAGGTCTGAAGATGAAGTCATATACACATGCTCTTTGTGTAGGAACAAAAATAATAATTTCCATGGTCATTCTTTGATTTTATTTCATCTGAGTTTATTTCATCTTTTACAATAACTTTCCAACAGATATACCTACATCACGAAAGCCAGAAAGAAGGCTTTTATAACATTTAGTAGCAAAGAGGTCAAAGCAACCTCTAAGTGCCACTTACACTGTTTCAAGACAATTAGTCTTACCTTCACCAAATCTACTCATGCTTGCCATGGCTTATTAGCCAAGAGGCTTTGTAACAGATTTGCATTTTCCTTTCTTCCTTTTAAAGCAAGACTATCTGATTTCTTTGCGTGGAACTATTCATTAATCAAACAGAGATTTTGGAGGCACATTTCAGTTGGAAAGCATTTAAACAACTACTAAAAATTACAAACACCTTTAAGCTAGTCTACAGTAGAAAGAATTTGCTGGCAAAACTTTACTGGGGAGGTGAGCAAGTGAAGGTACAGCTTGCACCATAAAAGACCTTTGCAGGGTAACGTTTACCTGTTCCTAAACGAGAAGGCAGCCCTTTGCTATTGTAGTCATCTGCTCCAATTGGAGATGTGACAGTCTGCTGATTCAAGACCAGCATTACCATCTCTCAGCTGTCAGGTTGCATTCACAAGGACAGGACAGAGGCTACTTGCCAATAATTGGAGCTCTCAGGGATTGCAGAGGCCGAAGTACACATCCTCATGGAGTATTCTGTTTATCACCCAAAGTGTAACACCTTTTACATTTTTTTTTTTCCAGGTGTACTCACACCTCATACACTGTTACGCTAAATACACAGAGTATTGCCATTTCAGATTCCTCTCAACCATAAAATCCCAGTTCAACAGCAGTCCAGGACACATGCAGAAGTAAAATCAACAAACCAATGTTCATTTGTGTATATCTGTGCAGACCGCAAGTCTCAAAGCATACTATAACCACTATATAACCTCTATACTTTTGACTATGCTAGTCCATATTTATCTTTACAGACTGAAGTTGTCCAAGGATCATCAGTCACATAGTTTCAATTCCCTGGAGGCAGCCTGATTGCTTTTCATACATACAGCAATTAAAGACTGCTCTAACAAGCACAGCATCACCTCTGCTACACCTGCCATGACATGGGTTTTGGAGAAAGAACAGGTAGAGCTGCAGATGGCGAGCTGTCACCTATGAGAAATGGAAGAGATTCTTAGTGTCCTCACTAATATACAGCAACTTTTGGTGGCATATCCCTAAAACAGACAAGACCTCTAAGCTTGTGTTCTCACAATAAACTGTGACACAGCCCACATTACTAATTCTGAAAATCTGTTATGGAAAGCTTTTTGGATATTTCATCTCCCAAATGACCTTACGGACACCTAATAGGCTAGATTATGCCAGCATCAGGGTGGCCTCTCGCAAGTTACATATTTACGAGTGCACAGCAACTACAACATTAAAAAAAGAGCATGAGGCTACAGACAGGACGTAGAAAGTTCATTCATCTGTTTAAAACACATTTTGATTATCACCACATGAAGACTATGGTCTTGAAAGACCTGACCTTCATGAAGAAACCTAGATAAGTCTGACCTCATTGCTGGAGGCTGGTCTACAGACCTGAGATCCCTTCCAGCTTGATTTATCCGGCAAACCCAGATATACTATCAGCAGCATCTGGTTTACCCTAAAAAGAGGGCAATGAAAGGTTGTACTTCCCCTAAAAATGGTGGAAAGCTCTTTGGAATACAGGGGAAGGAAATTAAGGTAAAGCTTTGTTTTACTATCTAGAAAAGCTGCGAATAAGCAAGATGGAGCTGCAAAGGGACAGAGCAATATGCCCTCTGTGCTTAGAATGACACCTACCCCTCTGACTGCTTTGCAACCAAAATATTTCCAGTGGAAAAGAAACTAAAGGATGAATAAACCATCTGGTTAAGATGGGGTATTTCTTGGAGACCTTTAAGTGGCAGACCAATGTTCCGTTAGAGAAGGTGAGAACATGATGACTTTGGCATAGCCACAACAACAAAGACCATGTGAAATCAGACCGTGATCCATGTGTGTGTGTCTGCAAAAAAGGGTAGTCAGGGCTCTTAAGAACTACTGGAACCCAACCAGCGGAAGACCCATCACCATAACAAGGAATTGGCATATGCTGATAAATTCCACTTAAATTGTCCTTTTGTTGCAAGCAGCATCAACGCTGGTTCCAAAATCATTATTAAAACATCAAGTAAAAGAAATATATATTCATAATCACTGTCACTACAGTATTACCACCACTCTTCCAAGAAGCAGGAGGAATTGTAAGTCAAAGACAAGTTTATCCAGTGAGTACCATTGTCTTGTAGGAAAGCATGTTCATCTTGCAAGAGAATAAGTCCTGCAGCTTTAAAGGCCAGCTGCATCATCCTGTGGGCAACGAGGCAGGGACAGAGGCCAGTATTGACAATACCAACCCAGAAATCTGTTTGCTGGATTTACCAGGTTTTACTACAGATCTGAAATAGTACTTTCCATATTCCGTTCCACACATAAACACACACTTGCTGAGTTTGGTAGAATAGAAAGGTCTTTGCCTGTCAATAGCCATAGGACTCACCAGTATGAATACCCAGGCAGACTTTACTGAAAAAAAAAAAAATAAATATAGATTTTTAAGCCTCTGACAAGCATCCAAGGAAATCTGCAGCGCTGACTCAATGGATGTCAGCACTAGAGGGTATTTTTGACATTGGCACTAATGGCAAAAAGAAGAAAAAAAAAAAAAAAAAGGAAAAAAAAGGCAAACCATGAAAGAGAAGAAAATAATTTGCTGCATTAGAGCCAAGGGTACTGAGGCCTGAAGAGATGGTGTAATTTTGTTCTTTGATGTTATTTATATTTTAAGCTGCAACAGAGGCTATGTCAAGAATTCATTACTTAATATAAAGCCAAGGAGATTCCTCAGTCCCCAGCCAGTAGTGTCTGGTACTGCCAGCCATGAACAGAAAAAGATACCCCTTTTGGGTATTTCGTGAAAGGACCCAAGCCAGTCTTGGTCTTTTCAACTATAAGAATCTAGCTCCAATTATGAAGCATAAAGCTGTAAGTGTTCAGAAGCAATATGATCCTGGAGCTTTAATTAAAAACCTCACTTTCAGCAGCAAAGCAGAAAACCAGCAAGCTGCATACTCGACTATCTGAGTGATTTTTGTTCTGAAAGAACGCAAGAGAGTGTCAGACTAGTATAATCACCAGTCAGGAAATGGTCTTATGAAAAAAAAGCCCTTATGAAACTCTAGGCTCTTGTGTCACATCTAAGGTGTTCTCTAATACTATTAGCATGATAAATTATCATTACTTAGATTCCACCTAAACCCAAAAGCGAGTTCTGCTTTCTCTTTGGCACAGCAGTAGGAAGGAGTTTCAAGGGAATAAAGGATGCGTGCTTTGCTTGAGTACAGGCAATGACATCAACCCTTACATGATACTACTTGCACATGCTGTAGGGAGCACTGCAGTTCATCATTATATTTGCAGTGCTTCCATAGCCAAGGAAATGCTTTCCTAAAGGTTAAGAGAACAGCAGAAAGTTTCAACTTTTGGAGGTCTGTCCAGCAGCCGAAACAGAGCTGTTTATCATACTGTTACTTCTCTTCATCCTCTTCTGGGATCACTGGTGCTGAGCAGGAAGTAAAGCCAAGTTCTTTTTCCCACCAACAGGAATACAATCAGGTTGCTGGCAACATGATAGTGAGGTGGCTGTACAGAGTAAAGCATGCCAAGCAGGCTTTTACAGCACTTCCCCCCTTATCTTCAGCATGGCTCATAAGGCAAACCAGCAGTTACTTATGATATTCTCGCATGCTATGACCCCCACGTCCCCAGCTTAATGTGGGCAGATCACGTCTCCTGCAAATTATGAAGTGCTAAAGCTGGAGGCAATGCTGGCCAGAGGCTGCACCATATAACTATATTAGCCCTATTCCTGTAACTACCTAAATTGTAATCCTCATTATTCTGGAAAAGATTGCTCTCTGGTAGCAGGCATCGTTTTTGTTCCATTGTGTACCAGTAAAACACAGATGCCAGCTAAGCAACTACCTAATCTATTTTTATACATACAGGTCAATTGTCCCATGAACTGACATATCTAGAGAAGAGGAGAATAGGATTAAAAACCATTTTTGTGCTATTCCAAATTCAGCTCTCGGTGTCCTTCTGTTTTAATTGTAGTTATTGTATTGCTTGTTTATATTGTAATTCAGAAACATAAAATAGGGAGAAGAGGTTATGCAGAACATGCCAGATGCTTTTTTGTGCTTTTTTAAGTTAAACAATTATCATACTGTTACATATTCCTGGTCACAGATTGCACGTTTAGTGCAGTACCAGATATAGTGAATTGATGTAACCTGGCTATTTACTGTGGACTGAGTATTTAAAGAGAGCACAAGAGCTGGTTCCAACACAAACACTGGGAAAAGAAAGACTGGGCTGGTGCAATTGCTGACAACTACTGGAACAAATTAGCTCACGCTCAGATTTCAGAAATACAATTAATTAATCACTACTAAGTACCTTAAAATCAAGTTAGCCATATCCCAGCTAATAGTCCACAATATAACATTCACAGCACGTATCAGGCAATGAAGATGCTCATTACAGTGCCAGAACTAGTGTTTCCAGCAAAATATTATATATAAAGATGAAGTAATTATATGGCATGGCAACAAAAAGAGCTGTAGAGTTTACAGCTGAGCTGAAGATCTGTAAGAATCTGTTTCCAAAAAATACTTTTCAAAGCTGGAGACATATGAACAATAAAGTATCGGGCATATTTCTTCATATCACTGAGGGATATACTTTGCCTTTGATATATATGTCTAACATACACACCGTAACCAAGAGAGCAAACAAAAATGCACTAATGGAAAACACTGTCTTTTTGCTCTTATTCAGGAGAAAGCAGTTTGTAGAACATTATTTGTAACACATAAAAATCACAAAAGCACTTTAAGATCACAATTTTACAAGCTGCCTGTTCTCTTAGCTTCATACAATGGAGAAATCCAAATCAGAAAATCGACTCACGTGTAAGAGCATATTTGGAAGAGTATTTTAGATAAAGAAAGTAGTCTAAAGTCAAAGACAAAGACCATCGTGACCTCAGCAGAGGGCAAGAAATGCCCACTATGGTACAAAATAAATCAACACATTGGCATTCTCCTAGTGTGCAGCAGTTTGCCCATATTTACACAAGTGTCATTGAAAATCCATTTAAATTAACAACTTCATGGTTATCACTTTTGCAGACAGTAATGAACCTTAAGTGAACCTGTGTGTGTATATTCAAAACTGCTTCATTTTTGGAGTACCTCTGTAACTCTGAACTAGGTATTATAATGGCTACTGACTTGCTCAAACTTAGATTATTAGGCCAGATTTTTCAGCTGGTTGAACTGACATAGTTCCAATGATGTCCACTTACACCAAATGGCTCATTAGTAATTCAAGGTCTTATTTGTTCCTTAATGAATACTTTCACTAGTCACCTTCCCAAAGGCAGCTTTAAATGCTCAAACATTACCCCCATGGTCAGAATTATCATACTCAAGAACTTGGTTATCAAACAATAATGCTTTTTCTCTCCTTCTACGAGACATACCTAAGGTAAGTTTTTTTTATCATCTATAAAACAAACTAAAATACCTCCTGTGCCATAACTAACTAGAACTATGCTTTCATACAGCATCACCTGAATATAAATATAAAAATTTTACAACCCTAAGGAGACATTAAGGATGAAACAAAGCAAGAATGGAATTAAATGGCTAAATGGACAACAGAGCCCTCTATAACAAGCCTCTTTTACAGCCTTGTCTTTTTTCTTACTTATTGTTATTTCTGTCTGTACCCATTCCCACATCGTTTTCATCTCTGTTATTTTAAGATACTACATACATTTTAACATCTTTGTTTGGTCTTTCAATTTTACAATGCTATCTTTGCACTTCTAAAACAAATGAGGACACAAACACTTCACTAAGTTTGTGCATCTTCATTTAATACATCACAGTGGTCAGAAACACGACTGACTGCAATACGACTGACTGTTCTCCCAGCCAACCAACAGTCAATATTTTTCACAACGATTTCAAAAATTCAAATTTTACAATTTTTCAACCAAATCTCACTCATTACCTCAGTGGAACAGTTAACTGTCAAACACACAAAGGAGAGCAGCCACTCTTTTTGCATTCTCCTGTTACTAGCATTAAGTAATTTAGTTTAAATGCCTAACAAAATATTCAGGAACTCAATGAAGTTGAATTACCTCAGTGAGAGCCTGAGAAGCCTCAACAGCAAGCTCAGTAATTCTGCTGCAAATCGTGGGAGGTAAAAACTTTATTTATGCTGCTTTTTTGTGAGAAAATATCCTTCGAAGGGGCTTCAGCAAAATATATGCGCTGAGTGAAACCAACTGGTATTTCACAAGACTGGCAATCTGACTGAAATTTCTAGTGAGTAGGTATACTTGAGTAACACTGGAGTAACTCAAACTGAAACTATTCTAGCATCTTTACTTTCCTGATTCTGAGCACCACTTAACAAACTTGCAAATAACTACCTTGACCCAAATATATTAAATCTGGTTGTGCCCAAAAGCCACAATTAAGATGTCCAGAGCAATCCCAGGCACAGCTACAGGTTGGGCAGAGAAGAGATTCAGAGCAGCCCTGCGCAGAAGGACTTGGGGGTGGTGGGCGATGAAAAAATGAACATGAGCCAGCAGTGTGCACTTGCAGCCCAGAAAGCCAACCGTATCCTGGGCTGAATCAAAAGGAGCGTGACCGGCAGGTCGAGGAAAGTGCTCCTGCCCCTTTACTCTGCTCTTGTGAAACCTCACTTGGAGTATTGTGTGCAGTTCTGGTGTCCTCAACATAAAAAGGACATGGAACTGTTGGAACAAGTCCAAAGGAGGGCCACGAGGTTGATCAGGGGACTGGAGCACCTCCCGTATGAAGGCAGGCTGAGAAAATTGGGGCTATTCAGGCTGCAGAAGAGAAGGCTGCATGCAGACCTCATAGCAGCCTTCCAATATCTGAAGGGGGCCTGTAGGGATGCTGGGGAGGGACTCTTCATGAGGGACTGTAGTGACAGGACAAGGGGTAACGGGTTCAAACTTAAACAGAGGAAGTTTAGATTGGATATGAGGAAGAAATTCTTTACTGTAAGGGTGGTGAGGCACTGGAACGGGTTGCCCAGGGAAGTTGTGAATGCTCCATCACTGGCGGTGTTCAAGGCCGGGCTGGACATAGCCTTGGGTGGCATGGTTTAGTGGGAGGTGTCCCTGCCCATGGCAGGGGGGGCTGGAACTAGATGATCTTAAGGTCCTTTCCAACCTTAACTATTCTATGATTCTATATTATAACAGCTATACAAAAAGTAGGAAATAGTTTTCACCATGGAAAGCATGAGGAACAAAGTTTTGCGATTAGGTAAATACTGATTTTCCTTAATGGCTGAGCAGGCCACTTAAGATGCCTTGATGCCACCAGTTGCCCATCAACTGTACTTTGGTGTAACTTGCTAAAAAATGTTACTACATACCTGGAATAAATTCCACTGACCATGCTGTGCTGGAAAGAGATGTCTGCTGTGCTGGGTCCAGCAGCTTTGGAAATAAGCAATACGACCAAGCCTCGCATCTGTAAGTTATTTCGGCTATCGTACACAAAACCCCTGAAAAAAGGACACAAAAAGAAAAAGATCATGTTTTCACAATCCACTTTCACTAGTAATACCACAGTGGAAAAAAACCTCAGACCTCAGTCTGCCATCATTTTATCAACTCTTTCACATTCACATTTGCATGGAAATAAGCAACAATCATGAATCCTAAACAAAAGAACTGTTTCAAATGCTGCATGTGTAAATTTGGGGTCAAAAGGAAACTGCCACCAAATATGTATCTGTTGAAAGCAATTCTAAATGACCACTTAGGTATACCACCTCAGAAATCGACTTGTTTCAAAGCAAGCTTAGTTTTCCTTTTTGACTCTAATATTGCATTCTTCTTGTCCTTGTCAAATGCTTTCTAGTTCATATGTTCATCAATTAGGCTAAATCCCTAGAAGAGAAGATGATAGATTTCACATGCTATTAAATTTGTAAACCAATTTCCAATAAATAAGAGCCCTTATCTCTGATATAATCAAAATTATTTGTTAAATAAATCATATAAAGAACTACATCACAGATTACTAAGCACTTCAACTCATTTTATTCCGGAGTATAATTTTGAAGGAAATCAAAACAGAACTGTCTTTACAACATCTGAATTAAAATTTAAGATGTTGATCTTGGAAGTGTTTCAATAAAGAAAACAGTGGAGGCAACCTAAAGTTTCATCTGGATTTTTTTCATTACATCTACACTACTTTATAAGGCAAGAGTATCTTCAGTATACTATTGTATTTACAAGGACACATAAACATTAAAAAGTCATAATTTAAATAGCTCCGTTCTGTGTGAAAGTGCCTCTGCTACTGCAAATAAAATCTTGACTTTTTTCTTGAGTCTACAACCTGTTCTACAGTGACAGGAAAATGGTCCAAACTACATGCTCCAGGGGGAGAATGGTAGGGTCCACCTAGGGAACAGGTGCTAGACAGCTGCTGAACTTGATCTTCACACCTGCATTGATTCGAAGTGAATAATTCCTTCTTCATAGAAGCCCTGAGCTCAGACCCTCTGCAGCTACATCCTACAACTGCCACTAGCAATTAACATAAGAGGAGGCCAGCACGGCTTTCTACCAAAACTCACAACATTTGTAGCCCTGGTGGGGTCTAATTAACCAAATGAAGCCATGACTTCTTGCCCGCATCCTATTTGCTTCACCTGCAGACTATCAGGATGCCCACCCAGGACAAGTTAGGTGTGCCATATAAGCCCAGTAGCACAGCATGCCAGACTCCAGCAACATGGCCTTCAATCACTTGGTAGAGAAAGTATCAACTTCTGCCAAATTTCCAAGAAAGAGTGCAAGTGTGTATGGCTTCAGATAGTTAAAGAGTTTGGTTGAACTAAGCTGAGGTTTTAAGAACCAGGTGGATACCAACCATGGACAGACAAAGCTGAAATTTAGCCAAAAGCAAGCACCAGCCACAAATCTTAATCTGCAATAATGCAATTAAGCCTTAGACTCTCCTAACAAAGCACTAAACTGCAAAAAGTAATTAACACATTACCTTGCTAGCTATTTTAAAATAAACCAATTAAAATGCTTCTGAAAATTAGGAGAACATGGGTGATCAATATTTTAGTGGAAGACATTCAGCACAGATTTTAGCCCCTTAGTTAAGGCTCAACTTTAACTTCCTGAGGAAAAACCAGAGCCACCAGCTCCCACTTCTTTGATCCTCAAAGAGCCTTTAAAAAAAACAAACCAACCAAACAGGAAAACCCTAAAACCAAACAAACAAACCCCCCAAGCCCCAGCAACACAATCCTGACTAAAAGAGCATAAAAAACAGTGAAAGGAAGACGGTATTAAGATGATATTAAGGGCTCACTTCCCTGAGCAGAAGTGATTTCTTTAAGATCAGACCCCCAGTACTTCCCAACCAAACAAGCCTAGGAAAGTTCGCACAGCTCAGGTCTCTTCCCAAGAGCACACACTGCAGTCCTACAACAGGGACCTTTATTTTTTTTACCAGGTACATACAGTTAGGGAATTTGAGGAGGGGACAGCTGCCTGCCTTCATCATACTGTGAACTGATAACTTGCATACCTTTATTCTCACCAACTACACAAATAAGAAGTTCTTTTCTTACCGTGTTCCAATATACAGTTAACAGAATGCAGTCAAGACAGTTAAACACCAAAACTCTACAGATTTCTAAAGTCAGAGCCACAATGAACATCAAACTACACAGAAAAAAAAAATACACATAATGGAGCTGGTTCGAGACCACCTTAGGAACCTGAACGTATGCAAGTCCATGGGACCAGATGAAATCCATCTGCGGTCCTGAAGGAGCTGGCAAATGAAGTTGCTAAGCCACTGTCCATCATATTTGAAAAATCATGGCAGTCAGGTGAAGTTCCCGATGACTGGAAAAAGGGAAATATAACCCCCAGTTTCAAGAAGGGGAAAATGGATGAGCTGGGGAATTACAGACCAGTCAGCCTCAACTCTGTGCCTGGCAAAATCTTGGAGCAGATTCTCCTGGAAGGCATGCTGAGGCACATGAAAACCAACAAGGTGCTTGGTGACAGCCAGCATGGCTTCACTAAGGGGAAATCCTGCCTGACCAATTTGGTGGCCTTCTATGATGGGGCTACAGAACTGATGGACAGGGGTAGAGCAGTTGATGTCATCTACCTGGACTTGTGTAAAGCCTTTGACACTGTCTCACATGACATCCTTCTCTCTAAGTTGGAGAGACATCAATTTGATAGGTGGACCACTCAGCAGATAAAGAACTGGCTGGATGGCCGCACGCAAAGAGTTGTGCTCAATGGCTCAATGTCCAGCTGGAGACCAGTAACGAGTGGTGTCCCCCAGGGATCGGTGTTGGGACTGGTCTTGTTCAACATCTTTGTCGGTGACATGGACAGTGGGATTGAGTGCGCCCTCAGCAAGTTTGCCGATGACACCAAGCTGTGTGGTTTGGCTGATACAGTGGAGGGAAGGAATGCCATTCAGAGGGACGTTGACATGCTTGTGAGGTGGGCTGATGCCAACCTGATGAAGTTTAACCATGACAAGTGCAAGGTCCTACACCTGGGTCGGAGCAATGCCAGGCACAGCTACAGGTTGGGCAGAGAAGAGATTCAGAGCAGCCCTGCAGAGAAGGACTTGGGGGTGTTGGTTGATGAAAAAATGAACATGAGCCAGCAGTGTGCGCTTGCAGCCCAGAAAGCCAACCGTATTCTGGGCTGCATCAAAAGGAGTGTGACCTGCAGGTCGAGGGAGGTGCTCCTGCCCCTTTACTCTGCTCTCGTGAGACCTCACTTGGAGTATTGTGTGCAGTTCTGGTGTCCTCAACATAAAAAGGACATGGAACTGTTGGAACAAGTCCAAAGGAGGGCCATGAGGATGATCAGGGGACTGGAGCACCTCCCATATGAAGAGAGGCTGAGAAAATTGGGGCTGTTCAGCCTGCAGAAGAGAAGGCTGCATGGAGACCTCATAGCAACCTTCCAATATCTGAAGGGGGCCTATAGGGATGCTGGGGAGGGACTCTTCATGAGGGACTGTAGTGACAGGACAAGGGGTAACGGGTTCAAACTTAAACAGAGGAAGTTTAGATTGGATCTGAGGAAGAAATTCTTTACTGTAAGGGTGGTGAGGCACTGGAACGGGTTGCCCAGGGAAGTTGTGAATGCTCCATCACTGGTGGTGTTCAAGGCCGGGTCGGACATAGCCTTGGATGGCATGGTTTAGTGGGAGGTGTCCCTGCCCGTGGCAGGGGTGTTGGAACTCGATGATCTTAAGGTCCCTTCCAACCCTAACGATTCTATGATTCTATCAATAATATATAGTGTGTGTACATCCTGTATATAGAATTCCTAATTGTTTGTGGTTGTGTAAGTACTTCTCTGGCTTGAACTTCAGTTGACCACATTACTCATAACCACACAGGTTATGCAGATGATGCAACTAAGTACAAATTTATTTCTTCAACACTATTTACAACTCCACTATTTTTAAAGAACAATGGTTTTAGGAAAAAAGTTGCTTTTTTCCACATATGTATGCTGGTAAAAGCAGAGCGCCTTATTAAATGTATGATCTTTTGAGAATTAAAGAACACTTTTTTTTTGTAAGAAAGAAACCAAAATATAGCAAAATATGGCTGATACTTTTAACAATCAGAACACTTTGGTTTTTCATGTCCGGTGCTCTACAGCTTGCCAAGACACAAAATATTACAGAGGTAGAGAAGAAAGGTGTTCACCACAGAAGTATACAACACTGGCCTTAAAATAAGCCACTTCCTAAACCGACACGACTAGAAGTGAAGCACTACAGTAGTTTTACCTGGGTCAGACTAGGTGAGGAACAGAAGAAGAAAATTACCTATGCTGAAAATACTCAAACCAGTTTCATAGTAATAATAAGAACAAGTGTTCAAGAGCTGCTCAGGGGGCTTGAGACATCACTAGCAAGGAATGCCTTGCTTTCTTAGCAGAAAATTATTAATGATAAGTGCAGCTGTGGGTGGGAAGGAAGAACAGGACTTAAAAATCAGATAGCATAATAATGAGAAACATGTATATAATTTCTACACCTAATCATATAGCCTATATGTTACATATGGTTCAGATGTCATTTTAGACAGGATTTTCTATGAATTGCCAAACCAGTAGTCCAAGTCTAACTCCATGCAAAACATGACTGAAGTTGTATTACTGACATGTAACATATCCACACTAAAGCAAACCGCATCAGACTTGAAACAAAGCCTACTGTGATCATCCTTTAGACACTAGAAACTACTGCAGCTACTTGACATGGCTTCAGGGGTCACATTCACATTCTGAATTAAACTCCCAAGAGATATTCTGCACAAGTAGCAGCTACACAAAAGTCTTCCAGATGGTGCAATTAGTCTTGATGGGTATGTGACAGGATACAGGTGCCCCTAGGGAAAAAAGTGTACTAAAACCAACCCAAGTGAAATTGTGCACACAGAAAAAGATGCATCAAGCTGACACACTCTTGGAAAACCTCTGCTAAACACCACAAGTACATGCCTAGGGTACCCAAAAAAGTAACATTAGCACAATTTTGCTGTTCCGAGTTACAGAGTGAGTACCTTTCAAACTACATCATTCTCAGAGGACTGTCTGCCAAAAAAGGTAGGAAAGTCAAACAATTCTACAATTCAGTTTTGCAAAAGATTTCATTTTTTTTAATAACAAGAGGGGAGAGAGCATGTACTCTAGGTATTATCCATGTGACAGAACAGCCCATTTGAAAACTAGCAGGTTCACAGTTTTAACTACAGAACAACGTTCACAGAAAAAATCATCTTGCAGCACAGGGGAGAAGGCTCCTAGCTCTGAACGTGCGCAGTATGACACGGTGGTACAGGCACAAGAGACTCACACCACCCACTCAAGTAATGACACTGTCTAATAGCTAATGTGCTGCAAATTACACCTCCTACTACCAGGGTCCGTCTGCTACAGAGAATAAATCAAGCAAACATGAGCATTTCGATGCTTTGTGTATTTCTCCACATGTGCAGCCATTTCAGTAGACTTTGTGGTTAAAACATCAACCTCCAAAAAATGTCAGGTTTAACTCCATCAGTAATTTAAATTTTTATTTTGTTTTACAAAAAACAGTTAATGCTCTTAACAGGTTATTTTTTTTTTGTTTGTTTGGTTGGTTTTTTCATTAAATTAAACTCAGAAAGTAAACAATAGGGAAGAAATACAGCAAATACAACAGTTACTGTAAGGGATAGATGGACATGGGGGAAATTTCATGGGTGTTAAAATGACAGAGCACAAGCAACTGTGAAGTCAACTGACTGCAAGTAGGTGTAGCAGAAGAGAGCACACTTATGGATAGTAGTGCTAGTTGAGACGTAACTACTAAGAATATAGAAAACAAATTTCTCATAAAATGGACAATGTAAGATATTTTGGAAGGCTCAGAAAGGGGTTGTTAAATGTTTAGCCAAGTGTTCTTAGTATTTCCCAAATGTCCTGCTCATAACAGAAGCAAAGAGCTGTGGATTTACAGCTTTCATCAGTTACCCCAGCGAGCCAGTGGAGTCCCTCTACCATTGCCCATGCACACCCTCTAGCCACTGGCTTGCTAGTAGCAGCTGAAGTGAACAGATCACCGTCCTCACATCCTCTGGTGATTTTGCCCTTCCTTTCCATACATTTTATTGAAGGTGTCCCACTGACAAAAAACAATCGTTTTATTTTGGGTCATACATGAGCTCTGTTCAGTTACAAAGGGAAGGAAAACAGAGAGAAATATGGGCTGGTGATCAGCCATTCTTCTACCTTCCCACTTTCAGATGTCAAACAAAAGCAGGGGGAAAAAAATTGCCTTTTCACACAGCTCTAATAAAACACAGCTGGGAAAGTCTGTAACCCAACCAAAATCAATTATGTTGATGAAGATGATTTATAAGCCTAGAATAATGTCATTGAAAACACAGGCTAGTTTTAGGTTAAAGTAGGAATTGTTCTGAAAAAGAAACCCCTCTATTCAAACTGACAATCCTGATGCAACAATACAAACACAGATTTAAATCCATAACACCTCAGGGAAAATAACATCTCTTTTGCTCAATACAGAAGAGTTATCAGGATGCACTCATGGTTACATTTGAAAGTACATCAAAACCAAACCAAAAAACTAAAAAAAAAACACCCCACCTTTTTAAAATTAATTATAACTCACAATTCTATATCTAGCAACTAGCGGTAATGCATGGAACTATTCAGCAAGACTGTTCCTCATTAGAAATGCAAGAGTTCTACCAGCCTCAGGGCTTTTATCCCATTAGCTTTATTAATGACTTGTCAGAAGTAAATAAGAGAAGAGTCTCCAACATACTCATTTTTTAAAAGGATGTTAAGCCACTGTATTACAGATGCACTTCTCTGAATCATAGGATTCACCATATTATCATAGGACCATACTCAAACATGCATACATTTAAATACTCAGAGCATTCAACTTTATATATTTGGTGTATGCTAACAGCAGTCCACAGTGACTTATTTTCACCCACTACTCGAGTTTCAAGTATCTATTAAATATATACTTGGACTTCTGCACAACATATCTCCAGATCACATTAAAAACCCTGCTCTATTCCAATGTCCACAGACAGATCTGTAGAGGGGAATCTGCCTTGTCATGACACAGTTTTGATCACGGATCAGAGTGAAGGGAGAAGAAAAAGTTACTTGAAATGGGGAGAACAGAATTTAGAAATGGGATTTAAATTAAATATCCAGCTGTCAGGAAATGACAGAAGGAGGGATGCTCTGAAACCCATGAGCTATCTCAAACACCCACCGGAGACTGCAGATGAGAACATGTGCATTTCAGAAACTTATTCCCGGGCTTGGACTATTAAAGAGCCCATTGCATATGGAAAGTAAGTTTTGGGGTTGGTGGAATTTGTTTACCTCAAAACCAGAGTTGTGATACGGATGGGGCTCATTACTGTTATATAACAGTCTAGTAATTAGAGCGGTTTATCCAGGAAGAGCAGACCTGTGTAATGGTTTGGCCAGGCCTGGGGAAGTCAGTGTTTCTGTCCCACTTCGCATAAAGGTGGCAGGTTACAAGGGATGTCTTTGTAATGGCACTCCTGCTGTCTGCCTCTGAGCAAACAAGAGGTTTCAACCCATTAGCTTTGTGAAGCCAATCACAAAGAAACACAAGATTTTATAGACAAAAACCAAAAAGGGCTCTGGTGTGAAGAAGACAGAGGTCTGTCTGCACTGGCACTTCATCCAAAATCAAATAAACAAATAAACGGCAATTTTTAAGCAGTGCGGCCTTTGCTTATGATACAAAGTAACCTTTGAGTAACTTTGACCATTACACAGTGTGACGCGTGGTTAGCCAAGACCAAGCCAAGATGGTAACTTAATCATGTGCAGAAGTAGGGTTGTAGCCCAGTAAGAAAGTACTTGCCTAAAAATCATGGGTTCTCAGCTTCACATCTATAGGCATAGTTACTGAATAACTTACACAGGCAATGCTGTATCTGTGCTTCCATTTGGCTAGTCTTGGTCTTCAGAATCCTTCATGAATTACAACCAAGGCTTTCAGTGAAAAACAGGCCTCAAAATGCGCAGTTCCAAAAAAGCTGCAGCATTTTTCAGGATGCAAAGAACTGTATAGATTTGGGTAACTCTCCTTGTATTTATGAAGTCTCAGACACCTACTCCGCTAGGGAGAGCGAGTAAAGATCACTCAACATAAAATACAGCTTGTATGAAATTCAGGTGTTTCAGAAATGCATATAAGGTGTGTCTTTAAAATATCAAATATTTTCTTCATGAACTGAATACAAACCTAACTAAAAAGGTCTTAGTTGCTTTATCTTGGAAGAAGTTTGCAGGAGCATACCTTCTGGAACAGGAGGGTCCTCAGGGGAGCTTCGAAGGTTCCTTCCAACCTGAGTGACTCCATGAGAAGAGAAAACAGCCGTTCAGTTTTCACATGTTTTGCTTACAAGGAGAAACATTTCTTAACTAAAGGTGAAAAATTCCATGCAAAATTCCATCACTCCGTTACTTATTAAATGTGACCTTTGAGAGACTACGAGTGAGGGAAGCTCTGCTTAGAACAGCAGCAGGTGCACAGACCTTGGAGTCAATGGCATTATTCCCGGGACTAATTTACCACAAGAGGAAGTCTTAGGACATAACTTTCTGAAGGATCTCTAGTTGCTACATGTACCTATTTCTTTCAGCTTTAGTATACATCCTACATATTGTACTGATTTCAGGAAGAAAATTTCAAACACTTTTTAAACATAGCAGTCATGACAAAAGATGGGCCCTTCTAGGCAACTCTAGAAGTCAGAAGGTTAAATAAAATTGTGGAGATTCAAATGGGCAAGATCCCAAAAAATCAAATCTCATCATAAAGATGAAGTTTAAGAAGCTACAGGTTTCTGGGCGGACGCAAAGCAATATACTTGGCCTTGGTTCATTGTACTTAAGCATTTACAGCTCTGAGAAATCAATACTACCCTTCAAATTCTTGAAAGAAGAAAAACCAAATCGGTTTTCCCTGGAGCCTGTGTAACCTTATTTAGACACTCTTGTCAGTCTACTATCCACTGCTACTAGGTCTAATGGGTTTCCCAAAGGCAGAGGTTATTTGAATCATTGCGACAAAGATCAGTTACATATTTGTATATTATTTTACAAGTTTTTTGATGTATTTCCTTTAGGACACATCACACCTGGAATCAATTGGAGCAGTTTCTGTTAAAAGAAACAACAAAGACAACCATTCTAAGCTCCCATTTTTCTGCAAAACTTATGACCAGCTGAGAATGAAGATGAAAAAGTTTCGCTTGGTAAGAAGAGAAGCATCAGCTTTTCCATCTGAATGAAGATGCACAGCAACAGTTTGCAACTCGAGTTTCAAAAGAACTCGGTTTAGGTTGCATGGTCATTTAAGATCTTGAAACAGCTAACTATGGACATGGAAAAAAATCACTATACAAATAAAAGGCAGCTATAATCAGACATTCATCTCAAATATATTGATTATTCAGAAAAAAAAAATATTTTAAATAATTCTACCCTCCTCCCATCAGATCTTACGGGTGGTAGGGGCAGGGCAAAAAAGGACTACCTTAAGGATGACACTAAAGACACCACACAGAAAACAAACCACCAAAACATATTTTTAAACCAACTGTCAGCCTTTGCTGTTTTTCCTGGTCAGTGTTTGCTTGATCTTGGAATGTGATGTGGATAGCAGGCAAGCTAATACCAAAAAATGCAGTTAGTGTCTGAGTGCAATTACCCTGACCAGCAGTAGCTTGCAGGTCTGGCACCCTTATTTTTCTAACCACAAATACTTAGACAGAAGCCTAATTTTTGTGTGTCTGATTTCTTCATCAATATTTGCTTTATTTAAACTTTGTGGGAGGTCTAGCACCCCATTGCCAACCAATATCGAGAGGTCTGCTCACGTACAAGACTACCTTTTTGAAAACAGGCTCTCTCAGACACAGGAATATTCTGCTAAGTGAAAAGCAATACAAATATTTTGGAAGAGTTCTGTGAATGACAGAACTAAGATCAGCTTCACAAGACTAATGAATTCAGACACCTCTGGAGGTCCACTGTCACTTCAGCAATATTGTAATTGTAAAGCCTGTCATAAAAACGTATTTTGCATTAAATAAACTTTACTTGGGAAATGGAACAATGAAATAGGTCAACTCCTGGCCATTATCTCACACCAACAACGCTCACAGCATGTTTTACGAATGGATGAAACAAAATTACATACTCAACAATATTTCTAAATAACAACTTAACTGATCTTCAGCATTATTCAGATGAATTCTGAATTACAAATATTTATTCCTTTAAAACACTGAAGGCCCTTTATTAGTAGTGAAAAAGAGGTTCCAAATTCTATGCTTCAGTAGATTGTTCTTACTTAAAGTAAGCAGTTTAAGCCAAATACACACCAAAAGTTCTGCAAACACAAATCTTCCTTTTAAACAGAAATAAACAGAAATTGTTTCAAGTGGCTGAAAAACAACCAGCACCATTTGTCAAAATGCAGCATCGCTACATGTGTCACTACCTACTGGAGTTAAGTGGATACACAGAGCAGAAGCCTTTTGGAAACCAGCAGAGGGAAAAAACACCTTAAAACCCAGTGGGGAATCACGACAGAATGCAAGGCAGCAGTAAGTATGTATGGTCACAAATGGGAAGAAATATAAATACTCCCACATACTATGATAAATGTGTATGCATCTAAATACTGTACACTGAGGGCTTTTCAATGGTTTATTAAAAAAATAAAATAAAATTAAAATTTAAGCCAACAGTAGAGAATACAGGCAAGCCTATACAAGACCGTAACTCTTACCAGTATTATCTTCATTTGATGTTTTTCTCTGCATTACTGATTCTAGAGAGTCCCTTTTCAGGTAGTAGACTCTGATAATTGAGATTAATCTGGGTTTTTACTCAGGTGAGAGTATTTTTAATGTGACCTCCACCAAAATCCATAGCTCTCACTCCACTGTGTCAATAGCACAGTCAGCCTTGTATGTCTGAACAAGAAAACTTCCTTTTAACAAAGATGAACATAAAACCCAACAAATATCTGTCCCTGTTTTCCTGGATCATTGCTAAGCATCTGGGTTCACTAAGTTACCAGTGGCATGCTTTAAATTCATGAAGTTCTGAAAGAGGATATAGTGCAAAATACTGAAAGCATTTTACAGCAAAGCAACTGCTAGGAAAAAACAAACATCCCTGGAAAACTTGAGAGACTTTCAATTATTTTTCCCTCAGAAAAAGACAAGACTTTAGAAAGCTTGAGATTTTAAGCAAACACTTGTGGTTTTGGAAATGCTGGTTTCCATAGCAACCAGTAAGGTCTTCTTTATATAGCATTATAAACAGATGGTAAAGACCGGTCATGTTTGCTTCTTTGCCAGCATATCAATAGAACTGCTGTACTACTCTATCTCATGCATTAGAGTTATTAAGTAACTTGGGTATTTGAGCAACAAAATCTACAAATCAGACTTGCTTAACTAGCATGGTTTTTTCCATAAACACATGAAGATTCTCAACAGTAAAGTCACTGTAGTCTAAATAGTCAGATTTCTCTGGCAAAGGTTTTTATAAATGTTTTCTCAGCACTTGCCATGCAGGGTACATTACTACCACAAATATGAATCTGACAGGGATTAAAATAATGAATTCAAACAGGAAACAGAAATGTAACTATATTTACACCCACTGGTTTTAAAGTACTTTAGAATTAAGTTTTTGTTATATCATATTCAGAATATTCAGAGAAAATGTAGCAACCTGTAAATTCCCCCTCAATACGCCATAATCAGCAGAGGTTATTCTTGCAGGTGATCTGTAAAATAAATAAATAAACGATCACTTTGCATTTTAATCCTTCAGTTGTAGCTATGTCACATCATGTACAAGATGGCTGGAAGCATCCAGACAATTTGATTTGGTACAGCATTTCATTTGGTACCTTTCTGAAAGGTCCGAAGCACTACTAGCAATAAACCTAACACAGATCTTTGTCACTGCATCCAGCTTATTCCTCCGGATTTTGAGCTGCCTAATATGCTTCATGCCATAAATAAGTAAGTATAGCAAAGGCAGAAGCAGAACTCCCATGGGGTTTACTGACTGCATCTATCAACCTGCATTCTAACCAGATCATAAATTAATTTATTATAAAACTATTGAAAATATCAGTAATTCTGATCTAATTCACACTGAAATTCATGTCATTTCGATCCG
Source organism: Amazona ochrocephala (assembly GCA_039720435.1). Taxonomy (NCBI): domain Eukaryota; kingdom Metazoa; phylum Chordata; class Aves; order Psittaciformes; family Psittacidae; genus Amazona; species Amazona ochrocephala. The sequence goes on from CM077878.1 coordinate 63,120,759, forward strand.
TGCTTACATATAAAGTTCCTACAAAATAGTTAACAAAAATAAACAGTAGAGAATTTGTAAAGTCTGCTGTGTTTTTCACTAAGCAGTAGCATCTCCAGGACAGATGTAATATCTAAAAACTTTTCTTTACCCCAAATTGAAATTTCCAGGCCCACTCCTACCCAATCTGCTACCAATATCACAGCAGCTATCACTAGTAAGTTTGAGGTTAAAAAAAATGCCCACACAACCCAAAGCTCTCAAAACCCCCACAACTTCATAAAACAGCCAATAATACATTTTGCAAAAGTGTGAACTACTAGATGTGAGCATGTTTGGCAAAGATCAAGAGGATAACAAGCATTCAACATGCACAGAGAAGCCAGAAACGAGCTAGGGTATGGATGAGAAGTCTTCCATCACCAGTTAGATGAGTACACACAGTTTTTGTGTTGCTAGCTTTGTATTTATCTATTTGATAGCAGGCAAGTGACACACAAGTACAAATTAACAGTGGGGTCCATTCTGTCAAAAAAACAACAGCTCTTAAACTATAGATAACTAACACTACTTAGCATAAAATCCTTAGCCCTGTTTGGTTGAACAAACTGTTCAGAAGTACACATTCAGATGACAAGAAGCTCCTGTTGGTGTCTATGCCTTCCAGGATAAACCTACTGCCGTGATCGACATTTCAGCAATACCAATACACTTTGGTTATTTTAGGATACTGTTGTTCACCTGCTGGCTACACCAAAACCCACCATTACATGCTCCAGGTGATTTAACTTCACCATAACATAAATCCAGTGTTAATCTCTATGTATGGTATACAAAATCGATCAATATCAGGTAGAAGAGAATGAAATTAGGGAACATTTAGATAAATCAGATGTGCACAAGTCAATGGGATTTACCCACAAGTGCTGAAGAAACTACATGATATTATTGCCAGGTTACTCAATCATAAAATGTTAGAATCATAGAATACCAGGGTGGATGGGACCTCAAGGATCAGCTGGTCCAACTTTTCGAGGCAAACCACGACCCAGACTAGATGTCCCAGAACCCTTGTCCAGCCAAATCTCAAAATTATCCAGTGCTGGAGAAATTACTTCCCTGCAGAGATTATTCCAATGGGTGATTGTTCTCACTGTAAAACAATTTCGTGTCCAATCAGAAACTCCATAATATTTAAAAAGTCACAGTGATCAGGGGAGGTTCCCAAGGATGACAAGGGGCCCTGGAATGGGTTGCCCAGGGAAGTTGTGAATGCTTCATCCCTGGCGGCGTTCAAGGTGGGGTTGGACATAGCCTTGAATGGCATGGTTTAGTGGGAGGTGTCCCTGCCCATGGCGGGGGGGTTGGAACTCGATGATCTTGAGGTCCTTTCCAGCCCTTACTATTCTGTGATTCTGTGATTCTGTGAAAGCAACTGTCACTTCCACTCTCAAGAAGAACTAGGAAGAAGCTGGAAAACAAGAAGGAGAGCTGGAAGTACGCAGACAGAGGCAAAACCTTTAATTATCATTCCAAATAAATAAATGAGATTTCAATTTAAGAGAGCCCTTATAAAGGGGTGTCAAACCAGAACAAGCATTTTGAAAGGGGCCTCAACTTCAGTCTGGCAACTATACAGAACACCCACAAGCTTGGAATGGGGTTGGGAGGAAAAGGCAAAGACCTTTTTTTATATCATTCAGAAGGATTCCTGGCTTCATGAGTCACATAAGACAACCCAGCCCTCACAATGACTGCACCCTACCGGAATCAGCACTGTTTAATGCCTTTGTTGGTGACATGGACACTGGGATCAAGTGTACCCTCAGCAAGCTTGCCAACCACACCAAGCTGTGTGGTGTGTTCAACACACTGGAGGGAAGGAATGCCATCCAAAGGGACCCTGACATGCCTAAGAGGTGGGCCTTTGCAAACCTCAAAATTCAACATGTACAAGTGCAAGGTCTTGTGCCTAGGTCGGGACAATCTCAAGAACAAATACAGGATGGGAGAATGGACTGGAAGCAGCCTCTAGGAGAGAGACTTGGGGGTGCTGGTTAACGAAAAGAAAAACATGATCCAGCAGTGTGAGTCTGCAGCCCAGGAAGCCAACCATGTCCTGGGCTGCATCAAAAGAAGTGTGACCAATGAGCCAAGGAAGGTGATTCTCCCCCTCTACTTTGCTCTTGTGAGACCCCCACCTGGAGCACTGCATTCAGCTCTGGGCCCCCTAGCATAAGAATGACACAGACTTGTTGGAGAAAGTCCAGAGGAGGGCCACGAAGACGTTCAGCCTGGAAAAGGTTTCGGGGAGACCTTAGAGCAGCTTCAAGTACCTAAAGGGGGCCTGCAAAAAAGCTGGAGACACTTTTTAAAAAGTCATGTAGTAACAAGGGGGAATGGCTTTAAGTTGAAAGAGAGTAGACTGAGATTAGATGTAAGGAATAAGTTCTTTACTGTGAGAGTGGTAAGACTCTGGAACAGGTTGCCCAGAGAAATTGCGGTTGCCCCATCCCTGGCAGTGTTCAAGGCCAGGCCGGATGGGATTTTGAACAACTTGGTCTAGTGGGAGGTGTCCCTGCCCATGGCAGGGGTTGGAACTGGGTGAGCTTTAAGGTCCCTTTTGACCCAAACTGTTTTATGATTCTATGAAAAAAGGCAATTTCAGAACAGTACACCAACACAAATAAAGAAGAGAGGGAGCTGCAGTACTGCAGTTATGCAGCTCAGTACTGTGTCTACGCTACTGACCACTTCAATTTTTCCCAGACTGCTGGTGCCAGAGCCTGGAGGGCAAGTTAAGGAACTTAATCTGTAGGAATTACTGCAGTTCATGAGAAAAACCTGGCAAGTAGAAGCAGTACTGGAATGTGAAGCAGGAACCTCATTTCTCCCCACAGAAGAGGTTTTCACTGCATGGCAAACAAGTGGAAAGCAGCACTGCTAACAGGGGGAAAAAAGAGCCATTCCAGAACAGCCAAAATGTAGGGCACCACAGTAAAATGTCATTCTTGGAGCAGAAGCAAGAATGAAAAGAAAAATGAATGACATGCCAGACTTGTCAATTTGCTTTAAAGAAGTGTATCTAGCACTTCAGGTGCCTACTCTACAAGGAAGACTGTTTTTCTACTATTCAAGTCAGGCAACCTTGGAAAAAAATTCCAAGACATTGTAAAAAGAAAGGTGAAAATAGGAGAATCTTCTTCAGGCAATCTGAAAATAAAGATTTTTCCAAGGCCCACCACCCAGGGAAAACCAAAGGGAGCTCAAGGTGAAGCTGCCAGAAGCAAAATTAAGAGTCACAAGGAAGGAAATTTGAAGTCACTGATCTAATCCTACTCCAAGAGATAGAGACAAAAATTAAATGCTGCGCTCTGACAAAGGAATACTGCACTTAAACCTTTGCTAAGACAAAGTGGAGGAGGATGAAGAGAGAGAAACCTTTGCTGGTGACACGCAGGGAGATAACTAATGTTTTTTTATTATGCAGATTATCCAGGGGTACCTGGTATTTTATTCTAACCTGGCACACGTCTTGCCATGTAGCTCACAGTACTAAAAGTTTCTACTGACAGTAACTCAGAATAGGATGGGCATTTTCAGCAGTAGCTTGGTATTAGACGAATTCTGATATAATTTGTTACAGAAGGTATGTAAACTCAAATTCCTACAGGAAGTACAGCTTAATTTGAGTATCTTTTTCTGCTTTAAAGATCTGAAAGAATGTTTCTGCTTAACACTTACTGCAATTGAACATTGCAACAAAAATATCTAAACTTTAATCCTAAAAAGAAAAAAGAAAAAAAAAGGGGAAAAAAAAAAAAAAAAAAAAACAGAAAATATTTCTAATTTGCCTGGAATGAAGAGCAACAAAATGCTACTTGCAGCCACACAATGTAATGTTATCCAAACCAACAACACCCTACTGACAAAAGATGTCAAATGCTTCTGAATGTAATTCTACATTCAAAAGCAAACTGTTACTATCATCGATGGCAAAAGGAACTCGTGTAAAGATACATCTCACAGAAAATCATGACAACTCCCAGGCTTTTTATTCTTTCAAATGTACTGACATTTCAGGAAAAAAAAAAAAATAAAATAAAAAAAAAATCGGAGAATACAATTACGGGAAAAGAGACAATGATTTCCAGTATCCCACTTATTTTATCTTTTAGTTTTTCCACCACATAAGCCAACTCTGGAATGAAACAGAAATACCATTTCAGGACTACTTCTAGTAATGCAGTCAAAAGAAGTTAAAGCAAAACCCTAAAAAAACCCCAAAAAGTGGTTCAGGCAAATCACCACTACCTTCTGAAAAACCAAAAATGCTCCAGAGAACCTGTAACAACTATTGCACAGAACTGGCAGTGCTACCTCACATCTGCAGAAAAAATTACACCAAAAAAAAAATCAAATATTGGATTTCAGGACCTTTTTTAACTTTCACCCTAAACTTAGCAGCTTTTATGGAACAGTTTTTCCCAAATGATATTTTGTCAATATTAATATAGCGCTGACTTGCAGAAACAAATTAACAAGTTGCCTGTTAATATTGGTTTTCCCTCCACCAGCTCTCCAGCTGTTACTTTAGCTAAACACCAACTATGTCTGACCTCACTTAGTTCATGAGATAGTAGAAAAGAGAAAATCCAATATACGCATTGCCTGTTGTGCCATGACTTGACTAATCACTACAGCGATGCTAAATACATTCTGCTTATGACATGTAATTGCAAACATTCCCATAAGTAAATCTGAATGAATGTGAAGAGAACTCTACCTTCTCTGTTCAACCATACAGCCTTGAAACTCTCACATTAATTTCTACTTCATGCTGCAAGATTTTAGAAATAGCCACTTTGTACTACTCAGAAAATCATTCAATTAATAGAGGACCTTATGCTTGACATGATGAATGAAATACTGTCTACATAGTTTCAGTTTGGTGAGGAAAAAAAACCACCAACATTAAGATTGTGCGCTCCAGATTTTAAATTTAGGATGAGTGCCAGCCTGTTCTATTCTTCAGTTTGGCTATCTTTGGTCAAAACACTACAGTGCATTCAAACAAAATTTTCTTATCACTACACTGCACATAAGGATGCTATTTATTATCTCCAATGTACAGATGTGCAACTATAAAGTTTCGTTTAGAAGACAAACATTAAGGCAAAACTACGGCAGAAAACATTTCTAAGACACACAACTTCAGAAAATACTACATTTTCCAAAATTTAAAACATATTTTAAAAATTAAGAACTAAAGCATGACAAAAGAGATAAATAAAGAATGTTCTTTTCTCCTATATTACCTTACATCTGAAGGATAGCAGTTAACTTTGGTTCACAGTCAAAGTCCTTCTAGCAAACTTGCTCAACTTTCACCAAAAATCCAGTAGTCCAGTTATATTTTTTCTGCAGCTTGCTGGCAAAGTTCTTAAGTATTACAAATTGTGTTCCCCTACTATGCCAACAGCAGGATACATTTTAATACTATGAGGAACCATATGCACTTCCCTTGGGATTTGTTAGCACAACAGAAAAAGAAAAAGGTCATTCTCATAAGTGAGCCCAATTTGCACATACAAGCCTGCAGCCAAGGAATATGTTTGTGCGCTATGACTGTTTTTCCCCCATCCCACTAAACATTTTTTTTCCTCTTTACTCAAGTTAAGCACACTTCATCTGTGATTTCAATTTTCCATTGAAAAAAGCATATGTAAGATGAGCTGTAAAATTACAGCATCATAAAACGATGTAAATTTAAATGTCAAAATGTAAATGAAAAATGTACAGATATCTAAGAAGCATATCACTGGAATTATATATTAGAGCTCTAAAAAAACCCAGTACCACTGCAATTATAATACACAGTGTTCTTGATGATTTTCTTTACCTACCAACTTTGCTTTTGTCAGTTGGCAAATACTGCTTTTAGCATTGTTAGATGCCATTCCAAAAAAATTTCAGAGATTTCATTTTCTCTCTTCACCAGATTACAAGGTAGGCAGCTAGAACCTTTTGGTGCCTCTGTGTTTGTGCTCAGATGTCTCCTCTCTGCTCATGAGGCTAGCCACAGCAGATCCTGAGGTTTCTAAAATGAAATGTGATTAGTATTTTGTGGTGAAATGTCTGATCAGAAATAAAGAAAAGGCAGAAACGAAGAACGTGGATTCTCCCCTAAAAAACTGTATCTGTTTCTATGCTTTGTTCTGTTTTGGCTACTTAAGAAGTATTATATTTATAAGAAGTTTATATTCATAAGAATATAAACTTCTTCTTATATAAATATAAATACAAACTTCTTATATAAATATAAATATAAACTTCTTCTTATATAAATATAAACTTCTTCTTATATTCCTCAAGAAGAAAATAAAAATCATAAAGGTCTTCCCTCTCATGACAAATTTCTGCAGACACATGCAACCCTGCTGTGAGGAAACTGAAAACACTTTAGTCCACTGGAAGAAAGAAAGAAGAAACTGCACAAAAATCCCTAGACACAATAAACTGACCCAAAGGCAAGACATAATTCACTAAATATCTCTGTATATGCACTCCTGCCCATCTACACTGTTTCTTAATAACTAAGCCTTTGGAGAGGTGTTTATGTGGGAAGACAACTGTGGGTCCACTACCTCAAATATCATTTAGTCTCTCTGAAGGAAAAAACACCCAGGACCACACACACACTGCCTGGATAATCCTTCAGATAAACCTGCAAAAGCCAATGATGAAAAAAGGTCATCACTATATATATTGAAGCTTAGCCCCTCTTTCCTGTCCAATCTGCTAGGCAGCTTTCAGTTCAACCCCCAAAACACTAAAAAGTACAGAAGTCCAACTTCAGTTACAGGCTGGTAACAGTACTGCAAGCTTCACTCTAGATTTTATGCTCACCATCCTCCTTAACTTCTCCAAATTTTAAAAATTCGAAGAACAAACTCGGTTCTTTGCACACATGCTCATTCCAAATGGGCTGTACTCCAAAAGAAAACTTGCACGAGTTTTGCTGCGTCAGCAGACCAGAGACCAGGCAGTGCCCTCCTCAGACTTGACAGTCTCCCCAGCTTACTTTCTCTTCACCACATCATAAATGAGAGGGCAGGCTTTTAGTAGCAAGCCACAAGGAGACAAAAATAAAAGGCAAACCAAGCCCCAACCCTTTGAAATCAGTTAAGAGTCATCATTCCTACTCTTTCAGGACTGCAGCAAGACAGTGAAGCAGATAAAAATCAAACACAATCCTTCTAGTCCATGTTGGGATTTGTACACTTTTGGAAGACTGCTGTCCTGTCTACAGAAACACACTTCTGCTGATCAGTGCTACAAAACAGGATGAGTACCACAGTGACACTTCTCAAGAAGCAGGATAACTTTCAACAATAACATTTTTGGAGAGAGCCTCAGTTTTGCCCATCTTGGAGAATAAACTCCAAATTACTGACAGCCTATTATGTCACAGAGAAGACCGTATGATTTCACTAACTTACACAGAGCAAAGATACAGAGAATGACATCTATAAGTAAGAGTATTTAATATTCTTAACCAGTGCCAATAAGTACAGAAATACACATCCATGAGAAATCCTTTCTTTCCACGTACTGAAATCACTGCCTTGGAAACACAGCAACTTCTGAGGGCACTTTAACACTACGGCAGGATCTGAAATGACACATGCTAACTATACTTAATGACAACAGGAGTTACAAGTTATATTCACAGAGCAGAACTTGAGATTAAATCAAAATTTGTAGTCTTCAAATAATCAGATTCTTGCTCTCTAGATTTAATGACTGAAAAGGATAATTCAACTGTCAAGGGTACATCTGAAAGTTATAGATAAGTCAGAAACCTAAAAATAAGAACCTGCAAATGTTAATAGACTGTATATAGAAAATGTCAATCCTGGTGCAAACTCTCAACAAGTAAAGTTTAATTAGCCCCCCTTATTGACCTTTTTTGAATTGACTTCATGGAGCCTATTCTGATAAAAGAATGAAAACAGTGCATTCAGTTTTCATATAAGAGAGAAATTTGGTGACTGTGCTAGAGGACATTGCTAATGCCAACTAGAGACTTGAATGACAATGTCATGATTTAATGCAAATGCTTCTTCTAGGCAATAAAAGGGAGGACAGATATGCTAATTCTTGATGTGTTTCATCTGCTAACTTAATATTAAAATTTACTAGAATATACTGCCCTTGACCAGGCTCCCAGTCCACATTCATGAACTAGGACAATCCCCCTTTCAAAAGAGGGCAAATTAAAGTAACTCAAATATCCTGCTGTCTTTAACTTCTATTTGCAAGTTCTTACTACCATGTGTGACAATGATTTTATAGCACTGGTGTTCCAGTCTTATCAGGCCTATTATGGTTGCAGAAGAATCAAACCACAATATTTAAAAACATTCATTCTGTAAAATAGTACAAGTAGTATATAACAGCATTTCTGTAACACTTACACATGGAACATCATAACTCTTTTTTGTTAGTCAATGATGCTGCATCAAACTTACCAAACAGATCTTCAAAATCCACAAAAATGAAGGCTTAAGAATTTGTAACACTTCAACTCAGCTCTGAAGAAGAGAAGCTTCTGAGACAGTGCGTGAAGCGGAAAATTCAAGTTAGCTGGTATAAATGACAAGTAACATACATAATCTGTGATTCCAGGTATATCTGAAGTTATTGAAATGCCAGACTGACGACTTAAATTATTTCAAGCCAATAATTTATAAAACAGCACAAAGTGTTTATTTTCAAATAACTTCCCTTTTCATCATACAGAAATTACGCATCACTTTCATATCTATGTAGATTATGCTTGTTATATTCAAATATAATAGTAGCCATGAACACTCAGAATAGAGTTTTACTCTAGCATAATATTTTCTTATCAAAATCACTGTAGTAACTATACAATGTGCTAATGCAGAAAGAACTTGTTTTGGGACTTTATTCTTCCTTTGAGTCATGATCTTCCATCAATTTCACTTGAAAATGGTTTGTAGTGAATACTAACTTCCCAGTTTAGGACTGTGCAATTAAAGTTCTGACAGTTTCCTAGAACCCTCTCTCTTTTTAGGGAAGTTTTCAGTGTAACTTACAAGATGAAAAGAGATGAGAACAAATACTCTCTTGCTAACCTTCTATTTCCTTCGATTTTACAGAGACAGCAGCTGTATCCTGCAACTCTAAGACAGTGATGAAGTTTGTATGATTGTACTTCTTTGCAGGACTCATTTAACTAAAGAATAGAGTACCATTAATAAAAGAAAATAAGCTCTTGTCTCTAACAGCATGGACCTGGTGATTATGATACACTAATTCTTGGGGACCTGCTACAATTCTAGTATTAGTCTGCAGCTAGAAAGAAAAAATACATCTGTTGGCTTTTATTCTTTCAACTAAGACAGTACCATGACTATTCCAAGAATATATACAACATTACAAACACAACATCAGCATTTCCTAAATGCATACAGCAACTCAAATTAGATCTCTACCAACACAATCTACACATAATAAAAGAATTATATCTAATGCAGCATCATATACACGATGGAAGGTATGTCTGTTGTGCAACACAAGGTAGTATTGGCACTAATACCAAGAAGGTGTTCTGGGAAATGTGACTCAGTGTTTAACTGGTTTTGGTTTTATTATCATTATTATTACTATTACTGTTTTATTTGATAAATTAGACTTGTTTTCCATCACCACTATCCTCAATCCCTAAGAAAGAATACAATACAGTTGAAGGTTAACAACTTGTTAATCTAGGCTACAGCAACTCTTTGGAAGCCCTTGTAAAACACAATCTTGGCAACTTCTGTGGCCGGACTAAAGCTCTGGGCTACTCCTTCACTGAACTTTCTTCAGCGTATCCTGCAGCAGGACTGGCTACCAAACTCCTTTTATTTCACTTGCTATTAACCTTGCTCCTCCTCACCACAGCAGTTACTGACACACCTGCTAAAGCTCCTCTCCTTGTCCAAAAGAGGGAGGACAAGACTGAAAGAAAAGCAAAAAGAAAGGACAGAGCTAGGCTGGCAGCCGTGCCACAGGTCACAGCAGCTGTTAAAGCTGCTCTTGTGGCAGAGGCTTCATGTAGGTGGATTAACAATCACAAACTCCTTATCCAGAAACAGCCCAGTCCTGCATAAACTGGGAACAGAGGAGGAGGTTGGCTGCTGAAGCAGCACTGAAGAGACAATCTCCTATCTCATCTCAGAAAGCGTGGCAGTCATGCCAAACTGCATTAAGCCAATTAAGGTTTACAGTCAAAATGATTCCATTCAAGAACGTAGGAAAGTGAAAAACAACACTGCAATCCGGAAAGAGAGTGGAAGGTAAAAATTGCATTCTTTCCATAACTCTGTGATGTAACTGACTGAAGTCCCTCACTACTTCTTGTACCTCTCCCATGAAATCGACAGAAAATTCCATATTTGAGTACATCTGGTCTGACATCTATTACATTTTAGGGTAAAACTTAGCTTGAGAAAAGCTTTATTTTCCTTTCCCAATTAATATGCCTTGTTTTCAACTGATTGGGAGGCAGGTTTCCCCCTTGGCTATTAATGTTCGTGAAAGTTGATGGTTATTAATATTCTTCCAGTGGAAGGATTTTTCAAAAAAAGTTTTTTCTATTCTCTAGGAACAACAAAACTCCAAAACTTCCCTAAATCTCCTTTGGAATTAAAGTCCCAGCAGCTCCAAAGCAAGAAACACTTCAGCTAACAATACCTGGTTTCTATTTTCACATATCTCCCCAAGCAGCACATTACTCTAGAAGAACTCAGATCCTATCCTTGGAGTGCCCAGTGCAGGGGAATATCTGTTGTTAAGTCATTATGCTGGGTTCTGCTGGAAAAAGCATTAGAGCCACCACAGAGTTGGGTCACTCCTGCCATAGCACCACAGGCAAGTGGTGCCAATTCACCACAAGCTGAATAATACTTCACAAAGCTATGGACAGATAATAAACACTATATATATATCTATCTATATATCACTATATATCATGGACATTTAATCATTTTGAATGCCTCTAGAAAAGCATCTTCATCTAAACCCTAGAGTTACAAGCATCCAACAATGCTGGCTAATGTTACATACTACTGCAGATCAGTGATCAGCCATCCCATTCCTGTGCAAAATAATTAAAAATCTAGAGACTGGGCAGCAGTTAAATGTGTCCTTAAGCACTACTGGGGACAGGGAGGATGAGGTAATCTACTGTTCAAGGAGTCAGGCAAACAGATTTCTTTCAAAGTGGGAAGACCACAACATTAAACACCAGAGGGCACAGCTGATGTTCACTGGCTTTCCCCCTCAAGAGGCCTTAACCCTGTTCATAGACTCCACTATTCATCCAGGCTTCTTACACTGGGACATATGCAGAATGGATAAATTCAGTTAGGTGTACGGAACTACATATCACATCCTGAGCATCAACTGAAAATATGACAACTGTTTTCTCTTACAAGGAAACTGAGTAAATTGGAGAATGACATTTATCCCCAACAGCTAGAGAGCAGCACATTTGCTGACCCAGGAAAAACGTTCAGCAAGCTGGCCTACAAAGTGTTATCACAGTAACTTGCTTTCTACATCAATACAGCAGTGGCAGCATCAATTTTGACTTATCCTTTCCCAGGGCTACAAAGAATCACATAACCAACATGTTGTTCACAAGATGCTGCTTAGGTACCACTGCTACAGGTCATTAAACTACTCATGTCAGCAACTATAGGCAAACACCACTTAAGAAAGCAATTTTCAGTAACTGCACTATTCAGAAAGGGCCACAATTGCTCTGGAATCAAGCCACTTCTATTCCCTAAGAGAGCCTACACCCTATTCCAGAATAGCTTTTCATGCTATTGTTGTGCCAGTAAATTTATGTGCATAGACAAAGCACCATGCTAGGTGGGTTCCTATTAAAGAAGCCACCAAATGTCCATCACCAATAAAACATGCATATGGTCTAGTGCATCCGTTTTATGTAGGGAGAAGGGGTTGTGAGTAAGGTTAGTTTTTAATTTCAGCAATTAATGCGCTGATCTTTCCATCTCCTAGGTCAACAGCAAAATACTTTGTATTACTAGATGTACTGTACATTGCTATGCCAATTGCAAAGTACAACAAAAACTTTTCCTGATGTGAGAAAGGATGAGCCAAATTTGGCTCAAAATTATTGTTGAAAGTATCAAAGAATAGGCTTATTCTCTTTTTTCTTCAGCTATAGGTTTTATAAGTCTGAAGAGAGATGCAGAAAATACTTTTAAGTAAAGCTGTTTCAGATTAGAACAGAAAGCTGTTTTTTTGAGTCAAAAGGAACAAAATGGCACAAAACTGCAAGTGTACCATAATTCAGACTTCACCCTTTTTCTTACAGTTTTACAGAAAAATATTCCTTCAGGGAAAAATTGGTCATTTTCCAGACCAAACCGATTTTTTCAAAGCAAAGTCAAGAAACAGGATAGCATGGATGCTGGCCATAATCGTAACAAGGAAAAAAAGACTACTGTTTCTTCAAAATAAAGCTAGAATGGTTTTCTGAATCTTTGCAACAATTCCCCAGGGATGTCATAGCTGCTGCACACATGGCAAGTATAACATTAAATCCTCCATATCACAAAAAGTCTCATATGTCCAGAGATACACAGCATTTTCAAGTAATTGATGGCAAACCTACAGTATAGTTTAGAAGTCCAATTCATCAGTCAAGGCTTCCCTACCTCACTTCTCATTTTGCTATGGCTACATGAGAAATTGCAGCATAAATCCATTCCCATTTGAAGGCTGCTTATTTGGTATAGTTATTCCTAGCTACAAAAACTAGACTGAAGTGTTGGAGATTTTGAATCACACTCAAAATAAAGGCATAAACACATCGAGAATACCTGGCACATATCATCACTAGCTTAAACTAAGTTACGTGTAAGTGTGGGCTTTTAAGCTTTACACAGTGAATTTTTGTAACTTGTGAAACAGAATTTCATGCTGAGCTATAAAGCACTTTGCAAATTTAGATTGTAGCTGTGTATTTCTCAGTTTCATGACCTTACACATTAATTGCAATGAGGGACTGAAATTCCTGGGTTTTTTTATCCACACTTGCACACATATGATCTTCAAAGATTCGCACGAACTTCTGGAAGTGACTTGGTAGTACAAGCTTGATTTTTTAACTGGTATCTCAAGCTGCCATGATCAAAATCTCACTGCAGAACACACAACAAGGAAAACACCATTCAAAGACAGAGAAAAGCTCCTACTGACATTCTGGTGGTGCACTGCTACAATAGCTTCCTCGGTACATGACAGTAGGCTTACTTCATTAACCCTATCTAGAGTACTTGCAAAGCGAAGTTAAAAGTACATGAATTTGCAGGACACAAAAACAGCAGCAGCTCTTAAAACAGGGTATCTCTTTGTTCTAAATTTTAAACCTGGAGCACTGAATCCCAATTCAGTGGTCTCATTTGGAGAGAAGAAAACAGACTTGTGACACAAAATCACTTCATAAATGTTAATAAAAATTACACAAGTTTAAAGAAATAAATGTGATACTTGAGATATGCTTCCCCCATACTACAAACCCAAACCAAATTAAAACTGAAAAACTTCACTTTAGACATTTGTAAAAGTTTCAACACTGCACATTTACAATTCAGCCTCGTTTTCCACAACGTCAAAGAAGAAAAAACGACAATAACAACAACAAAAAGCCCTAACAAAAAAAAAAAAAAAAAAAAAACAAAACAGTGCCACTGACAAAGTTACTGATCCCTTATTTTTAGAACTGATCCTGTAATTAATAGAACTGTAATGACTGTAAATTACTGAAAATTCTATAGCACAACACCCAGTAGATAGGTCCCGAATTTCAGTTAAGATTTATAGTAGGTGACTATTACTACCGCTACAAGTACTTTTGGTTTTTCTTCCTTTGTTCAAACACCCAATTCCTTGCCTCCTCTCTTCTAGCACAGGATGTAAACACAAAAGCAAGTTACTAAGAGTTAAAAAGTTACTACTCAGCCAAGCTGTGATTCCTGTCCACTTCCAGCCTGAGGCAAATCCAAGATAATTAGACTCAGGTTAACCTGCAATGAGAAAAGGTCAAGCTGCATTGCATTATTTTGCATTTGCTTTGGGCTAGGTGAACGCACATTATCCAGTGTTCACAGCTCACTTTATTAGTAACCTGACTGCTCACACGTTACAAGCAATTCTGGTTTTAAGACTCAATAACGTGTTGAGATAACATTGTACAGCTACAGTATGCTACCACTTGCAATACAAAGGACACATCCTGAAAATTTAGCACACAACTTTGCTTTTATGGTCCCACCAAAATAAAAAGTCATTATTGTGCAGCTAAATACATGTCAAAACCATGGAAGGAAGTTACAGGATTTTCATAATAAGGGCAACGACGAATCTGTGTTATAACATCCACTCCATCTCTTCCCATGTAGGATTTAAATGTTTTGTTATTGTTAAGTAGGATACAAAAATGACACCATTTTTGTAAGCACAGACTATCATTTCAAGTGAGGTACTCCTTCAACCCGCACCCAAATGAACACTCAAATTCATTTCACTACAGCTTGGAAAGATCCAGTTACTTATAGATAGCAGAACTTTTTTCATAAAGTCATCCTTCCTCCATAACTGTACCAGATCCAAATGTCCATTTTATAATTGTTTTAATCATCAGAGATCCATAAATGCCTTTGGAGTTCCCAAGATAAGCACGGTAGTCCATAATCCGGAAAATCTCCACTGCTCCTGCTCTGTCGCTTTTTCCTTTTGGAAAGCTCTTGCAGAAACCTTTTGAGCAATACACAACAGTTGAACACTGGAAGGTGCTGCTGAAAGAAAGTAGGATGAACACAGGGAGAGGAAGGAAATAAAGTGAGGAAACAGAGGAAAAGCAAAGTGTTAATTCCTCCTCTCAAAAAGGCACTTGACTTCCAAGGCATGTTATTTCTTTTCCCAAAAGTACAGCAAATCACCATCCCATCAGGCCACAACTCTACAGTTCAGGGTCTCTTGGAGAGTTCTGGAGAAAGTAAGAGGAAATGGAAGTGCCTTAATTTACATTTTAACTAGGAAAGTTTTCTGTCCTCTATGGCTTCACGGCTTTTCTTGACTCTCAGCCACAGAGCAAACTTCAGCTCATAGGTGGTGCTTCTCCCTTAGACCAAGTGAAAGCTTTATGTACAGAAGAGCAGCCCTACACTTTCAGAACTTTCACTACCAGCAGGATTCCTGCAGCCAAGAATAGAGTTAAAATTACAAAATCCCAACAAACCACACAACCAAAAGTCAAAACAAACAAAAAAAACCCAAACAAAACCCAAAAAGCCCCAAACCACACCCAACACAAACTAAAAAACTCTTCCCCACCAAAAAAACGACCACTCAAAAAACTCTACACAAACACTCAATCCCCCCCAAAGCACCTCGGCTAGTTAGTTCCCTCTTTAAGAAGATAAGACAAAGAAGGGAGAAAAGGCTCAAAGAAGCTAGAAGATGAAACCACCAAAACTCTGAATCCAAAGTTTTCACAGGCAGCCAAGCAGGCTCTTTCACAGCAATGAAAGGAATTGGGTTTTGTCAAATTATCTTCATAGTATTAAAAGGAAAAATCCTCCATCTCCCTCTATGCTCTTGCTCTTGAATAGGAATATCAAAATGTTGACTAAGCTGTAAGGACGTAAGCACCCCACTGTACAGAATTTTTCTTAAAATGTCATTTTATTCGTTGCAATCCAAGCATGGCACAGAACAAGTAATGACTATACAAGTACAGCTAACTCAGAAAACTAATTAATGGTCCTAATAACTTCTACAGTGACCATCTGAAGTTCTTGCAGTTTGCCCAATAGGTTCATATCTTAATAACTGACATGATGTGACAAGCATTCAGCACCACGTGTGAGGATTTAACTATGCCATTCCCACTGTGAACAGGAACTCATTGTTGCACTCTTGCAGGCTGCACTGAAAACCTTCCCCACTGCGTCATTGTGAAGGACTAATCACGTCACTTAAAAATGAGAGGAAAACTCTTCTCATCAAGTATCAACTTTGGCATCTGCTTTTAGCTTTTCATGCTAATGCTAACCCTGCTTCTCGATGAGTGTGCATTCATAAGCAAATTCTTTTTGAAGAAAATCATTCAAATTAGAGGAGAACTTGGGCCAAAAGTACATGCCTTTTCATTTAAGAACTTGTCTAATGGAATCATTCGCTTCTCCACAGGCCCTTGGGAATCAATTATTGAGACAGAACTTACTTTCATTCAGCTAAAGAACAGTACATGACACTTTGTTTAGCATCTATCTTTAAACAGTGAAACATCTTTTGCTCTGCCCAAACTGCTCTACTGATCGCAAACAGATTCCTGCTTAGCTTTTAATAAGCAACAGCAAATAAATACTGATTTCTGTCAGACTTTCAGAAGATTTAAATCAGTAATTTTTTGAATGAAGCAGAATGAAGCCACATACTACAACCTGCTGTCTGAGACTTCTCTTTATCCCTCCACGCTTTCTGAACACCCATAATATCCTAACTAAAGATGGAATCAAAATGAATGCGATGAAACTAGATGATCTTACGATCCTTTCCATCCCCAACCGTTCTATGATTCAAAGTTAATCAGGCCAGAGAGGCACAGCCTTTCAATCGCATGAGCACATAGTTCACCTACATTTTTTTCTTTTTTCATTTTCTAAACAAGCAAAAGCTTACTTAAAAAGAAAGTCCTTACAAAGTAAGGCCTTTGCCTCCTCCTATCCCTGGTCCTTCTACAGTGTTCCTGTCTTGCTCTCAGAAGATCATCAGAACAGCCTTGTAAGTAAAGATACTCTTTGAGTGCTGAAGTCACCTTACTAATCCAGCTTCTGTTGTGCAAGTCTTGGTGTCCCTTCTGTGGTAGTGCACATACCTAGGAAAAAAAGTCTGCTTGGATTAAGAGAATCTCCTAATTCAGGTTTACACAAGACCGAAGTACAGGACCAACTCAATGCCTGACTTACCGCTATATGTTTGATCTTCACTTCTGCAGCAACAAAGTCCTCAATGGACCTCTGATCTCACTTTGAAATCTTTCCCTCCCATATCCACTTCCTGATACTAATCCAAAAACTCCTTCAAATAAAGTGACTATTAAAATTAAGAGATTCACACAGTTTCAGCTGAGTTAGTGATGCCTGTAGTCCTGAAATACTGTAAGCATGCATCATTCACCTCCCTCCTGCATAGATCCTCAAAAAGACATCAAACTCAACTTCAGAAACAGCACAGGATGTTACAAACCATGCCTTCTGAAGCATTCATTTCCCTATGCTCACTATAAAGGCTGTCCATGGCAACAAGGACAGATACAGACACAAGTATTAACTCCCGAAAGACATGTAAACATGGGCTGAAATTTTTGTCTCAAGCCCAAAACATTCCAAAAACGTACGTGGTTAACTTCCTGTGTACAACAGACACCTACCAGAAAATTGCCCAATGCAGGCTGAAAAGGTTCTTAGTCCCAAAGGGACCTACCTCTCCGGCAAGGACCAGCCCTGGAGAACTTTCTGCCACATACCATTTTCACCCCAAAGGGCTCCAGTTTGCCAGAAAGCACAGCAAGCAGCTACGGCTTTCCCCTTGCAGTTTCCTGCAGGTTTTTACACATGCTGAACCCAAATCTGCAAGCCTTCTGGAAACCAAGGACCACTACCTTGCTGTTCTGCAGAAAGTCAACATAGAAAGGAAAATCAGATTCCACCTGTGGCAGCCAGTGCTGCCGAGGTGACACACAACAAAAAGCTAAACCAGCTGGAGCTTCCGAGGAACTGCAGGCTTCGTGCCCAGGAGTATCACATTACAATAGTCAGAAGGAAAGTGATGAATAGGTAAGTAATTAAGGTCAGGTCAGCTTCTGACAAGGGAAAGTTTCCTGTCAGTGAGAGAGGCAAGAGAAAACATTCTTTGTGAGGCTAAGCTCTTGCATAGCAGATGGGAATGCTCCCAGATGTCTTACTGAAGACACATGCCAAACAGCAGGTATGTACTCTTAACCAACAGCAACTTAGTATCTGGAAAATTGTTAAGCACTACTATCACTATTATCACCTCCACCTTACCCACCTTTGGTTTCAGCTTGCTCACCCAAAACCATAACCCTTCTCAGTCATTATTTATATGCTTTCATGTATACAACACTTGCCCACTGCTAGCACGTGTCTACACTCTGCTTGTCTACTGGTCTTTTCTAATATTGCAACATCATAGACCTAGCAGGGGAGCTACAGATTTACATCATTATTTCTGCCATGCACCTTCTCATAAATGCCAACAGAAGGAATATTAGGAAAATATTTAGGGTCCATTAGCCACCTGCTATTGCAGAAGCAGAAAACAAAGTGCAGAGAAACCTCATGATACGGGGTGTTCCCTACCCAACAAACCTAATGCCGCTCACAAGCTGAAAACAAACTGAAACATGCAATGTTATGAAACTCAGCATGACAAAGAAACTGCATTTCATCAGGTTTTGTTGGAGGTGATACTTTCTTGTTTTCTTATCAGGCACGGCAAACTGCCACCCCAATTTCTGTTCCCCTGCTTTCTCTGTTCTAGTGCTAATCCTGCAGATGGCACTAGGGACTAAAAAATTTCTTTCATATTTTTCTTTTCGGAGGTTTCTTGCACTTCATTCATTTCATATCCACTGGATTATACTGTAGAACTCGTCTTTTAAGCATCTTGATTATTTCAACTCTATTAAATTTTCCTTGTCCTTCTGCAGCACCTTTCAGATCTCTTCAGAAATTTCAGAAAACAACTCACTTTATTCACCAAATACAAGGCATTTGTAATACACACTACAAAATAATGGATGGCTAACACCAATAAGTTAAATAAAATAGCACATTTTACAATGGAAATAAAACCTATAACCTCATGCAAAGTTGAACAACAAATAAATTCACATAGCAGAAAAAAATGTTAGGATTAAAAAGCTTAGGATGGTGTGATGTTGCTCTTCTGAGATACCCAGAAGCTGAATTCATTCAAACTTCATCTTTCATGTCTTTTATGAAGCTATTCCTATACAATTCAAAATTCACTGTTCCCGTAATCATCTGTGACTTCATTATCTCGCAGGATGCAGTAGACTCATCTGAATTGGAAAGATGATTTTCTTCTTGCTCAGTGCACCTTTTTTAGCTAGACAGATGGTACAGCAGTTTCAGAGCAGAGAGTTAAGTATCTTACAAACAGCTGGAAGATTTTAAGCATCCCACTTACCCTGTCTGGGAGGGTAGCCATTCTCATCTCAGCTTATCTGAGATTCTTCAGACAAGGTATTTAAAAAATAGCACTGAAATCCATTTAGTTCCTAAATTAAATTTCAGAAAACATAGAGGTGACTGGGCATGACCTTGGCTATCCTTAAGAGGAAAATATATCTGTAATCTTCTCTTTTTATGGCAGAGACAGAACTAGTTGCTTAACTATTCCAGGCATATTTTACACCTATTCACCTCACAGGGCTAGACAGCCTGCGAAAGACAAGCACATCCTCTCCTACATTGAGGTCTGTAGTAAGATGAAGTCATCATAGGGAAAGGATCTGCCAGACATGTACGAGGAATGCCAACAGCTGTGCTCCCCTACTAACTTGATCCCAAAATGAAGGGGTAAACAGAGAAAATCTAGATGCATGCCTGAATTTATAGCTTCATACCAACTACTCTTTGTTGCCTGTTTGTAGAGCTACATTAATAAATGAAACCAAACTGTAGTAACAGCAACAGCAAAGAAGGACAACTACTATATGCAAGGCAATTCACCCATATTTTGGAATCAAGGAGAGAAGCTGAGAACTGTTAAAGCTTTTTTTCAATTCAGCTAAAGGAGTAAGTAGCAGAGAACTAGAGGAACCACAAGTTAGTGCAGCAAGAGCGTCCTTACACACTGCCGACACAAAAATGGAAGCAGTAATTCCTCCACAACAAAGCAACCTTCACTAAGGAACCTAAATATCATGCACTGAAAGAGAATACATATTAAACCACCTCCACTAGTGAATCAGACCAGCCCAACGTAAAATAAACCCAAAATGAAGAAAACACCTGTTATACTCTTTTCCTGGTTTAACAAATTATAGTAGTTCACATAAAGGCCAGACCAACACCATGGCCAATGCACAGGAGGGGTAGACCCATGCAGCTGACAGCAGGGAAAAGAAGAGCTTCATCTCTCCCAGCAGCAATAGTCATTAGACCAACTCAGCTGCTTGTGAAACCCCGATCTGAGAACTTTCTGTCCAATTCTGCTTCTTCCACTCAACATAATGAGCCTTAAGCCACTTGTTAAAACTATCCTACTGCATCATTTAGCAGCCAACCAAAACAAAAAGATTTCTTGCATGCTTTCTGAACTGAACTATGCAATATATCCAGAAAGAAGAGTTTCAGTTAATCAAACTTTATCTGCAAGTTGCCCCTGAATCATAAAAACCTCAAGTATTTAGAAGCTCACAGAAGCTTCTAGTCATCTTTTTGTAGGCACGAAGATTTCTTTTGTCTTCCGCCTTAAAAAATTTTCTTCCCCAAAAGAGGCAATTAAAAGTCAAATAACAATTATGTGGCAATAATAAATGCATCTTCTGAACTAATCCTAAACAGAAACAAGTAATCTTGATCCTAAAGAGGAAATGGGGAAAAAAAAATATTTGGTGTGATTTATTTCTGAACTCTGGCGACTAGATGGGCTTATATAATTTCTAACACAGTAGTCTGATACAAACTTCATTTTCCATAGTATTCTTGAATTCAGTACAGTTTTCATTTGCTCTACAGGAAAAGGAGATTCACATTTCTTAGGGATTTTCTTGCTCTCTCCCATTTTGCTACAGTTTGGGTTTTTTTTCCTCCATAGAGCTTTTCTGAACCAGAGTGAGAAAGAAGAATTCAATGACCAAGGGAACAGGAGCAAAACTTTTCAGAGCCTACAGTACCTGAGAACTTTTGCCAAAGGAAAAACTTTGCCGAGTTTTAATACCTCTATTCCAGAGATTCAAACTGCAGGGGTTGTTACAAGAGTCAATACAAGATTTCAGACACACTATTACATCCCTCAGCAAACCATTAAACTAAAACTGAAGTTACTTCACTACAAAATAGAAAGCTATTACACTAAATATTTGTAAGTCCCAACAGAATAGGAAAGCACTTCTTATGCCAAAATACATTTGCAATAAGTTAATGCATGCGTGGTCATTTGCACATTCAGACACCACCACCGCTTCCATATTACATCAAGGTTTTAATTAGTAAAGGTTCTCCTTCCCTATAGTTCTTCTAGTATATTGTTCACATACGTCTTCAATTAAAAAAGTCACATTGTATTTCTTTATGTATCATATGTTCTCTGAAGATTAGTACGAAAAATGCCAAGTATTTCCAATTTTACTTGACAGGAATACACTGATGCTGAAAAAAGGCTGTCAGATCATGTATGCATAAGACAGACATGCACTGCAAGACAAATAAAGTTCTCGAACTGCTGTCTGCAAGGGGAGCTGCTAGTCTGCTGAACTGCATTTTTCTGTTGTTTTCAATTTAAAGTGATGAAAAGAACATACACGTTGCTTAGCTTTTAAAAGCACTACACAGCCGAAAACCTCCTGAAACCACTGGAATGCTCTGGATGCAAACTGGAATAATTTCACACCTATCTCTAACAACTTCACCATGCCCAGTCTGTAGCGTACGCACACTCCACCTGACTCCTCTTTAACCCGACTTCTGTAACATACTCCTCTTACTTCTCTTCTTGAAATCTGTAGGTTTCTTAGCCATGTCAATTCCTTCCTTTCTCATTAACTGCTTCTCTAACAATTTAGTGGTAATGCCCCCTTTCTCTACTTGCCAGGGAATCTGTCAGGACCCTTATCCTTTGCTTGAAAAGCTACTTTGCCCCTGGCTTGGCAGGCTTCCTTCAAGCTGCCTGGCATTCTTCTTGCTATCAAGCAATCAACTGAACCTCACTTTTGCCATAACTGAGCTCCAAACTTCTTTCCCAGAAACCCTTATGCTTCTTCCCTTATTCTGTGTAAAATACCTCAGCTGTTAATTGAATGCAGTATAATTAATAGCAAATCAAAAGAGAAATGACACTTAAAAAAAAAAATCCCACAACAACACAAAAAACCCTACCACAAACAATGAAACCCAGCCCTTTTTCATCGTTTTCATCAGCAAACAGAAGTCTGCATCTAGCGCATTCAGACCATTTGCCTCAGGCAAGTAAGACCTCTGCATGGTATGTCATCATTATTTTGTGCTTTAAAAATCATCAGTAGGGCATACATCCTTAAAATAGCACAGAATATTGTTACCTGGAGATTACTTTCTGCCACAGTAGAAAATGGTGTTAGGACCACTTGTGCATAAAGCAAAAAATAAATAAATCAGGCTGGATGTAACTTACTTTACATATGAAATAAATAATGATGGTTTTTTTAACATCACATGATGCCGATAAGTTCCCATTCACTTGGCATCATTAATTTCAACATTTTCTATAAATACAGGTCTTGCTATTTGACATCCCAAAGTCTTACTGTATTTCAAAATTAATAACTTAGTTATATTGGACTTAAAACAACCAAAGCAATCTTATATCATTAGCAGTGAAAAAATGAAGCATTTTCCAAGTTAACTGCAAGTAGGGTTTGAATGGAGGACTTCACAGTAGCTGATGGTAAAAATAAAACTAATAATAAACGAAATAAAATTACAAACAACAAAATTGAAGTATATCAATTGCACAACATCATAGGTGAATTCCAAACACTTGCTTCCTAGGGTAGCCAACTACACAAAAAAGAAACAACCTTCATAAAACCCAATTACCCGCATTTAAATTTTTCATTGTCTTCTGTTAATATTCCAGCATTTGCACAATGGTAAGCAGTGGCTCCAGGCTAGGACACAGGTTTTTTGCCTCCTCAGGGTGATCACAGCACAAGTGAGCACAGAACCCCTTCTGACCTCAAGGTATCTGGGGCAGTATGCTCCTGCGAGGCTTCTGAGCCCATGTCCCCAAATGGTGCTGCACACATAAAGTTGCCACCATTTGCCCAGAAAAAAGACTTCCCAGCAGTTGCACAGGCAGTATGAAGAACCCAGTCTGGGCCTCTTAAGTAAGGGGCTACCACTCTAACCACTGAACATCCATCCATGGGGGGTGGTGTGTGTAAAAAAAAAGGTAGCCCAGTGCGCACACCAAATTCAACAACTGAATTCCTCTAACTTAGTATCCTGCCTTCAACTGGTACCAGAAATTAAAACATGAAAAAAAAAATAATTACAGGACAAACACTGCTCTCTAGCATTAGCTGCAGGCATTTAAATATGGCATTTTGCAAGACTATTAGCAAAACAAAAAGTATTAAAAAAATGCAGGGGGATTAAGGAGAGAGAGATTTTAAAAGCAACTGTTTTAGTGATGTCTCTCCCATAAGTTACTTAAAGAATGTTCTCACAAAAAAGTAATTGCTTAAGGCAATTTCCCCTCTACTTTGATTATGCTCTACAACTAGCCTCCAAGAAAATTCTTTGAGGTAATTAACACAATTAAAGGCGCAATGATGAAAGCTAACTTAAAAAGAAAGAAAATAGTTTAATGAGTGAACTCTTTACCCTACTTTTTTTATTAATATATCTTTTATCGTAACTTAAGACACTACAAAATAAATTGCAGCTTGACTGCAATAGCCACACAAGGGAAAACACAATTTTGGTTTGTTACTCCCTCTTATTCATAAATCAGTCTCAAGCTCAGTTTAAACACATGCCAAATATGACCTAAATATATGACATCTTCAACAAGTAATCATATTTGAGAAGAGGAAAATAAGTATTGGTTCAATCCCCACAACCCATATGCAATCAATAAGGTTACCTTTTTACAATTGCATATAATTATATAAATGCATGAGATATAATCTAAGCAATGGGAATACCTACTGAAATCATAATATGACATTAACACCAGTAACTGTTGTAAAACTAAATGAGGCACTGACAGCTTCATATATGGAAATTTTGTAAGCAATGGACAAAATACAGAGAGAGGTTTCACAGAATCAGAGAGTCATAGATCTATGAAACCCATCTCTGTACTGTGCCCCTCAACAACTTCACAAAGCAATATACTTCAATGCGCCTTAACCTTTCCCTTCCAAAGCTGACAGGAAAATATGTTTCTGGTGATATCTTCTAGTTGTCCAAGTTATTGCCTGAAATGCTGGACACAGACCAGAAATCAAAGGCAAAACAGCAGTCTTGGTCAATGGAGCAGCCTACAACAGCCTGTGAGAGAATTATGCAGCAAATATTATCCTTCTCCACTGCTAACATAGTAAAAACTCCTCAGGGAAGAGCTTAACTCACCTGTAACTTAATTTAAAATTTAAAGATTTAAACCCCCAAGTAATTAATTAAAATAATCTAGATCTCTCATGAAAGAATAATTCATCATTCACAGGGGAGAGAAGAATTTAAAATTATTTGCATCAACAAATGATGACATTTTTGAGGTAATCTAATGCAAAATTCCATTTTTAAATAAAATCACATCAGGTATGGAAACACAATAGCATACCCACAGTTACACTTCCTTTCGCCATAATCAGCCTGCAGGTTTCTGCCTTTTGTGTCTCAGTAGTAAAAATAAATTAAAAAATATTCAGTGGTTTGTGAAATCATAAAAATCATAAATAGGGAATTGTGAGCTTAAAATGAGGTTACCCTTGCTCTCTTTCTCTCTCCTCCTCTTTCTTTCTGGAACCAGACCAGCTCTGAAAGGTTTATTTAGCATTCACGAAAGGAGGAAAGGATTTCTCATTCTTGGTAGAGAAGTGTAAAATAAAATAAAACTCCAAATTACTCATAATAAGGCGAGGGTTAAATATATATAACATTTAAGCATCTGCTGTCTTTACCAATACATGTTTGGAGGCAGAGAACAAAATTTGCAGCATCATCACTTCCATTTAAAAATCCTAACCAACAGAAAAACCCAAACACTTTGGGAAACATAAAACTACGCTCACTCTCTCAGTAATTAGCAACACCATTCACAGGTTGCATACGCTTGTATGACATTCTATAGTATGGCAACAATCATTCATGCAAATTTAACATCTTAATATGGCCTCAATCTTCTTCAATGTACTTCTAGCTTTCCTAATAATTATATTCATACAAAGGGCTTATATTTGTCTCCAGATTAAGCCCATGGCATACAAATCTTTAAAGAATAAAGATACTGGTTTATACAACATCAGAGACTTGCTTTCAGCTTTCTTTGAAAAACAGACTGAAAAATGTTTCATAAGGTCTAGTGACAGTCGTTGGTAAGCATGTAAATTACTTCTGAGCTTAAACAGATTTTCTTCACATTCTTAGGACAATGCTGCTGCTTCTTAAGAACACTTGCTATTATGGTTCCTGTCTACCACTATTTATCATAGCCAGAGAAAATGAGGACAAAGGCTTAAACGGTGGATTTCCTAAGGCATACCAGTGCGTACATGCTTCCCAAACTGCTCAGTAGATAAGACTTGTTTACATACAGCTTCACCACATGAGAACATGAAAACAGCTTTCAATATTTACTACCTACATGCACACCAAGGTAATATGGAGCACTGGTACCACCCAGGGACAATATATTAATCCAGACTTGGTATTTCTAGCAAGTCAGTCTCTTGGCAGTTACAACGGAAGAGGGAACGAGAGGGAAACAATTCTAATTGTGAAGACACCTCAACTTCAAGTTGCAATGCATGTTTAATTCTTAGCAATCATGTGAAAAAGGTTTCTTGGATAAATTAAATATTAGGAAGATGGGATATCTGAAAGAACACTGTGGACTAGGGATTAAGACCTGTCAAAATTAGAAATTAAAGCCCCCACATGAAAACACACTCAAAGAAGCTAACTGCATGCCCTAATCCTATAAAGCAGAACATCTGTTCAAGCACAAGAAGATATAACCCATCCCATTTCTGGGTCCACTTTGAACATGACACAGAGCTACACTCCCAACCATTTACATTCACACAGTTATTAGATATACATTGCGGTTGCAAACTGATTTCTTACAATAGATCTCCATACTCTCTGCTGGTCGTTGTGAGAGAAGGTGTAGAGAGCAAGCCTTCCTCACCACACAGGTAGCTCCTCTCAGCTTGGAGCCCAGGGTGCATGCAAGGTAGTGGAGGGATGCATGTACAGCCACTGCAAATCTCACTGTTGCTCTGGGAAGCACCAACACCTCACAGGGCAGGCTGGCATCCACCAGTAATGTTATGCTCACATTCATTATAAAAGACAACCTCTTGGAAGTTTCATTCATAGTGTTCTGCTACTAGAACTTAATCATTCCCTGAGAAGCCCTGGTAAAAGACCAAAAGATTCAAGGGAACTCCTGAAGTCTAAAAAGTAGAAAAGAAAACGAGAAGGTGAATATTCAGCTAGTATTTTATTTGAAAATAAATTAAAACCAGAAAAACCCAACTTCAGCTCTTTTGAAATGTAACAGGAACAAGGACAGCCAAACCCCACATCCCTACTCAAACGTGCACTATATATTAAGACATACACTACAGATCCTTCCCCACCAAAATAATCCACACGCAACAATATGATCACAAGTGATTTAAAAACAAACAAACAAGCCTCTGTTTCTGTTGCTATAACACTCTTTTTTTCCTCTGATGTCATCTTTGCAACATTATTTTGGAATTTGATTATTTTAAAACTTGGTTGCTATGACAATATAGACATTACATGGATGCAGTTTGTACTTTCCAACTGGCAAGACTATTTGTTTCAGTTTTATGAAGTTGTATTATGGACAAAACCCGCAGAATATACTGTAAATTCTAATAGTAGAAACTCTAATGCCTTCAATTCCTTGAATAAACATGCACTAGAAGAAGTGCTTCCCCTCAATTACCCTAAAGGTCTCCATTACTTCCAGCTTCCTCAAATCTTCTGAGCCTTATTTCTGAAAACAGTCTTTTCACATTATTACTCCTACTGATAGATGACACCTGATTTCTGGCAGAGCCTTTCAATGACTCCTATACTACATAAATTAACAAATACTCAGAAAGCGACAAATTCTTCATGTGTACAATAAAACATGGAGTATACATCCTCCCCAGTATTTCAGGCTTTAACAATCAGGGACCAAGAACGGATGATGATTTGATCTCTTGGCCGTTTACATTTCAACCTCACCTCCACAAGGCAACACACACATGTTTTTCCTGTAGATTAATTTTTAATTACTGAAATATGTCATACCAGATAGATTCACATTCAGAAGTTGACTTCTAAAAGAATATGAACCTCATAATGTAGCATTAACACCACTGAAATCTTTTTAAAGTATTCACACAGTGTATCTTCATCTTCACAAACCACATTAAATGAAAAGCAATTGGGAATTAGAGACAGGAAGGTTACTGGGATAAAAACTTTCCCCTGTATCACAAAGTACACAGAAATTGCACTGACATATCATAGGAAAACACATGGTCTGAGAGTTTAAGACTGATTTAACACAAACACAATGCATCTTTGAGAGAAAAAAAAAAATCACTAATGAACATACATGCTAGCATAATAATTTCTCAAATGTGCAAGAGATGATTTTCCACTTGTCATCACAAAGCTTTGCCTTGTGTATTTGGCCTAACAAGTATTCCATTTAGTTTATAACAACTTGAACTTTCTGTTAAGTTTGATTAAAAGCAGTCTTACCTAATCAACTAATTATGGCGCTTCTGCTACTGGCTAATCATTCAGATGACAACCAGACACAAGGCGTGCTGGCATGGACCATTACCCTCAAATTGCCTTAATCGGGACTACACATTCACAGCACGGGCCTACACAGGCACATCCCATTATAGACCCAGACTTACTTTGTGATTGAAATATAGAATTTTTCGATTTTTTTTTTCTCTTCTTCCTCCCCCTCCCTTGTTTTTTTGGCGGGTTTTTTGTTGGTTTTTTTTTTGGTTTGGTTTGGTTTGGTTTTTGGTCGTTGTTGTTTTGTTGTTTTTTGTTTTTGTTTTTTTAAAGGTGCAACATGTAAACCATTTCAAGGACCAGTGACAACAAATAGATGTATTAACGCTTTGATTATGATTATTTTGTGGGGCGTGCTGGACAGGCAGTTAATGAAAAAGATAGCTGTCATTCCAGCAAATTTGAACCACGAGTGTGAAGATTAAAGAAAAAAAAAACAACCAACAAACCAAAACCAAAGTTGTTACAGGGAATGTTTTGTTTGTTGTTTTTTTTTTAGAGGTCCAATTCTATAAAATTAATTCATTTTCAGCATACTTAGCGGCAGCTATCAAGCCAACCAATTCATGGTTACAGGACTGCTCAAGTAACCAGTAATAAAAAATAGTATCTACTTGATTTTGAAGAAAGCTCCTTCTAAAAGGAGCACTCCTTGAAACAAACCTGAGGTGAAGGCTACAGAGTTTGCTTGTTCATGTTTTTTAACTAGCAAAGTAAAGCTGAATTACTAGTTCCTAGGTATGACTTCTTTCCTAAGTGGGAAGAAGAAAAGGGGAACAAAACAAACTAGATGTTTACTACACACTTCCATTAAGAAATGGAAGATTACTTGTAGGCCTGCCTTTGTTTTACCCCAAAATGGAAGAGCAGCTATGGAAAAGAACCAACTAGTGCTACTCTGAAAAAACAAATGGGAGGAATGAGAACGCAAAATGGAAACAACCATCACTTCTAATATAAGTGGAAAAGAAATGAGAAAGATGAATAAGTTGGAACCCCGATGATTCTTTAGGAATAGCTGAGGATTGAAGAAAATATGACTGTGGCTTACCTGAAGAACCTCAAGCAGGCTGAACAGGTCCTAGAGTTTCTCAGCTAAGTAAGGTATTGAGGCAAATTTCAAAGACCTTCATATCATTAGAAGTAAAATCTAGCTAATTCACAGCATGTGTTTGATAAAAACTCACATATAATGAGCCTTACCAGTTTTCCTACATGATCAGTTTTTCTTTCCTTAAATGAATCTCTCATGCAGCAGGAAAGAAAAAAAATGTTTAGCTGAAATGATTGTCAATGCCGAAGAACTGGCAGGGACAATTCAACGGCAGCAAAGCAGCTGCTACAGATTTTAAACAATTTTTGTAATAGATCCAATTTTTAAATTCATGGTGTTCCTTTACAGTCTGTCAGGTTTGTCTCTAGCAGTAGTTCCTTTAGGGCAAGGACTGCAGACAGTCTGCCTACCCTGAGGGAAAATAAGACACTCAGATGTGGGGTAAAGATATTAATAATTTAAGCCAACGGTCTGTCACCCCTAGGAGAAAGCAGTAGCATAAGTACAGAAACAGCTAATTCCAGAGCTTACCTTTGTCCTATGTGAACTTCGTATTTTCTGAACAGATTTACAAAGTGTTGTAGAGGATACAGTGTTACCCCTCGTTGTTGAAGGAGTTCTGAAAATGCTAGCGGAAACTTGTTAATGGGGTCTCCTGCCACTGCCAGGGCCTCCAACACCAGCAGAGGCATCAACTGGGAGGCAGTACCAACAATAAAGTTGGAGGAGAGAGTAAATATCCTCAGTAGCGGAGAACACATTTTGTAAGCTACAAAATACAGACCTGAGAAAGGGTAAAAGCCCTAGGAAAGGTACTTTTTCCATTATTCTTGTAAGGCAAAGTTAACTTACCATAGCTAAATAGAAGATTCACTGAGTGAAAACTGCTGCCAGTGACCCAAACATGAATTTTGATTACTCTTTGACATTAGCTCTTGTTTGCACTTTATATAAAGCCATACTTGGTAACCCTCTTCTGAGTTACAGAAAGAATTACTCTGAAACTATTTCCACATATTAAGTACTTTTTTCCCTGTATAGAGCAAACATTGACATAACAGTCAGCCACTGGTACATAAAACTTGGTATTTGATATTCACATTCATTGCCAATCAATTATACTTGAAAGCAGGAAAGAACAGATGTGAACTTTAGATATTACCCTTATTTTAAAGAAAACACTTAGGCTTCTGTGTGCCCAAAGTTAAACCAAATTTTCTCCAGGCGTGGTATACTATGCTCTTACAAGAGTGACTGACAGTTGGATCTGTTCATTACACATTCAGTTTTTCGTATGCTTGAAACCCAAGCTTACGAAATCCCAAGAGAGCTTTCATTTAATCAGAATGAGTTGTACATGAAATTCTGCTGAAATCTTCATACTCATGTTCCTTTTAAGAAATACTAGAAATTATCAATATCAGGACAGCATATTAGTTTTCATTGTGAATAACTCTGTCAGAAAAACCCAAACAGCATCATCACTTACTGAATACGCTTCACTATTGAGACCACCCTATATGCTGAAATAATACATTCCTCCTAAACACAGAAACCTGGATTCAACATAGATGCTTAAAAGGCTATCACTGCAAAAAACAATTATTCAAATGCAAGACAACTTAATTTGCAGGCTAGCTTTTGCACATCCATACTGCAGATTTATTACTCGATCCTACTTTGCTTATGGTGACAAAATATTCAGCAAAACCGGGTATTGTACCATACGATTAAACAACCTTTGCATAAATTCTTCCACACAAATACTATCAGTGAATGACAAGAACTCAGCACCACTACAGCTGAAAACTAGCTGTTTACTCAGCAATTCAGCCTCTCCCAACATTTGTGGTAAACCCATGATCATGTCAATGGCTTGGCTGTCTTTACTTCTTGAGCTTGAGTTTACTAATCAGGGGTAGGGAGAGGGAAAGATAAAAAAAGAAAAAAGAAAAAAAGAGTTACTCTTTTAGAATAAAAGCACCAAACTTAAATAAACACTTTTTTACTCCTTCAGAACATCTTCATCGCTATATTACAGTTTGCCCACTACAAGGGTATCAAACAGTGGGCATCAAACAGGAAGGCTACTACAACTTCAGACTGTCAGCTTATCTTGCTCAGAATACTACTGTATATATGTCAGACTTTTCAGCTTAGGTTCCTAATTGGTTTTTTAATACACGCACACACACACAACTGCTCATATACTTTACCTTCAAGAATGAGATTCTCACTGCCAAACTCAACAAAAATGAAATATTTTCTTAAAAAAAAAAAAAAAAAAAAGCTAAGGCCCCTTACATGCAAACTGTGAAGCTGAAGCCCAAGTGTGAAATTTCTGGTGCAACCCTCATCTTCGGGAGTCTACTGACAGCTGTTCGAAAGAACAGCAATAACTGGCAGATATGAGCACTTAAGTATACGAAAGTAGTGTTACTGGTGGAGAAAATTAATAGAAAACATACAGTAGTGGAACTTTTGCAGAAGAGAAACAAAAAACCTAAATTTCAGCTAAAGAACAATCCCATTCCACCTTACTACAGTGTACAGTATGAGTGTGACCTACAAAAATGGATTCTCTTCCCCTTAACTGTACAAGTCTATATGGAGTGATGGCTAACTGAAGACCACAGTGACAGCCACAGGCACAAGGAAGACCATAGAAAGAGTGAGATATAGAAGGAAATTTTTCAGTCCATATATGAACATACAGTGCTTTAATTTCTTCCATGTTTTTTAACCTTCAAAAGTTAACTTCTACGATACCTCCTTGACCAATTTGTCAGTTCATTCAGCCAAAATTCACAAGAAACTGATTTTTGATGTCTAAGAAAAGTTTACTTGATGGTGAGTATGGTAACAGAAACCCCTAGGGAGTATCAACAACTATAAGAGATGTCATATGATGAAGGCTTTTAAAGTTACTACTCTTAAGTCTATCAAAACTAATTGAAAGATATTCACAAAACCCAACTTAGTTAAGATTGACCAGCTTTTCTTGAAAGAGATAAGTTTCTGCATGAGGTGAGTCAACGCAAGAATTTAACTCCAATGCTTCAACTGTCCCTCTCCTGAAAGTACCCCTGTTTCCATCAGCTATATAGAATGCTTTCCAGGACAAATGCAAACTTCCTAGAACCACCAGTATTTCAGTAATTTTGCAAATAGTTTCAAACATATCAAGCAGGAAAAAACACTTCTGTGTTTCTGGCATTACAACTAAGACTTTCTTCAGAAGTCCCCTGCATGTTAGCTTAGGCATCCAGTGGTTCCAGGAAGTCCAACATATCTCTTGGATAAACACAGGAAGTCATACAACTGCTGCCTCATAGCTAATGTCACAGGCATTACGACCATGACTACAAAAATCACATCTCTACCACAAAAATATTTTGTACAAAGTGTTACAGCAAGCTGGAAAACAATATTAAAATTTAGTGAATGCAAATGTGTTTCAACTTCTGATCCAGCAACAGCAGGAAAGGGCCTTTATGCCCCGAAGGTCCATCACAGATTGAGCAACTCAGGAAAACTTAAAAGACTGTAGCACTTTTATTCTCGAAGCTGTAAACTGACCAGACCCCCTGCTTGTCAATTTGCGTATCCAGCCTCTGGCTGTTCTCAGAGAAAGTTACCTCGTCAGCCACTACCAAGTAAACAAACACATTTTTCTAGCCCAGGAAAAAAAAATAATTAAATAACATTTGAAACAAGGGTCTAAAAAGCTACTCGCAGTCAGTCACAGCACCTACAGTTATAAAAAATTATAGTTTTAAGGCCACCATTCTGTTAAGACAAAATATAAATTGGCAATAGCAATTCTATCAACAGCAGGTTGGAACAAATCCCTAGGTCTGCGCTGAATCAGTCATCCACACAGGAGGGCAAATGCATGCCGCATCTGAAGTTACAAGATACATGTTACTGAAATAAGCCATTTCAAGCTGGCAGAGAAACAGAACTATCACGAAACCAATGTTATCAGTCATTATAACTGAAAAGCATGTAATCTTGAACTGATTCTGGTCTGCATTTTATGTTTGGTGCTTAAAATGGCTAGAGATCTACACGGAGAGTGCTACAACGGAACCAAACCTGGTCTGTAGAGGCTTTTTATTTCTGTAATAATCCAGGAAAACCATAACTAAGTCTACTTCAGCATTTCTCACCAACAAACAATTCTGACAGAACTAAAATATAATCATTCGTCTCACACGCTAATGACAGAATGGCTAGAGCTAAATGGCATCCCATAATAATTTTGTGTGTATGAAGTGCTCCATTTCATTTAGTGGTATTATAAAAATGATGCATTGGCTGTAACATTTACTGTTTACAATCTGCAGCAAGCTATGCCCTTCCCAAGGGAGATTAAATAATCAAGAAAATGTTATACACACTATGTATTTGAGAAAAGTAGATCACTGTGCCAATTACAGATTCTTTCCTACATTAAGAAGGATGTATGCCAGCCTAGAAAGGAGGAGGGAAGAGAAGAGAGAAGACTGGAGATCTTTTTGTTTCCCAACTGAAAAGAGGTCATACGTTCATGCGTTGAAAAGTTTTCCTTTAGTCCAACAAAGCTTGAAAAGTAAAAGAATTTAACCATTAGTTTTGAGGAGCTGCTAAAAACACACCATTATAGGGAAGGAAAACTGAAAGCTCTCAAGAACCACGCAGTGACTCACAGGACTACAAACGTAAAGATCCAGAAATAGTTAGATTGTGATTTTGTTTCCAGAGTATCCATTACAGGCTAATATTTTAATGATAGCATTTGTTTAAATTCTTCTTTATTAATATTGCTATGCACCACTTTCCACTCAAAGATCACACTGATCGATACAGGCTGTAATGAATGAAGTGTAACACCTCCACAAAACAGATGTTACATTATTCGTTTTACAGATAAGTAAATGCAACTATGAAAAATTAAGTGACTTGCCCTAGTCAGAGAGCCAAAAGCACAGCTGTGAATATAATCCAGATACCACAGCTTCCAATGATGTGTTAAACACTAGACATTAGCCTTTCTAAAATAAAATGTAACATTTCCCTCACATTCATCCTCTAACAAGCCTGGCAAAGCTAGTTCTAAGGATGTTCACTTCATGCGGCTGACACTTAAGAAATCAAAAACTTAAAAATAATAAAAATAAAAGAAAGATAAACTTCGCTTCACTGCACAGATTACAGAACTCCCAAATCCCTCACTGTAGGGCTCAGCTACCCATCTCCACCCTCTCAAGAGCAGAGTCTGCAATAGCTCACAGATTTAAAGCTGCTGGCCAGGCACAGGCTTGCTATGAGGTATCAGGGTCACACATCATCCCAGAGGAACACCTGCTACAGTCCTGATTCATGGCAGGCACTTACACCCAGGAACTGCCACCACCGCATCCAAACAAGAGGAAGAAATGGATGGGATCATCAGAGAAATGTATACTGCCCCAACAGCTGTTCATCCACATGTCCTGTCTTCTCACAGTTACCTTGAAGCTGCTTTCTTTAAGGCTCTCGGAGCAGGATATGTGTTGCAACAGCCAGGTGACCCAAAGCCCAGCAAAAGGTTAAAAATGCTCATCAGTACTCCTATTACAATAAAAGCTTTCAGTGTGGTAGCAATTATGTCTTATTCTGTCTCAGCTCCAAACCTATTCTGTGCAGATAAAGCAGAGGGGTTTCTACCAATGCTTAAGAAACCCCTAATGGTCCAAGGAACACTTCAAAGGCTAGCAAAGCATTTAGACGCAAAAAACACTGATGACAAAATGCCACCAGTCAAAGAAGGTTAAAAAAAATTAATATTACTTAGAGATGACAGCAAGCACTCATAATTTGATTGTCACCACTTACAACGTCAAAAATAAATGAATAGAAACTTGAGAAACAGCACGTGTAATTAATCAAATTTACTGCACAGATTTTTCAATGTTCACAAACAGAAAAATCTCCTTAAGTGCTCGAGCACTTAATATTGACATACACAGTATTTATACGTTCACAGTCTGAAAAGTTAGAGTTGCAGAACAAAACCAACCACTTCAGTTTTAAAGCAAATGAATAAATAAATTACCAAAGAACAAATTTCAGACACCCATACCTTAAAGCATTTTTCTGAACAGACAAGAAACATCTGCTACTTGATAAGAAGGGATTCTATGGGTATATAGCGAATAAAAGACAGACTAGGGACATCATGGGCCACCTCCAGAAGCTATCAGGAGAACTGGATACCCTGGATTTGGAGAAGGCTGAGGTTCTCAATGACTTCGCTTCCTCGGTCTTCACTGGCAAAAGCCCTGACCACACCACCCAAGTCTTGGAAGGCAGACACGATTGTGAGAATGAAGACCCTGGCCCATTGTAGGGGAGGATCTGGTTCGAGATCGTCTGAAGAACCTGAATGTACACAAGTCCATGGGACCTGATGAAATCCATCTGCGGGTCCTGAAGGAGCTGGCAAATGAAGTTGCTAAGCCACTGTCCATCATATCTGAAAAATCATGGCAGTCAGGTGAAGTTCCCGAAGACTGGAAAAAGGGAAATATAACCCCCATTTTCAAGAAGGGGAAAATGGATGACCCAGGGAACTATAGACCAGTCAGTCCCACCTCTGTGCCTGGCAAAATCTTGGAGCAGATTCTCCTGGAAGGCATGCTAAGGAACATGAAAAACAACAAGGTGCTTGGTGATGACCAGCATGGCTTCACTAAGGGGAAATCCCGCCTGACCAATTTGGTGGCCTTCTATGATGGGGCTATGAATCTTTGTCGATGACATGGAAAGTGGGATTGAGTGCGACCTCAGCAAGTTTGCCGATGACACCAAGCTGTGTGGTTTGGTTGATACAGTGGAGGGAAGGAATGCCATCCAGAGGGACCTAGACATGCTTGTGAGGTGGGCTGATGCCAACATGATGAAGTGTAACCATGCCAAGTGCAAGGTCCTACACCTGGGTCGGAGCAATCCCAGGCACAGCTACAGGCTGGGCAGGGAAGAGATTCAGAGCAGCCCTGCGCAGAAGGACTTGGGGGGGTTGGTCGATGAAAAAATGAACATGAGCCGGCAGTGTGCGCTTGCAGCCCAGAAAGCCAACCGTATCCTGGGCTGCATCAAAAGGAGCGTGACCAGCAGGTTGAGGAAGGTGCTCCTGCCCCTCTACTCTGCTCTCGTGAGACCTCACTTGGAGTATTGTGTGCAGTTCTGGTGTCCTCAACATAAAAAGGACATGGAACTGTTAGAACAAGTGCAGAGGAGGGCCCCGAGGATGATCATGGGACTGGAGCACCTCCCGTGTGAAGATAGGCTGAGAAAATTGGGGCTGTTCAGGCTGCAGAAGAGAAGGCTGCGTGGAGACCTCACAGCAGCTTTCCAATACCTGAAGGGGGCCTATAGGGATGCTGGGGAGGAACTCTTCATTAGGGACTGTAGTGACAGGACAAGGGGTAACGGGTTCAAACTTAAACAGGGGAAGTTTAGACTGGATCTGAGGAAGAAATTCTTTACTGTAAGGGTGGTGAGGCACTGGAATGGGTTGCCCAGGGAAGTTGTGAATGCTCCATCGCTGGCGGTGTTCAAGGCCGGGCTGGACAGAGCCTTGGGTGGCATGGTTTAGCGTGAGGTGTCCCTGCCCATGGCAGGAGGGTTGGAACTAGATGATCTTAAGGTCCTTTCCAACCCTAACTATTCTATGATTCTAAGAAAGGGTAATGAGCCAGAGACTGAAAAATCAAGACCTGTTTCCCAAACTGCCATAGTAAGTCAGAGCATAGATCTCACACCCACAACTAAAACCAATCCCATTTACGGTCAAACATACAACAGTCAAATTTCAGAAAGAGATTAAAATTATTAAGAAAAGGCAAGGTCAAAATTCACTTCATTGCAAAACCATACCACGAATGAAGGTGAGGTACAATTTGCGCGTTGCAACAGGTGTAGTCAAACTTGTCAGCAAGAAATTAACTCTTCTTATAATTCAAATGCCATGGCCATTGAAAGTGCATCCACACCAAAGCCTTTCCATGTTCTTCTCATCTGGCTTCACTGGTATTTCTAAAACAAGGGCATGCCACTTCAGTGAGTAAATAATGACTTCTGTTTCCAGCACAACACATCAGGTTAGCAGTGTACTTTGAAACATGTATAAATTTAAAAAAATTAATGGACACAATCCTGCTGACCCTGTGCATGACTATCTCTAGAGATGTCCCACAAGACGCAAGCTTACAGAATTAAGCCTGAAGCAGTCCACTTAAAACTACAAAACCCACACATCACAGCTCCACCACAAAACCTCTAACCATGCCCCAAAACACTCCATTTGAACTTAATTTGCAAATAAGCCAATAACTGATACACACTGAACATACTCTTTAAAGCTGTGGGTCTCTATGATATTTCCATAACTGCAGTGGAAGCTTAAGAGCCCAAACATATTGCACTTAGGTCCTCCTATCAGCTGACCTTAAAGTTGGATCCAAAGGCAGAAAAACATTTTCTTCTTACCCCTCCTCTGAAAAAGGAAAACTAAAAATCTTTGCTAAGCTTATCATAATATCACAACCTTAATTAATACACAATTCAACAAAATCCCCTCCAACACCATTTCTAAAATTAGGTATTTTCCATTTTTATGAATAAGTTTATTTGTTTCTTCCATAAAAATCTACTTAAAGCCAGGATCTAAATCCCTCTCCCCCAAAATAATGCTTCCTTTAAAAGCTATGTTTGGCCCCTTTACTCCTTTTGCTCACTTAAGGCTACAAAACTTAGAGAGAGAGCTTCAAAAGCAAATCTTGTTTTTACATCATTAGGCCATAAATCTTGAGCCAACAAGGACCACTACACAGTTAGAATTTTTATTCCTTTAAAGAAAAGTAGAACATTTGTTTTGAATAAATGCTAATTTCTGGTTTACATCAATTCAGAAATACTGTGCATATCAAGAGTGGGTTCTATTAATATCGCTGTGCTTGTGGTTACCGCAAAACCAGTTCTATCAAACAAAAAACATCCCGCAGAAAAACCCAATGACCTTGGAAAACGGCGGTTTTTGTTGTTGTTGTTGTTTTTTTTAATTTCGTTAAGTCTCTGGATTTCACTGTTAAAAACAAAAACAAAAGACAAAAAAAAAAAAAAAAAAACACCAATGCTAATCAGTTCTTGCTTTACAGTCAAAGAAATCACTGCCCAACAATCCCAACTCCTGCTTATTGGCAGAAATGCAAATCTTTCATCAGTTTGCCTTAAAAATGAAAGGGTGGATGATCAGCTTAGCAACCCTAAAAATCTCAACAATATACAAAACCTCACAGCTCCCAGCTGGGTGTTCCAAAACAGACAATGTTTCCTAAAGCCCTTAGTAACCAAAATACACAGCTCAGAGCACTGTCATTTTCAGCTTTTAAATTGATTAGCTCTCCGGGCTTTCTTCCACGATTTCATTGCAATACAGTTTTAACATGAAGACATATGTAACTGTTAGTGAGACATACTTCTGTTATTTAGGGATTATCCTCCTTTGCACATCGCTTGAGGAAACTCATTCGCTGCACGTGGCATTACAACGCAGCAACTTCTGAGCGACAGAGGGTAACGGAAGAGAAAACCTGTTGCGGAAAGCAAACGAAGGCCCTGGCGGGGAGGGCTGACCGCCGCGCAGAACCCCACGGCTCACGGCCGAGCTACCCACGGGATACACCAGTCACAGCACCGCCTCGGCCGCTCCCGGGCACCTACCCCCCGCCCGTAAAACGATGCCGAGCACCGCCACCGCCCCGGGCGCCCGTTCCTGACAACCAACCAAACCCAAAACTTCCCAAAAGTTTTGAGGAGCCTCCGGGGGCTGCCGGCGGCTTCCATCGGCCCCATCGCCCCAGAGCCGGCGGGGCGGTGGACTGGTTTTACCCGCCCGACCGGGTGCTTACCGGGCGGTGTCGAGAAGTGGGTGCTTGGTGCCCACCAGCTTGCGGACCTGCATGGCGATGTTGCTGAGCTCGTCGCTCAGCAGGCACCGCAAGCTCATGAAGGACGTCGGGTACCCCACGATCTTCTCGGCCTCCGACACCACCTGGCTCCAGGGTGGGCCGCCCGACGCCAGACCCCGGAGGCCGCCTGGGCCGCGGGCTCCGCGCCGCAGCAAGGCGCCCCACATTACCCCCGCCGTCCCAGGGAGACCCCCGGTGCTGGCTCCTCTCTTCCGTTACTCGCCCCGGAAGGGCCCCGCACACCAGGCAGCCGCGAACAAGTCCCCCTCCTCGCTCGCCAGAGGAGGACGTCACCGCACCCGCCGTCAGTGGCCGGCTGAGCCCCAGGTGGCAGAACCCCACAGCAGCTCCGCTGCCTGCCCGTGTTCCCCCAGACTGCGAGGCGGCGGCCAAAGCGGGCTCATTGTACCCTGGGGGCAGCCATCTTGGGCGTCGCAAAACACGCCAGGCCGTAAAGCGAGGGTGACGAGGTACTCTCCTCCCGCTCTCAGCCGGGTTCGTCTGTGGACGGCGGTGGCGGGGGTTTGGGGGTGTTGTGTGGGGGTGATGCGTCCCTGCGAAAGAAGTTGTCGTACCTACAGGGTTTATCTGCCCTTGTCTTCATCTTTAGCTCTCGCACTGAGTAAAGCGCTGCTGTCTCTAATCCCCGTTCTGTGCTCGTCGCCTTCCAGAGCCGTGTGTGCGGGCTGGCCATGGCAGAGGGCCCAGCTAGAGGGGGAGCATTGCCCTCCCTGGACCAGGGCTCTTGGTTGGCAGGGGATGCCTCACAGAAGGGAACGTGGTCTGCGCTGCGGCCATCGCTGCAGAGACCAACGGGGAGGAGAGTGAAACTTCATGCCTAAAGTTTGCAACATGTAGCCTTTAGCTAACACAGTCGTGCTTTCTATTTTCAGAATTGCAGTGTATGGACATTCTTTATTGTCCTTTGCCATAGCTGTTCAGGATAAAGCACCAGCAGCCCTTGCTTACTGCATGCTGTCATGGATTCGGCAGCAGCAGTCATTTTTCTCTTTCATAGTAGCTGGTGCAGTGCTGTGTTTTCGACTTTCGGCTTGGGAACAGCCCTGATAACACCGATGTTTATAGTTACGGCTTAGAATGTTTTGGTCTGACCAAGGACTTTCTGAGTCTCATGCTCTGCCAGGAAGGAGGGGAAGCTGGGAGGAAGCAGAGACAGGACACCTGACCCAAACTGACCAAAGAGGTATTCCATACCACAGCACGTCATGTCCAGGATGTAAAAACAGAGAGCAGAGACCCGGAAGGGTGGGGGGCTCGCTGCTGGTGGGGGTGCACTGCTTGGTCGGGCTGGGATTGGTGGTGAGCGATTGTATTCTTTCCTTGTATTTCTCTTGTCGTTATTGGTGGTAGCAGCCTATGGGTGTTGCATTCTTTTGATTCTCCTCCCCATCCCCCCGGGACTGGGGGAAGGAAGAGGGGGGAGTGAGTGAGAGAGCAACTGCGTGAGTTATAGAGGCTTAAACCACGACACATGCCCTGCCCTTCCTTGTACTTTTGTCTTATGGTACTCTTCTGTGACACAGCTGAGGGGTTTATGAGCAACCTCCTTGTGAGCTGAGGAGATACTTGCAGCCAGATAGTTAAAAAAGTGACAACAAATTTTGGGAACCCAGATGAAGGCTTCTGGGTCCTTCAGTTCTACAGTGTGGTCTACTGTATCTCATGTAGTCTTTCATTTATTCTAAGCATACCCATCACTGATGCCTCTTTGCAGCTACATGCACCCAAAGTTGTTGTGAATTCAGAAAATGGATTTTCTATACCCCAGAGGAGGAAAAATCACTGACCATCTTCAAAAATTGGATTTATGTAACTTCCTCAATTCCACAAATACTCCAGCAAGAATGTGATCTATTCTGTCTTTACAAAAGCTTACATCTATTCCTCCTGTAACTTCCAGGCTTTGTTGCAATGACTCAAGCAGAATTCTGATGAGAAAACAGTCCCATTGACTAGATTCTTGGAAAAATGATGGTGTTACATTTCTTGTCTTTACAAATACAAGATACCTGTCACTTAATTTTGTTTACTATTCCACATGATTAAAAAGTTACATTGAAGTATACTGTTAAAGAAAGTGCAAATAGAAAACAACTCCATTACAAAGAAAGATGAAGTGCAGTCCCAGAAAGCACAAATAACTCTTGAAGTTACAAGGGGGAAGTTGCTAAAAGGAACATCTATACCTGTTTCTCATGACAATGACAAGGTGTTTATTGTTCTTTTGCCTGAGACGGCTCAAAATAGGTACCAAATTTGTAAAAGTTGCTGTCCTAAGGAAGGGCGTTTGTCTGTGGAGTCAACAACGGCTGTACATGCCCATGGCATCTCATAAGCAGCTTCTCGCAAACTGG
Source organism: Amazona ochrocephala (assembly GCA_039720435.1). Lineage (NCBI taxonomy): Eukaryota > Metazoa > Chordata > Aves > Psittaciformes > Psittacidae > Amazona > Amazona ochrocephala. Next base: position 63,162,103 of record CM077878.1, read on the forward strand.
AGAATGATAAAAATAGAATGGAGAGAACTTGCAAAACCTGGAAAGATGGCAGGAGCTCTAAGGTTCTGCTGTCAAATCTTCACTTTTTGTGCTGCCTGCACTTTTTATGTTGTCTCTGAGAGAATAAAGCTTTGATTTGGAGGAGCTGCCATTGAGTCAGTTGAGATAGCTAGTGGCACATAACAAACTGTTGCTAAATAGGGAGTTTCAGCTCATAAACAGTCTAAAAATGACAGGATGCAATGGCGTGTTTCTGTGCAGAAAGACTAAGTTAATGAAAATTGCTGGAGGGATGCACTCAAGAGGAGTTACCAAGGCACCTCATCCTGTAATGGTGGCAATTCCTTGATTCATTTCCTGAGCCATATCCATTCTTGCACTTAATTTGGCAAGTGTTCTGTGAGAAACAAACATGATTATGCAATTAAAGTCTGCTTAAAATAATACATATAAACTGAGGAGAATGAGGGTTCTATGAGCAGTAAACCTGCCATCTCCTAATGTGCGAGACTAGGTTTTCAAAATCATAGAATCATAGAATCATAGAATAGTTAGGGTTGGAAAGGACCTTAAGATCATCTAGTTCCAACACCCCTGCCATGGGCAGGGACACCTCCCACTAAACCATGCCATCCAAGGCTATGTCCAACCCCACCTTGAACGCCACCAGGGATGGAGCATTCACAACTTCCCTGGGCAACCCATTCCAGTGCCTCACCACCCTTACAGTAAAGAATTTCTTCCTCAGATCCAATCTAAACTTCCCCTGTTTAAGTTTAAACCCATTACCCCTTGTCCTGTCACTACAGTCCCTAATGAAGAGTCCCTCCCCAGCATCCCTATAGGCCCCCTTCAGGTATTGGAAGGCTGCTATGAGGTCTCCACACAGCCTTCTCTTCTGCAGCCTGAACAGCCCCAATTTTCTCAGCCTATCTTCACACGGGAGGTGCTCCAGTCCCCTCATCATCCTCGTGGCCCTCCTCTGCACTTGTTCTAACAGTTCCATGTCCTTTTTATGTTGAGGGCACCAGAACTGCACACAATACTCCAAGTGAGGTCTCACGAGAGCAGAGTAGAGGGGCAGGATCACCTCCCTCGACCTGCTGGTCACACTCCTTTTGATGCAGCCCAGGATACGGTTGGCTTTCTGGGCTGCAAGAGCACACTGCCGGCTCATGTTCATTTTCTCATCGACCAACCCCCCCAAGTCCTTCTCCGCAGGGCTGCTCTGAATCTCTTCCCTGCCCAACCTGTAGCTGTGCCTGGGATTGCTCCGACCCAGGTGTAGGACCTTGCACTTGGCATGGTTAAACTTCATCATGTTGGCATCAGCCCACCTCACAAGCATGTCTAGGTCCCTCTGGATAGCATTCCTTCCCTCCACTGTATCAACCGAACCACACAGCTTGGTGTCATCGGCAAACTTGCTGAGGGCGCACTCAATCCCACTGTCCATGTCACCAACAAAGATGTTGAACAAGACCGGTCCCAACACCGATCCCTGGGGGACACCACTCGTTACTGATCTCAGCTGGACATTGAGCCATTGAGCACTACTCTTTGCGTGCGGCCATCCAGCCAGTTCTTTATCCACCGAGTGGTCCACCTATCAAATTAATGTCTCTCCAACTTAGAGAGAAGGATGTCATGTGAGACAGTGTCAAAGTCTTTACACAAGTCCATGTAGATGACATCAACTGCTCTACCCCTGTCCATCAGTTCCGTGGCCCCTTCATAGAAGGTCACCAGATTGGTCAGGCAGGATTTCCCCTTAGTGAAGCCATGCTGGCTCTCACCAAGCACCTTGTTGGTTTTCATGTGCCTCAGCATGCCTTCCAGGAGAATCCTCTCCAAGATTTTGCCTGGTCTTTGTGTGGCAGTCTAAAAAACTGAACACTTCATGTAGAATTCTCCTAAGTCTGAATGGTTTAGAACCAGGGCAAGACCTTTGATACCCACAACATGGCACACTGCCAGTAAGGCTTCCTCAGAATTCACCAGCAATGGGTTGATACTCTTCAAATGCAGCAATCATTGGAGAAACAAAGCGTGCATTTTGTCAGTGAGTTCCACAGTTTTGTTTGTTTTTTTTTTTTTTTTTTTTTTTTTTTTTTTTGTTTTGTTTTGTTTTGTTTTTTTTTTTGGGCCAAAGAGGCTCTGAAAAATAATACCCAAGGGCCCTCTGTCTCTCACTCTCAGCCTAATGCTTTCATCCCTTTCCCTTCTTTTAACAATACAGCAGTCTTACTTCAGTAGTCCTTTTTGTGACTCCTGGTCCAAGTTCATGGCTTCTTTCTCCCAACGTCCTTGCTTCTTTCGCTTCAGTCCCTCACACCATCCTTACCAGCTGCTGTTCTTTCATTCTTGTCACAGCCTCCTCATCTTTTTCCCAGTAAGTTCCAATATCCCCTTGCCTGCACAGCGTGCATAGACTCTTCTTTTCATACATATTTATGGGTGGGACTGTGGGGAGCAACAGCAGATCCCTCTCTCAGTTCTTGCACTCACTTCTACGAAAGGCCTCTGTTGCTAGGAAAAGCCATTTCTGGAAAGTCTTGCCTATCCCCAGCATACCTACAGCACATGTTTGTTACTATTGGACTTTTCAGACAGTGAAATGTGGAAAGGCCATTCTGACCAGAGATCTGTATTTATGTGTTTTAATAGGAGCAGTCTGAGACATTCCCCACCCATCAAATCCTTGGCAAACCCTTTGTCCAATTTCTGTTGTAGAGCACAGAGGTGGAGTTTCTTTCTTAGTCATGCAGTCCAATAATGTTTTTCAACACAAGCAAAATATATTTTTTGCCAACCTTATTTTGCAAACTGACTGAGCCACTTTAAAAATCAGCTTCAGGCTGACACATCAATTGCAGAAAAAATCATTACAAATTAGCTAATATTTGACAGTCACAGGCATCAAAAGCCAGGGTCTTATAATGGGTAATGATGAACCAACTTACCCGTAGGCATTGCCGCTTGTTCTGCTTGTGATTTGGAGATTCTCAGTTTTTCTCTCCCCCTAATCCCCCCCCCCCCCCCGACAAAAAAACCCATCAAAAGTGAAAATATTATGTACTTACCATATGTTAAGTTGTGGACAAAACCATATGCCTTTTTTTCTTCTTTTTATTTTTCCCTTCTTCTCAGCTCATTTCCCCTCAGGATTTGAGAGAGAAACCCACACTATTTCAAGAGCTTCAGTGACTATACAATAGATATGTCTATTTCTTTAGAGTCTTAAGAAGACTAGAAAAATGAAGCTCTTTTTTCTCTATCAATTGACTTTGTTAAGCCTCCCCAGGAGGAGAAATAAGCCACTGGAGGGGGCCAGTATCAAAGTTGAAGAACAAAGATGAAAGGTGAAGAGACACTTCTGTTTACATCAGCATGCTCTGGACTAATGTACCAGAGAATACATCAAAGCCACTACTCATGCCAGCTCCAGATATCTTTTCTAACAAATGAAATGTGGAAATATTTTTCTAACTACCATCTAAAGTAAAACAATTGCAAAGCACTCTCATTTGATTGACCTTTCAATCTTTCAGTCACTCTGGCCTTATCCAAAATAAATGATGTCCGCAGGGGAATGAGCAATGTTAATATGTTATACTAACTATACTCTGCCAATATTACTCATCTTCTTCTAGATGTTGCTTTATTTTTTAATGTATTAAAGCATGGGTGCACTCTTTGGCTGTTTACAAAAAATGAAAGCTAACAGAAATATGTCCATTCTTTCCAAAACATCCAGGTAGTTTTCCCCCCACTGTTCCATACATACAGAGAATTGATTTACTCCATATCATGACAGGGAAGCAGATAGTTATGATCATTTCCAGTTTGGAAGTCAGGAGTTTAACAGAGAGGTTGTGTGATTTGTCCAAGGCTTTGCAAAACCCCTAAGGCAAACTGAGGAAAGAATCCACTTCTCTTGACCTCACTGTCTGTGTCTTGTCTACAAGGCTCCCTGTCTTCCCACTAGCTGACAGACCGTTGAGAAAGATGAAGGCCTTATTGATCCTATAGTTTGATGCTGAAAAAGCAGCATTGTTTAGCATCAGTTGATTTCAGCAGGAGTCATTTCCCTTGGACAGAATTTGGCACTAAAAGGTATTAATTTTTAAGCCTAAATATACCTTCTGAGATACCAATGTCAAAACATAACTTATTGCTGGTTAATAAATATTAATAAATCCATAATTACATCAACTTTTTAAAATAAATAAAAAAATGTAGCTGTGATATGTAGGGATTCTTTGCATGAGTAGGTGTGTGTTACCCTTTTCACTCTGTACACAAAACTCAGTGACACAGTAGCTCATCAGTGCATGGCACAGATGAGAAGCCAAAGCTCCTGGTAGCTCTCAGCAGCACTGCGCAGGAGGTGGAACATGCCCCTCCTGTGCCGCACGCCTGCAGATCACAGCTCCCTTCTCACTGGCTCACCAGCCAGCACTGCAAAGAAAACAAAATCAATTGAAATCCTTGCATTTCAGCAAGCTGAGTAGGAACAGGAGCAGATCAGTGTGTGGCTGGTAACGCCCCTTCTTCATATAGTCTCTGTTTTTTCACCTCCCAACCCAATTTCAATTGTAAGACAGCTTCTTAGACCATCTCCTCTGACAGGCAGTGCTCCACTCTGGGGAATTTGGACAGACTTTCAAAACCGCAACATTTTGGAGCCAAGTAATCTACAGAAGAAGGTGGAGGAAGATAAGCACAATGTTAATTCTGGTCATATGCAATCGAAGCTGACAAAGCATCCATCATCCTGTGCAATATTAGCCTTTAAATATTCAGCTTTATCAGTTTCCCCATTCTTAATCCATCATTAACCACCCCATAAAGCCTCAGCTGATTAGCCCCACCTCTGCAGCTTGGCAACCCATTAACTATTTATTACTTGTATTTAATTGCACTCTAGTAGCTTTGGAAAACTCCAACCAGACACATTTCAAAAACTGGAACAAAGGAGATGGTCCCTTGCCTGTGGAGTTCATGGTCTGGGCAAGACTGAAATGCAGTAAAGAGGAAATGACAGCCATGCTAAACAAAGGCTTACTCACATGCGCTCTGTTAAACTCCCCACCCTACAAATATGAAGGTTTTCTATGGATTTTTTTTCCCAGTGAATTCCATTCCAGTATCCTGTAAAATCACAAAAGATGATGCAATTTCAGAGGGTCCAGTAGAAAAAAAATTGGGGGATTTAGTATGGTGGGTGAAAAATAGATTGAAAAACTCTACAGAAATCATTCCACAATTGCTAGGTAGTGACACAGGGATTAAAGTCATAGTATAGTAGGAAACTGGCAAACATATGCAACATACATATTTTATGTGAATTTAAATAAATGGAAGCATTTTTCAGTTAAAATGCTTATTTCTCAGGGACTAAATGTATGTAATTTATGAAGTGTTATTTATATTTTGCTGCTTGCTACTCACATGCATAATCCAAACACAGATACAATACTAAATGTTCTTTCTGCTACTGATGCTGGGTTTGAGGGAAGAAGATCTGTACACCTTTTTCTGTCTTTCTCTATTTCTTTTTTACTTAGATGGGAAGCTAGGTATTCTCCATCAAGGCTGGCTGCACATTTCCTCTGAAGTAAACTTTGCAGAAGTCACCAGTGCCTTTGTTACCCCCGCCTGGGTTTCTGTACCTTTCTATTTATGAGTCCCCTTTCATCGGTACCTGAAAGATCCAGTTCCCAAGACAGCCACTACCCACTCCTTGAGCAGTGCCACACAGCACGAGCACTCCACACCAGAGACTCAGTACTGGCTTGCTGTTTACTAATCAACTTTAAAACCCAGAGCACTAGAGGAAATGGTTTTCTAAAGGGTCCTCTCCCTCTGTGCCCACCTCCCTTGTCTTGCTACCAGGTGGAGAGTAATGTCTGTCTGGGAGCCAAGTCTCAGTACATGAAAGTCAAGCTGGATAATAAAGAAAATGGGGTTAAAATTTGAGTTAGAAGCCACAAGTTAAACAAAATCATGTGAATCCATCCTTGTAATTCTGTGTCTGAACAAAATAATGTATTTTAAGTAGCATTGACTAAGTGGCTGTGAGAGACTGATCTGAAATCAGACTTCACTGTCCGTTGTCCCAAAGATCGGTATGGGAAGCTGAGATGGGACTCCACTGTCCACTGCCTGAGGGATGAGTGGGAAAGAGCTTAGATAAGACTCTTAGGTGCGTTGCCTCAAGGATTGGTGTGAGGAACTGAAATGGGACTCCACAGACCATTGTCCCATCTTTCACCTGACTGCACTTTAGAGACTTCTTGAGCCAGATGCTCTTTCAAGTCTATCATGTTTAATAAACCAAAATAGATCAGTTTTCCCTAACTCCCAAGTCTGGTTCCTGTAAGCATTTCTGTGAAGCTGTTTAGACTTTTTCTCCACTGAACATTCTGTGGACACGTGTTCCACAGTTTCATTAGGCATTATGTGGGAAAAAACCCCACTTCATTATGTTTATTTTAAGCCTCCTAACTAATAGTTTGCATTCAGACCCAATGAGGCGTGCCCAAGATAGTCTAAAAGAAGCCTTGGACAGCATCTCCATCCTTTTCTGTTTTATTAATTCTCCCCATCTTAATTTTTTTCTATCTCTTTCCCTCTTTCTTTTATTCTCATTTTATCTCTGGAGGGTGTTACAAGCTACACAGGCATCTAATTTGCAAATGCATGCCTATTACATACCAAAATTCAAATGGCGGAAAGCATGGTAGTCCTTCAGAGACACACTCTTTCACAATGATGTCAGTTGCTCGTAAGGTTAGTCTTATACTTTGGCACCTCAGTTCCCTTCTGAGTTTCTGAATGGCAGTGACCTGGTTTGCGGAGGTGCTTAGCACCCACCACCTCCCGGGGGGGGCTGCAGGCATTCGGCTCACACAAGAGAACACTTTTATGAAAAACATCTGCCTGGCTCTGGGCACTCAAGTATTAAATTGTTATTCTGCATTCAGCTTCACAGTGTAGTGACGCAGGAAATCATCAGCCCCGGAGTGAAATTAAGAACCTTAGGACTGGTGATGGAACCCTTACTTATGGTGGTTTGAGGGAAGCAGTCCTCTCGAATTAAATATTACTAAATGTGAATCTTCCCATTTATATTCAAGATCAGTGGCAAATGGTGCAGAGGAGAGTCATCTTACAGATTTTGTGTAGTATAAATGTCTAAATCATTGTTGTATCAGGAATCCTGCTTGGACATCTGATTTTCAGCTTTATATACTGTTTCCACAGTAAAACACACCAAAACTTTAACTTGCACATTCACTTGCACAATCATCCAGTAGATACACTTTCCATCTGCCCTATATTTTTATCTCTTTTTCTGCTCCTCTCTGGCTCTTGGAATTTGCTCAGACCTATTCTCTAGCCAAAAGTATCTTTCCCTCCCCCCTCCCTTCAGTGTATTCCTCTTTGCATTTCTTTTTGCTTTCTCGCCACCTTTCTATGTGTCAGCCTTGTTCCAGTTCTTCTCCCCAGTGGCATTCAGAACTCCTGCTACTTTCATACACTCTCACCATTTTAAGCCTCTTTCCCACATGCTCCCTTTCACGGAACACCTTCCTTCCACTGATTTCCGAAGCACAGATGCTTGTTCGCTTTCCGTGATGGCAACAACAGTTCTAAAAGAAACATATCATTTCCCCTCCTGCAATTCATGCACAAATGCCTGGCATGTGCTGCCTAGAGAAAGCCTTTCAACTTTGAATTTCCCTGTCTTTGTGGAATCTGTGAAAAAGTCTGATAAATTACAGCTTTGGCAGTTATTTCAAATAACTTTATTTGCAGCCAACTGAGGCAAAATCTGTCAATGGTGCCATTCCTGTGTTCTTTCAAAGGTCATTGGTGTTTCATGAGTGAGCTCAAAGTCAAGCTGGTTCAAAGGGAGGCTCACATTTCGTTTTTTTCCAAGAAGGTTAGATTACATGTTCTAATGGTGACAGAACTGTCCTACAAGACATAAGAGCTGGGTTCTAGTTGAGGCCACAAGACTCTTCAAGTACACGTGTTTTGTTACTTTATCTCCCTCCCCATGATTTCTCATCTGCAAAATAGTCGTAATACTAACTGGTAGTTGTAATACCAGTTAACAACAGAGAAGAAGACCCCAAGTAATCATATGGGTGGCTACCTATTGAAGTTGGCCTTGGACCTGGTTTTGATGTTGGCCATTCAGGTAAAGCCAATAAACCTCAGTTTACAGCTCCTCACACTGAGTTTTAAGACGCACTAGCTGTGACACACTTACAATATGCAAGAGGCAATTTCTCATGTTGTTCCAGGGGGTGAGAGAAAGCAACAATACAGAGCCTCGGCTCTGCAAGCCAACGTTATTGCTGCCTGGGCTTGCAGGGGTGCTGGTGCACCTACGGTCCTCTAGTGATACTCAGAATAAACCATAACATGCCAGGGTTGACATGTATGTGGGCAGGATTTCAGTGCAAGCTAATTGAGATATACGTGGAGCTCCTTACCCTCGAGTCCCAAAAGTCTTGCGGCAAGCGTTCAGCGGGCTGGCTGGGTGGGATGGAAGTTGCATGTAACCGTCTCTCAGCAGCACCCCCTGGTGATTTGAAAGGAAGTGGTAAGGACGTGTCAATTCTGTCTCCCGTCGTAAGAAACTGATAACCACACTCGTCTTCAAGAGCCTCAGATGGTAATGGATACATACATTGATCCTCTTTTAAGGCAAAAAATCTCACCCTTGTAGAGGATTCTCAGGACTGAATTTGAGTAAAACCTACTTTTTGTTATGGCAGTAAGAGACAGATTATTAATGTTACATGTGATTTAGTTAGGAAAAGCAACACAGCTCAGGAAAACAAATTTTTTCCAGATAATAGTTATACTAATTACCTAAAAGATCATAAATCAAAGAAAATTTAATAAATTGCAGGAGAGATGGGATGGCAAGAATCTTGTGAAGTTCAGCAAAGAAATGTGAAGTCCTGCACCCAGAGAGGAATAATATTTGTAGCAATACAGGCAAGGGACGAGCTAGAAAGTAGCTTTTCAGAGGAGGCCCTGGGGATCTTGGCATTCAATAGTCTGAACATGAGCCAGCAGTGCACCCTTGCAGCAGAGAAGTTTGGGGTGCATTGGGAAAAGCACTGCCAGTGAGTTGAGGGAGGTGATCCTCCCTCTTTGCTCAGCTCTGGTGAGACATGTCTGGAGTGCTAGGTTCAGGAATGGGCTCCCTAGTATGAGACACATGGACTCACTGGAACAAGCTCAGCAAAGGGCCATGGGGATGATGAAGAAACTGGAGCATCTGACAGACGAGGAGAGGCTGAGACATTTGGGGTTGTTCAGTCAGGAGAAAAGAAGGCTTGGGGGAGATTTGATCAATGTGTATAAATACCTGACGGTGCAGGGTAGAGAAGATGAAGCCAGGCTCTCCTCAGTGAAAGGACAAGGGGCACATGGACACACGTTGAAATACAGCAAATTCTATTTGTATGATCTCCAGAGCTACCTTCCAATCTCAGCTATATTTTGATTTGCTGAATAACCACCATATTCCTACCCTGAAAATACATGGCACATCCTAGTCCTGAATATTTTTCTGTTATACATTCCCAAGATACGTTTGGGGACTTTTTTACAGACTTTTCACCAACAGCAAGGCGAATGCATTGCCATTATATATTAGGATGTGTAAATATAACTGATAAGATCAAGAGATTGAATCACATGTCATGTAAGATTCTGGTGAGATGCTGGCAGGAAAGCAAGCTCTGCAGCAGAAAACCGATTGTCAAAAAATGACATGTGAAAGCCCAACTTTACGCAAGTCTAAATTATTTAATATATGTCACTGTAGATACCTTGACATGTTTCTTTGGGTCCAGGAAATAAATGAATAACCCACTTTACCTTGTATATGTAATGCAGGGGGTAATTTGGACAAAATGATGTAATGTTTTGGAAAGCATGACAAGAAAATTAAGGATGAAAAAACTCCAGAATGACTTTTGTGAATGAAAAGAACCTGTAATTGCTTTCCATCCCTTGACAGATGTTACTTAAACTGACATACTATATCATGCAACAAAGCTCACAGGGGCAATACAGGATTATGAGAAAATGTATAAACCACTATCTTTGTTGTAAAAAATTCTTTTGTTCTTCACAGAAAGACAGAGAGAGGAGGGATGCCTTTTAGCCTGATGTAGATTACTGTAATAATATTTTCAGAAATGTATTATCACAATTGATCTATTAAAAAACAAAGAATGAAGTTAAAAGGGAGGGAGAACTTTTCTGCTGTATGTTCTCCCCTCTCCTCCTGTCATTGTAGCATCTGGGAGACTTCCCTGTTTATTAAAGTGAAAACAAGAAGGCTCCCTCCTGCCTTCTTGTGTGTGGAGAAGTAAAAGAATGGGAAGGGGCAGAAGTGGTCATTGTTGAGAAATTACAGGTGAAGAAATCAGCATGCCTTGGCTGTAAATATTCTCAGTTCACCTCGGAGAGAGCTGATAGCTGCAGGAGAGCTGCAAAGAGCGCAAGTTTCCACCCCTCACCAGTCTTGCTTCTGACTTTGACAGTTCCCTGCTTTCAAGGTATGTGAGAAACAGGGGGTGGACACACAGACAGTAGGAGGGTGTCTCAGGTGCCTCAGACCTTCTCCAAAGTATCCTTTGGAGGTCAGCATTTTGGGTGCCAGCCACAAGTCTGAAAGAAGCCCTCAAGAAAGCAGAGCTTGCTATATGCTCTTACCAACCTGTGTGACAGAGCAAGTAGACCACTGGTTTGAACTAAAGGAAACTGCAAAAGATTAACAAGTACAGTACAGTCCTTAACCTTAATGAAGTCTGGAGGTTGCAAATGCATACTTTGTCACAGGCAAGTTCAATCAGGTATAATGTGTCCAAGTTTCTTGCTCATCCATAGGTCCTTCATTTCCCTCTACCTGATTTTTTGGCATTATATCCAGTATTAAAGCATCAAAGCAGAGTCACTGCATAACCATAGTGGATAGATAGGGTGTAGCAGTAGACAGATGATAAAGATTTTTCCCCAAAGTCAATACTGGTGTCCGGGGCATATTTTACTAATTTGGTTTTTAATGCACTTCTACCTTTTTAAAGGTTTAATATTGATTGATTTTTAATGGCATGGGTGCATTCTGATGCTGAAGAAGGAAAAGACTTCTCCTGGCTTCCTTTTCCTGTAGGGAACAGGAGAAATAAAACAAGAAACAAAAAGGCATTTTAACAGAAGCCTTGGAAGTATTTAACAAAGAGAAACAAGTTAACGTTTCTTTCTGTTTATCAAATTATGTGAAGTTTCAAGCAAGAGGAGCAATCACTAATTAATGATTTAATAAGTTATATAAAGTTTTTCTCTCTTTGCCAGAACTTTAAAAAGCATTAACAGTATTAAGGCTCTATCTTGCCATTAATCTGTACAGACTTGACACTGATACTCTAAAACAGCACAAAAAATGAAATACTCATCAATATTAAAATACCTCCAAACATTTCCAGACCTTAGCATTTGGAAAGCCGCCACTGCTCCCATTTCAACTGCCATACTGTGTCTGCTTTGGAGAGGCTACCTCTTGACATTTTGCAGAACAGCCTCTAATCGTCTAAGGAAACTCTGGATTGAGATTAGTATCCAAAGCAGAAAAGAATCTGCAGACACTACTGTGTGTGAGTAATGCTGCAGGCATTCGTCCAAGCTCAGGAATGAGTGGAATGTACCCTTTCTCAAAGGTATGGGTGAAATAACATCACTGAAGTGGAAGTGGTTATTGGGTGGAACTGAAGCAAGGGAGAAGTTCACATGTGTCTTTTCCATGTGTATGAAAATGGCTGGCTGTACTTATAAAAAGAAAAGGAAAAAAAAAATAAAATTGGGGTCTGGTATTTTAATTAGTCAGTGTATTTATTTGCTTCTGATGGCATAAATAATCTATCACCTCAGCATGCCGTACAAAAAGTCAAAGGAACATTTCCACTTCAAATCAAATAAAAAAAAATAAATCAACATAACAGTACTTTTCTGTGAACACATATAATGAATTTCTTTGTTTAATTAAACACTTCAGCAAACCAGACACCTGAATTTAAATTGCTGTTTATTACAGCTTCCCTTCGGGTACAGGTGAGATGAGAATAGGTTAGCTTGTGAAAGGCTGCAGAGACATGCGTTTTCCACAGTGACTCTCATTGCTAAGCAAGCTGACAGGGAGCTGATAACACCTTGGCAAGCAGGGAGCAGTGAGGTAAATTATCAGCAATATTAAGAGAAACCATTTAAGAGCCACACCTTTACTGTGGCCTGCCACGTCTGCGGCTGCTGTTTGGGAAGAAGTACAAGAGGCTCCCTTTTTAACTTCAGCTTTCTCCCTGGACGTGTGGGTGTACAGGGACGTTTATACGTGCATAAATGCACGCAGACTGGTGCTTGCACGCTTTTTGGTATCCGTGGTTCCATGATGCGTTTTTCCCACCGTGGTGTCGAGGCGGAGGAGGAGGAGAGAAACAGGAGGGGGAGCTCTCGCCGCAGCCGCCGCGCCGCAGCCCGGGCTCCGCCGGGCAAGGTGGGGTTACCCTGGACAGGGAGGCTACCCGGGGCCGGGGCTTGGGGCCTGGCCCCCTTCTCCCTTCGGGCACCAGCACAGAGGCTGCAGCGTTCACCCCCCAGCTTGTCCGAATTCTGGCTTTGAAAAACGCCACGTCGTTTTCGGTGTGCCTGCAGAGTGCCGTTTGCTTGACGCTGCTGCCTTTAAAAAACCTTTTGCTCTGCAGGTTTGTGCCACTTGCGTATTTACCAGCTGGGAAAAATCAGGGCTGCTCCTTTATCTCATCCTCTCCAGTAAGCAATCATTAGAAGAAATACCTCAGTAGTAACATTAAGCATTAATAAAGACCCTTTGAAGAACTTAGTTACAGCAAATTGTTGCTTTTTTGTTATCTAAAAAGCAACTCCGCCAAGTGGACTGATGCCCTTTCAAAACACATAAATACTAATATGTAGGAATATGATTAATAGGATATAAATTAAACATGGCATGATTTATTTTTGGCAACTCATTTGCACCTATCATTTTATGAACAATTATTTGGTTTTCAGAAGTCCAAATTATTGTGCTTGCAAAGACTCCAAGTGCAAATTCAGAGCTGGAAATGCAAACCTGTGTAGAACGAAAATACAAAAACACTTGGCAGAGCCTGGTAAAGCAACTTGGGTGTAAAACACGTGCTGGACAATGGAAGGAAAAGCTCAGGTTCTTGCCATGACTCAGATACAGCAGGAACCTAAACCTCAGTGTTGCAGGTGACTTAGAGACCACAGAAAGGCAGTTCATGTGGCTTTTTTCTTCCCAACTTTGAACGCAACCAATGAGCTAACCAGAAAAATCCCCAACATGAAGCCCTTGAACAGGCAAGACAGTGAGAAGCTTACTCTTATTGCACTGTGGTTAGAGCACACACTCATAGTGGGAAGTCTGATCTGCAGTTCCTACTCCTTTTTGAGATGAGTTACAATAAGGAGTAGGAAGCTTCTTTTTCCCTCACATCAAAAAATCCTATTTTTGTTTTGAATGTGAATGGAAACATATTTTGAAAGCCCTGCATTTTTATTGACTTTTTTTTTTTTTTTTTTTTTTTTTTTTAAGAACATGGGATTCTTGCTTTCCAATGCACACTGTATAATTGATTTAAAATCACCTTGGAAATTTCACAAGGAATTTGGTCTCATTAAATTCAGGAGCAAAATATTCACTGATTTCCTCAAGATCAGAGTCTCATCTTTGGCTGAAATCTGCTTACTGACACCACATATCCCAGTATCTCTTGCTGGTAGAATAAATGCGAGCAGCCCTACTGGTCCAATCAGCCACCTTTATTCACCTATTTATGATGTTTGCAGAATCCATAGTGAGCACTACTGAACCAAGTTTCTTTACCAAAAATACAGGTTTTCCCACAAGAAATATGTGCTGTCACAGTTCAGTAAATGTATTTAATGTTAAGGTCTCTGTAATGTAAACAGCAGATTTATTTTCCCGTAGCTTTTTGGAGACGTTCAGATCAATGCCATTGTATGACTGACACATTTAAGGCTTCCACAGATTCTGACTCTCCTTACGAGTTCACAAGTTACCATTAAAACCTGAAAGTGTTTTGGGTCAATTTTTGTTACTCATTCCCTCTCCAGTAACACATAGAATAATTAGACAGTTTCCAAAACTTTTTCAGTACCTACAACGTGTGTCAGATAACGTCACAGCACTCTAAATGCATGAACTTCTGTGTTGACAGTCAGTGGTCCTCCATATGCTCTCACTAGAAGAACAACTTCCCGAGAATATGTAGTATCATAATGTGCAATGTACAAAGGTAATAACAGCTCTAGGAAAGTAGGAATCATGACAGTTGCAGAAATAATCTGCCATCAGATGAAGAGAGATACTATTATTAGGACACAGGGAGGTAGAACTTTTGTATCTGCCCCTAGACTGCACTAGATACTGGGAAAACAGGATATGCTCTCCAACCATGGCTTTCATCTGGTGGTCGATGACATACTGAGGAGGGCTGGAGGCTGTTTTTAAGGAGCTCACCAGAAGTAGCTGTTAAAAGTGAGCCTCCTATCAGGAGGCATAAGTTCACATCTCCATGCAAAAGTCATTGGAAAAATACTAGGAAAAAAGCCTCACTGAATCCACTATTTTTGGTGATGAAGAGGTGAGGACCAGCATTCAGAATTGGTAACAAGTGAGGTGGGAAGTGCTTCCATTCACAACCAAACCTTCAGCTGTTAGTCAGGAATACTGGAATGACAGATTTGATCCTGAAGGTGTTTGTTTCAGTCTACTTAATGTAACCTGCTGAAGACAATTTGCATTGTTTGGGCTTGCAAATACGCTCTCAACATCCCTTCCAACATTAAAAGAAATTCTATTTTGTTGGGATTTGGGGATTAATCTTTTTGTCCGAGTATCAACTCGGTTCGTTATGTTTATGCGGCAAAACTTTGCTTTATTACAATATATGTAGTAAGTGTTGAAAGTACTTTTCAGACATTTCACTGGACAAGAACCATTTGAGGCAATACTCTGTTTAGCAGAAGTTCTAAGGTTTTCATTAAATGTCTGCTATCAGCTCTACATGGAAACTAGTGATATATCCCTAGTACAAGATTAACTTTGCCTTTTTCATTAGAATGACTGTGTGTATCAGCAAGGTGGTGGTGATTCAAAGCAGAATAGTTGCCTGAGGTTGACTTGCTTTGTTTCCAGCTAAAGGTTTCAAAGAACTCTGAGGCTATGTAAGATTGTGTTTATAAGCAACTTCCCCTTGCTCTGCCTGTTTTATCCCTACTGTGTGAGATAATACATTAGGATTCTGGGAATATGTCCTGTACTTGATGAGAGCTCAACTGTACCAATCTGTTTGTAATAGAATATGGTGAACAAAACATAGAGGTGAGGTTACTGGTGGTGGCGGAGGGGCATACGAGGGAAACCATTCTTTGGAGGTTACTTGCAGAGTCCCAGGTTAGTTTCCACAAGCTTCAGAACTCGCTGCATTGTAAAATATTGCAGGCAAGATAAAACAAACCAACTAACCCCCTCCCCCCTCAAAAAATCTTTATTTCTCATGCTCGCTGGTGGTGGCTGTGAGGCCAGAGCTTGACCTCCTGGGGTGTGCAGAATGGACGGAGCCCACAGCACGACTCCCACTGCGGATGATTCCTGTGGCTCCTTGCTGCCAGTGGAGCCTTCTTGAGGGTCTCCGCAAGGTCCCTCTGCTCTGCCAAAAATGAACCATCAGATCTGTTTTGTTCCAACATCTGCCTGATTCTTCTGGGCAGCGAGGGGAGTGGCAGCACTGTCACTTCACAACGGCCATGACCTTACCACTGTGGATGTGCTCTGGGATTTTACAGACTGAGGTCTGGTTGCCACCTCACCTTTTTGTGCTCGCTACTCTTATAGCCAGGACTCTAATAGACAGGTCTCAGCGTCTTCCTCTTCTCAGTGCCACAGGGGGAAATGTGCTGTGTTTCGAATCGCTCTGCTATCTGAAGCAGGCAAGCAAGGATCATTTCAGTCACGAAACGAGCACAGGAATTGCGCTCAACTTTTCGCACTAAAAAATGTCAGTGATTTAAGCTTCAGAAACAAAGGATGTAAATTAGACATTGTTGCACGCAAGCCAAACTTATCTTTCACAGGCTAAACAGCAATTTTTATGGGAAGCCTACTCATACCCACACGGAACACCGTTTATTTTTCGACTGTGGGTCTTTTTTCATTTTTTTTTTTAATGTACAATTTTAAGGTGTACCACAGTCATAATGAGAAACCCCGTACAATTCCGATTTTGACTAATGGAACAATGGACACCCCCGTGCCGTACCGTGTTGTACCAGGGTAATTGGGGACTGATTGCCAGGGCGCGCGAAAGCACAACCCAGGAATAATCAATGCATCCCCCACAGCGTGTGCTGTAATCCAGCACCTCGCCGCTGAACCGCGTCCCACCAAACCATCCATCCTCATCTCCTAGGCGCGGATAAAGGGAAAGCCAGGAGGTACCCAGCCTCAGCACGGCGGACAGCCCCCTCTGACCGGACCTACCCGGCCCCACGGGGAGGCGCTGGGGACATACGGGGGGGGTGGGCACAGCCCCCTCCCCCATCCCGCCGCCCCGCCCCCTCCGCTCCTCTCCGCCCGGTGCTCGGAGCGGAGCCCCCCCTCCCTTTCTCCTCCTCCTCCTCCTCCTCCTCCTCCTCACCCCCCCGGCTCCCATGGCGGGCAGCGGCGGCCGATTCGGTGCCGGCAAGCCCCGCCCGCCGGCAGGCCGAGGCCGGCCTCCCCCTTTCCCCGGCCGCCCCCTTCGCGGCAGCCCGCCAGCAGCGCCACAGCAGGCGCGGGGCCGGCTCGCTCCGCGCTGCCTCTCGCCCGCCCGCCCCGCCGCCCCGCCGCGCCGCTCCCATGCAGGCGGGCGGCGAGGCAGAAGATGGCTGACTCGCCGGGGCACCCGCGCTCCTGCCCGCCCGCGCCCCCCGCCCGCCCGCCGCCGCCACCACCACTGCCGCCGCGCTCCCCCCGGGCCCTCCGCGGCGCCGCCTGCCACCACTGAGAGCCGCCGCCGCCCCCCCCCCCCGCGCCCCTCCCGGCCCCCCCAGAGCACCAGCAGCCATTTCATCTCCACCACCAAGTACGCGCAAAAAATGGCAGAAATGGAGAAAGAAGGGAGACCTCCCGAAAATAAAAGGAGCAGGAAGCCGGCTCACCCGGTGAAGCGGGAGATCAACGAGGAGATGAAGGTGGGTGCCTCTGATGGGGAAGGGAGCGGGGGTCTCCCCCCCAGCCCCCGCCTCCGTGCGTGGAAACGAAATAAGAAAGGATCTCTTGTCATTTTTTTTTGTAGGATGCACTGAGTGTGTCTCAACTCCGCCTCCTGGGCTGAAAACAGAGACGAATTCACAGGCTGCAAACCCTGTTCATTCACCAGCTTTATTTATTTTTTTTAACATAACTCTCCCTCCTCGGGCTTTTTCAGCTCCTTGGGTGCCAGTGATGAGCCTTTTTTCCTTCCCGTTTTATTTGTTGCTATAGCCATCCCCTCAGGTAGCTGGGAAGCCCTTAAAGTTAGGAAAGAAAGGGACCTCTTTTAAACACTGTATTTCTCTCCTTTTTCCAGTAGCCAGCTGCAACTGTGTAATTAAATTGTCAAAGTGCAATGCTGCGGTCTGAGCCGCGCATCATCGTTCTCGCACTTGAGCGCGGGGCCCCCTTTCCTCTCCTCCCTCTCGCCTTGTCCGCTGCTTTCTGTGTTTCGCTTCCCAGTCCATCCCAGCGGCAGAGGTGCTGCTGGAAGGTGGCTGGCTGGTCGGGGTTGCTTTTGCTGGATGTGTATTCTGCGGAGGGCTGTCCTGCCTGATAGGAACCGGTGCCAGTCCAGCTGTGCTCTGAAAGTAGCACTTAAGGCTGCCGCTCCAGATGTTAGGATGGCTGCGATCGCACAAAAACGTTATTGCAGGACTTCTTTTATCGTTAGGTCGCCACTCCGAGCTTGACCGGACCTCTTTTTTTGAGCCTGTTTTCCATGTTTGTTCCGTGTCTAATGTCTCAAATTCCCCAAAGTTGGGAGCGACGTATTGGGAGACTTCAGCTGAACTTGTTGTTGTTGTTCAATGTGCAGATAAGGCATAGTCTGGTTATGAGATGAAGCTGCTGCATTTAATTTGAATATGTCATTTATTAGGCGGCTGATTGTAAGTGGAGGAACGCCTGGAAAATGTCACACGTTCGCATAGTATGTATAGTATATAGGCGCGTATATAAATATGCATGATGCCTAGTGAAAACGTCTTTGCTTTCCGGAGCAGTGATCTCCCTGTGTAAAAATAAACGGGAATGCACAATCCCCTCCCCTCTTCCCTCTCTGCACACCACTGATTTCAGTTAGGCGCCCTTTCCTGCCCAAGGCAGGCGTTTTTGCTCCTGCTGCCTGGGTAATGAGCATGTACACAGTTCTGCGTGCACACCGACTGGAAATGTGGACGAGTGTAGTATTAGGGGAGTGAACGCAATAATGTGTCAGCACATCTCTTTGGAAACAAACTGTACTAGTTTTGGGTCCTGAGGAGTGGTATTATTCTGTGTGAGATATACAGCACATCCTATTCTCAGAGAGGGCTCTGTGCGGGCACTGAAGATTGCGATTCATGGCTCATTGTGATACCACATAGTTTTGAGGACTGCAGAGGTCTGTAGTATAGGGCACTGGCCCCTTAGAGCATCACCTAACGTGATCTATATGGATTGCAGCTTTTAAGTTTCATAGGTTCTAGAATTACAAATTAGTTGATTTTAATCAAAACATGTGAAATGTTATCCTGGCTGGATATAAAGGCTGACTGTGCTGGATCCTCTGGGTTTGTTTTGTTTACTTTGGCTGCAGGCACACTCAGCGGTTTGGGAGATAGTTGTTCTTCTACAGTATAACAGATGTTTGTCTGAAAGGGTGAGGAAGAAACAAAAACAACATTGTGTGAAGGAGAAAAATTACACAATTTCAAACTAATGCTTTGGTATTAAGCACTGGTGTTAATCTTCGTGTAGAGTTTCTCTTTTTTTAATCATGGGTGTCTGCTTAAGGTTAGAAACCAAGATTTCAGCTGAGTTAAAAATTAAAGGCAGATAGAAATGGCATTTAGGATCAATGTGATTTCTGGTCTAGAGCGAGATAGCTGATGGCAGAACCTTTCACAAAACACAGGCCACCTTTCGATGTAAACTATGCTGTATATGCTATGCATTTTTGGTAGGACAGTTGGCTGCTATCATCTGTGAAGGGGAAAGAGAGGGGGAGAAAAAAAGAAGTGGTTTGAATTTTGACTGGTTAAGAAAGTTAAAATCCTGTGGTGATCATTTACTCTCTTTCTTTACTGATGAATTAAGATGTCTAGTTGTTCTTCCTAAACCCAAAGAATACAATAATGTAACAAATTTGTTACATCGTGCAAAATGTTTGCAGCAAAAGGACAGAGGGAGCACAATGTGCCCTTGTGTAGGTTCGTATCTGTAATGTTCAAACAGACTGACTGTTTCCCTTAATCTGAACTGCTTTCATCTGGACCAGTGTAAAATAAGCTCTGGTAAGTAATCACGGCAGAGCAGAAAGAAAGGAATGTATACAGCAATAGACAGCCTAAGCTGTAAAAACTGTAACCCGAGTATCAGCAGCAGATCAGATATCAAGGCTTTAAGGTAGGGGAAATGAAAGAGATGAAGGGGAGGAAAAGACGAGAGAGGGAATGGAAAAGTCAGCTTGGAAAGTGAAGGAGAAGTAGGAGGGCCCCCTCAGGGAAATTTGGCTCAGGGATTAGGGAATTTTATCATGGTGTACAGTGACCTACTCAGGTTTCAGCCCACGTTGGATCGAATTGCCTTCCTTTGCTAGCAGAAAGAAAAAAGGACTGGTGTATGTGTGATTTTTTTCTCTCCCCTCCTTCGGATAATAAAAAGGCCATTGGTGCAAGTATCTATTTTAAGTACAGCAAATGCAGGGCACTATGAATGAGCAATGAAATTACCTCATCACAGAGACTTCCTTCAAGATTCACTGTTTGATACAGCCAGATATTTACTCGAGAAGGTTCACAACACCTGGCTGGCTTGGTTTGGTCCCTTCCAACAGTAGTGTCACAGCTCGGTTTTAACATGACTGGGTGGATATTCAGGTTGCTTGCTCTCTCCTTATGCCAGATATTAAGTTACATTTTTGTTATCGCTAACCTATGTACATGATGGTTATAACAAATTTTAATTTGATGCAATGTTGTGTGCAAAACGTATATGTCTGCGCGGTTTTCTGATATTGCATTTCAGTGGAAAATATATTGAGGAGGAACTGTTTTGTTTCGCTCTGACCTTCACAGCCTCTGTTTTTTTCTAGTTATTTTTTTCCTTTTGTCCCCCATCCTCCTTCAGACGATAGTTTCCATTTTTATTTCCCCGAGGTAGTGTTGTTCACCTCACACTTTGGAAGAGAGCAGGTAGTTACTCTGAAATTCAGTTCGGTGCCATTTCTCACTTGCTGATGAATAATGCCTAAATAGATCCAAAGCTGTTGTAATCAGGGAACCCAGTCCTGTTTTAAGACCAAAACATTTTTTTGCAATTTCATTGATGACAGCACTCATCAAGGTGCAGTGATGGCTTCCCCATCCATCTATCCCTCCCCAGCTTATTTCCATTTGCCATCCTGCTGCCAGGCAGCAGCGCTGCTCCGGAGGAGCAGCTAGGTGCTCCGCAGTGTTGTGAAATGAAGTTGTGTCCAATGCTGGGTTGCACTGGAAGTTCTCCTGAACAAACCAGACAGTGTGTCCACGTGTCTCTGTCAGTTGAAAGGCAAGCAGTTAATTTGTGCTGTAATTTCACAGGGCTGCTCCATGTGCCTGAGGAGTTTACCATCTATAAATATTCTCAATAACTAATTTGTATCTAAAATTGGGCTTCGTTCCTGATGCCTAGAGCTTAAGACAGCCCCATCTGTTACAGTTTAATAGTAAACTCATCAGAAGATCTTTCAGTTTAGTGTTTTAATATTCCCCGTTTGGCATTTAGAAGTACTACTGTCAGAAGGAGGGAAGCAGTGAAGCAGGCGTAGCAGTCCTTGTGCCTGGAGCGAGCCAGATCCCTCGGAGTGCTCTGAAGAGTCCAAGGAAACTCCTCCCTTTTCTCCTGAAAAGCAAAAAATGTCCTTGGGAAAGTGGAGAAGCAGGGAGGCTTTATCGGTTGTACTATTTCAGGAGACTGATGTGGAGGGCTTGTTTTTGCACAGTCTACGTGGAAGGAATTCTGTGGGATGAGTGCAAAGGGAGTTGTGTTATCTGTACATGGAGCCTCACCTGCCTATGCGCCACAGAAATAGCACTTCCCCAAACAAAGTTTGTATTGCAGAACCAAATGTGTACGTTGGAGCACAAAGGAAATCAAAGCATCAAGACGTTTTGCTTTCTCATAGCATAAAATTCAATATGGTGACAACATACACAAGCAGAAAAAGTGAGTGTGATAAAAAAGACATCCAAGTTCATATTGAGACCATAGAAACGTTTTTATTTCCTTGGTGTACTGAAAGCGAAAAGTGAATTTGTGGGGCTTTGCACCGAGTGGGTTCTGCAGGCAAGGAAATGGAATGGAGCCATCGTGCTTCCCCCCAGATCTGAAATAAACATTCAGCAGAAAAACCTAGAAGAAAATGAGTCTGACAGACTCATTCTCCTCTGCGTTTCCTGCCTCCGTGTTTGCCAGGCCTCGTTTGGAAGCCAGGCCTTGCCCCCTGTGAATAATGTTCATAGAGAAGGGAAGGCAAGAGGTCTAAGATGGAAAGAGAAGCATGGCTCAGCTTCAGAATGTATTAATTAGCAAAGATTTGGGAAAATAATGCATTACAATGTAAAAAAAAAAATCAAGCTGTAGGTGTCCTGTTACGATGAAATGAATCCTAAAGAGGGAATAAATGTGATATTTTAGCATATAAGTTAGTCTCACAAAGGAGAAAACCCACAGTCTGGCGAGTCAACACCCTCTTCTTCATCTTTCCTATGAATAGGAGGCAAATTCAAGTAAAAATACCAATGAGCATAATAGTCAGGTAGTTATCCTGGCTCTTCCAGGACGAAGGCTATTTCTGTACATCACAAGAATAGAGAAATCACACAGTTAAAACATGCAAATTACGCATTGCCCTGCAGTGGTGATAAGTGCTTTGGGACTTAGCAGGGGGTAAAAGAATTGCTGTCTATTAGGAAAGAAGGGCGTTGACGGTGTTGTGTGACTGTGGCCACTGGAGTGTTTTTGGGCCAGTTTCTTTGGCAAGGATGCGCTGGTTGTGCTGCAGCCACAGTGGATGCCTGGCAGCTAGGCAGCTGCGATGGTGCGCTGTCAGCTAGAGGAGCACGAGAGATTTGGCTCCGGGAGGATGTTCACTGACTGCCTGGGTGCGCTGGCAGCTGAAGAGGTTGTTGGTGTTTCTACCACAGCCTCGGGAGTCTGACTGCTTGGTGCATGGACAAGAGGCTTGGTGTGGCATGATGGTGTGAGCACAGAAGCACATGGGGCAGGATATTGGTGCTTGTTGTCTCAGCTCTGATGTTGGCCCGCTCTGAGCAGCACAGAGGCTTGCTCTCTTGGTTTCCCCACATGGGACTGAGCATTGCCTCCTAGGCAGGGCAAAGCTAGTTTCTGTGCTGTAATTTTGCAATGAAATTCATGGATCCTGCAAGGCTCCCATTGGGTTCAGTGGGATTTGTATTGGGCCAAAGGGTCCCAGCTTAGCCGTGTGGTTGCTGATACTGATGATGGACAGGGCTGTGGGGTTGGTGTGGCAGCCTTCAACCTGCAGACCCTCCGCATTCTTTTTGGGAATGAGTCTGAAAGTAGGCGTGGACGAGGTCAGTGCCTCTGCTGTCCTGTTCCTGCAAAAGCTTGGAATTGCAGCTACTTGCGCATCCTTCATCTGGTCATCCATACTTGTCTTTACATCTCCTTCTCGCTGGGCTTTGGTATGTCTGTCATCTCTCAGTTCAATTGGTTCCTGTCTAGCCTGCTTCATCAGTGCTTCTGCTCTCATCCTTCAACCTCAGGTTGATCCCTCATTCTTACTTTTCTGAAGCACTGTTTTTACAATCGATCACCGTTCATTTCACTAACCCTTTTAAGCTTGTACATCTTCCAGTGACATTCTGCTGTGCATGTACAGGTTGTGTATTAATTGTCTTGCTTCCTTCCCATAACTTCATCAAGAATTGGGCTTTTTTGCCCTCCCATGCCCCTCCTTATTTTTCCTGCATTCACATGGAGAAAATTAGTCTTGTCTCAGCTCACTGTTTGCACTTTGACTGTTGCCACCACAGTGGTCTTTGCAAATCCCATCTTGTTACTGCATCTTGAACCCATATAGATTAGGATTACCATTGCAATGGAATGAGTGGAAACAATGAAATAACAATAGTGGTCATCTTCAGGGCAGCAGCTTCAGCAAGGACATGGGGAGGGACTTTTTATAAGAGTAAGTAGTGATAGGACATGGGCTAATGGCTTTAAACTGAAAGACGGTAGATTGAGATGAGATGTTGGGAAGAAGTTCTTCCCTGTGAGAATGGTAAGGCCCTGGCATATGTTGCCCAGACAAGCTGTGGCTGCCCCATCCCTGGCAGTGTTCAAGGCCAGGTTGGACAGGGCTTTGAGCAACCTGGTCTAGTGGAAGATGTCCCTGCCCGTGGCAGGGGGGTGGAAGTGGATGAGCTTTAAGGCCCCTTCCAACCCAAACCGTTCTATGGTTCTATGACATGACCTGTGTGACCGTCAACTTGACTGACAGGATATTAAATGTTGGTGCAAATGAGTGCTGTAGTCGGGAGTCTGAAGGAAGGTGATGTACTTCTGTGGATGCCTATCTATGTGAGAGAGTTAGTATTGAAGAAAACATCTCCCAACTTTGACTACTAACTTGATAAGGATGGGATCATCCTCTTGGTTTGATATGCATAAGGTACTGTGTAATGAAGGTCTTGTTGTCAGCCACAAAGAGAATAGTTTAACAGTGATCGTCACTGTAATAGGTAAGATAAATTATGAAAGAGTAGCTTAATTTTTTTTTTTTCTTTATCCAAGCATCCTTGTTGAGAAATCACGGTGTTAAAAAGGAGCTTGCTTTTGTGAGTGCAATATGCAGCCTCGTTGTACTCTCATTGAATTTAGTAGGAAATACCCTGATGATTTTATTTATTTATTAAGAGTCAAGTTTCTATGATGGGTAATTTCAAAATAACTTGTATTTTTGTCATTATGAGTGTTCATTTTTGTGTGTCGCTTGTCATGGGTAGAAAAAATGAGACTTGAAAGGTACTTAAACTTTGTGCCATTGCAAACCGAATCTGGTCACTTTGACTGGATTCTGAAGAGACATATACATGTATGAATTGCCGGAAAAACATACATATAGCCTTGTTTACATGTTCTTTGACAAGTAATTAGAAATTACTCATTGCCTGAGTTGAACAACAGTGCAAATGAAACACAGAGCATCCACAGGAGGCAAATTTAGAGCTACTCAATTTGATTGCTTGGGGTTTAAATCAGGAAGACTTTGTCGGTTGGTCTCTACCTTGCTGGGTTAGTCTCTAGGGCTGCATCTCCATAGCTGAAATTTAGCAAAGGAAGGGAGGCTGACAGAGCTTGCCTTAGTGCCTCCATGGACCCATCCAGGTCATTCTGGATGAGCTGCAGTGGCAAGGTTTCACTCCCCATCTCCAGGTCATTTCTTTGTTGGATTCTCAAGGGTTTAGAGACAGGTTCTGTGCTGAAAGAGAAGTTTTCTAAAAAGCTAGAAACCAACAAAAAATAAAATTTAGAAAAATTTCACATTTTTGCTAGTATTTAAAACACAACACTGTATCAAATGAGGGTTTAAATACGTGTATTAGAAATGGGTGTGTGTGATAGCCACATGACGCTGTATTGTATTCATTGCAAACTCTAGTAGTGACATAGTTCAGATGTAATGGGCTGTCATACTTGCAATGCTTACAGTAGAGGTGGAGGTAGAATGATGCAATGTTTTCTGGTGATTCAGGTCAGCACCGGACAGCCATGGAATTGGGACTTCCAGCAGGAGGTCAAGTGAAAATGAAAGGGGGGAAAAAACAAAAGGAAATTGATGCTCCAGAGGTCTACTGTGGGGTTTTGTTTTGGTTTTTCTTTTCCTGAAATGTGTGTTTGTGGCACAATTGCACAAATGATACTCCTGGAAGAGTACAAATTGCTTGTGTTTATTGCTTATAGCTGTTTTACAGCGCTCCTTGAGTGACAGGAACACCTATGCAATCTGGTGTGATGAATGAGCCAGGAGCAGTGCAGGGCTCTGATGTTCTGGGGCTGAGCGTCTGCTGTAGCTTTGAATTCAGAAGCAATTATCATCTGATTAATTTTATTTATTTATTTAAATGACTGGAGAATTGCTGTATTCTATCATTAGACTTGCTCCCACTCAAAATTAAGCTAGAGCAGCTACTAAACAAAATCTAGCAATGTGCAAATTTGCCATGTACCATTTGTTTTGAATTGGTGTCATATTCTCCTGATTCGTTTGCTGGTAGCCAGAGTCCCAGGAGATGGTGCATATCAGGAGCATTATTTTAGATGTCAAAATCTTACAGGGAAATTAAATTCGGAATTTATTTTAAAAGAATAATAGTAAAAACCCACAGAGACCAAATGGAAAAGCTTTGTGTGTGGTTTTTTCATTTCATTTTATAGTTGTCATACTACTTTAAGCTGATCTTTGCCATCACAATAATTCATTAGCTGGTTTCCTTTGGTAGTTTCCTAAATCCGTAAGCTGTAGAACTCCATAAGAGTGTTTGGTTTCTGAAAGCTCTGTTGCCTGGCTGCAGATTTCTTAACTTACTCCACTAAATCTCCTGGCCCAGTAATGAGCATTTTCTGCAGAAATATTTTTTCCACGTGACCTAGAGGATGTGTTTTTAATAGAATTTCAGAGTTATGACGGTCATGTTCCGTATTTTGCATTTCCATGCAAACATAAAACGTAACCACACGGCTGCTTGGAAATCGGTTGAAAATAAATACGGCAAAACTGAGAAAGGTTTCCTTAAACAAATATAAGAGGTGTTTGTATGAAACGTTATGGTAAAATGCTTTCATGGCAAAGAGTTTTTAGGTAGTTTGACTATGTAAGGGCTTATAACGGAGGAAAAATGACCTCACTGTGATTTTATTTGATTTGGTTCATGGGCATCTCAAGGAACTGTAATTGTGTCAGTGACCTGCTCCAGCTGAAAAGATTGTAGCACAGTAAGATTGATTAACTGCTGGCTGAAAAAATCCCTTCTTTTCTGTTATTCTCTTGCTGCAGTCTTGAATATTTTATGGCAACACAGACAAGTTTGTATGACGAATGTATGTTGAAGTATTTCTGACATTGAATACCAGAGCAAAAGTCATGAGTAACTCTCCTTTTCATTTTTTTTTTAAATTACAGACATATGGGTCGTTGTCATAATTACATGTGCCAGTTGGAGATTTAAATGCATTACACTTTATGCACCTGACTTATGAAATGAACATTAGTCTTAGAGGAGGTGGGCCAAACCTGACACTTGCTCGTGTAGCGCAGATACGGTTCGATTTATGCAGTCCTCCATTCTTTCCAAATGGTTATTGATTACATAAATAAGTAGGTAATTTTTCTCTTTCAGAACTTTGCAGAAAACACTATGAATGAGCTCCTTGGCTGGTATGGTTACGATAAGGTTGAATTGAAAGATGGAGAAGATATTGAATTCAGGAACTACTCAGCAGATGGGGAAAGCCGCCAGCACATTTCTGTTCTTAAAGGTAATGCGACTTCATGTTTCTGTGTTCATGCAAGGAAGGATTAATATCTCAACCTGTTGGAATTGGCATCTGTTGGGAAGCGTGTTCTGCTGCTTGCTTTGTTGTTGGTTTACATAAAAATATCACAGAGTGCCTTCTGGTCTGAGGAGGCCAATAGGGTATGAGGAAAATCCCTTAAAATTACTGTTAGTAGGCACTTACTAATATACTTTCACAAATAATACCTTTTGTGAGTCAGTTGAAAGTCCTGTACCTGTGGTATTAATAAACTACTCAACTGGAAAAGAGGGAGCAATCTCTTAGCAGTGTGGCTTTAAGGAACCCTTTTGCTTTCAAAATTGAGGCTTTCTGGCTATGGCTTTTTAAAATGCTGAAAGATTTTGAGCTGAAATATTCACAACACATGTAGGAAAGAGAGTGAACATTCACAAAAGGGTCCTCACCCATGTTTATACGATACTGTCTTCTGCAAATGCTGTAGAAGTTCTCCAGGGATGGAATTTGTTTGGAACAGTGCTGGATCTTCATGGTTCAAAATGTAAAGGATGGGATCCAGTCTTGTTAAGCCCTCTAGTTTCTGCCTTCTGACTCTTCAGTCACAGGGAATGGGTAGGAACTTGTAATCAGCGTGAAGGGAATGCTGCATCTTGACTTATCCAGCGAGTGTTCCTCAAAGATTAGGTAAAGAGAGGAAACTGTGGCAACTTTTATGTTCTTAGACTGCCACTTTTCACTGCATTGGTGGCCAACTGTGTTTGGGTTTTCTTTCTGATGGCCTACAGCAGCTCTGTATTCAGTGAATGTTGCAGTGAGTCCTGATATCAGAGAGACAAGTTCTGAAGGAGAGATGGTTAGGAGAAAGGTGGAAAAGTTAGAGCTAAAGGTGAAATAACCTAAACGTGTTAAAATTGAGTGTTTGCAGCTTGTTAGTTCTGTAGTGACATTGGTGATCAATATGTATTTTTCACTGAAAATATGATGTCATTAAGCCATCTTTAAATAAACTTGTGCTTGAGTAGTGATGTAATTCATTTGTTTATGTTTTAATAAATAGATCTTTTATTGAATGGTTTATGGCTTCAGTCTATGCCTGATGAAATTTGTGATATACTTCTTTTATAGACACATGATCTGAATCATTTCTTTTATGTACCAAAGAAAGATGTCAAATACGTGTGGCAGGTAGAAATCTTTGGTGCATGCAGTCTATGGGGGGGAAAAAGTTGTGTTTCTTTTTCTGAGAGATGGGAGGAGAGGGAATAATAAGAATTGAGTCCTGCCCCATAGCTAACTGAGGTGCATTAGAGAAATTCCTACAAATAAGAATCCTGAGGTAACTTGGGATTAAAGAAGTAGAATAACAACTGTCATAATTTCATGTGCACTTTGCTGTAATTTCAGTATTTTGTTTCTGTCGTGGTTTAAGAAAGTTTTTCTTTCTTTAAATCCTTTCCATTACTTCTCCTCACGTTATTGCTAGAGAATTAGGAATTCTTTTATTTTTCAATTTATGCTTCTTGTATTGGTGAAGTTATGGTACGCTGAATGTGATCACCATGCAAACAGGAGAAGTAAAGGACAGGAATAGGGTGTCATTGATTAAACCAGGCATACTAAGGATATGCATAAGGAAATAATCCTATGGTTTTTTTTTTAAAAAAAAGGTGTGAATTTTATTAAAAAAAAATGAGCATTTCTGAAGAATGCTGGCAAGTATCCATTTTTTAGATAGAGGAAATATATAGGGGTTATTGTGCACTCTTCTTGTATTAGGGTAAGTAATTTCATGAGGAGATTGGTGAAAGTATGTAGGGGCATTTAAGAAATCTAGGTGTCATACTGTACAATGTGTTCTTTGTGTTTTACAGAGAATTCTTTGCCAAAACCAAAATTACCCGAGGACAGTGTTATTTCACCATACAATATAAATCCAAGCTACCCAGGGCTTGCCACAGGAAATGGACTATCAGACTCACCAGCAGGGTCGAAGGATCATGGGAATGTACCGATTATTGTCCCATTAATTCCACCACCTTTCATAAAGCCACCAGCAGGTAAATCCTAATGAACGTTTTAAAATGGTTACTGTCATTGACATGTCCTGAGATTGCTAGATCATGATGTCTTAGTGATGGAGCTATTTTCAAAGTGTTTAAAAACAGTCACAGGGAACTTTAAAACAGAGTGGGAGAGTGACTTTATTTGTTAGTATTCTTGAAAAACTTCTGCAAATGCAATGACAACAGACTTGTGCTGCTTGAGACTCTCAGCACGCTGGATTATACTCTCAGCACTTCAAAACCATCTGCTTTTTAGACAAAAAAAAAGATTTTGTTCTGATGAATGAAGGCTTTAAATAAGTTAATGGAAGATGATTAAATTAAAAATAGGCGCCATGAAAGAAACAATGGAAGAGTCAAAGCCATCAAATTAGTATCATGTCTTTATATCAGGTTGACAAGCTCATCCTGGGAGAACTGTCTCTTGACTGTTACTGAAATCCCTGACCGTTGTCTCTTGAGGGTTTAATACGATCATGACTATCAGGGAGACTGTACTGACATGTTTTACATTTTCATTAGATTTTTATCAGGGGTGATTTTATAACATGCCATTCCTGAGTTTGCATGAAAAATGATGTATTCCACACTGCATGCTGTTTACCATAATCTGTGAAAGGAACTCTTAATGGCTACACCAGGGTGATTAATTGCTGTGTTATTGTTTACTGCTGTACATAGTGTGGTAATTGGTAGATTTAGATAGGAGCAAGCTCAGTCCTACTTCCATGGATGTCCCTGGGTGTTGCTCTGGCTTATTTTGAGTGACCGAGACACTGAGGAGTACAGGGTGACTTGCAGTACCCACCCAAGAGTAGTAGCTATCTGCACACAGGGAGACAGTTGGCTAAGGAGTCCCCAACAGGTATGAGGATGCTCCTGCAGAGGCAGAACAGCTTGTAGGATTGGGTCCCAGGTGTGAGGTGGTCACCTCTGCCCTTTGTTGTGTTAACTAAAGGTAACTGTAAAATACTTACTGGTCCAAGAAAGTGTTTGCCTGCTGACAGTCATGGGATAAACTACAGTTGCCCCTCCCAAATTATTTTTAAGCCATTGAGTTTTTATTTCTAAAAGAAGTATACTAATATGCTATGAATAATTTTCAAATGTTACTCAATATGCATTCCTTGCCAAAGACTTTTCATGTATTTTATATGATA
Organism: Amazona ochrocephala; assembly: GCA_039720435.1. Taxonomy (NCBI): domain Eukaryota; kingdom Metazoa; phylum Chordata; class Aves; order Psittaciformes; family Psittacidae; genus Amazona; species Amazona ochrocephala. Next base: position 63,192,258 of record CM077878.1, read on the forward strand.
TTTGCTAATTACCAAAGCTATTTGGGCCCATTCCTGCAGCCTTTACACAGCTAAAGATCTCGGGCCATATGGGCTGGATCCTCAGCTGTTGTTGATTTGGCCCTAAAGCTTTAATCAAGGGCTTGTGCCATCCCAAGCTATTTCCTCCTCCAATCTGAGTTACGAATGAATCCAGGATGCTGTATTTGTGGTTTCAAACGCAAGGCTAAAACATGCATTGTGCAAATTGCCACAGTCGCTGGATTTTTATGAGACCGAGCAAGCAGGAGGAGATGGAGCTGTGAAGTAGAAAAACAAATTACTGCAACAGTAGTTAAATGGGCACAGGGGAACCTCGTCCAAGTCAACTGCCTTCTGTTCTTTGCCTGTCCACCTACCATGTGTGATTCCATATTCAAATGTAATGCTAAAGGTAATGTGCAGAGAAGGCTATTCATAAATATTTTCCAACTTTAGGTTTTTAATTCATTAATTCTTAATGAATATCATTGTTTTACTTGCATAGGGGATATAAATACATAATCTCTGCCTCCTCTGACTTAATCCTGTGATCAGTAAATGAACACTAGATTACCATGACTTCTGAGCAGATGAGCATATTTATCTCACCTTTGTTTTAGAGAGCAAAGTTTGGTAGGACCAGAGAGGGAGGAGACCCACAACCTTTGTGGGATTTGCAATAAGCATCAGTAGTAATTGTTTTGTTTTATCTTAGGGCGTAGGTGCCCTACTCATGATCACCCAACGAGCCTGGCAAGAAACAACTGGTGGATACAAGTAAAAAAGGGAGTACAAAGGAGACGGGAGAGCCAGCGTGTAAGGCAGTGGTCTCGGCGCTGCGCTTTGACACCATTTTGTGGGCACTACATCAAAGCAGAAAACTTCAGACTGATAGAAAGCCAGACAAGAGTAACTCTGGGGATGTTTTCTCAGAGCCCCTCACAAGCACAGGGAGGACTTTGGAAACAGCATAAAGGTGCTTCTTAAGAGTTGAGCAGGCAAATGGAAAAGACATCATTAATTGCTAGAGCTGAAAAGTCAGCATTTTCAACATGGGGGAGAGAAGGGCTGTGGCTGATCTGCCACAGGAGCAGAAGCTGCTTACATTTGTTCAGGTTGATAAACGAAGAAAGGAAACAGCAGGGAGAGGCAGAAAGAGTCCAAGAGAGAGCTTCAAGGTTAAAATGCTGGGCAGAGAAAGGGACTTTTGCCATGCATTCCAAGTGGATGTGCATAGAACAAGGTTATGCTACAGGCCAGAGAGAAAACCAGGTAGTGCTGCACTGTCGTGACTGAAGTGCTGAGAATTAGGATGAGTCCAGACTTTGCAGATGGATGAGGAAAGCTTTTGTATACTGTGCAGGAGAAAAATCCTTAAGATTTAAATATATCTCAAAAGAGAGCGCCTACAGATGTAAATGATATTTAAATCGTGAACCTGAAGGACAGAAAAGATGATGGTGCGGTCTACTGTTATTGAGCAAATAATACGGAGTGAGCACTCAGGGAAAAAATTATTAAGACTTAAATTCTTGTTGTATTGGTCTTGATCTGAAGGGTTAGCACCAGTCAAGAAGTGTCAGAGAGACAGGCGGAGGTATTCGTTTAGACAGGAGAGCAGTGGTGTGGAGAGGGTAAGCAGATCCAAGAAACAGTCACAATGAATTATTAGTTGAATGATTCTGGCAGATAAGATGCTATATGGATAAGAGGGAGAAGAGAAAGAGCAGAGCATGGGGGTTGTTCACAGAAGCCTGAAGGGAGAAATGGGAAGGATACCCTGCAGTGTGCACTGGTGTAACAGTTGCACAAGTAGAAGCAGCACTGGGATAAGACAGAGTCAGGAAGCCAAGGGAAACAGGCTTTCCAGGGAGGCAGATATGATTCTTGGTATCAGAAATCGTTACCAGAAGTAAGAAGGAGGAAGGAGTACTGATCCTCAGCTATGTCTAGGAAGCGGTCGCTGAAGATTTCAGCAAATAGGTCTTTCTTGAGCGTGTTGGAAAACTTAGAACAGTGTCCTGTTTGCATTCATATTTTGTATGAACAGGGTAAAACCTTGGACAGTAACAAAATTACCTTTCCCCCCATGCTTATTTTACAGGAAAGTGTTTTGTGGGTTTTAGTTTTGGGTTTTGTGTTCTGTTTTTTTTTTTTTTCCTTCTTTTTTTTCTTCCCTCCTCCTTTTGAAAACCAAATTATGAGCAGTCTGACTGAAATTGCACTTCCAAACTGTTCAGCTCTGTGTTTTAGTCAAATGAAATATTAGGTAAAAATGTGGCTATACAATGCAGGAAAATGTTAGAGTTCAACCTAACTAAGTAGGAACAGCTTCAATAAAGACGCTCTCCTTGCTGTACCCAAGAACTACACCTGAAAAAGGTTGAGTTAAATGTCTGGGCGCTCTGTGGTGCACTGGCCGTCTACAGGCTGGGGTTGTGGCTTGTTGGTGCAGGGTACTAAATCCAGTCATAGGAAGCCTCCCCTAAAAGGATGCCACTGACTCAGATCTGGAGGCTATTTGCAAGAGCACCACCAGGCAGGTAGACCATGCTCAGGCAGTGCCCAGATCAAGTGGGACTTTATCAGTCAACATCAGCCGTCTAATCTGCATCTGGAAGCAAATAAGGAGTCAATGCAGCCTCCAGAGAGTTGGTGTAATAGTCTCCTTGTGGCTGATAACTGTCCCTCTTGTCCAGCAGGCTGGTAACTATGTTTACTGCTAGCAGCAGATTCTGAGTGATCTTCAAGGTTAGTTTCCAGTGCAGCCCTTTGCAACAAACTGATACTAAAATTGGTTCTGCTTGGTGTTAGAAGATTCTTATGTTCTACACAGCAAGATAAAGAAAGTGGTTTTTGTTTGTTTGAGGTTCCCCCCTCCCTGTTAAAAATTACATTGAAATAGTGAAAAAACCCAGAAGTGAAATAGCCGGGAATGACCTAGAAATAGAAACTCCACCACATCTGCGCGGGGTATGTGGCTGTAGTGTGCAGCATGCAAACATCCTAAATTATTCTGCAGCCCTTCGTGGTAAATCTGAGAGGGCACTTAGGGTGACTGCCCTTTTGCTCAGACAGGTTTGAACGGCTGTTGTTACATGGGATGAAGGAAGGTTAAAATCAAGATTAGTCAAAGAAGAATGCAAAAAATTCTTTCAGTGCAGGTGAGAACTTGCTGCCTCCTTCCCCTGGCACCTGCAGCACCTGCTGGAGGCTATGTATGGTGTCTCAGTTTCCCCATTTTTTAAAGTGTGCTCTTTGGTTTACTTTCTCTTGTGATCCGCATGGCAGTGCTTCGGTAGGGGTGGTACAACTGCTGGTTGGTCTAGCCTTTGAGCATGGGTGTTGGCAAAACTCTTCCCTTTCTTGCCTCCTTCTGTGCGACCAAGTGATGCACCGGGCGCATCTGCTGTTCTAAGCATCCCACATAGGAACCAGCTCCCTGTCGTGCTGTGCTGTGAGGGAAGGTCACTGTCAAGTGACAAGGTGGAGGGGGAGGTAGAGAGAATGATGGCATTCAGTTGACTAGGATTTCCATAGGGGAAAGAAATGCAAGGGAAAAATAATGCTCCTTCCCAGGGTTTTCACAAGGCAATGAGTATTTGGGAAAGAAATAGGATTTAAATCCTCCAACTTGCAGACCGGAGTCTCTACATAATGTTTGGTTCAGAGATTTCCAAATGATAACAATTGGGGTCATACCAAAAGTTATCAGAAACTTGTGAAAATGAAGGAGTAATGGGCTGGAGGAATTGTATCCGTTGAGACTAAATATCTTAAAGGGGGAGCAGAAGCATTTCCAGTGCTGACTACCTTGTAAAATAGGCCTGTGACCTAAGTTGGCAAGTAAATGTTATGTTTAAATACTAAAGCAAGTAACTAGGTATTTTATAGAAAGGAACAATTGATTTTCTGTGTTACAGCTTAACATAGCTTTCGATTTAAAGCTTGTGGGATTTTTTTGTAAATATAAGTATACATGGGTATCTTGGTGAAACCCGTGGGATTAAATAGAGTCTCTGCCCTGTGAATGCTCTGGAATTGCCCATTGTAACCTCTCTCAATATTTAAATTGTATTGGAGGACTCTGGAAGCACAAAAGATGTTTTAAATGGTAGTTAGCAGGGCAGTAAAAATTAATTCCAAGATCATCTGTCTAAATTCACCAGGGAATTGGTTCTCTGACTGCATTACCAAGAAGTCTGATTCCAGGCAGAACCTAGTGGCACTTTGCCTTAAATAAAACCATATTATCAGATCTAATTAAGTCTGTATATTGTGGAGACTTTCATTTTACTATGCTCTGGATCCCTGTTCGGTATTTCTCAAATCTTATTTCAGTTACTGAACAGCATTAACAATTTCTCTAACTGCAGGTTTAGCTCTCTAGTAAAGACCACGGCAACAAATCCTATAGTTGCAACTCTTCAAATTCTTTCTCCTGTTTTCAGTTTGAAACATCAGCTAATTTACACTGATTGCAGGGGTATTAGTGCCTGGTTTTTAAAACGCCAATGGTTGCCAGGGTGCCTGCCCCATCTAGCCCACTGTTGATGTCTTTTGCCCTCTGTTGAGGGCCAAGTGTTTCCTTTGTGCTAAAAAGAAAATCACTAAGTCCATGTGTGCACTTTAATAGCATACATTCAAAGTACCCAGGGAGTTCCCCCCCCATTAGCTGAAATAGGTGCCTCTTTGTTTGCATGCTTAAAACCTGCCTAAATGCCAGCTTTTAATTGTGTTGTGCATTCAGTCCTTACTGAACTATGCATGAGAATGTGCCTCAGCTCATGCATAGAAAACATGGGCAAGCCGTGGTTCCCCAAAATGATTTTTTTTAAAAGGAGCTGGGACGCTTTGCTTTATTAGCAGAGTCATGAACTTCAAGAGACTGGTCCTTAAAAGGGAATGCATTGGAGCGCCCCTGAGGTATTTCCATAGTGATAGTTGCAGCAAGCTTTCTGTTGTCAGCCCTCTTTTCTCAGTCTTCCTCCTGTAATTACTTTTCCCAAGGTACTTTTTGTACCTTAAGTTTGTCACATACCCCCTTTATTTAGAAGATCAGTGCTTAAGTGCTGTCACCAGGGCTCTGCAGCAATGTCTCTGGGGTTTTGTTTGTTCCTTTTTTTAGTTAGAGATTGGTCAGATAAAGCATCTTGGGTATAAGAAAACTGACTCTAATGGTTCTGCCTTGCTTGGGATCATCAACCTCAGGAACTGCTGTGGGATGAAAAATCTGAATACATGCTACTCGGTTTTCTTCAGTGGCAAGCTAGGGTTTCAGGAGAGGCAGGTGGGTAACTCAGAATTAACCATTCTGAAATCCTGGTAGGTCCCAGTGGAAACAGTGAGCCTTGACTGTTAATGCTGCAGATGCTAGAGTCAAGTTAAGGTCTAATGTCTTTAAAATGGGGTTTGCAGCTTTTCATTAGAAAGTAGTGGTGAAAACAGCTAAAATATTTTAAGATGTGTGCCAGTGGATTTAGCGCAGTTCCCAACAAAGGGTTAAAAAGGCTATTATAGCTCTCTGTCCAAAAAACTGGGATCCAAACTGCCTGTGTGAGGGGGTGGGATGCAGCAAAGAGAAAAAAAGAGGAAAACAGAAGAAACCACTAGTGGGGAGACACAGCTTCTGATAGCTGTGATGGAAGGAGACTTGTACCAGGAAGAGATGGGTGATGGGGAGACACTGAGGAGGGATGGGGTGCCGAAACATTTTCTGTATCAGATCACAGATACAACAACGGCAAAGGTACAGGTTTCACACAGGCTCACTTGGTCCAGGAAATATGTACCCTTTGAGATCTCAGTCCCAAGCCATGAACCCTCTTGGGTTCCTGCACAACAGGATTACTTCTGTATTGCAGTTGGGCGCCTTCAAGAGTCATGTTTTCTTCTTGCCAGAAGGGTTGAGTTTCTCCTGCTGAATTCCTTGCAAGGAAATGTGGAAAGTAAAGTTTTAGAGTACTTGCCCATAATCTGCAGGATTAGAGCTGTAACTGCATTTAATTTCACCCAAATTCTTGAAACTGGAGTTAAAATTGAAAATAGGTATATTTAGGTCATGGTAATAATAGAATGTTGCAGCCTGAAAGATAGCAAACTGATAGGGATTTATCTCCAGAATTCTAGGGATTTTAGAATCATCCTGCTAATCACTATAGGTCAAGCTGGGTTGCTTAGATAAAGGGTCAGAGCTGTAGATGATGGATTTACTCTGTTGTACTAGTTGCCTTCCTTCACTTCCCCCAGCTCTTCAAATTATGGCTCCATAGAAGATCGATTAGTGTAAACTGCTGCTCATTGGGTTTAAGAGGAACAGTTTTCTGCAGCTCCTTCACACCGGTTTGAAAGGAAAAAAAAGCAAAAAAAAACCCAACCAAACATTCTGCTTAATTAAGACCTAAAGAGGCGGTGCAAACTTTTGATGATTAATTGAAGCATGCTTTAGACTGATGCATATTTAGTTATTATAATGTGATAATTTTATCTTGTTATACAAACTACTCCCTTTGGGAACATGATTTAACACTACAAACACTCAGTGTTTATTGCATTGCTCATTATGAAAAATACACAAGCTAAAAACTGCAAGGAGATGCATCTGAACAGAATCTGTGTGGCGGGTGCAGGGAGTACTGCTTCCACCTGTAGTGACACAACCCAGGGGGAGAAAAACATAGTATTGGGACTTTCACAATAGCTCTCCCTGTGAAGAGCTGAGAACTCAGAAAAGAAGAGGTTGGGGATTCAGATCTTATGCTGTGTGTGGAAGGAATATATCTTTCTATTTCCTGGTATAATCATAGAGGCAGCAGTATGTATGTTTTGCTGAAAACTCTTCTGCTACTATTCGCTTGTTTCTGTGCCAACTCCTTTTTGTCTCACTGTAGGAGTACCTACCTGTCATGAGTGTGACAGAACTCAGAGCATGCTAAGCACATTGCAAGAGCAGGTCATAAAGTTGCAGGCCCTGATGGAGAAAATAAATACATTTGTTAAAAAATAGTTTCTTTCACTTCAAAATGATCTGTACCAGGATTTGAAAATGTTATTTTTGTACTTTGTAAACATGTGTCAGCCTACTTATATGAGTGCTAAAAGTGATGGGGAACTCTTCATCAGAAGAGCTGCTCTGGTGGGAGCTCACATGATGGACATAGGCATGCAGTCAGCATGAACTCACATTACTCAAGCAGGTATGCTAAGCCAGACTACCAGTGCAAGTTTGTCTGAGCAAAGGAGAAAGTTTCAGACATAGAATACTAATGTAGTTACCGTGGAGAAGCTTTCTTAGGGCAGATCTAATCAGAAAAAGATTAGAATAAAAATTTAAGACTGATTTCACTTAAGCAGTCTCAAACTTCTGGATTTGAAATTCCTCGCTTCTGATATTCTCATTGCTGCAGGTTCGTCTTGCTGAGTGTTCTAGGAATGGGGATTTGATACGTTTTCCTGAAAGAAGGGCAAAAGTCTGGTAAAGTGATTTTTGAAGACTTTGGCCTCATGAAACAAAGGTCTGTGAAGAAGTGAGAGGATTTTATCTTGAACAGAAGACATGAATTTCTGTTTTCAGATTATTCCAATTTGAGTCTAGCAAAAGACAGCAATTAAGGCACGAGATTTTGGCTTTTCTTATTTCACGCAGTCTTAATGTTTTGAGATTTAAGTTACTGCTTCCCACTGCTGTGATTGTAATGGTAGAAATACATGGACTGTTGCTTTTCCATTAATGTTGCAGTCGGTTTTTTCAGTCACAAAGCTTAATACGCTGTAATGAAACATCCCTATTAGTTACTTTCACAACATCTGCTCAGACCTCTACTGCAACCAGTGTCAAGATGGAAAGCACATGATCAGGTTTGGACCTTTATCATTGTCCTCAACTGTCATCCAAGCCCAAAGGACATGGCTCTGTATCTATCCCAGGTACCAAGAGTGGGTCCTTTTCTCTGCTCTTCTTAGCTTCACTTGAAACTGAAGAAAGGATTTGATTTTAGAGCCAGTATTCCTCCCACTAGGCTTCACAGGGCTCTTGTTGATGGTACTTAGGGAATTAGTCATGTGGTACTGGATGTTTTCTTTTTCCACCTGATGAACTGCATTACAAGAAGTTAAGACTTGCATCAGAAATTGACTTGGGCAAACCTACGCCTGATGGAGCAAAGATGACTTAAAAAGTGACATATTAGTGCATCGTTTCAGGCAGCACATGCTCCAAACTCCCTTCTGAAGTACTGTTTCCTGGCTGTTTTACGTCTCCATGCTCAGCTAATCCTTTTGTAGCAGTCTTCCTGAGTCTCTTAAATGGAAGAGACATCTAGTTTTATTATTGCTGCTACTATTATAAGGATTATATTGTGACCATTCTTTGATGGCTGGGGTGAGAAGGGAGTAAAAGAGAGAAATAATTGAAATTCTTTGTATTTAGGCACACTCCTTTCTTTCAAAATGATGAACATTTTCATTAGTATTGATAATGCCTCCTGGATATCAGCTGTCTGTTCCTGGAAGCGCAGGCAGTGCCTGGAAGTAGCAGTTTGTAGACCATTTTCTGCTGTTTTGTTGACTGCCAGATCCATGGACCACAAGTGAAGCAATGCTGCTTCGAAGGATTCCTCGGGAGGTGGTGGTGATGTTCTACTGGTCAGGGCATGGTAAGACAGCAACTCAACAGAGTAAGTGCGTCTTCCTCTCCTCTGCCTCTGTCAGAGGAAGCCTTTAGCAGAAGGTGGTGGATTGAGCCTTACTGTCCTGCATAACCTTCTGCAGAGAAGTGTGTAATGTGGCTTTTCCGTGTAAACAGCTGTTGCTGCAGCTGGAATGCTGTGTAATTGAAAATGGACAGTTGTGTGGTCTTTCTTATCACCCATGGGAGAAGTTCATGTGTGTCAGTGAACAGCAGTTGAATGATAGTTGAGGGGTTTCCCCAATGAAGCCCTTCATCAAAGCCCCTGAGAATCCCAGTGGTGGAGCTCTGTGCTTCTTAAAAACTGTGCCCCAGATGAGCCAGCCTGCTTCAGAAAGGCCTACTGCAGCATGTACTGTGCCAGTGAAATCTCTTTCAGCTCTGTAATTTCCCTTTTTTATTTTACGTCAGTTACTTTCACCAGAAGTGAAGGCTATTAGAAAGGTAACACTGGTCACAGATCTTCTGTTTTCCAGAGATAAAATACTTCTTATCGGTAGGAGAATATATGTTGCTGTTACCTGAAACAAGAGGTTGCAGTCTGTTTGCTTTGGTTCACAGTATCTTCTGTTGTCCTTATACATTCAGAGGGGCAAGTTCAGTCTGTAAGGAATTGGTTTATTATGGTGTCGAAGCAGCTGAATCGGTGCACCTTTGTAGAAGCTTAGTATTTCAAATGGCTCAGGGTAGAAATGGGGGAAGAGCTCTTGGGCTGTGCTGGAGTAGTTAGAATCCTGGCCAAGGCTGGTCCAGAGAGAAAGCTGTGATGACACTGTGCAACACCACCGTAACGGCACTTTGCATTCCTCTGTCTCTGGCTGAGATTGCAGCCAGCCCAAGGGCAGGCTTCTTGACCTTATAGATGGCTAGTGATAATTTTGGTCAAATTGTTTTGATTTCCCTTAATGTTCAGTATATGAAAGCATTTATAGTATTGGCAAATCCCACTCCAAAGGGTAAGTGATAAAATACGTTAAGCACAAATCTGTGTTATAACTTAGCCTTAAATATACTTTTAAAGGTACACAGTCTGATTAAAACTAAAAGGTTATTATTTTACATTGTACAATTTTACTTGTAGCTATAAATCATAATACAATTTGTGGAAGGAAAAAAGTTATTAAACTGGCAATATTTATTCCATTAAGGTGAATAAAATGCAGCACGTAGTTCTGAGTTATGATAGCTGGGGAAAAGAGCCAAATCACTCTGCTAAAAATCAGTTTGCCAATAATTTTACAGAATGATGACAGCGTAGCTTCAAAAACAAATCCTTTATAGGGAAATGGGGTGGCTGCATGACAGACTCCATGAGCTATGAATTCTCCATGGCTCATGGACCAGGAACTGCTTCAACAATTAGTCTCCAGGGATTACTTTTTTTTTTTACAGAAGTTAGACAATGGCTTCTGTCTGTAACTGAAAGGTCAACTGTATCATAGACTGGACATGAGAACTGGAGAATTCTGAGTTTTAAGTCAGAAAGATTCCTGCTAACTTACTGTCCTGATCTGTTTAGGAGGCTTAATTATTTGTTGTGCCGTCTGTGAAGCTGGGGTGGGAATGATGACCACACAAGGCTAATGTTAGCACTTCAGTAATAAGCCCTGGGTTGTTTTTTTTTTTACATGGCAGAAGGCATAGATGCCACATTTGTAACACACATTGGAGAAGAGCTTGAAAGGGGTTCAGGAGCTCTGCCTGAATTAAAATTTGACCAGTGAGTGTGATGACTGGAAAGTAACCCAGCAGACTTTACCACAGTGCATCTTCCTTCTTGTTCGAGTCTGTTTCTGTGACTACAGTATTCACACAAAAGCTCCCTGTTTTGTGCACTAGCTGTTATTTTGAAGTAACACAGAAACAGGGCATTTTGTTTTCCTTCTTACTTAGATAAGGCCTTATGTTAGAGACCTGCCTTGGTGCAGTACCTCTTGGGTGTGTTTTATCACCAGCCTGCTGACCAGAACATCTCAAGGGCTCACTACAACAGACTGCAAGTAACAAGAACAAAGCAGCAACACTCATTAAGCCTCTAGTCTTGGTTACTCGTTTAATGAAGAGTTGTGCGCTCTGAAACATTCTGACAGCTCCTGAGATTTCCAGAGCTTTTCAGCAATGCACTATTTTTTTTAAGCTAATGATCTTTCCCAGCCATCTTAGGATCTTTGCCAGTCTGTCGAGCCTGGCTGATACAGGTCACTGACTGCCTGAGGACGGACCTGGTGATCACAGGCATGCACAGTTCAGCTCTCAAGCAGTGAGGAAGCTAGAAATAAGATGAGCCGGTGCTGGTTGTAGCTAAGAGTAAGTGTGCAGATGTCTTGAGGAAGGTGTTTGCCTCTCATGTAAACATTGTTCTTATATTTTTATTGTAGAAGATGATGTGTCAAATGTACAAATAATGTGTGCCTGGTGCCAGAAAGTTGGAATCAAGCGCTATTCCCTGAGTATGGGAAGTGAAGTGAAATGCTTCTGCAGCGAGAAGTGCTTTGCAGCTTGCCGAAGAGCATATTTCAAGAGAAACAAGGTAAGAGAAATAAGGAAAGACGTAATCTACATAGACATAGCTTTAATGAGGCCCAGCCTCGGTCTTATTTGGCATCTAATAGAAGCTCTTTTCTTTTGTTTTCTCTGTTTCACCTAGTCACTCCACTTTCCATCTGTATTGTCTGTTGGACTGTCAGCCCTTTACTAACCTTGTTTCTTTCAGTTTCCTCCAGCTCAATGTTTGGGTTTTGTGAGAGTCAGGGGATTTAAATGCTAACAAGCGTTAACATAAGAGTCCCAGTTTGGGCTCAGAGTCTCAGGGTACTTGCTGGATATACACAATGAAGAGGAGGTATCATGGAAATAGAGTAGAGTAGGGTTTAAATATGACAGTGTCACTAAATCCCGTGGTGGTGGGATCATGGTCAGTGGGTAAATGCTTTTACAGCCTAAGTCTGGGTCCCATTACAACAGCAGGCATCTTCTCACTGTAGCTTGTGAGGTCTAGTTTCTTTCTTTTAAAAAGTATCATTATTAATAAATTATCATTGCTGCAAAATTCAGATGCTGTACAGTTTTGAGGTTGGGGTAAGCAATGCTAGAACATCTAAAGTAGCGTAAAAGACCCTCCTACTCAATTTAAATTTAACTCTGTCTAAAATTAGAATGCAATGCTAATATTGAATGTCTACAAAAATTGCTTTAATCACTGAAGTACAGTGCCTGAAAATGCCCTCTAGGTTACTTCAGCAGCTGTTTTTCTGCAGCAGTATGTGTGATGTGTCATTTAAAGAAAAATAATGAAGGAACACTCCAGCATTTTTAGTTGTTGAAAAAGTAGCTATGTCCTGTTGGTGCTTAATAGTGTGAGTCTTTGTATAGCCTTTATTGACTTAGATATGTTTATTACTCATAAACCCCTTTACATTTTGGATTTCTAAATGATGCCATTTTCCCTCATGCTACAGAACATTCAAAGCCTGTCAAGTTTAAACTGAATTCGGATCTCTAAATCTGGTGTTTTTCTCTTGTGGTAATGGCAGATAAGTATGTAAGGATCCTAGATTCAAGATGTGTTGTTATAGCAAATTACCCTTAATAAAATTGGGTCACATAATCCTTAAAAAGCAAAACAAACATAAAACCAAAAAAACCAAAAAGCCTGAAGAATTAGGTTGCAAAAATCAGTAGAGTGGAATTTTAGTGGCAGTCTTGGAGAATCAAGCTCATAATGTCTACTGGAGCAGACAGGCAAGCTAAAGTCACATGAGTCTTCTGTGAGGAGTGGTGTTTGTATCCTTTTTTATCTAGGAAAAAGTGTAGGGGAGGAATGGATATTCATGCTCCTTAGATGCTCCTCATTTGAAAGTAAGTTCCCACAGATGTATGTGTGTGTACACACATGTACATTTATGCACATGCAGTTCAATATCCTTATAATGTGTAAGACACTCCGGGTTGACAGGGTCCAGATCACCATCTGCTGATGCTCCTGTGGCTTTCAGTCACAAGTGAGGTCTCACAAGAGCAGAGTACAGGGGCAGGATCACCTCCCTCGACCTGCTGGTCACGCTTCTTTTGATGCAGCCCAGGATACGGTTGGCTTTCCGACCTGTGAGCGCACGCTGCCTGCCCATGTTAAGTTTCTCATTGACCAACACCCCCAAGTCTGTATCATTTCTCCCCCCAAACCTCTACCAGTTCATGGTGGATTCTCTTTCATCTACAGCTTAGATCCTGAAATAGGAAGTTTAGATCCCTACTAAATGAAAATAAATACATATTAACATAATGCATAGGTGTATTTCAGCCTTCTAATAACCCATGAGTAGTAGAATTGAATACTAGTTTATGGCCATGAATGTAATCAGTCAGGCAATGCTTGAAAAAGTCCACTTTTACCTCACTTAGTATTTATTACCCATGTGCTTTGTTTGAGGCCTCCTTGTCCGTATATTATGAGAAAGGATGAATTAGAGCATCTCAATCCCCCTGGTTCCCTTTCCTGCACCTCTGTTAACTTCTTCTAGAAGCTGAAAGTTACTGAATATTTCCTTTCGGAAAGCTCACTGTATTCATTACTTTGTATGTATCTAAATAACAATAGATCATAGAATCATAGAATAGTAAGGGTTGGAAAGGACCTCAAGATCATCGAGTTCCAACCCCCCTGCCATGGGCAGGGACACCTCCCACTAAACCATGCCATCCAAGGCTATGTCCAACCCCACCTTGAACGCCGCCAGGGATGAAGCATTCACAACCTCCCTGGGCAACCCATTCCAGGGCCTCACCACCCTCACAGTAAAGAATTTCTTCCTCAGATCCAATCTAAACTTCCCCTGTTTAAGTTTAAACCCATTACCCCTTGTCCTCTCACCACAGTCCCTAATGAAGAGTTCCTCCCCAGCATCCCTATAGGCCCCCTTCAGGTATTGGAAGGCTGCTATGAGGTCTCCACGCAGCCTTCTCTTCTGCAGCCTGAACAGCCCCAATTTTCTCAGCCTATCTTCATACGGGAGGTGCTCCAGTCCCCTGATCATCCTCGTGGTCCTCCTCTGCACTTGTTCTAACAGTTCCATGTCCTTTTTATGTTGAGGACACCAGAACTGCACACAATACTCCAAGTGAGGTCTCACGAGAGCAGAGTAAAGGGGCAGGAGCACCTCCCTCGACCTGCTGGTTACACTCCTTTTGATGCAGCCCAGGATACGGTTGGCCTTCTGGGCTGCAAGCGCACACTGCCAGCTCATGTTCATTTGTTCATCAACCCACACCCCCAAGTCCTTCTCTGCAGGGCTGCTCTGAATCTCTTCCCTGCCCAACCTGTAGCTGTGCCTGGGATTGCTCCAACCCAGGTGTAGGACTTTGCATTTAGCATGGTTAAACTTCATTAGGTTGGCATCAGCCCACCTCACAAGCGTGTCAAGGTCCCTCTGGATGGCATTCCTTCCCTCCAATGTATCAACCGAACCACACAGCTTGGTGTCATCGGCAAACTTGCTGAGGGCGCACTCAATCCCACTGTCCATATCACTGACAAAGATGTTGAACAAGACCGGTCCCAACACCGATCCCTGGGGGATACCACTCGTTACTGGTCTCCAGCTGGACACTGAGCCATTGAGCACTACTCTTTGTGTGCGGCCATCCAGCCAGTTCTTTATCCACCGAGTGGTCCACCTATCAAATTGATGTCTCTCCAACTTAGAGACAAGGATGTCGTGTGAGACAGTGTCAAAGGCTTTACACAAGTCCAGGTAGATGACATCAACTGCTCTGCCCCTGTCCATCAGTTCCGTAACCCCTTCATAGAAGGTCACCAGATTGGTCAGGCATGATTTCCCCTTAGTGAAGCCATGCTGGCTGTCACCAAGCACCTTGTTGGTTTTCATGTGCCTTAGCATGCCTTCCAGGAGAATCCGCTCCAAGATTTTGCCAGGCACAGAGGTGAGACTGACTGGTCTGTAATTCCCTGGGTCATCCATTTTCCCCTTCTTAAAAATGGGGGTTATATTTCCCTTTTTCCAGTCATCGGGAACTTCACCTGACTGCCATGATTTTTCAAATATGATGGACAGTGGCTTAGCAACTTCATTTGCCAGCTCCTTCAGGACCCACGGATGGATTTCATCAGGTCCCATGGACTTGTTCCTAGTCTTTTCATATACCATCATATCCCAGTGGAATGTCCTATTCTTCACTTAAGAGGTTGCAAATTAACAAAATGTCATATGGGGGGACTTGGCAAAACATGGTGAAATAACATATAATTCATAACATGTTGGTTGCTTCATTGGCTCCGCTTCAAAGCTAAACCAGTGAGTCAAATTTTCTTCCTCTTTGTGCTCTGCAGAGTCTGGAATTGCACAGGATCTGACCCAGCAGGGGAAATTTGGAGCTGCCCCTTGCACGTGTATTTATGGCATTAGATGAATATTTAGGAAATGCTGCCATTAAATTGAGACAAGTGCAGTAGAACTCAGCAGACCCTCTTCTTGTTTTGTACTTCACCTGTTAGTAATAGAGTAGAGTCTTGAGGAACAAGATCAAAGGAACAGGGCTGCAATAGTTTCAGGTTTAACTGCTGACCTTTAATCCGTTATTACTAGTCCAACAGGGTACCTGTCTTCTCCATGAGTCTAATGCTTATTTATGTATTTGAGAAGTCATGCTGCTCTACACTTTCTCATTTTTCAAACAGAGGAGTAAAATAGTCACGTTCACCTGCCTTATGTATGTTTTAAACAGCAGATCTGCCACAATATAGTGTAGTATTACACTAAGTATGTACAGCTGCTGTATTTCTGGGAGCTGATAGGACTTTGTGGTCCCTTCATTTATGGCTTGAATTTCCTAATGGATTGTGTTAAGCAGTATTCCCTCCCTCCCCTGGATAAGAAGTGCTGTAATAAGCGCTTGCTTGAAATGATATGATTGTTTAAACAGTGAAGAAAAGTCATCACTAATGTCTCAAAGCAGCACAAAGTAATGCTGCAAATTATCCATTCCTGAACAGTTGCTGTGTTCAGAATTGGGACTTTTGTCATTATCCTAATAACAACATCTTCTCCCATACACAAGACACATGCACTCTGAAGTGATGCATGCCCACAGATTCCCAGCTGGGAGAAGGCTTAGCATGAGACCACCTTGAAGTGCTCCCAGGGAGCAACAAAAGTACTCCACAAAGCCCTGGGTTAGCTGGATACTGACTACTTCCAACCTCTAATTCCTTCCTCGTGATAGGTTTAGCAAAAATGGCAACGCAGTGAAATGAGATGGTACCTTGCTGACCTTGGGAGCGTTTGAACCTAAGCAGTTTAGTTGGAGGTGCACATCAGTCCTTCCTGCCTTTTGTCCCAGCAGAGTTGTGTCCCTTTGTCCTCCAGAAGCTGTGCCCCTGCATCCTCTGCATCCATATGAAGAGGATGCAGAGGATCCTCTGCAGCTTCAAGGGGACAGAGAGTTTGCAAGGAAAAAGGCTTGTGCAATTGGAAGTTGCTCTTCTAGTAAGAAAAATGCCATCCAGAGGGACCTTGACACGCTTGTGAGGTGGGCTGATGCCAACCTGATGAAGTTTAACCATGCTAAGTGCAAGGTCCTACACCTGGGTCGGAGCAATCCCAGGCACAGCTACAGGTTGGGCAGGGAAGAGATTCAGAGCAGCCCTGCGGAGAAGGACTTGGGGGTGTGGGTTGAAAAAATGAACATGAGCCGGCAGTGTGCGCTTGCAGCCCAGAAAGCCAACCGTATCCTGGGCTGCATCAAAAGGAGCGTGACCAGCAGGTCGAGGGAGGTGATCCTGCCCCTCTACTCTGCTCTCGTGAGACCTCACTTGGAGTATTGTGTGCAGTTCTGGTGTCCTCAACATAAAAAGGACTGGAGCACCTCCCGTATGAAGATAGGCTGAGAAAATTGGGGCTGTTCAGGCTGCAGAAGAGAAGGCTGCGTGGAGACCTCATAGCAGCCTTCCAGTATCTGAAGGGGGCCTATAGGGATGCTGGGGAGGGACTCTTCATTAGGGACTGTGGTGAGAGGACAAGGGGTAATGGGTTTAAACTTAAACAGGGGAAGTTTAGATTGGATCTGAGGAAGAAATTCTTTACTGTGAGGGTGGTGAGGCCCTGGAATGGGTTGCCCAGGGAGGTTGTGAATGCTTCATCCCTGGCGGCGTTCAAGGTGGGGTTGGACATAGCCTTGGATGGCATGGTTTAATGGGAGGTGTCCCTGCCCATGGCAGGGGGGTTGGAACTCGATGATCTTGAGGTCCTTTCCAACCCTAACTATTCTATGATTCTATGATTCTAAATACAAATTTTGGCACAGATCTTTTTCAGTCATGATCATTTCAAATTATCTGTCTTAGCAACCATGCTTTGCAAGAATAGAAACTGAATTCAATTGTTTTGAAATGATAAGGGGCCTCCCCTCAAAGTGTAATTTTATCTAAATTACCAGAAATAAATAAAAAAATAGGGGCATTTTACCCCATTAGGCAAAAAGTGAAGTACCCCACCCAAACCACCCCCTCAAACAAAAATAACCCAAATCTGCATTCAGGCCCTTACTGTATAATGATAACCTGTTGTGCATCATAATAATACCAATTAAAAGGAAGTGTTGCAGGAAAAGGGAACATTTTGTACTAATGTTTGTAATCGAAGATTTAAGATTTGAAGCTGTTCTGATGCTCCCTTCCTTAGAAATTTAATTTTATAGGCCATCTAATAAAAAGTTAAGTACCAAAGAGGCACATAAGGGCAAAAAGCACTAGACCACCAAGTTTTAGAATATTAAATTTAAAGGAAACGATTTGATTCGTAATTGGATCCAGTGAGTTTGAAGCCTGAAAAGATTAATTTTGAAATTAAGTTTATTGACTCAGTGGGTCAGAAAACAAATTTATTATGGCCAAATAGCCAAACCTGGAATGAAGACTGAATTCATAGAGGTCATAGGCTCACTTCACAGATCTATTAAAGCACAATTTACTTGATTTGACTGAGACTTCAAGCGACAAAGTGACTGCAAGGTTATCAGCCCTTATTTTATACTTGACCTTGTTTCTGTTTCACACTGCCTCACAATTAGGAAAAAAGATGATAGATATTTTTGTTTACAGTGCAGTCAAATTTCATTTATCCTAATAATAAAAGGCATAAATCAAAAATTTAAACTAAACTGCTGTTTAGCAGCATAAAGATGGAAACAGTGATGACTCTTTTTTCTCCATACAGGACAGTGATGAGCACTGTATATGAGTCTGTAGCACAGACAGGCAATGTGTTTTATGCTGTTTTTATCTAAGCTATGTAGTAAGAGTGAATGTGAACAATCAAATAGGGCTGTAAGAAGTTGAATGTGTTTGTTTAGTCATGAGTTCTGTTGCATTAGACAGCTCCTTACGTTTTCAAATTATATTTACAGATGATAAATTGTACAGAACATCATAAAGCCTTAGTACTCCTGCCTGAGTAGCTTTTTGGTTAATTAATGTATATCACTATGTGATTAATATGGGCATATATATACAAACACATACTAAAGCCTGTGAGTAAACAGAAGCTGTCATTCCCCAAAATTATTACTGGGTGTTGTCAGAAAAAATTCTTTTGATTCCAAGCCTAACTGTGCAGCCTAACAGTGCCTAAGAAGCACTTAACGATCTCCCTGTTAAGTCAATGAGTAATGGCAAAAAAATATGTTACTTTCTTCTGTTACTTATGCATGTGTAAAATTTAATTTGAAAAATTATCATCATTCGTGTAAATTTGGAAAATTGCTTAAAGCAACTTGGTGCAAATAATGCCCCTGACAAAAAAAAAAAAAGACTTGACTGTTACATCTTCCTATAGACTCCCTTTCCATAATAAGTTTTAAAACACATGGGGCTCTGAGTAGAAAACCTGTTTCTCCTAGAGATTTAAATTGCATTAATTAGGTGTTCAGAAAGGTCAGTGTAGAGCCCGTGTCCTACCTGGTTTGCATAAAACTGTCCATATTTGGTTCTGTGCAGCTGTAGGGAAGCAGGATTTAATAAATGGTTCACAAAGTTGCTGCTTCTGCTGTGGGCTTGAACAGAATGTGTGTATGTGTATTTATGTGTGCTTGTATATGTGCACATCTATATGTGTGTGCGTGTGCACGTGTGTTTGCCACAACACCCAATTAATAAGGTTTCTTGCAAATCCTTGAAGGTAGATGGGGAAAAGACAACAAACATCTCCGCAGCTATGATTGCTGTGTTGAGTTATAAATGAATGCTGATAAGTGAATGCAGATGAGAGGCAGAGTCTGCAGAGGAGATAGTTCAAGTGTGGGGCACAATCGCAAACTTCTTTGAGGAACTATTTGGAGACAGAGGGAAAAGGAAAATGTCCTCCCTCAGAGGATGTTTAAAGTTTGTGGAGGGTAGAAGATTGCAGACAGTGACCAAGAATGTGGACCAGACACTGATGTATCAAGTGAGTCCTGAGCTGTGAAAAGAGGTGGGTGGCATCAGTCGGAAAGAAGAGTTGGCATCATTGTCTAGCTGTCATCAGCTGGCCTTTTTGCTTACTGGATACTGAACCCAGAAATCTCATGAAACTCCTTCCCTATACCAGAGCTAGGATTTTTCATGATTAGAAGAGGCATATGAAATTCCAAATTAACCTACTGAGGCCATCAGTCAGAATATCCTCACTGCTCACCCACAGCAAAGCAAAACATATTAACATTGCTAACAATGAAATGCATCAGCACCTGACTGATGCCACCAGTGACTTAATGAAGGGATCTGGCAAACCTAGTGTGCATGTCAGTTTGCAAACTCAATGGACATTTTACTGTCCATCTGCTGCCATTTAATACTATAAATTTGACTCAAATTCCCATTGTCTGAATTACTAGCAGGTATCCAATCCAATTAAAAGGCGTGTTCACTTTTAATTTTAACCACGATGTCACATTACATCAGTCATGTTGCATTCTGGCTACTTTGGTTATATCAAGATGAATATGCTAATTACAGCTTGAGAATCTGCTGCGTCCTGGACAGCAGGCGTTTGATTCCAGTGAAGCAAGCAGTTCACGCGAGGTGCCCTCACATCAGTTCTGGACAGCTTCAGAGATTACATCTCGACAGTAGATTTTGTTTACACACACATACTACAGCAAAATGCCACTAATTGCATTACAGCTTGACTAGAAATGCTTTTAAGGTTTTTGCACCCTGGGTGTAAGCAGTTTAGAGCAACGATTTGGATTTAAATAGATGTTACAACACACTGGTACCGGAGAAGTCAAAGAAGTTGCTGCCTAGCAGAGTGATTGAGGAAGAAAGACGGCCAGTGGCTATTTTTCAGAGGTTGCTAAGGTGCTCTACTGAAGTCTTAAAATCACGTAGGATGCATTTTTGAAGGGAAACATTTTACTCTATTAAAGAGTTTGGCAAGATAGACTTCATGATCTGTATCCAGGACATTTTTGCATCAGCAAGGGATTTTTGGTTGAAGAGTTTAAGTGCGTAGCAACGATGTGTTCAGAAAATGAGCAGATAACACATGGATATTTACTTACCTCTGAATCGTTATGGCTCCAACCTATCTAAGCTAGGCAATCACTCAATAAAATACTGCTCTTCCCTATATTCCATGTCTTGGTCCAGGTTACGTTAGATTAGCTCACATTGCCTTGACCTTGTGTGAAATGCATCTTCCAGTTTTATTTCCGTGTGATCAACACAGAATGAGCATCGAGAACAGTCTTTATTCTGATGGAAAACTTAGGGTAGATCTCCAAAGTGAATCTAATTTGCACATATTATACTTGGCGCCACTTTTCTCTTTTTTAACAAACACATCAAACATAAATACTAATACGAGCTGGGCAAATAATGAAATGCATATTAAATAATACATTTGCTCAAAAATATCATGACATTTGAATAATTTTTTGCCTTAACGCATCTGTTCACTTCTCAGTCAGCTCATTAACTTAAGGAAATATTGAAAAAGAATCTTGAGTATTTTTTTCACTATATATTTTTATTTAAAAAACAAAATGAAGCAAATATGGTTTTCAAAAATATGTTTGGATTAGGAACAGTGTTGTGAACGACACCTTCCTTACACACTCCTCAAAGGATGTATGGAATATTGCATAAACATGTAGTTTAATAGGAGGAACTTCTGCCCAGGCAGGGGACCATGGTGGGCAGCGGTAGAAAATCTGAGGGACCTAGCTGAAGGTGGAAATTATATCTAGTCTCAAAGTTTCTCAGGAGAACACTGTCACATTGCTGTGACGTTTCAGTAGTGGCAAAGTAATTTGTGCAGGTGAGATGGCAGTTCAGTGAAGTTGCAACATTTCTTGTCAGATGGCAGTCTGCATTTGATTCCTCTCTTACTCTCCCATCTTCCCCCTCCATCACACATAGAAACCTTGGGAAAAATTCAGGGATGAAACTGAGTCAGACCATGGTAGTAAATCATACTGTGTATCTTTTGGCCCCTTCTGGGTTGGAAAGTTTGATCCCTTTTAGGTTTCTTTGCAAGCATTTACTGGTTTATGAGAAGACTGAAGAAACCCTTGCACACATTAACATTGAATCTGGCCTCGTGAGTCTAAATGATGCTAGGCGAGGCCAAGTGGATATAACTTACAAGCTGCCGATGAACAGGAAAATCTACTACTGGGAATTGTTAGGTAAAGTCAGTTTCTCCTATATATCGCACCATGCTCAACAAGCAAGCGTTAAACTTGCTGGAAGAAAGAGGTGGGTTTTATAAAGCAGAAGTCTGAAAATGTGAAATATCTTTCCCGAAGAAAATTGTTTCTGCAATGATAAAAGGCTGTGTCCAGCTAAGTTCAGCCACAGACTGTGTTCCGTCAAAAACCCAAGCATTGCAAGTCGCCCGTTTGAGTTTAAATTGGGCTGAAAGTAAACATATGTTGCAAGTTGTAGGCATGGATGCAATTTGGTATCTAAAATAAATGTACTTATCTGTTTAATAATTTTTAGAAACATAAAGTAGCTGATGGTTTTGGAGGTGGGAGGGTGTGTGTGTGTCTTCAGGCTTTGGTTTATTTAATCTCCTGCCTAAGAAAGCAGGAGCCCAGACTGCCTCTGTTGCATGGAGGGGCTGGTGGAGATGCTTAGACAGGAGCCAGCTCCTTTGGCTGGCAGGGGGAGATGTGGCTTCATTGCTGTCCATTTACTTCAGAAGCAGAGCAGAGCATCTCTCTGGCTTTTAACTGGACTTTGTGAGAGGAAGGATCTTTAGTGGGGAATGGTAGCTCAGCACAGCTTTACTGCAGTGTGTGTGAGACCATCAAGTACTCAATTTCCCCAATGGCTGAATGCAGTAATTTTCCCAGTATAGCAGAGATGGACGCAGCAGTGCTGTGTCTCGTATGACTATTGCCCTACCTTCTCCTGAAATTTGGATTGTCAAATGAAAGGGGAGACCTGTTGAGTTAGAAATCAAACAACTCAGTCTCAGTTACTCTTATTATTTCTAATTTAGCCCTCAGGCTTTCACAGTCGTCATTCAAGTGGAAGTGAGCTCCTAGAACTAAATGTAAGTCTTAAAAGCATAATCTAGAGATTTAAACAGAACACTGACATTTAGATATTGATGAGGAGATAGGTTTGAATAGTTTCACAGTGTAATAGTAGTTAATTTTGACCATTGTCAAATAGTTCAGTCTCATGCCTTCATTTGCAGAAGCGATTTATCAGTGTCAATGCCTTGGTAATGCAACTCCCCACTGAGTTGCATCTAATGCTCCGGCACTAAAAGAGCAGGTAGCTGTGCTCCCAGCTTCTGTGGCAGAGGATGTTAACTTCATCCTAAAGGAAGGAAGGACCAGGAGCTCTGAAAGAGAAGTCTCTAAAATACCGAGGAAAAGAGTTAACCAAGGGAAAGTTTGAAAAAGGGGAAAAAAGAAGCATTGAATCACTCTGGAGGCTATTTAAGAACACCATATTAGATGCACAGATGGTACGTATACCTCTGAGCAAGGAAAAAGTAGAAAGGGGAGAGTAAATCTGGCATAGTTAAGTGAGGAAGTGCATAAGCTTAAAGGGACACTGTCAACTTAAAAATCACACTTATTGAAAAATTTGTTACCTACAACAGTTATCAGCAACACCTATGATTACTGTAACTGAAAGATGAGACAAGAAACCTCTCTCTGCTTTTCGGTGTGCTTCCTTTGGCCCCAGTCCAGATTCCACTGGTGTCAGTGGGTGACGTCCCATTGCTTGTAATTTACTCCAGATCAGGCTCTGTGCATGTTTGCCTGTACATTGTGTATGGGCAGTTTCATTACTTTGTATGCGGTCTGGTTTCTTATTGTTTCTGTGGGTTTTCACACAGCAAGAGAGAAAAAAACATTTTTTTCCAAATTGGAAGTGCAGTTGTCTAAGTATGGGAACTCCAGTGCTGTCCCAACATGCCAAATGTTTTGTTTTTTAAAAGAAACCATCATTCTGCAAAAAAATGTGATAATGTGTTCAAGTTGGTTATAACCAGAGGTCCCTGGGATAGAGTGCCGGAATAAAAGGACAAATAAATTATCTGAAAGGCTTATGTACAAAGCACTGTAGAAAACAAAAAGCCACCTATAAGTCCCCCACAGCTATAGGCCACGCAGCAGTGACCGTGGTCCCTTCCAAAGAAACAGAACAGAAGAAAAATGGAATTAAATTTTCTGCATCGTTTTATCTTTGCCATAGAGGATGATGAGGAAATTCCTGTCCCAAGGACAGTTATCACAAGAAATCAAGAGTGTTGCCTTACAGCAGAAATTGAAGTCTCTTAGGAGGAACTTATGGAGCAACTTCAGCAACTCAAGAGCAGTAAATCACCAAGAGCAGATGGTACTCAGCTGAGTGTTCCTAAGGAAATAAAAGTGTGAAGCAGCAGAGATATTGACAAGGATCTGCAATATATCATTAAAACCAGCAACTGTTCCTGAAAATTCGGAATTCATTTGTATGGTGCTTAGAGAAAAAAACAAAAGAGATAAGAAGGTTGCTTTCTTCTTGAGCATAGGAAATAAAGCTGAGAGTTCCTAAGTAATTTTTATTTAATTTGCTTAATGACAGAATAAAGTAACTTTCAGTTAGGCATGACCTGACAGGTTATTGCATTGTAAAGAACAGCTGGAATATCATTTTTATACATAACAGCTTTTAGACAAAGATATTTAAGTGAACATAGTTTATTTGAAGTCAGGATCACAATTTGGTGGATAAAGTTTGTTGGTTTGATCTGTGATTTGATGTCTATGGTTACTTTGATGTCCCCCGTGGAAACAAAGAATGCATTTTCGCACAGCAACACAGTTTGGTCCATGTTTTCATATGATGTTGGACATTTAAATAAGAAGCTGATTGCATTCCAAAGGGCCTGAGTTTACTGCCAATACTGAAATTGCTTCATAATGCTGAGGAATGTTTTCATATGAGCTATGAAAGTTTTTAATTGAATTTGCTATATAAAAAAAATAATTGTTTTCAGAAAAAAAGTTGACTTTTTAACAAAAAGCAAATACTTTGATGCACAAACCCACTCAACCAAATCCCCATTTTCTGCAGTTCTACCATATGGGCAAGGAGTAACAGAGGACTACAGACATTTTGCCAAGCAAACACAGCTAGTATGTACACACACGCATGAAAATCAGCAGAGGGAGGCAAATTAGAAGTTCTAATGGATTTGGAATTTAGTAAAGCACTTGAAACAGTATCTCATGAAATCTTACCCTCAGATTAATTCAAATTACTTTGGATATGAACACTGTCAAGTGGCCTGAAAACAGGCTCAAGGAATAAACTAAAGGGTGGTGATACAGAGCAGCATATCAGGTTGTGGATAGAGAAGTGCCAGAGGGACTTTTGTGAGGTTGGTCTTGTTTCATGTTTCATTGATGATCTTCAGGAGAGAACAGAAAGCAAGTTCACAAACTCTGCAGATGGTACTACGCTAGGAGAAGTTGCAGATACGAGACAGGATAGAAAATAATTCTCTGGACGAATTAGAAATAATGAAAAAACACCAAACCCCAAACCAGGTAAATTACCTTGACAAAAGTGAGTTAATGTGTCCAGAGCAAACGAACAAACAACCTGGAAAAAAAAATCTTAGTGGAATGAGTGAAGCTGGACAAGAGGTTCAAGGTTAAGAGAGGTAAGGGACAATAACTTGGACTGTGCAATGTAATGGTAGTTAAATGGCTATAGCCATGGTCTGGAGTGTGAGGATGTTGAAGAGGATTCTGGGGTGGTTGCTAAAACATGGATAGAGCAAGAAGTAGCAGGTTCTGGAGGGAGTTTGGATGGGCATGGTTAGGGGCTGAGCAGAGATAAAGATGATTTAGGGAATGTGAAAGTGTTAAGCCTGTGGAGAAGGAGGAGAAGGCTGGAAAGAAAATCTTTTGCAATTTCAATATATAATACTTCAATGTGTTAGTACTTGGAACTGTGGCCTGAAATGATCCGTTTTGCTTGGGACAGACTAAGCTGAGACAAGCAAACACTAGTAAATACCAAAGCTGGTACTGGCAGAGAGAATGCATACACTGTCTTCTGTGTATTTTCCATCTCTGACTTCTGCAGAAATGAAAGGATAGCATACTCGTATTCAGCAGGCTTCAAAATTTATTTCCCAAAATTACACTGCCCATTTTTAGACTGAACTATCACAAGTAATAGTTAAAGGCATGAACCACGAGCCACTGAACTAAACGGGATTGCTGTGTCTGGAGAAGCAGTTGAACTGGGCCTGAAATTAAATAGTGTAGTTGCATAGGTGTGATAAAACTGATGGATATTAGCAAAATATATAGGTAAGCCAAGTAAAAGAGCAATGGAAACCAAGCCTCATTCATCAGAGATATTGTCTGCCAGTGTAAGCCCCAGATATATCCTATAACAGCATAGATTATAGGATATTTTTCACTCCTTCCTTCAGGTATTGGCTATTGTCAGCAGCAATTTGCCAGACGAGATGAACAAATGGCCTGATCACTATGGCGAGACCCATCTTCTTACTCAGAGCGGTTGCACGGATGGCATAGCAAGCGTGAAGGGCTCTGTGACATAATCCAGATCTAAATTGACGTGTCCTGTTTGGTCTGCCAAATACGTAACTGGTATAAGCATGCGTAGCTTTATTAAAATCAATGGGGCTACTTCCGTCAGCTGTAATTTTGGCCCAGTGAAGGAGTTGTAATAGCTCCATTTAATTCCTTCTGGGTCTGGAGATGCAATAGGTTTGCTATGGTGTGACGGGAAAGTTTTTAGTTATCGTTAAAATGTTTTCTCTCACTTTCAATCATCCTCAAGTCTCTCATAAAAATTTTCAGCATTCAGAATGCAGCTATCAGTGTCACCATGCTGCTCTTTTGGAGTGTTTTGAAAATGTCAGTATTTTCTAGTATTTGCTGTTGCTGAAAATACAGAAAGCGTAGAGGACTTTTTATGAAAGGATTAAAGCAGTGTGTGGGGTTTAGTACAGTCTTATATAGTAACGGCTGTTTTTGAAGAAGTGTCATGTGGAAAAATAATTCATTATATTTGGACATTTCAGCGTAAAATGTAATGTGTAGCACCTTCACCATGCCTACTTTTCCAAAGAACACAGCTTGAGATATTAAAGCATGTTGCATAGTTTGTAAGATGTTTCCTAAAGACAGCTAGTCACAAATGTGGTAATTTTGAGCTTTTTGTTTCTTTGCCCTTGAACATAGGTTGACTAACTTTATAAATTGCCTAATAGAATATGCAATAAGGTACTGACCACCAGTTTCAAAACAAAGGCGGTATTTTGATCTTCCGGATGTCAGGGACAGTATTTCCACTGATGTCAGTAGTAGGATGAAAACTGAATCCTGAGCTACAAGCCAATGGTGGCATTTCAGCAGGAAAAATGAGGAATTAAGTATTTGCCTGTGTACTTTGTCATCTGCAACTATCACTTTTTGCTGATAAAGCTGTGTAAAGCATTTAACTTGATTTATATTAAATAAAGGAAAGCCCAGCCCTCCCACACTTAGGCTGGATAGTTCTTTGTTCTACAGTAGCCCAGCGCAGGGAGGTAATGCACATCTTTCCTCCTTCACCATTCTGCCTTATCTTTCCCTTGCTTTGTTTAACTGAAACTTTCCCAGCCTTTGCAATACAGCTACCAAACTTTTAACCTCCCTCTGGCTATGTCTTCCTGCATTTCCTAACCCGTTTCTGCATTTTCACTGGTGAGGTTAGGATATGGTATGGCATTTACTGTTCCATATTGTATTCTGTGTTTGCAGCATGTCTTGCATTGTCTTATGGATGTTTTCTTAGTTTGAATTTTTTCTTTTGGTGAATAGTACTGAGGAGTTTCTCAGTTGTTTTTTTCTCTGTGCCCTTAACGGGGTTTAACTTACCACCCCATTAAACAGTCATCTCTGTGTGCAATTGTGCTTACTGGAATGTAGGTTGCTATTATTAATCATCTTTCCATTTATACTGTTATATTAATCATGTGAGGAGACGCGGGTGTAAGTTCGGATCCAGCAGAATGACAACTTCTTGTTCCTGGTGATCCGAAATTCAACCCGTGAAGCAAAGAATGACTTTTACAAGTCATTTTCATGTTTGCCAATTTTGAAGGCAGCTCTGTGCCTTTTTGCAGTACTCCATGCTAATTGTGACCTGTGTGGATTTAGGGATTTCATGAATAATACAAGAGATGCAGGAGCAGTTGGAAAAAGCCAGTTTCGCACGTTGTTTGTGTCAGGGCTCAGTAATGGATTTACCCTCAAACACAGCCACCGCTAAGAAGACATTCTGGTTTCCAGGGTCTCACACTGTGCACGCAAGAGTCATTTCAGTTTTGCACGCACGGCTCTCTAGCTGCTCTCCCTTTGTTCCCAAATAGCGTGTGCCGTGCCGCGTGCATGTGCCTTCACATATTCCTACAGGAAATCTACTTTCACGCCCAAGAGGAAGAAAGTCTAGCACGTTTTCTGCAAATAAGCGTGTTCCTTTGGGAAGCGTGCTTGCAGAGGAGCAGAGAGGACAGTACAGCTGTAAACATTCTGCTCAGAGATAATCAGTGCCCCAGCAGGAGCACCTTCCCCGCACAGCTGTACAATTCCCTTTGCTCTCTAGAAGGCCCTGCACCCTACGTGCAGTTTCCAAGCTACATTTAACACAATTGCCCATCAGCACTTAGGAAGCAGTTACCACAGAAACCCAGCAGAGACCAATTAGTCACATGATTAAATTAATTAAAATAACCCAGGGTATCTGCCATCTTGCTTCTTTCTGCTATGCATAGCGCATGACCCAGGTGGAGCTGTAATTGGGTAGCATTATTGTGCCTTTTAATCCTTGAATCATCTTCATACCGTACTGGAGTCAGTCTTTGATTTTTCTTTTTCTACCGGTCTGCGTAAATCCCTTCCTGGAGAGCCGCGTTATTCCCTTGCCGCAGAGATGCATGATTCCTTTTCTGGAGATCTGTGTTATTGTACAAAACACATTCTCTAGCCCCCTCAATAAGCCAAGTAGTGTCAAATTTACAAAACATCAGATTTAACAACAGTGAGATTTGTTATGTTTGGGATAAGAGGATTTGGAAACATTCAATTGCGCAGCTAAGAGTTTTGGAGGTCTTTAATGACAGCTCTAACAATACTTGCCAGAGAGAGCTCTGTAATATGTATTAGCACTTGACCTGAGAACTGTAAAGCACTAAGAAGAGACTGTATGTTGTGTCTTCATTTCTCAAGTAATACTGTTACTGCAGTGGGGCGAGTTTAAGTGGAACAAGCTGTCTGCCTTGTAATGCTGCTTCCTGGGAAAGGCAGGCAGTTTGGTTTCCTCACTCAGTTTTAAAACCTAGAAATGCACAGTCATATTCTAACTTAGTAAACCAGTCATTTGTCCTTGGTCTTTTGGCTGCCTTGATAATGGCATCCCCTGAATACCCGTATCACCTGGAGTTTTCTTCTGTTATATCAGTGTCATACTTCTGCATGCACACAAACCTGAAATGGCGTAAAACACAGAACATTGCCGTTTCTATCACATCAAAGATCTGCTGGCGACTGCTCTGAAGTTACCTTGATCCATGGCACCAAAAGGAAAAAAAATAAATAAAAATTTCTATCTCTGGCCACAGAGTAGAGAGCAGCTTGTCTCCCTTTCCAAAGCAGATTCCATACAAACAGACTTGACAAAATAGCATGCATAAATTACACGGCTCTGATGCATTAATTTGTGCCTAACAGAGCAAGTGGCAAAAACACTACATCTACAATGGATGGGTATAAGATGGAAGAAATGAAATCTGTGGGTTAATGTATAAATAATCAACTGTTACAGAATTTGCAAATATTATGGAAGAAAGCTAGCAGGTTTTGCGTGTGCTGTATTGCTAAAGTGCCATGCACAAACACATTTGCTAGGCTTAACTGGCTCTGAGTAGCCCGTCAGGAAGGATGTACATGTTTGGCAGTGCTGAGGCACAGATGCTTCAATATCAGATAGGGTCTAGTTGTGAAATGAGGTCTCTGTCCACCAGAATAATGTCAGCGACAAAAGCGAGCCCCCAGGAAGTCATAGCACATTTCTCGTGGTGAAGCAAGCCTTGTGCCAGGTGTAATGCAGGTCTGTTATTTTATTATCCCCAACTGACCATCATCACCTGCATCTAGGACACGGGGACACACACACACACACGCAAATTACTAGGCAAAATGAAACCAGTGCTCCGAGTGTTTCCATTCTGCTTGTGTTTTACTTGTAAACTGTCATGGGCTGCTGCAATGTATATAATACCCGCTGAAAAGTTGCCTCTTGTGTAATGTTTGATCTTGCTATTTTTCGCAATAAATTACAATAAGAACACTGAGAAAGAAATTCTCCAGTTTTACAATGTAGTAGTGCCATAGAAATTGGTTGAATTATGTTTCTATAAAACTGAAGTAAACTAGTGGAAAATCTGGTCTGAAGATTGTAGATGCAGCAGCCACATGCTGTTGTTTCCAGAATTAAAAGATGTCCCATAAATATCCTCATGAAAAGGATCACGAGGAGGATGCTTTCTGTTTCATATTTAAAGTACTTCATCAACAAACCTGCCTACTAAGTTCTCAAAGCTTTTCTTCCTCTATAAAGCCAAATAAAAGTGTTTTGTTTTTTTGTGGTTTCTTTTTAGACTAGAGCAATTAAAAGTTTTGACTGCTGTTTCTTGTCATCCTACAGAAAACGAATGTGTCTGAAAGCAAAGGAAAGGACAGGCTCTTCTGTAAAAGCTCAGGTGGCTCTTTTGAAGTTCTCAATATAAATAGGGAGGGAAGGGTTTTGCTTTTGCATACAGGGGCTCTGTGTTCTTGATACAAGTTTCTTGGTAGGGGTTTCTGGCTTTTCCCAGGAAACAGGCAAGGCCCCCTTACAAAGTATTATGGAGAAGCAAATGGTGAAGGAAATAAGGGTCCCTCTCCCAGCCATCCTTGGGGCTGTATTCATAAACGGCGGAGCAGGGACTGAGTGGGTCAGTATGTACCTCTGTGCCATATCTGCGTTTGAGAGAGATGCGCTGACCTCTTCCCAAAGCAGGAGATGGAGCAGTCCCATGGGCACTGTTCTCCTTGCCAAGTAGTTGTTGAGTTCATAAGGGCACTTTAGAAGTATGGTCACTGAGCTGCTGCTGGGATGATCACTCCAGGAGCACAGATTAGAGGTAGGGATTACGGAAAAAGAGAAGTACTGGGGAGTAAAGAACATAATGTTTCGATTGTGGAGGTATTGGGCAGAATCAGCAGGATTCCGGGCTTCCTTTATAAAAAGGTGAATAAATTATATTTGCCCTCCTTGGAGTAAGAAAAAGGGAGGATATAAAAGAAAGCTTGATGAAGTGCAAGCAATTTAGAAATAACTATTGTGAATGAATATTATAGATGCACAGTGTATTGCATGCCAGAATAAATGAAAGCAAATCAAGATAGCAAAATAATTTTCTGCTTACTACAATAGCCAAAGCAAAGAGTAAAAAGCCGTATCATAATGATTTGATTTTCCTAGGTGTAATGAACACCTCATCACTCAGGAACTGTGGATGGGGCTTACAGCTAGACATCCACATCTGGGAAAATCAGGTTGTCTTTGGCCTGTTTGTGGGTAGGCTGAAGTCAGTAGGAAGCCTGAGCTGAGTGGCAGTGAAGTGATTGGCATTTGGCTTACATGATTTTAAACAGGAGGAATGGATAAAACATGTACTTCTGAATAATTGATGTATGAATATTTTAGTGTGGTAGAGGATATGTAAGAGTCTTCAGGCCTAAGTAAATGGTCTGATGCATCACATGAGAAGGTAATACAGGTGAGAGGAGGTTAATTTGGGGAAGCTTTTTTTTGTCAGAAGTCACTACTGCTAGTTCAGGAAGAGCTGGTGAACCTACTGCATTCCGATATCCAAGATTCATCTGTCCCTAATCTCTGCACTTATTTGTATTCCTAAAATGGCTCAAACATGAAAGTAGCTAGGGCAGATATAACCTCCTGGAGGCCATCCAGGCATTTCCCTACATTGCAAGAGGGTTTGTGTAATTTAATCCTAGTCTAGCCTCATGGCATTACTAGACAAAAACATACAATAAATGGTCTGAGGGACTGTAAGGAGGTACTCTCTCTTTTGACATATTTCAATAGCTTTCCTCAACTACTTGAAGTCCATAAAGTATAACAGAATAAATTGAAGTTCACAACTAACTTTCCCAACTGGTATATACTATTAAATATGTAGGCTGCGGGGTTGAATTGTGGTCATTCTCATCCATTTGTCTCAGGTGATTTTAATAGATTAACTATTAATTTTGAAACAGCTGTATTCACAAGTGGGCCATTGCTTTAGGATGTAGACCTGTTAGTATGAAGGATGTTGCTCCTATTCTTGATTAGAAACAGTGTACCATTTTGGATAAATGTCAGGTGGCAATTATTCAGCTCAAAGTGGGGGACTTGTTTCCTATTCAGCTGGGATAAAGGAAGATCCAGGTGATTCCAGTTTAGACAGATACAGCTTGTTCTGAGGCCATTTGGATAAGACCCAGTTTGCGAAGCCATATCCTCTATGGCTTGTGTTATCATTCAGGCTTTATGTAAACCGGATGGGAGTAACTTGCTGTTGCCTGTTCTCCCAAATTCCATTGCCTGAAGCCTCAGCACCTTCTGCTTTTCTGAGCAGCATTTCTGTTACTTTTGATTTCCTTTGCCCATCCTTGTCTCCCTCTTGCCACCAACTTCTGCTTTCTCCCTTGACTCTTCCAATCCGTTGTACGTGCTCTCTGTATCTGCCCTCGTGGATCCTGGCACTTACTATACACCACTGACACTTCCTGTGGACTCCACAAGAAATCAGAAGAAAACTGTTTCTGAATTCCATATAACAAAGACTTTTTCCCCAGAAGCACTATGTTGTCTTTTAACATATATTGATACATATTCCTTGTGTTAGGAAGTGATAGTCTCTGTTATTCCCCTGGCATTGCCAGTAAATTTGTACTACTGTGGCAAAATAACATGGCTCTGCCTCCGGAGTTGACTGCCACTGCAGGTGGCAAGGAACAAATGCCGAATAGGTAATGTTTTTATTTATGTTCAACTTAGTAGTTTTTCCCCACATTCCTGTTGCAAAAACCGGTCCCCATGAGGAGCAGAGTGTCTCTGAGGAATTTTTGGTTTATAGATACGGTCTGTGGATTTCCATGCCCCTTTTGCTCTCCAGCTGTCCCCTCTGTTCTCCTGTCAGCACATATTCTGTTTCTTTCTTTTTCACATCTCCCTGGGGTCTAAATCCTGACCCCTTTGAAAGTCAAAGTTAAAACTCAGTTGGTTTCAGATGGGCAGGATTTTAGACTGGCCACACTTATTGAGCAGATGCCTGTCCCATGTTGCAGGTGGCTGTGTGTGGCTGGGATGGGGCAGCAGTGTTGCAGGCTTGGTCAAGGGAGAACATGCTAGTGAATGCCAGAGGAGAGGCTGAGGACCCTGAACAAAGATATCTCAGTGTTGTTATCTCTGCCTTTCAGAGCTGCTTAAAGCAGCGCGTGCTCCTCTGTCAATTCCACACAGATTAAAAACCAGAGTGAAATGTTCCTTTTTGTGCTTCTGCATGAGAAATCAGAGATAACTTAGATGCCTAATATGAATCTGAAAAGATAAGTGTTTTTTTTTTCCCCTTCCATTGGAGAGTGTTGCAGAAAGAAACAGTTCTCATGAGCTATATATAAGATGGTTCCTTTCTCCAGAGAGTTTATTACCCTTCATCTTTCATTACCCTAGGTTATTTACAGGTAGTATATTCATTACCTTGAACGTTCCGGCATGCTTGTAAGAGCACACGGTGTACAGATGCTAGGAGACAGGCTCCTTAGCACCCAAAGACAGGGTATTTTCATTTAATGTTTTCATTTCACTGCACCAAACTGTGGAGCTGCAGCATAAGCAACTCTGGACTTATTTACTCAGCATGAGAGATTCAGTGACACAGAGAGTTTTGACTGGTCACATTACGTGTCATGTTAAAGAGCCTTTTGTCTTCATTCAAGCATTCTGAAACAAGACAAATTATGATATTTTCCTGTTAATTTCTGTTAATTTCTTTCCTTAATGAGTTTCATTAAAATCAAAGCTTCTGGAAGACTGAGCCATGACAGCTGCCTAAAGACTGTTTCACTTGCTATGGGCTGTTTGGGCTGAATAATTATTTCAGCTTTCTGAGGATTATTTCTTTAAATAAGAACAATGATGCTCTGTTTGGGAAGGGAAACAAATGCTTGCAGTGGTGCAGCATAATTTCATAGTGCTGACTTGTAGTACTCAATGGCTTTCAGGAATACCTGGGAAAAACACATCTCTCTCAGTCTGACACGTTTTTTAATGATTTCACTAAGGGATACAAAGGCAGCTATTTCAGCTGGCAAGAGAAAGAGGGCTTGGCTTTTAATGAAGTAAATCAATTCTTCGAAAGAGAGAGAGGCTGATTCTTTACTGTTGCATTGCTGTGAATGTGACCCAGGAATGAAAAAGCAAGTCTTTCTGGTTTG
Organism: Amazona ochrocephala; assembly: GCA_039720435.1. NCBI lineage: Eukaryota > Metazoa > Chordata > Aves > Psittaciformes > Psittacidae > Amazona > Amazona ochrocephala. The sequence goes on from CM077878.1 coordinate 63,226,024, forward strand.
TCATTCATAAGATATTCCTGTAAGCTGCAGGCAGGCCTGATACTTTGATAAGATAATGGCAAATATTTCAGTTCTTTTATATTGACAGCACTGTAAAATCTTAAAGATGCATCGTATATTTCACAGCTATTGTAATTAAAAAGACGAGGCTTTTACATCACAGTTCATTTTGCTGAGCTGACCATTTTCTTTTGACATGGAAATTCTTAAATCACGGGGTGGGAAGATGGGAATTTTATGGTAGTTTGTAGTCTTCCAAGTCTGAACTGGACACTCACCACCTGTTTTCATGAGCTGTTGCACCAAATTCCTTGTCCAAGTTGCAGAATGCCCGGCTGGTTTGACAGAGCTCATGTTCCTATTGTGAGTCTCAGATTTCAAGACCTGAATGGTAGATTTTTGTTTGGGGAAAGTGAGTATTTTCTGAGATTTAGGGACACCCTCTCAACTTCCTAAATCCTTGCTCTGTGCCCACTGTTTCTAATCCTGTGTCCTTCCTGGTGCTGATTTTATCATAGTACTCTTATTTCTTAGATGATAGAGGCCAGTGACCTCCACTTAAAATGAGACTGAATAATAACCAAGAAAATGGTTATTTAGAAATGGCACCTTCTTGTTTAACAAAGAGACTCTGTATGCTTTCTGTGTTGACCCAGATGTCCGTGTTGGTGTGGTGGGAGAACAACAAGATGACTTCCCACCTCAGCACGATTAGGGTGATGGTCAGAAAAGCCTGACACACAGAGTTTTGTGACAAAATTACCAAAAGAGCATGGCTTAATTTTTGAAGCACAAGTTGATTTTGTAAGACAGACAGAAAACCACAATCCTATCTGCCCTCAGAAAGCCACTGCTATAATGAAAAACGAAGTCAAGCATATCTGATGTAGTAACTGTCAAAAGGGAAGTCAGGCTCATGTCGGTACTGCAGGACTGGGCTCAGACAGCAGCGGCTGCTTGATGGATACTCAGGACGCAGCATGGGTCGAGTGTTTAAGGTAATTGTTTGTGAACTGGCCAGCTGACAGCTGAAGATCTGTGGTGAATTTGCAGCTTGGCCGGAGTTTCACCACGAGCAGCCTCTCCCACCACCAGACAGCTACATATCAGGAAATGATGCCGTTTTGTTTGCTTTTGTGATCGATGGCTGTAATGGTTGGAGAGGTGCATGCTCCCAGCAGGAGAGGACAGGTGCCCCCAAAGCACAATGCAAGCCAAGAGGAGTGTTCCTGCACCCTTCCTTCACAGAGCGCCTACAAATGGAGCAGGAGGGTGTCCTGGTCCCTCCTGGGGAGTGTCATGCCTGAGCAGCCCTGATGCAGCTGGGCATTTGTGGCCAGTCCTGTCATTGTTGCAGGTCTGGAATGAGGGAAAATCTTTCCTTTGCTCCTCTCTTCAAGGCTGGGATTTCCAAAAGCATGGGACAAAACTAAGCAACCGATTTCCGGGAAGAAAACCAAACAATGGGCTTTGTTTGCTTAACCTGCACTGGGTCTTCTGAGAATCCAAGCCCAAGTGACCTCGCAAGACAGAATTGCATGGGCTTTCAGCTCCAGCACTGTCGTATAAATCCAGAACCCACATCATAATCTCCATCTGTCGTGTCTTAATTACTGTTGTGACATACTTTTAATGGGAAGTTTCTGCAAGAAATCAGTCCCTCTTAATACTTTACCCTGATAAGAAATGAGGTTGAAAGATACAGTTTTGGGCTGGTTTGAAGAAGGCTGCTTATTTATTGCTAGAAAGGCCAGAATAGCTATTGCTATTTTCTCCTCATGCTCATGTTCGTATGTTCTTCCTTTTACTTGTGGGTTTTTTTTTGCCTTTTTAAAAAAAAAAAAAAAAAAAAAAAAAGAAAATGACAAAACCCCAAGAAAACAAAAACCCCCAGGAGGGCTACTTTTCAGTGTGTCACTTTGTAGGCAGCCAGCGTTGAAAAAGCAGGCGTATGTAAGCCTGTTTATAAAAATACACCCACAATTGCCTTTTTTCTAGTTCATATATTGTAAGAACTGTAAATTTAGTTGTTGCTTGAAATCAAATATTAGCACCATAAAAGCAGTCATATTTTAATGCTTTTCCTCAGAGACATGCTGTCTTTCCAGTCAGTTTTTGGCTTGTTTTGCTCCAGCAGCCCAGGACTGTCTTTGCCGTGTCATGAAGCTTCACTGTGGAGACTTGATCTCCAACCATGAGAGCTGTTTCAGATTTACTGAGAGCCCCACAGCTTCTGCACCCTGGGAGCCCGTGGTCTGAAAGCTTTTGCATGCACAGTGGGCTCGGCTCTGCTGATTTCTGTGCCGTGGCTAAAAGTAGCTGGTGTAAAGATTTGCTGCCTTTCTTGTTAAGTGGGAGCTTTTAGAAATCAGCCAGTCTTCTGCATATCAAATGTAACAAGTATAAAGGAGCCTCGTGCTTCATTATCATAGGATTGTAAAATAGTTTGGGTTGGAAGGGACCTTTAAAGCTCATCCAGTTCCGACCTCCTGCCATGGACAGGGACACCTCCCACTAGACCAGGTTGCTCAAAGCCCCATCCAACCTGGCTTTGAACACTTCCAGGGATGGGGCATCCACAGCTTCTCTGGGCAACCTGTGCCAGTGTCTCACCACCCTCACAGCAAAGAATTTCTCCCTGATATCTGATATAAATCTACCCTCTTTCAGTTTAAAACCATAGCCTCTTTTATCACCACATGCTCTTGTAAAAAGTCTCTCTCCAGCTTTCTTGTAGACCCCCTTTAGGTCTTGTGAGGCTGCTCCCTAGAGCTTCTCTTCTCCAGGCTGAACAAGCCCAACTGTCTCAACTGTCTCACCCTGTCCTTGTAGGATAGTTGCTCCAGCCCTCTGATCATCTTCATGGCTCCTGCTCTGCGCTCGCTCCAACAGGTCCCTCCAGCGTGTTGACTGCAACACGCAGCTTGGTGTCATTGGCAGACTTGCTGAGGGCTCACCAATCCCACTGTCCGTGTTGCCGACAAAGGTGTTAAACAGTGCTGGTTCCAGTACCAACCCCTGAGGAGTGCCAATTCCTTATCCACTGAATGGTCCATCCATCAAATCCATGTCTCTCTAATTTAGATGCAAGAATGTAGTGTGGGACAGTGTCAAATGCTTTGAAGAGAGGATGCCCTTAAAGGGATGATTAGAGTTTAGCCTCCTTCCAAAACTGTTGGTTATTTTTTCTCATTAATCGCTACTGACCAATACCCAGCCTAGCAGGCAAACTCCAGAAGTCCCTGCTTTCAGCCTCAGTCCATGAACCTGGAACTCAGTTATTTTTAGCATATATTGTGCAGGGTGTCTAGCTGCCTCTCAGTGATGTGAAAGCTCTTAATTGAATGTAATCCATAAAAGATTTACTCTCCCAATCAGCTTTCTCGCAGGAAGTGATTTTAGACTCATCGGATTCCAGCTGTTGCTTAAATCCACTCAGCCATCAAGCCTGTCAATTTTATTGTGAGTATTCCAGGTCAGTTCCCTGCTGAGGCCTAGATATGAGCCTTCTATTTTTCTGTTTTCCATTTAAGTCTATCTGTAGAATAACACAGGTCTTCCCCACTGTGTGGAGAGATGAGCAAGGATGCAGGAAAAATGGAAGTTGGTCTGACCTAGCTGATCCAACAAGGATGGTTTAAAAATCCCTTTTCAGCTTTGTTTTTAGGATCTTCTGCTTCCCAGTCTTCTGTCTACAGCAGCCAGCACTCGACTCCTAACAGGGGCAAGAAATGATTCAAAAAGAAAATAGAAAGTCACACAGACTTTTGTGAGCTTATGCAGCGTTTGACCAGCCTCAGCTATATGTGGCAACTCCACCCTCTTGTGAAGCAGCGCAGTTGTAGTTTTAGGATGTTAGTGGTTGACTTCAGAGTTTACAATTACTTCTCACGAGCGGTGGAAGTAAACCTAGAGGTGCATTCACATCCACATGTGTGTGTGCATTGTGAAACTGCTGTATCTTTTCTTCTGGATGGTCTAAAGCGAAATGTCATACGTTTGCATAGCTGGTAGGTTTTACTTCTTTTCCATCACCACATTGTCCTTTCCATGTCTCAGAGCTGTCTAAATGTTCCCCATTCCACCAGTCGCAGCGTGTGATTGACAGTAGCAAGAGACTTGACTTGCTACAAGAGATTTGGGGGTCTCATGATTCTGAAAGACCTGGGTAATACAGCTAGTAAACCTGTATTATCAGAGTTTGTTAAATACGTGTCCAGGGCTAGCATTTTTCTTTTCTTTTTTAATCCCAGTTTTGGTAAATGCCATGGTTTAACCCCAGGTGGCAACTATGTACCCCCCCCCCCCCCCAGTGGGTTTGGGAGGAGAATTGGAAGAAAAGTAAAACCCATGGGTTGAGATAAGAACAGTTTAATAATTAAAATAAGGCATAGTATGATATATTACTAATACTAATAATGAAAAGGGAAGTAGCAAAAAGAGAGAGATCAAACAAAACCCAACAAACAACAATGATGCACAATGCCATTGCTCACCACTTGCTGGCCATCCCCAAGCAGCGATTGGTCCCTCCTGGCCAACAACATTGTTCCTGTACTAAGCATGATGCTCTGTGGTATGGAATACTGCTTGGGCTAGTTCAGGTCAGCTCTTCTGGCTGTACTCCCTCCTGACTTCTTGTTCCCCTCCTCACTAGCACAGCATGAGAGATTGAGAAGACCTTGATCAGTATAAGCACTACTTAGCAAGAACTAAAACATCGGTGTGCCATCAGCATTGTTCTTAGACTAAGCCAAAACACAGAACTGTACTAGGAAGAAAATTAACTCTATCCCAGACAAAACCAAGGCAGAAAATGTTAAAGGTCCTGCTAAGGGTCTAGACAAAATTATTTCCGAACATCTACAATTAGTCTTTGTCTTCCTGCTCATGTATTGCAGGGAAAGTTTCTATGTGGCTGGCAATACTTTAGCAAGCTCCCATTCCAGTAGTGGTGTTTTCCAGGATGCTCATTTGTAATTGTCTGAATTCCTCTGAGGAGCTCTGCATTCCTTAGATCAGGAGAGAAAGATTTAAACTCCTGCTAAAAGGCATCATGAGAGTGATGACATTTCTGGTAACTTCATGTATCTCTAGGAGCGTAACCTTAGTTGGTTTCCTAGATAACCAGGTACTTGAATTCAGAAATGCAGGAAAAATAGAAGAAAGAAAATTAGGAATCAGAGTGAAATTTATCTCAGTTGTGCTTCTCATGACATTTGCGTGTTTCCCTGTGGATATTTACATTTCAAATCTAGTTATCTGGTTTTGGCCCAAGTCAGGATATTTGAAATTGTTTAGTTTGGAGAACACTGTACTTTCTCACAAGAGGGGTGGACACTCAGGGTCTTTTCTGTGGTGTGAACAGGCACCTGGAAGGCCAGAGAAGCTGTGATCTCCTGGCTTGCAAAAGCCCTTCAATGACAAACCTTTCCTAGAGCACATCCAAGAAGAAAGCTAGTCTGTGTACAGTACCTCAGGAGAAGTGTGTATGCCAGGAGAAGTGTGTATGCTTTGCCATTCCACCATTCAACCAATGTGTAGTGTAACCAGGCGTGCTTGCTGCACATGTTAAATTCAAGTCTCTCACCAGTTTCAGAAACAGTTTATTTACTTTTTTCTGGAGGTAGAAATACAACTAATTTCCATGGGCTACTTTCAAGGTTTGAAAGCAGATCCAGGGTTCCTGCCTTCAAAGTGAATTCCTAGAGCTTGACCGCAGATAGACTTGAATGTCTCAAAAATCCAGCTGAAATCAGCCTGCACCCTGCAGTCTAGACTCATGGCTCTTCACATCAAGGCCATCTCTGTACAGTTCCTTGAAACTACTTTATTGTGGGAGTGCTTGTACCGTTGTTGCTAATAGCTGATGAATGTGTCCTTCCAGAATGCATTACATGCCTCCTGGGTGCATGCATAGTTTTGGCTTGCAACACCACCCAGCTTGGTGACTTGTTCTGCAAGGAGTTATTTTCTTGCATTTTTTTTTCCCCATTTATTGAATCTCTTGCTTGTTGCACTGTGAGAAACAATGGATAGTTAATGAATAGCTAGTAGCCACTTTTTTTTTATATCACAAAAGTATGGAGGAGTTAACATAAAAATATAGCAGCTTGTATAGACTACTATCATATTCATTGTCTTTTTTTTGAGTAAGTCCTTGTTCTTCAGTGTCTTACATGAGAGCTGTTCCAAACCTCTTGTTACTGTTTGCTGATACTATTTCCGTTAGTGTAGAACATGGCCTGGTTATTAGGAGGAGCCTGCCATGTATTTAAAATAACATTTGCAAAAGAAGGCTTATCCAGTGCGGAGATGCAATTAAAGTCAGTTGTTGAAAATAAACTAACATCAGCAGCAATTAGGGCTTGAGGCAAGAACTTGTTACTTTCCCCTTTCCTTGCTTCTCTTTTATTTTCATATCTGTGGTAGGAGGGGTCTACCTGAGCCTTAAATAGCTGTTTCTTGTCTGTTTCCCCACAGAAGTGCAACAGCCTTATTCCCTTTCCCCTTTGCCATGGAGTAGGCAGGGAGTCACCCGGAGGGCTCAGGGAGAAGGTGGTGGACGCAGGTCAGTGGCAGAGCCATGCAACTATGATCCCATGAGATGAGGCAGACGAGCTAAACTTAGCTGGGGGTTGTACTTTTTCCTCCATGGTGACGCGCTGTGCAAGGCAGTCATCCTTCCAGGGGATTCCCAAGGGTGCAGGGCTGCCATGGGAGTGGGCTGAGAGCCAGTGCCTTGCTGCAGGACTCCCCCGATACTTTCTGGGCAGCCCCGAGGAGCAGCTGGGCTTGGAGGTGCCATCATGACTGTGCTGGCAGCTGAGGGATTGGTGGAGGCCAGGAGCAAGCTTACTCATGGGATGCCTTTCTCCCTCAGCTCCTGTCAGCCGGATGGATGAGCTCTCCCTTCTCAGGGTCAGATGGGCTCTTGCCCGAGAGTAATGTTTGGTTGAAAAGCAGAAAAGAGTGTGATTCCCCTGGCTGAGTGCTTGTGGGATATTCGAGTGCTCTCCAACCATGAGGTTGTGCTCTCTACAACCTGTAGCTGTGAAGGAAGCTGCTGGAGCCAGAGGCCCACTTTGGGACTCAGTATCATCTCAGGCAGTGGTGGGGCCAGACAGGAGGGATTTTTACCCAGGCGTTAGCCAAGGCTTCCTCTGGCCAGCGAGTCCTTACAGGATGAGGAGGAGGCACCCAGGTCAGCCCTGACAGCTCCAGCGCTCAGCTGTGTGAAGAGTTTGTTCCTGTGGAATCAGGGAGGAAACGTGATCTCCCCAGACAGTTTTCTTATCAGGGCAGTTTCCTCTGCACCCTAAAAATGCCATCCCACCTTGTGATTTCTTTCCCTCTTTTGCTTACTTGTCACACTTCCTTTACCTACACATGCAGGCACATACGGAGTTCATCAGTGGGTAGGAAAGGCAATTTACTAAGATCTCACCTAGCTCAGCACTGCGCAGTAAAATATATGTAAAAACAAAGCAAGGGGCAGTGGGCAGACCAGCCAAACTCATTTATCAGACCTCTCACGCACCCACTCCCACTGCCTTCATGGCAAGTCTGTACCCACAGAAGGACTCGTGGCCCATTACTCCTCAGATTGTGTTCAAGAGGGTGATACTGGCTGCTGCAGGAGACAAGCTTCAGCTAGGGTACCTTTATATCTGTTCCAGTGGCCATTCTTATTCACAGTAAAATAGAGTCCCTTTTCTAAGGTTGTGGTGGAAAAAACCCTACCAGACATCTGGTCCATCCAGTGCAGGAGAGTTTCCTACTATGTGCTTCCACTACCTTCAGCCCAAAGAGGCGGGGAATGAGGAGACACAGGACTGATCACAGCTTGAAGGCTACTGTGCTGGGCGAGGAAGAGAGGCATGACTGCTTTTTGGCTGTTGCCCACCTCTCCTTGAATCCCTTCCTAATGCAAGCTGCCTGCGAGCGCAGTGGGGCACTGGGGGGATGATTTGCATGTTTGCTTGCAAGTCACTAGCTGGAAGCCATGCGCCAGGGTTGGGAATCATTGTCTTAGAACAAAACAGCAATGCTATTTGTGACCCACGGCAGCAAAAGCCCAAAACATGAAGTTAGGGCTGACACTCCCTCTTTAACTTGAGCCACTGTGCTTTTCATCACGATGCCAGGAGTTGTCAGCTGTAACTCCAGCTTTTTTTGGCTTGTGTCACAACCTAATAAGTTATAGGCCAGCTTCTCCTGTCGATGTTTTTGCTGCACAGAAGGCTTCACATTTTGTAAGCTTTTACAGCACAGCTGTGCTCAGAGATAAAACAGAATGTGTATACAGTACAGTATGCATTCAACTGATGCACTAGATTCTTCCCACCATATGTATGGAGTGGTGTGCATTTCACTCCGATACCTCACTGCCAAAACTGCCAGAAGCAAATAAACAAATGGTGGAAGAGAGACACCATATGACGCAGTGCCAGGCATATGACCTAGACTTTCAGAAAGAGACCCTGGCTGCTTTTAAAAGATTACAGTGGTCCAGTTTTCTGAACCTTACCTCCCACTGTGTGAGGTGTTCTGCCAGTGTGCACTATGAAGCGTACTGGTTGTTAAAGAGCACATAGATTTCCCCTTCCTGCTAAGCAGCTGATGTTGCAGCTCCTCTTGCTCAATACTCATTTCCCCTTCCTTTGATGCCAGTGATTCCCCATCAGGTTTCCAAACCAAGAGAAATGAACAATGGAGATGTGTGAAATAGTCTAATTCTGGAAGGAATGCTACTGTAAAAAGACAGACCACATGTAATTAGGATGAGATTGATAATATTAGTTACAATTTCATGATGAATATATAAACAATACAAGTGAGATAAATGGTTGTTCCATCTCATTTCCCACAATAAGTCAGAAAGTTGCATTTCACAGCATCGATGGTGAAGATGCCTGTAATAAACAGACATGAACATTAATTACATGGTTAGATGTAATTAATTTGAATTGTAATTCTATTTGTGGAATTCACACTCTGAGTAGGACAAGAGGATTCCTTAGCTTCTCTTCTCTCTGACCGACCTGTTGCGAAAGAAAAGACGATAATGGCTACCACTGCAGTGCCCCTCCTGCTAGTTGTACTGGGAAACACGGACAGATTTTCCTGTCTGTTGGCTTCAGTCTTATGTTAGGCTGAACGTTTGTCATTAGTTATCTGGCCTTTGCCAAAGCTTAGCTTTACTGGTGATTGTGTGAAGGTCAAGCAGGCGCTTCCTTCACTTCAGAGAAGCTTTACACACAGTCTGTAAAAGTACACTAGGAACAATGGAGGTCAAGACCATTACTGCACTTTACAAAGCTGATACCCAATGCAAAACAGTCTGGATACACGCAAGAGAATTTAGTCTCGAATTCTGGTGGAACTAGATATAGAATCATAGAATAGTTAGGGTTGGAAAGGACCTCAAGATCATCGAGTTCCAACCGCCCTGCCATGGGCAGGGACACCTCCCACTAAACCATGCCATCCAAGGCTATGTCCAACCCCACCTTGAACGCCGCCAGGGATGGAGCATTCACAACTTCCCTGGGCAACCCATTCCAGGGCCCCACCACCCTCACAGTAAAGAATTTCTTCCTCAGATCCAATCTAAACTTCCCCTGTTTAAGTTTAAACCCATTACCCCTTGTCCTCTCACCACAGTCCCTAATGAAGAGTCCCTCCCCAGCATCCCTATAGGCCCCCTTCAGGTATTGGAAGGCTGCTATGAGGTCTCCACGCAGCCTTCTCTTCTCCAGGCTGAACAGCCCCAATTTTCTCAGCCTATCTATGGAATAGAAAAATACGTTCAGTGTTTTTCAGATAAAGGTAATATTTAGTAGAGTGAGAATGTGTTTAAAGTGTATATTTAGAGCTGGTTCTTTGCTTGATGTTTCTGTACTTCTGTGTAGTGTAAGTAATCAGGGCATCCCAGCAAGGTTTCCCCAAACCTTGCTGCCTCCTGCTGTAATATACATGGTGATCAAGAATAAAGACCTCTAATTCTTGGCCAAACAATGGGCAATTTATGGAGCTGTGCATGGTGGCTGAAAGACCAAAAGCCACATTTCTACAGGTTTCTCCAGACTGGTTAGACAGACATGATTTCGACTCTGCTGTAAAATGAGACATTAAGTCTCTGCAGTAGTGACAGAAGAGGCAGGCCTCTTAACCTGGGAGTGGAGAAGCATGAGGAACACTTCACACTCTGAATATCGCAAAGCCCACCTGGCTGCTTCAGGCCAGCCCTTGAATGCAGGGGACAATAATTGTACAAGGAGTGTGATTTTGGCAGCTCCCAGCTCTGTAGCTGTGGTACCCACTTTGCAGAGGAATGTCCTAGCTCCATCTCTTTTCTTCCCTGTGGAAGCAGTAGCTCCATCTTTGAGAAAAATGGGACAGACCTATGACAGAAGACCTATTGCATAGACCACCAGGTGGACTTCAGTGAGCCTAGCAGCGCAATGGGTATACATTTGAGGTGACACCAAATAGTCCATTGGACAGTGAGGAAGTATTAGAGAAGGCCAGACCTGCAAGCAAAGTTATTGGCTAAGTATTTGTTGGAGGTGTTGGACAAGTAAGAGTTGTATAAAGGGCCACCACATCAGGGGCTGGAAAAAACCCATGAAAGCTTTAAAAAGCTGATGGTGCCCCCCTGAAATGGTAGGGGTGGCATGGACATGCTCATGCATATGCACGAGGAGACAGCAGTGCTAGCTGGGAGTATGCAGGAGCCTGGTGCAGCCTCAAGGGATGCTTTTGAAGACAACTGTGACTTGGAAGTAGGAAAGAGCAAATCAGCATTACAGGAGAAGTGGCAAAACAGCAAAAAGTGCAAGCCCCTGCTGTGTGGTAAGGGGCCAGGCAGGACAGGTTAGGGATGGAGGTAGCAAACAAGCCATTGGAGTCATTGCAGAAGACAAAAAGGTGGTAAATGTGGTTTTGTCTGCTTCTTTTCCTAGTGGAAGCATCTCCTGTCTTTAAGAGTTAGAACAGGCAGGGATGTTTTTGTCACCTATAATAAAAATGCACAGAGTTGAAAAAAAAATGTGTAGTCTGATAAGCCCTGGGGACTGAAGAAAAACTGCTAGGAATGGTTGAAAGTGGGTTCCTTTAGGCTCAGAAACCTGGCCAAGGGTCTACTTGCAGCTGCTCCCCATGGAAGATGGTAGTGAAGGGAACTGGGAAGACAAGAGTTTTTCAGTGCATTTCATCTTATTGTGAGGGAAAGGAGAAAAATTAGAATGGGACTTTTCAAATCCCAAGGCCAGTTAGAAAGATAAGTTATAGCTGGTTGCCTCCCATTGCCTGAAAAGATCTGTGAGCTTTCTTCTGAGTTTGAACAGACACTTTCCTGGTTTTAGACATGATATATGTAAGTGGAATCCTTCAGGGTGACAGTTGCAGTGGGCAGTGGAAAACACAGGCACATCATTGTCATTTAGAAATAACTTTCTGCCAGCACTGGGAATAAGCTAAGAGGTGTTTGAGTTGTGTCCTGTTTGTCAGTGAGAGCGTAGCATTCCCCATGGTCATGACTTCTTTAAAGAAGAGTGGAAATCCTGGAAAAGGAGGGTACCTTCATTTGGACCATATCAGCCTGTTACTCCTCAAAATGCCTTTGAAAGTAAAACTTTGAATAAAAGCCTCAAAAAAGGTAGCAGGAGAAGTGCTGTACCTGGCATTAGACCCAAAGGTAGTGGTGATATTGTGACCTCAGTCCCTGACATCCAGCGGGGCTGTTGGGAATTATGATGAATACTTCTCACCACCAGCCGGGTTTTGCTTTTGTCCTGCTTATAAGTGCTACTATCTCACCTTTTATTGCAGCCATTCATCATCAGCAGAAAGACTGGGAGATTATATTAAGGTTGTAGAAGATGTCGTTTGTATCAAAGCTTCCCCTCCTTTCTTTTCACCCTCTCCTTGCCCATTCTCATGCATATGCTCTGTTCCTATTGGGTTTTGCCCCCTTGTCTCTAGACCAGTCATCCCTTTACCCAGCTCATAAGTGATTGCTTTAATAATATAATGGCCCCTCCATTTTCATGTGTGAATGGCCCAAGTGACATGTCGCTCATAACCAACGCAGGGAGAGATTTCTATTTTCACCCTTTAAAAGGCCACAGAAAATACAGAGAACAGGATCTTGCCTATCTTGCCCGGATCCCAGACAAGCATTTATTGCTGCAGAATGGCTTGCAGAGGCAGCCCATTTGAGGGAAAGCTTTACCAGCCAGACCTGGCCATTGTTTTTCTTTCTCTGCATTTATTTGAAGTGCAGAACTGTTTGTATACCATGAAGATGGGAATTAAAGAAAAAGAGTACGTGTAGAATTACCAGCTGTTTAAGTCTTATTGTTACCTTCTGTATCGATCAAATCTGTTGCCTCTTAATTGGATATTGACTGTTGTGAGGCAAATAAGGCAAGCTGTCAGAGGGGGGAGGGATGGGGCGCGAGGTTTATCTTAATGGTATGTTGATCATGACTAGTCTATAAAAGCCAGTGGGAGAGGAGTTCATTAAACCAGCCTGCAATTGCTTTAAAAAAATATGCTCTGAGTCAAGATGATTAATCATATATGTGACACTGCAATCAGAGAAAATCCGCATTGTTGCTCTGGTATTTACAATGCCGAAGCTCGAAATAAGGAGATGCATTGAAACAAATTCATTAGGGACAGTGATTTGTTTGACCTGTGAGCCTTAGCTAACCGTAACCACCATTTGAGGAGGTTTTTTTGCTTTTCTTTTTTCTTTCCTTGGTGTTGTGTTTTGTTTTTCTGCCTCTCTGCTTCTTTGGCAGGCTGATTGGAAATGTGTGCTTGCCCTGCACAGGAGTCTCTCATCTGTGCTGGGGAACCCTTGTAGAGGTGGCAGCAGTGAGGAGGGATACTTGAGCTACTGAAAGTGAATCACACGGAATACTTGGGAAAACGTTTTTAGCTCATCAATTCTAATAAGCAGGGAATGCGAAGAGAGAGGGAAAGCTTATCAGCTACGCTGGTGTGAGCCACCTATTACAAAAATAGAATCTGCTGGGAAGCCTGTAGTATATTTTCATTCCTTTCCTAGCCATATTTTAGTCTGTGTATTGAATATGTTGCAATAACTGTCAAGCACGGTCCATTAGTGTCTCTGGATCAAGTCTGTTGTGAATCAGGAGGGAGATTAGTAGGATAGGCTCACTTTTATGAAGGTCCCACACAGCTGTGACTTGTCAAAGAAATGTTCAAAGGGGCAATAAACAAAGTTTATTTCAAATTATCTCAATGTTATGCGTTTGTTATCATATTTATTCTTTGACAATTCGGAACCGGTTATTAAAAATTTATTATATGAGTAAAGGTTTGTGCAGTTTGAAAAATGAGCTTTTGAGGCAGCCACCTGAACACTTCTCATATATCACCATGCCATAAACTGTCAGGGAAAGGGTAGTGCAGTCCTGCGAAAGCTGGTAAAGCTGCAGAAACTGCTCATTAGCCAATAGAGGAAGGAAAAAGGTGCATAAGTCTGGAATGCAATGGGAAAATGAGGTTTAATGGGGAGTTTTCATGTAAGAGCATAATGCAGTTCCCTGCTCGAACAACTGGATCTAGACAGGACCACCTTCGCTTGCTTGTGAGTTATTTAATGTCTCAATCCTAGTCCTCTTCTCATAAAAATTAGAAGAGTGGCCCAGGACAGTAGACACTGATGGTTTTGCTTCAGTTGCTCTTTCTTGATGTATTGTGAAACTGAAGGCGATCACCAGTTTTTACTGAGTGTTTTGTGACTGGTAGAAAGAGCTATAAACGTACATGCAGCATTGCAAGCTGCATAGAAAGAAAATCCTGATTTTGCCTGGAAGGGTGAGAAGTCCAGCAGGAATCAGGGCTGTTCTGCAAAGTATACAATGCAAAACTGGGGGAAGACAGTTTTCAGTGCATTTTGAATGCAGTAGGAATGGAGTTATGACTTTAGCAGGCACTAGGGTAGTACTGTTACTAGTATTTCCTTTTGATTCACTTAGAATATTACTTACTTTATAATAGAGTTTGCAGCTTGTGTTTTAAATATAAACTGTGGATAATTTTATACTGTGAAATTCTGAGCAAAAAATCTTAATACATGAAGCTGGACCATTTGGAGCCGTATCCTGTGGAAGACAAGTGTTTTTCAAATAAAGAAGAGATCCATAAGTAATCATTTGCAAAGTTTTCAGGCACATTTGTTGGGATTTTTTAGTGTGCTTCAGTTATGCAGGAAAATGAATGTGACATTCCTCGGTTGCTTTGACAAGGATAATTTCAGAAACACTGCCCTATCATTCCACAGATTGGCACCTTCTTCTTCTTTGTTGTAACGCATTTTTCTGGGGCGGCTTCTCTCAGCGAAGCTGCCTGTTTCCCAGGAGTTTTTACATGTGTGCAGAAAGGGACAATGAGGGGGTGTGGGTTGGGTTTGGTTAGAATAGCAGGTTTGACCTGGGGACTCTTTATTTTTGAAGTCAGGGAGTATTTCTTCTGTCAGCACAATGGAGAAGATTGCAGGATATTCTGAATGATGTATTTTCTCCGGTTTTAATCATACTAGCCAGATCGCTTGCTCCCGGAGGCATTTCCACACCAAACCTTCTCCTGAGCATGTGGATTCAAGATGCCTTTCTAATCCAGACTGGCACTAGCAATGTTGCGTTCAGATTTTGTATTCACTTTTGAAATAGCAACTGAAATTTGAACAAAGGTTAGAGTTTGGGTCTAGATTCATCACTGTCTAAAATGTACATATCACAGTAAAGCATAAGCAGCTCTTACCAAGAGATATGCCAACAACAGGGGCCCTTATCTTGCCGAGGATGCCTGCAGGGAATTGAACCTCAGGGTCTACTTAGGGACTGCATCTTTGCAGGGACATCTTTGCTCATTCTCAGTGACGATGTAGCTTCACTCTGTGAAAGGGAATCCACAGCTATGGAGTCTGCACTGTTACACATAGGAGCCAGGAGCAGCTGAGTGCTAGCAAGAGATTTCAAGGAAGGCTGTGGATAGATACCAGGCAACAAAATGGCCCAAACCTGACTCCCGTAGTACTCCTTCTGCTCAGGACCTGGGAAGAGCTGCACATATAGTCCCAAGGTTTTGCTTGTCATGCTGATACTGTTCCACTTGTTTCTATCCACTGGTGACTTCTTCAAGCATAGACAAGATCTCAATTCCTAAGTTAAATAACAGGTGGAGAAGTGCGCTCTGTGTTGGTATGTGTGTTCATGTGCGCATTGGGTGGCGTGTGTGGGGAGAGGAGAGGGAGAAGCAAAGTAAGTCAGCAAAAGCCCTTCTGGTTTTCCTCTGCATACTTAATAAGGAGGCCATAAGAGGGTGTATTCCCAATTTCTTTTTAACTTTGTAGATCACCTCCAGTAGACAGATTGTCTCGTGGACCACTTCCCCTCCCTTTGGCGATCAAATAACATTCTTGTGGTGACTACAGCAGTTGCTTACATGGAAAAATAGCATTAGGAAAGTATTTAATGTATTTTTAGCTGTCTTTAAATGCATTTTAGCAGCTGGAAACAAGGGGAGTTAGTAGCACGTGACCTGCAAGCTCTCCATAGACCACCACCAAGTGTGCAGAGAGCCACTGCTGGCAGAGACACCCCAGGCTGGGAATCGTTGGGTAGTGTGGTCACCTCTAACCTGGGTGGTCGCAGGAGGTCAGGCAAGAGGGATAATCTCAATTTTAGTGGGATGTAAATGATAACAATTTAATAAATAACCAGTGTGATTTTAGGTCCTTTATTTTCCCTGATCTGAGTTTTGGGAGATATTACGAGATATTGTTTTGATACGCTTCCAAACTTTTTTGAAAATCTTGAGAAGATTTTAGAAGCTTGGAGTGGGAAAATATTGCAACTGTAGAGATTAGCGAATAGAGTACAGCTGAGAGAAGCAACAATCTTGTAAATACCATTTATTCCATCATTCAGTGAATCAGGAAAATCCTGAAATCCTTGTGAAGAGCAAGCCTCTCGTCAAACATCAGTGGAAGCTTTCCCTGTGGGGAGACTTTTCCCTGAGCTGAGGGCTCACTCACTCCTATAATTGCACACTTGCTGAGCCAGCGGTGTTCTCTTGAGACCGTTATCCCTGGCCTTGCTCCACTCCCAGTGTGGAGCCACAACCTGGCACCCTGATGTCCGGCTCCCCCACCGCCCCTGCCCACAGCAAGTCCGTTCATATTTCTGGGAAGAATATACTCAGCAGATGGAAGTTTAGTACTATTTTTACCATGGCTGGTACAGTGAATGTAGAGAGCATGATAATTGATTATCTGGGACAACAGAAATGCACAGGAACTACAATTTCAAGGATTAGGGTCTCCCCGAGGGTTTCCTTCGAGTTTCATTGAAGGGAGAGATAACCATTGTGGTGGAAACGGAAACACGGCTTTCAGTTCCCATCTGCGGCCAGCCTCTGGAGACAATAGTATTAAGGGTGATGTGAACTTCCTCTGTTCATCGCCATGGGATGGGAGCCTCAACATGGTTATCTGTGCTTCTATAGCAACGCTATTCATTTTCTCATTGCTTTTTTTTTGTCCTACCAGAAACAGTTAACTAATGCCTGCATTTAACATGTCTGCAGTAATGGTCCCATGTTTCACCTGTTTTAAAGGACATTTATGGAAATCAGGCAGCGATTTTATCCTGAGTAAGCAGGCTAATATTCTGTCATTCTGCATTACTCAAGTGGCCATTGCTCTTAGAAAATACATGTTAGGTGTTTTCAGTTAAGAGGCATTAAACTTTTGTGGACTGAGCAGTAGGATTTCATTGCAAATGCATTGTCCCATTTTAGTGGAAGCTTTGCATTAACAAGTTCCATCTCAATAAATTATTCTGTTCAACCTGCCTTGTGACTTACACTATCATGAGATTCTGCCCTCAATATTAAAATGTAAGCACTGATTTCCTCTCCCAAGGCTAAAGCTGCATAAAAAGGCTTACACTGAAGCTAAGAAATCCTCTGTCTGGATCAAGATAATTTTTCTCAGAGAATATGGAGAAGCAAATATCCGTGCACTTTGGAGAGGAGGAAATTCTGCTGCAGATTGTTCTTTTGCCGTCTTGTTAAAAAAAAAAAAAAAGGAATCTTGCCTTAATATATGGTCTGTTTCCAAACTATTGGCATCTTTCACAAATATAGGCTGGCTGGCTTATGAACAAATAGCACAGTTTGTGTAGCCAAAGATAGTTGTCATCATGTACTTATTAATGAGTACACATATCTCTGAACATCAAATGCTGTGCTATTTTCAGAGAGGTCCTTTCAGATCCTGTTTTCTGTTCTTTTTGCCTAATTTTTTTCCTTACCCTCCTGCCGTTTTCCTTCAAAGCTCGGTGGTGGAAAGCAGAGAGGAAAGGAACCTGGGAAAGGAGATGTTCTTATCTGTCCAGCTTCCCTATGTCAGGAGCTACTCTGTGCATGTCATTCCTGACAGATGTTTGCCTAATCTGCGCTTAAAAAACTCCAGTGATGGGGCTTTGACAGTCTCCTTAGGCAATCTGCTCCAGCACTTTGCTGTACCTATCATTAGGAAGGGTTTCCTGATACCTAACCTGCAATTAAAGGCCACAATTTCCCACACAACCCGTCATCAGGCTGACCTTACGGCCAAGGCCAGCTCCACCACGGTGACTGCTGGCTCCTCGCTAGACCTTCCTTGTCAACAGTGCTCCTTGGGTAATGTGCTCTCTTCTGCCAGGAGTAGCCAGGGCAGTGTGAGTGCCACCGGTTTTGTTGAGTGTCCAGCCTGGCATCCCATGGGCTGCCGATGGGCAGATTTCCCTCTCAGATCTCATGGAGCTGACAGGAAGGTGGCTGCCTGCCAGTAGAGGCTATTGAATTAGGAGATTCAGTAAATCCCAGGAGAGGCACTGCCACAGAGAAGTTGCAGCAGTTTTGTGTTGATAAAACTACCAGTGCTCACCATGGTCCCAGGCTCAGAACAGGAGCTGAAGCCTTTTTTGTCCTGGAACAAAGTGGGCTGGGAAGGCAGTGGTACCATATACTGCATACATGCAATCAGTCACATCAAGCATTTTGGACATACATTTTATGATTATAGCATTTCTATAGCGATGTTAGGAGTTTAAA